>OZ025295.1:173225291-174425291 GCA_964019185.1 Maratus speculifer
TTTATACACGTATTAGTATTAGAAATAGGTTTAAGATTAAGATATCACGAAATCGCAATGCGCTTAGTTTTTATCGTTCTACAAATGGGCGATGTTATATTCCATGAATAGATAATAAAGCGAAACTGTTCGATAAAGCTCGATACATAAAATGTTATTTTTAAGGCTCTGGTCGCTCACATTCCGAATTCTCCTCCGTAATGTTAAGTCTAAGTGCTTATGTTTGTATCTAAGTATGTATGTATCTATGTAATGTATGTATGTATCTATATCTATGTATGTACGCATGTATCTATCTAATCTATGAATGTATGATTTTATTTTAAATAAAAACATAACAAAATAAAAAAAAAAAAGTATGAAATTTTATCATGTGATTTTGTTTACAATTAATATAGCTAACCGTTAGAAAAAATTTTAAAATTTTAACTCATTAAAAACTAATTAATTTAAAATGTGTTCAAGACCCAATAAAATATACCAGAACAAAAGCATTTGTAACATTGTTTTACTTCACAAGAACATTATTAAAGCAGCAAAAATTAAATTAAAAAGCATTCTTTTTTTTTTAAATAAAATATAGGTATCCTAATAGGCCATACTTCATCCTCTTAAAAGGGTAGACGAACTTTTGGAAAGTGCTGAATTATCGATATTTCCCAGCTATAATTTCGTTTCAGTTTACCTAATTTCGCTGTCACACAAAATTGTGGCCCATCCTATTTCGCGAGAGGAAAAAAAAAATCACTGGTGTCAAAAACTATTGGAAGTTATTAACGCTTTTTGGTCGTGTAACCTTGGTAACTTGGAAGTTATTGTTTTATTTTATGTTCTTCGAGTGAAATATGACACACTCAGGACATTACATAACGCCGATTTTGAATTAGATAATAGATTTAAGTGTGTCAAAAAATGATCGAAAGTTTATACACGCATTAGAAATAGATTTAAGATTAAGATATCACGAAATCGTAATGCCTTTAATTAGCCTCCGATGCTATTTCTTTCAGACAAGCTAAAATATGTCATGTCATCAGCCCTGAATTTTCTACTCAACCGATTTTCATAATTATTTTTTTAAATGAAAGCTATTTATTTGTAGTTGTACCCATTTTAGTTATATTTTAATTTATTTCAATTTTTATATTTTATTTTTAATTTTAAATGCTTCTTACGATATTTCTTCAAAATGATGGCAACTTAGTTTAGCTTTTCTCTCGATAATAGAAATTTATTTTCCAAAATGATTGCGTATAATTATGCACTAATTAAAGGTAAAAAAAATATTTACTGAGAAATAATATTAATAATGTAAATAAAATAACAGTAAATAATTTATGATAATAATTAATGTCTAAAGCAAAATAAGAAAAATTTCAAATGAGGAAAATGATGTCATTCAGCAACCAGATACATGGGAATTACAATATTATTACGGATGCCTTTTTCATATTACTAATATCAGCAAATTTTAAAAAACATTTGAAGAGAAAATGACGTCACTATTAAAAACATTGCATTTTTACTCATAACGATATTAGTTACTACTCTGTTATCCCGTCGACCAATTTCGCCAAATTATACAAATCGCCAAACTAATAGCCAAATTATACATATTGACATAATTTTTATTTTAAATAACGAAAAAACAAATAATTAGTAGAATATTAATAAAAATATTAATAAAAAGTCGAAATAAAAATCACTTAATGACATTTTAAACACGTGAATCCTATTTAATGTCATTGAATGTGACATTCACGATCATCCATTATTGGCATTTAATCTTATAGTTTGACGATAATTTTTTGGTCGACGGGATAACCTAGTAGTACCCGATATTACATTTCAATATTTCTTTTCATTATGGACACGGAGATTGAGATTTTACTTTCAGATGACTTCAGTTAGTGAAAATAATGTCATAGTAAAAATGAAATTAGTTTTTTTTTTTTTTTTTTTTTTTTTTTTTTTTTTTTTTTTAATAAAACTATTTTTCTGTGAGTGCATATAAAATAGAATTTCTGGATTTCGCCAGCACTCAGATTACAATTTTAACTGAAGATGTGCGAATATTTGCATGCAAAATTGTAACTGGCAAACTTGACATTTAGTTTGTAAATATATTTATTATATATTGATTCAATAATGTAATTACTTTTGCCTTTTTTTAAACCAAATCGATCGGGTCTTTTAAACATTTCATTCGTCGAATTCGACGGTATTCCATTCTTTTTATTATTAAATTGCATTTCCTTTTACTCAGAGTCTATAAAAAATCGTTTAAACTAAACAAAAAATCCGTTTTTGATGAATCTAGTCAATGAAGAAGTAGCACGTCAAATTGTATATCTTTATTATTCCGCAATTCCAATGTCTCAGAGAGAAATTGCTATTGAATTGAGTATTTCACGCCGTTCTGTTTGCTATTATATTGATAAACACAATAAAAATGAAGTTAGTTCATTGCAATCTAAACGGGGTTGTCCTTCTAAAAAACCTCTTTCGATTTTTTTTTTTTTTTTTTTTTTTTTTTTTTTTTTTTTCTAATCGGAGGCGGAACTGAATTCTGCAATGGCAGAATCTACATTCAACTTGTTTTTATTGTTTTGCAAATGGACGATGTCATATTCCATGAATAAATAAAACAGCGAAACTGTTCGATAAAGCTCGATACCATAAAATGTTATTTTTAAGGCTTCTGGTCGCTCACTTTCCGATTTCTCCTTCGTAATGTCATACTTATGTGCGTATGTTTGTATCTCAGTATGTATGCATCTATGTAATATATGTTTGTATATATATATCTATGTATGTATCCATGTATCTATGTAATCTATGTATGTATTTTTTTTATTTTAATTTAAAAATTAAAAAAAAAACTATGAAAGTTTTATCATGTGGTTTTGTTTACAAATAATATAGCTAACCATCACAAAAAATTTCAAAATTTTAACTCATAAAAAATACTTTAAAATGTGTCCCGGACTCAATAAAATAAACCTTAACAATAATATTTTGTACCATTATTAAAAACAGCAAGAATTAAATTACAAAACAATTTTTTTTTCTAATAAAATCTGCGTATCCTGATATGTCATACTTCATCCTTTTAAAAGGGTAGACGAACTTTTGGAGAGTGCTGAATTATCGATATTTCCTAGCTATAATTTCGTTTCAGTTTACCTAATTTCGCTGTCGCACAGAAAAGTGGCCCGTCCTATTTCGCGAGAGGAAAAAAAAAATTACAGGATAGCAACGCTTTTTGGTCGTGTAACCTTGGCAACTCGAAAGTTATTGTTTTCTTTTATGTTCTTCTAGTGAAATACGACACACTCCGAACATTACATAACATCGATTTTGGATTAGATGTAAATTTAAGTGTGTCAAAAAAAATTATTGAAAGTTTATACACGTATTAGGAAATAGATTTAAGATGAAGGTATCACGAAATCGTAATGCGTTTAATTTTTATTGTTCGGCAAATGGACAATTTTATATTTCATGAATAAATGAATCTGAGAAACTGTTGGATAATGTTCGATACATAAAATGCTAATTTTAACAGCGTTCGAAGCAAAAATTAAGTTTGATAATATTTAAAAAATAAGACTTTTTAAAATTATTTATTTGTACGATAGTTTTTAATAATTTTATTATTTATTGGTATTATATTTTCAGTGAATATATTAATAAGTATACTTTTTGTAGATCTGCTGATGTTTGTATCCGATGGTTAATTTCTAAATCATTAGTCATAACACTTAGTTCCAATTACAAAAATCTTTTAAATAAAGCCAAAAAAAATTAATAACGTTTAAAATGAAAGGATAAGTTAGATAATATTTAAGAACTAAGATTTATTATTATTATTATTATTATTCATTTGAAAGTTACTTTTTAATAATTTAATTATTCATTGTTATTGTAGTTTCATTGGATAGATCAATGTGATTAGATTATTAGAAGGATTTATTTCGCATGTACATTTCTACCTTGCAATCGAGCAAATTTTAAGATAAATATTTTAGATATTTATGTTTCTATATTTAAGACAACTTTATTTTTTATATTATAATGTTAATTTTATACTCAATTATTATAATTTTTTTTTTATGTCTGAAGATTATTTATACTTCTATTAAATTTGTGAACGATCCCTATTTCGCAAAAAATATATGCTTTAAGTTTAAACAGTTATTATTCGGACAGTTTTAATCGTAGAAGAATGGGGCTTATTTTCTTCTTGTTGTAATGGAATATTTTTATTGAATATAACTTATCAGACAGAGGGATCGTGTAAAATGTTTTATTTACTGTAATTATTTAAAAAAACGTTTTTATTGACCAAAATAGTTTTTAAATACTTGATTACTTCCTTTAAAATATTTTTCCTAATAGAACTATATGTCTATGATTAACGGTTTAGGATTACACACTGAACACCGTTGAGAGTGGACATCCTTTACTTGAAGAAATAGGAATAACTTGGTATTTAAAATGCTGATAATAATTGAATTAAAGTTTTTAAAAAGTGCAATAAGGGTGAAAATGTTTAATAAATTAAATGTAAATATTTAAAAAACTTCATAATATGTGTAATACCTTTTTATTTTGAGTTTTAACATTATTTTACATTTTATTAATTGTCTTTTTTTTTAAGTTTTTTAAAAAACAAGATTTTACGTTATATTATGAACATTCCTCAAAGTAAAATTTACGATACATATTGCATTGAATCTCAAGTGTGTTTTTGAATATTAGTTTTAACCAGTTGAAAAAAAATAATTATGAAAGTCTTAGCATTATACTTTTGTAGATCTTTATGCCAGAAAAAAAAAATCACACTTATTGAAAAGTATAAAAATTCTGACAAATGGTCCTTACTGAAACATTAGTATTGTTTCTTTTTTTATTTCTGAAAGTGGTATAATTTGTTTTAACAGTATTTCAAGTTTTAGAAAGTTATCAGATCTGGCTGAAGTCTTTCTCTGTCTTCGTGAACCGATTTTTCGTTTCGGTATGCTGCCATGTGATACATCAGCCTTGACATTTTTAGGACATAGATAGTTTGCCCTGATGCTTGTAAATCTAAGGCTTTACGATTTGCAGGAATATTTTGTTCTAAAAATGTCAAGGTATGAAGTTGTTCAACAATTGTAAGCTTTTTACGTCGCACCAGAAGAGTTTCTTTTTTTGTAGCAAAAAGAATTAAAAAAATTCCCTTTTTTTTCAAACCACTATCAGAACTAACAAAATTAAAGGGAGAATTTTAAGTAAAAAATGTTAAATTAAATTTATTTTGGTTGTATTTACTTGAAAAGGCATATTTAATGTACCAAATGTTTAAATAAGATCTGATCATGCATTATTTAATATCTATGTGTATTATAACTTAGGCTATTTTTATAGCTTTTTCGCTTATAATAGACAAAAGTTGTATTTGTTTGAATCGATCGTTAGTTTCTGTATTATTTATGTTCCTTGGTCTTCTTTATATACTTTCTATGTGTCAAACGTCGTATATTTGGGGAAAAGACAGCAGTACTAAAGCTAACACATTTAATTAAAACCTTAAATTAAAATTTTAGGCATACAAAATTGTTTAAAAAAAAGCTTATAACTTTATTTTTTGAAGTTTAGATTCAAAAAGGAGAAAAATACATACCTTGGTTAGATCGTATTGTGCATACAAAATGGTGCAGCTTTGTATATTAGGGTGGGCCGAAAAAAACTTTTTTCGATTTTCGATTATGGCGGGTGCGGAAAAGTGGCCACTGGTGGCACTCAGTTCATACAAAATATTTGAGATTTTTTGGAAATTTCCTTACCCTGCCGCAAACGGCTTGAAGTTTTGCAAAAATGTTCATTTTTGAACTTTTTTCGAAAAAGAATTCAAAAATGTTAAATTAAATTTATTTTGGTTGTATTTACTTGTATTTACTTGAAAAGGCATATTTAATGTACCAAATGTTTAAATAAGATCTGATCATGCATTATTTAATATCTATGTGTATTATAACTTAGGCTATTTTTATAGCTTTTTCGCTTATAATAGGCAAAAGTTGTATTTGTTTGAATCGATCGTTAGTTTCTGTATTATTTATGTTCCTTGGTCTTTTTTATATACTTTCTATGTGTCAAACGTCGTATATTTGGGGAAAAGACAGCAGTATACTTCAAAAACAAATCTGGAAGGTGAGAAAGTGGTGAAGCAGGACTCTAAGCGCGCGCAATGATTCGTCGTAATACTCAGAGAGTGAAGGACGAAATAGTTGAGAGCCAAAATGCGATAAAGGATTCTTATTATTTATCCTTGCTAAGTTACCTGCGACATTTGTTCAGTGTTTACGTGAAACCCTTTTGTGGTGATATACAGTGCTTTTTGGGTCGTTTAATGTGCCATCATAGTGTTTTGTGCGTTTTATTACAACGAGCTTAGAAATGGCTAGTATAAAGGGCCATGACAATGCAAAGACACGCGATAGCGTGAAAAGTAACTCTTTGGGGACATCATGCATATTGAAAGAATTGCAATTGCCAACTTATGCTGATAATCATGCGCCACTACTACTGGTTGCATCACCATGTAGAAGTTGTGACAGCAGAGGATACGAATCTCGTCATCGATAAAAACAAAGGCAGAAGAGAGAAATAGAAACTTGGAAAGAAGATACAGGCAGAAGAAGTTATTGAAAGAAGGAAAATTAAAAGCATATTTTTTTATGGTAGAAAGGATAAAAGTATATTCAGAGAAAAAATAGAACAAGCGGCACTGTCGAAGGAAAGGCGAGGAACACATCACCGTGTTGTTTGAACCTGGTTAGGAATACTCGGGTCACTTGATACCTTGTTCCGGTCACGGAAAAGAAATAGCAAAATCATTATGCAATCTTCCAAGTCACCACAAGTCAGACTTTTCTGAACTGACGAGGTATCAAGGTAACGGAACGAGGTATCAAGTGACACAACTATTCCTAACCAGGTTCAAACAACACGGTGATGTGTTCCTCGCCCTCTCTCGACGGTGCTGCTTGTTATTTTTCTTCCTCTGAATATACTTTTATTTGTTCTACCATCAAAAAATATGCTTTTAATTTCCCTTCTTTCAATAACTTCTTCTGCCTGTATCTTCTTTCCAAGTTTCTGTTTCTCTCTTCTGACTTTGTTTTTATCGATGACGAGATTCGTATCCTCTGCTGTCACAACTTCTACATGGTGAAGAAACCAGTAATAGTGGCGCATGATTATCAGCATAAGTTGGCAATTGCAATTCTTTCAATATGCATGATGCCCCCAAAGAGTTACTTTTCACGCTATCTCCTGTCTTTGCATTGTCATGGCCCTTTATACTAGCCATTTCTAAGCTCGTTGTAATAAAACGCACAAAGCACTATAATGGCATATTAAACGACCCAAAAAGCACTGTATATCACCACAAAAGGGTTTCACGTAAACACTGAACAAATGTCGCAAGTAACTTAGCAAGGATAAATAATAAGAATCCTTTATCGCATTTTGGCTCTCAGCTATTTCGTCCTTCACTCCCTGAGTATTACGACCCCCCCCCCCCCATTACACATCAAAAACTTGTGAAAATTTTTTGGAGTAAACTTAAAAGCATAGCTGACAATATCTTTTGTTCTTTTGTACCGGAAAAATTTAATAGAAAATTTAGATTATGATGATTTCCGGGCTAAAAAAAAGCAGATGATGTTGCATGGTGTGTAAACCGCTTTCATGTTTTGCCATTACGACGTGCTGGCATCGTGTTTTTTCCAATCATGATTTGCTCGAACCACATACGGGCATCTATATTTCAATCACAATTTATTATTCTCACCAGTAAAATTTTATTGTGAATTTTGTATTATTTAATCCCAGCATTATTCTGATTCGATTAGGCAAAAATTGCTGTTTTAAAAACCGGTGGCAAAAGATTAAAAATTCTGTGAAAGACATG
Organism: Maratus speculifer; assembly: GCA_964019185.1. Taxonomy (NCBI): domain Eukaryota; kingdom Metazoa; phylum Arthropoda; class Arachnida; order Araneae; family Salticidae; genus Maratus; species Maratus speculifer. Next base: position 173,233,255 of record OZ025295.1, read on the forward strand.
AATAAAATAGACAGTATTTGAAAGTTTTTTCAAAAGTATTGATTAGTGAAGCGGCTAGAAGAAAATCTAAAAAAAAAATATTAAAAATAATATCATTAGTTTAAATATATCTGCTAATTTATATAGAATTTCTAAGAATATTTCTATAGAATATCAGTAATCTGAGTCTTAACTGCTGGATATGAGCATAAGTAGAGAGTACACGAATTGCTGGCTGTGGTGGCTAAGAGTTTAAGGGGATTCTCAAATCTTTTTCTTAATAACGCGAAACTTTATGATTCACTTTCAAACGTAGAGGTATAAAATTTGCAGGCTTGACTATTAAAGCAGTTTGGAATCGAAATGAGTTTTCCATTTTTTTAAATATATAAATTACTTAACAAGTTATAAGTATCTGGGGTTGTGTGATCATTTTCTCTCTCTCAAGGTATCGAGTCCGGAAATTTGGTTCATAGCGCCAATTTTGAGGGTATTCTCAGGAAACTCTTCCATATTCTCCAAAACATGGAAAACGTCGTTCAATTATATAGTTTTTAAATAAGAAAATCTGACAATTTCATGCGTCTCGAACAAAAAAGATTTTTAATAAATGTATCATAAAGTACTAGATTCCAATTTGAAAATGCCTTGAACTGCTGTATACAGTGTTCAATTATCATTCAAAATAAATTAGAAATTCAAATTTAAAATGGAACTTATTTAAATTTTTACACACAATAAAATCAATAAAAAATATTTTGCATATTTTTTTTCTTCTTTTTCTAGATTAATCAAAGTTTGAGATCAGATTAAAAATTACTAAGCAAGATATGGATTTTTATATTTTTTCTTAGAAACAATTCGATTTGAAAAAAAGCTTGAACTACTGTAGTGTTCAATTTTCATTCAAAATAAATTAGAAATTAAAATTTAAAGAGGAAATTATTTTAATTTTGACACGCAATAAAATCGATAAAAATATTTGCATATATTTTTTCCTTTGGTTAGTCAAAGTTTAAGATCAGATTAAAAATTACTAAGCCAAGATATGGATTTTTGTATTTTTTCTTAGAAACAATTCAATTTGGAAAAGGCCTTGAACTGCTGTATACGGTGTTCAATTCTCATTCAAAATAAACTAGAAATTAAATTTTAAAGAGGAAATTATTTTAATTTTTACACGCAATAAAATCGATAAAAATAGTTGCATATATTTTTTTTCTTTGGTTAATCAAAGTTTAAGATCAAATTAAAAATTACTAAGCCAAGATATGGATTTTTATATTTTTTCTTAGAAACAATTCGATATGAAACACCGGAACATGATGCAGTGGGGTTAGAAGGGGGGTGTTCTACTCTGGCTTGGATTCAAAAGTAGTGGCGGGATATAATTCGCCGGTAGATGTGCGGATCGGTCACTACCGCCACTTATGGCCTGTCGCCAGTGCCGCAGTTCACTCTCACGTCGATCGCTTGGCTGAAAAGTTCGGAATATGCGCTTCTCTTGGAGCGGCTGGAAGTTATTGCGTAAGACTGGTGGAAGATGGAGGAATTCAAAAACCAATAGACTGCGAAAAGAGTTCGCACAAGTTAACTTTTAACAAAAATATAAACGTACATAATATAAAATTATATACCTATGCAGGGTTTGCTAAATATTCACTATAATTTATTATATAAATTAATCGTAAATTAATACTGGTGAGAAATATTTTTTAATTTTCAAATCAAGCTTTATTTTTTGATTCAATAATTGTTATTTTACAATTATTGTTTTATTGTTATTATTTGTACCTACTAGACATTACGGTACTATCAGTATAATTTATTATTAAAATTAATCTTAAACTAATACTGGTAAGAAATATTTTTAAATTACCAAATTAAGATTTTTTTTTTCGACTGAATAATTATTATTTTATTATCATTGTTGTTATTTTGCTATACAGCTTTGGTAAATGATATTTTAATTTTTTATTTAAGGTGGTATCTTGTAAATTAAGTTTTCGTTTTTAACTTAATTTTTGAGAATATTGAAATTATTAAGATAAGTTATAAAAATTAAAAATTTCAAAACAGATTAAGTATATACATACTTTTTTATTTGCGTTTTTTTTAAGTTACTTTTTATATACATATTTTCAAACACAAATTTTAAATTGAAATATCGAAATCGAATAATATTTATAAATAATTTGTCTATGTTTTTAATTCATCATTATTATTCAGTCAAAAATAAATTCAATCAGAAAAAAACAGATTTTTATTTTAAAAAAGTAATAGTAATAAAATAAAATTAATTAATTAATTAAATTTTTTTAAATGCCATGATAAACAAGCCAATAGCACAATATTCACCAATACTCTACTTTTTTATATTGGAAGTATTCACAATATAATACCAATATCACAAAAATACTCGCCTTTTGTTGGGATATTTTCATATTCAACAAAAATAGTCGTAAATAAAGAACAACAAGAAAACACCAATATTTAACAATATTGTGGTTTTATTGGAAATATCTCCAGTATTATGCCAACATTTTACCAATATTGAATAAGTAATATCGTAAAATGTTGGCTACAACATTATTTTAAATATGTAAGTATTTCAGCACAATATTGGACAATAATTAACAAGGATAATATTGGACAAAAATTAACCAATATGTTACCAATATTATTTTAACATTAACCAGGGGCTGTATAAATAAACACACAAACATAAATTTTAAATATGTAAATAGCTCATTATTGACGAAATATTGTGCAAAATTTGCCCAATATTTTGCCAATATTTCAATATTAATCTAAAAGAGAATCAATAGTTACATAACTTTTCATAAAAGAAACTGAAATGAATTTCATTAATATTTAATCAATATATGAAATAATGATTAAATTTACATCTATGTACGTGTATTAATTAGTATATATGTGTATTATGGGATCTGAAATCAGTTTTGACCGAAACGATAAAGTTCTGTCAAAATCATCAAAGACCTATACTTATTTAAATAGAATATTTGCTTTATAGTTACATACAGAAATTCATTGGAACATCCATAACTCTCGTAAAAGCCTTTATTTGATGGCGCTGTGGTCGTTCTTTTATTTATTTGTTTATTTATTTACTTTCAGGTGGACAAATCGCATAAATGTAATACATGATAAGCATATTATGTCTAACCAAAATGTAGACTTTCTTTGAAGGTATTATAGTTCTAAGAAGTTAAAATTACAATACCATAAAATTTGGCATTACAGTTTCATATAAACATAAACATACATTACATGGAAAAAAACTCTGCAAAAACTACAAATAATCAAAAATTACAACCAGTGAAGATTGCTTTAAATTGAAATGCAGATTTATAATGTTTGGATGAAAAGCAATAATGGAAAACATTTCTGTATAAAATTATTTAATTTACCGCAGGTGCTTTGAAAGCTCCAAAATGTTTTCCCTATCACACGGTTAAAAGTGATGAATTTTAAACTGTAATTTATATTTATTTAATTATATTTTATTATTATTGGTTCTTAATCTGTTCCTATGCGTAAAAAATGAATTCTTGGTGTCCTATACTTAAGTTCATTTATAACGACCTTTTTTTTATTTCATAATTTCTGAATCATTTAGTTATTTATAATTTATTTCAATAAATATTTTGATAAAAGGCAATTTAATTTCAATCAAAATGAACTTGTAGGTAATGTAAAATATTTAGTCTTTCATTGTTGAATCCGTTACCATGTACGTACATAAAAGAGCAAATAAATTATTAAATTATTAAAATAGAGTATTAGAAAACTGTATATACACTTGAAGGTGGAGCAATAGAAGAATAAGCCCCGCCCAAAAAAACTATATTTTTCAAAACCCGGGGAATATATTAAATTTAGACGAAATAATTTCTTAAAATTGAAAATACTATGATCAATTCAAATTGTAAATATCGACTATGTACAGATTTATGAATTTATTATTGAATGATCCTATAATTTTGTTAATATTGTAGGATGAAATATGAGTTCAATTTACATATTGTCAAAAATTTTTGATTTTAAAATCACATAAAGTAAAGAATAACCATGAAAATAACGTAAGAAAATATATTAATTGAGTCAAGTAGAGTAACATACTGTTGAAACATTATTAAAATTGATGTAACGCTGAAGTTTTGTGAAAATGTTTGTCTTATTCCGCCCAGAATGTGAAAAGTAAAACAGTTTCTTCAAAGTCGTTCGTGAAAAGTGAAGAAGTACGGCATGCTTTTACTCACATGTTATTTTGCTATTATCATCAAATGTGTGAGAAGGGTGGGAAAGAAAGAACGCAACAATTAATTTATAATCGGAAAATAGCAGTTTCATGCTTATTAGTTTAAGTTGATACATATTCATTGTAAATACAAAAAGAGAGGGTGGGAAAGAGAGAAAGAGAAAGAGCTAAAATATACTCCATAACTTTCACTATAAAATGTTTTATATATAATAGATAAATAGGTAAATAAGAAAAGTTGAAATATCATTTTCGCTTTAATTCCTTAATATATTTTTAGTAAGTTTTATTGATTAATTGGAGCATCGATTTCATTTCTTCGTTTGAAGCAATAATCACTATACGATGATGAAATGTCTGATTTCGGAATCTCTAAATCAGTATATAAGTACATTTTTTATTCTTTAAAGCAATATATATCTTTATTTCATGATACATAAAGTGTATAACTGCAATTATTGGATTTCTAGACAAGAGTTTATACTTAATTATATAGTTCGGCCTCCTTTTCACCTTTAATATAAACATAAAAATAGTTAAACTAATGCAACTACCACTTCAAAAATTCTATTTTTTTCTTCCACTATAATATTTTTTTGTAATTTATTACAATTTTTCCAAAATATTTCGTTTTGCTTCCTCGCATAACTTGGCAGCGATTTCAACTCAGAAATATGCGCAATGCACCCAGCGGAACTTGATCTTTTTGTTTTAACAGAATAACGATTAAAAGAAAATCCATGGTTTGTTAAAAATGTAGGTACCTTTACTGCTAAATATTTTAATGTTCTATCAAAAGTTTTAAATATCAGCAGATCTCTGAATACAACAGAACAAATTCTAATTATTTTGATACGATGCCGTTAAGTTAACATCAAGTTAAAGGCATGCGAAAATAAACACCGCAAGCTTTTCATTTAGATTATTGTTGAAATAAAAAACATTTGTAAGAGATAGAAAACTTGGAAATGTATATTGTATGTAAAAGTATAAATCACTTTTTAGATAAAAAAACATTCAAAGACATTTTTTATCAATTTATTACGCTTCATTGAAGCGAAATCTATAAAATCGAAATTCAAAATTAAACTCGATGTATCACAGATGTTTCACTCGTGCCGTATACATTGATAACTTTTTTTTATAGATCTGGCAGAGTAAGTTATATCGAATTTATAACATACTATAGTTTTGGAAGAAATATTTAAATTTTACTACCAGAAAAAATATATTTTATAATTTAATAAGATTTTAAACTTAAATTTCTTGTTAGATTCAATAACAGCTCCGAAAAAATAATATAATTTCGAGCTAGCATATTATAACTTGGTTAAATATGCTTTCAAAAACAGAAAAAATAGCCCAACATGTAAATCTTGGATTTTAGTCTTTCGATAAGTATCTATAACACTAGTTTACAAAATTAAACTTTTTGTCTGTTGCTGCGAATTCTGTGGTTGATAATGTTCACTTATGACTTGTTTTTGTCAAATGTAACAGGAAAATTTTTTGAGCAGCTCGAGTTAATTTGTTTTGGATTTTTATCATTTAAGCATGTATATTAATTGATAACAGGCGTATTTTACTGTGTTAAAAATAGTTTCTCAAGTTTTTGCATCATGAATAGTTCAAAAAGACGTTGTTTAAACAATCCAGATCATTTTTGCTATATATTCGGAGAATATGTGTTTAACAATTGTAGAAAAGTTATATCAGAATTGGGGAAAGCTATCTATTTTGAGTATTTTGGGATGCTCTTGGATAAAAATGAGAAGTCTTGGCCTCTCAATTGTGTTTGTAAATCGTGCGTGGAATATTTAAGATAAGCAAAAGTGGTAAAAGAAGTACCAGGAACACCGACTATTTGGCGAAAATCACGAAACCATCTCGAAGACTGTTGTTCTTGTAGCGTGAACGTAAACGGTTTAAATACTAAAAATCGTGCTAAATGGTAGTACCCAAGTACTAGTTGTGTTCAACGTCCACTGCAGCGTTCACTTGACTCTTCAGAGGCTAAAAATATATCTGAACCATTAGAAAAAGACATTGAATTACCAAGCTCATCACAAAAATGATGCTGATTTGGTATGTCAAAATGCTTTTCCCAAAATGAGTTAGATGATCTTGTATGAGATTAATCGTTCTAAACAAGCTTCAGAATTGTTAGCATCAAGACTAAAAGAAAAAATTGCTTTCTCAGTCACTAAAATTAGGTTTTATCGGAAATAAAAGATCTGAAAATTATATTGAACTTGTAGAAGACCTTCTGCTACAATTAAAAAAATATGGGGTGCAATATGAGCATAAAACTCCACTTCCACCACAGTCACCTGGACAGATTTCCGGAAAAATTAGGAGATATGAGCGAAGAGCAGGGAGATCGTATGCATCAGGACTTACGCGTCATGGAAGAGCGCTATCAGGGTTTCTGGGATACGAATATGATGTCTGACTATTGTTGGTCTCTGATATGTCATTTTCCAAAGCCTACACATCAGAGAAGAGCTTTAAAACAAAGTTTTTTAAAACTCAATGATTAATTCTTTTTTTTAGTAAGGTTTTTTCTTAGTAAATACGTGTTTTTTCTTTTTAATACCTACATAGCTGAAACTCATAAACTAGAGCTGATTGAAATATTCTAATAATATTTTTGAAAATAGCATATCATGTGTAGTCAGCAACAACTAAAATTTTTTCGGCAACAGATGTACTGTAAACTAGTGTAAATATTGCTCTATGTTTAAAAATATTGAAAACTCAAAGAAAATGAAAAACCATTTCGCGTCTGGTACTTGATGTTTAATATCTTTGAAATATGTTTAAAAAAGTTTTCGTAACATATTCTTGCATGATTTTTTAAAAAGTTAACCAAAATAAACCAAATCAACATAATTTGAGAAATATTAATATCGTATGCTATATCCAAACACTGCTTTATGTCTCAGTGTTTTCTTGAATGCTGCATCCAGATTCAATTTATCTACAGCAGATGCCGCTTTTATCAATCATTGGTTAATAGAATCATTACTTTAATTATTGAAATTCTGAAGAATAAAACAGAAATCATGCGCTTAAGTTTTTACAATGAAATAAGCTACGATCTTGAATATTACTATGCTCTCTATTGTAAAAACATCATTCATTTAAACGATCTTTACAGAATTCGGCACCCAATTAATATTTAAATTGTAAATTTTAAGCTCTAATTTCTCGATCATGAAATTTCACATGCCAGCCAACGATTTGTAACATTTCTTATAAATGATTTCTCCCAAATTCTTTCAAAATTTCTTGTAGTTGTTAATGGTCATATTTGTCAAACATTGACTTTCTATGGTATGGTACATGGTACTTTTGGACGCGTACAATGGAACATAGTATTTTTTTAATGCAGGTTTTTCTTTCTTTCTTTCTTTCTTCATTTCTTTCTTTTTTTCTTTTTTTTTAACCATTTGAAAAATGGTTGTTGTTTTCGGGAGAATGGACCCGATGATGTTACCACTTTTGAATGATGTTACCACTTTTGAATGATGTGGTCACTTTTGAATTTAAATTAATTTCTTTACTTTTAGAAGAGTTTTTATTTGAATTTAAATTAAATTCTTTACTTTTAGAAGAATTTTTATTTGAATAGTAAATTAAAATGGTTAAAATCATTGTAATAAAGGAGAAAACTAACAAATTTAAAAATGGGTAGACGGAAATTAACAGATACGGAAAAAGCCGAAGCCAAAGAAATGAATGAACGTGAATATCGCATTCAATGATATTAAACACAGTCAACATGTATAAGTTGCTTATTAGTTTGGCGATTCGTATCATTTGGCGAAATTGGTCGACGGGATAACTGAGTAATACTGTATTTGGTTTGGCGCAAAAACGTCTTTCAATGCAGAAAATGATAAAATCAAAAGATTATTGAGCCGCTGAAAACCAATTACGTGTTGAAAGGCGATCACGAAAAAGGAAGCAATTTAATGCCGAACCGATTAATTGTAAAACATCATGTCGCCAGGGCGACCAATCCACTAGCCATGGCGTTTTACTATCGGTCGGTTCTAACCAGGAAAATTTGAGTGCCAATAGTGATTCTAACAAGCCGGAAAATGTTATAGCTATTACTCTTGATTTTCCACCACCTAAAAAGAAAACTAAAAAGCAATCGGCTTGGGAAAAACTGGGAAAAAACTTTTTTGATTCGATGTCTGATGGACCCATTCACAGATGCATGTGCTGCGATCGATTTTGGTTTAAAACCTCCATCACCAAAATTCTGCTCTGTAAAATCAAACAATATATGCCAAAGTCTTACAAGTATAACAGTATATGCCAAAGCTGTATTTTAATAATGATTACTTTTGCACCAACAATGTTAAATAGTTTGAAATGTTTCTTTCGTCGCCAACTTTTATGCTTGGCGACAATAGAGTGATATAACTTAAACGAACCGTACCTTCAAATTGCAGCATGTATAAAGTCATTTATAGCAGTGGCACGGATAATACACAATAAAACAACTGGTATTTAGCTTAAAATGATAGATGAATGTATCGAGTGAAACATTTTTCAAATGGTTGGGGTAATTTCTTAAATTACAATTATTTTTTTTATTTTTTTTTTTTTTTGTTCTGTAAAATAATAGAACATTTAAATTCTTTTAAAATATGTTGTTGTCAAATCAAATTATTATTTTATATTTTGCTGTAAATTCAAACAAGCATTATTTTTTTAGATTAATTTTAAACACGATTATTCAAATCAGTAAATTACATCTGTTAAGTATTATTTTTATCTACTACTTAAGATGTTTATGTTTACTCTGAATTTATTGCATTCATTTTTACATTCTTTAATCAATTATATTTTAAGATAATATATTGCATCTTGGGTTAATTAAGAGTTGAATTTGATCTTTAAATAAACTTTCGTATTTAGAAAGCGAAATTGTTTATGAAGAAAAACCCTACATTCACATGATTATCACAAATGAACTTCGAAAACCATCGTAAAGTCCTACGTTTAGTAGTGTATATATATATAAACGTTACTGATTTGTAGCGTGTTGCTCTCTGTTTGTATATACATTGCTGGGGAAAAAATTAAGGCCACCAACAAAAACTCAAGCTATTATTTTAATGAAAAAATAATTTCATTGAAAATTATACACATGAATTTATATATGTTTTGTTATTGTTTTTAAATAGCAATATTATATTTTTAAAAACTGAGCGAAAATAAATTCCTAGATAATACTATTTGGCAGAAAAATGTTTAGGACCAGTGCATTTAAAATCTAAATTAAACATGTAAATGATTTGTATATTACGTTTTAGTACTTTGTTTGTTACCTCTTTAACACTGATGACTTACGAGGGACACTTTGAGAAGGTATTTGTCTGCTTTTACATGTGGAAATGGGGTAATGTTTTCATATTTCCTATTGTTGCTTTCAGTTCAACAATCGAATTAAAAGATTTTTTAATTGGCATAAACCTGACGAACCAAGATTTCCCAGATATTTTCCATAGGATTTATGTCAGTATTTTTAGAGGGGATGTATAAATATTTGATATTTATGCAGATAGCCAATGTGAAATTTACACACATTTGCGAATAGAAGCGTTTTCTTGATAAAATGTGAAATTCTGACCCATTCGCTCATCTTAAGAAAGACAAGATTGTTATCAAAAATATCTTGATAAAGAAATTCATACTTGTCTCGGTGAAAACCATATTTTCTTTTACTTTTGTATTAAAGTCTGCATAATTCACGACTGACCTAGACTGAACATGTTTTGAAAACAGGTGGGGTTCACTTGATAAATCATATCAGTAATGTTTTAAATCCTCTGCAACAGCAAGGTTGGATAGTTTTCCATTAGTAAAAACTAAGTTATGCCATAGATTGAATTTTAAAACATTGGAAGATCTTGCATCTATGTAAAGCTTTTCTAATCTTAACTTTTAAATTAGCATAACTTAAGGCATCCAGCAGTTTTAACACAACTCTAGCAGTTCTGCATGTTATCAAGAGATCTAGAGAAGTTTTTATAGTTGAAAAATATTCACTATCTTATATCACCACTCTAATAACATTCCATTTACACCAGACTGGGAGTTTTGATTGCATTTGCTTCTTTTATATCTAATATAATTCATTGGATAATAAATAAAATTGTGCACGACAGTTTCAAATTTGCTTATTTTTAAGGGCAATTTGTCTTTAGGTCAGATCGCTATCCTAAAAAGCCTTTATTTTACTCTTTTTATTTTCAGTCAAAGATTTCCAACGAGCCATGTTTCAAGCAGTAGTTGCATATGATAAGATTTCATATCTAGCTACAAATACCCAATAAACTTCACAACAGATGAGTCCCGCTTAACATAATATAATCATGACGTCATCTCATTCTGTTAGATTTAAAAAGAAGCTATTGGTCCTAATTTTTTTCCCATTTATTAACATTACAAGATTTTAACACATGTAGAAAAAATTAATTGTAAGTTTTACGAGTGAATTAAATTCACATATTAATCATAATATATATTTGTATCTAAATTCAAGATATAAAACTCTTTTCGGAATTTAATTAGCATGTGATCTTGAATTTTTTTTCCAGCAGTGTAGTAACATTTATGCTTTGGACATTATATATATATATATGTGTGTGTGTGTATGTATGTATGTATATAGTTTATATTTTTTATGCATACAACTTAAAATAAATAGGAAAAAGTAGCTGAACCGAATGAGAGAATTCAAAACTAGTGTGTATTCTGTTTCATATAAAACAATATTTAAATGTAAAAAATAGAAATTATTAGCAGGAAAACACAAGATTATAGCTATGAACGTAATTAATTGTGCAGTTTGTTAAGAAAGCAGCCATTGTCCGCTTATGGTATTTCGAGAAGTTTTGATTTCATGTTATTGTTGCTATTATTATATTTAGTTTTTTTTAAATTATTACTTTAAACAATAATATCTCTTCGGAATAAATTAAAGACTAGATGTTGACATTTATATCTGCTACACGTGTGATAATTAGAATCATACCATTCAAATTGACCAATCAAATTTATCAAAGTCAAAGTCCACCAATCAAAGTGTTGTGGGACATGGAAAAGGTAATGAAGATTATTACTGAAGGCATTGAAAAGGAGAGCACTGATAATTTTTTTCAAGCATAACTATTTCTGTTTTGGTGAAACTGGATGTACGTAGAGCAAAAATGATTATTTTAGCTGTTACTCTTTTCTATCAAGATGCAAATTTAATATCTGTCTTCAAAAAGCATGCATAGACCACAAAAAGTAAGAAATTAGTTGGCTAGAACTTTTGATTATTTGATCTAAATTCGACTTTTTCATCAACAATTATAGCTTGTAAAGACTTATCTGATAATTTCGTATAAAAAATGTTAAAATATTGATTTTCTCAATTTTGACTAAATTTACTGGAATAAAATAATTGCAAATTAGTTCTCCATTATTTCTCTTTTTTACATTTTTATGTATTTTTATAAACTAGTAGTCAACTTTCTAATGCCAGAGTATCTGAAACTGGCAGACAAAAAAGTTAAGTTAAATGATGTTTGAAACCAGATATGTTGGTGAAAGTTTATTTTAATATCATGTATACGTTTGTGTAAGGAAATACTGAAATAGTGTTAGATTGCTGTAAATTATTATTATTATTATTATTTTCAAGCTTTTGATGTATTCTTAGATTTTCCAAGGAATAATGCTGTGTGGAACATAGATGGAATATTGAATAATGAAGTTAATATAATAAGTGTTGAAAATTACTGCTAAATAATATATTAGAATAATGGGACATTGAAAATAGAGTAATTTGCTTGAGTCTAATAAATGTTTTAAATTTAAAGAAATCTTACAAAAGAAGATCATACAAAGATTATTAATTTGTACCTTTTTTATGCTTCAGTTGTTTGAGAAATGCATATGTTAACTAAAGTGCTTAATCTGTTTCATTACATTCGAACATATTCATTCATTTATAACCTAATTGCAATTAAAGAAATTTACCACCAAATTGGATTTTAATTAGAACTTTAAAACTTTTTATTTCAGTTGAACCAGGATAAGTTTTGCATAATTTGATATCAGATAATTGTTATAATATTCATTATTATCAATGACTACCGACATTATTAACGACGCTTAAAATCTGATTCAATGTACGTTGGGATTTATGACAATATTATTCACAATAAGTTTATTTCATACATAAAATATCATAATATACACAATCAACATGTAAGGAATAATCTAATTCCAAACATTTTTAAAAGAAAATAAGTCAAATATTGCATAAGAAAATACGTGATACATGGTTTCTTATGCACGTTACACAACTCGACACACACGTTAAGAATGTCAAGGAGTAGTTTGAAACTGTGACAATGTGTAGCATTATACTCTCGTTTCTTTGTGAACATTAAATTTATCCTCCCCCCACTCTTTTTCGAAATACATAAGTCCGTAAAAGCTTCTTGAAATTCAAAGAGTGTATGAGGTGGATTATTTTTATCCCTTAATACAAATAAAGATTCTTCAAATTCCCAAGAACACTTTTAAAAAATATTTTATTTATCTTGGAGAAAAAATATGAATACATAGCTTTTTTCCTACTAATATTTTTGCATATATTTTACAAAAATGTCACATAATTAATGTAAGTATTATTAAATGGAATCTTTAAATAAAATATTTTGTCATTTTTGTTACATGAATTTCAAAGTTTTTTTCTTTATTCTTTCAATGATGCATAGGTAAATACATTTTTACAAATAAGTGTAAATAATACATTACAAATAAGATTTTGCACATATATCTCTCAACTCTCAATATCTCAATCGTTGCTATTCTATATATTTTGTTCAGAAATTTAAGATTTGACAATTTGTTTTGTTATGTTACTGGCAAAGACAAATTTTAACTATGGTATCAAAATTGACTTAATATCCGCAATACATAGTTAATTTTTTCAATATTTCTCCAACATTGGTATAACACTAAAATGTTTCTAATGAGAAACCAATAAAAATAATATTGGCGTAATATGGGTTGTCATATGGGCGCAAATGAGCAATTGGGCAACTTTTTATGTCAGTTGAATCAAGATCAGTTTTGTCTCAATTGTTATGAGATAATTGTTAAAGTACTTATTATTATCGATGGCTACCGACACTGTTAAATCCGTCACTCAAAACTGACTCACTGCCCTTTTTTATTTGTGACAATATTATTCACAATAAATTTATTTCACACAAAATATATCTTAAAATCACAATCTACATGTAAGAAATAACCCAATTCCATACATTTTTAAAAAGAAATGAGACAAATATGGCGTAAGAAAAAAAGTAATACATGCATAGGAAAACATAGTTTCTCATACACGGTACACAACTCGACACACGCGTTTAGAATGTCAAAGAGCAGTTTGAAACTGTGACAATGTGCAGTATTATACCTATAACACCTTTGCACTTGCTCCTTTCTTTGTGAACATTAAATTTATCCTCCCCCACTCTTATTTCGAAATATATAAGGCCGTAAAAGCTTCTTGAAATTCAAAGAGTGTATGAGGTGGATTATTTTTATTCCATCGTACAAATAGTGATACGTCAAATTCCCAAAAACACTTTTTAAAAATATTTTATTTATTTTGGAGAAAAAATAGTAATACGTATCTTTTGCCTACTGTTATTTTTGCATATATTTTAGAAAAAATATTACGTAATTGATGTATTACTAAATGAAATCTTTAAATAAGAGATTTTGTCATTTTTTGCTACATGAACTTCAAAGTTTTTCTTTTTCTTTTCTTTTTTCTTCTTTTTTTTTTCTTTTTTTTTTCAATGATGCATATGTATATAATCTTCATAAATAATCTTTATCACACAATTTTAATAACACATTATAAATAAGTTTATTTTGCAGGTATAATTCTCAGATTATTTTAATCATTGATTATCTATGCATTTTGTTTAGGAATTTAAGATTCGAGAATTTGTTTTGTTGTCTTATTGGCAACATTAAACTCGTGACAAATTTTTACCATGATATCAAAATTTATTTAATATCAGTACTATATAATAAATACTTTTAATGTTTCTCCAATACTGATGTAGCATTTAAATGTTTCTAATGAGAAATCAATAAAAATAATATTGGCACAATATAGGTTGTCATATGGGTTTAAATGAGCAATGGGCCTCTTTAAGAAAATAAACTGGAGAGGTCATTTAATATAATGAATACCCCACCTAAAATACCAGATGGATTCAATAGTGCGCGCACAGTTCTTTACTGACGTGAGAGTCAAGCTATTAAGTAGACCGAGGAACTCATTTCAATATCTTAACATCGAAACATTACGTGTGTATGAGGGTTGCCTTTTAAGTTTCTACAAAAAGGGGAAGAAAAGGAATTTTTGGAGAACAAACTGTTTTATTGCTTTTCAAAATATTCGTCTTTAAGATTTATATGCTTTTACATCCGTTCAAACCAATTCTTGAAACAGTTTTTTCACTCTGAAGTTGATATCTCAGAAACACAGTTTTGGAAGACATCATGAGCTTCTTGAGGTGGTGAAAATTGCTGCTCACGGATTTTTTGTTTGACATAAAGGAACAAGAAAACGTCGTTAGACGAATCAGGAAAATATGAGCAATCAGAGATTAATTCGATATTTTTATCCTTCAAATAATCGATTGTTTCACGTGATGTGTACACTGTAAAAAAATTTTAAAATTTAGTTGCATCGTCACTCCTCCACTTTTATAGAATATCCCTCTTTTGACCCATGAGATTTCTCCATAGTAGGGTGAAGTAATCGTTTTTTATAAAAGCGGTGCAGTGATGATACAGCAAAAAGGTCAAATTTTTAACAGTGTAGCGTTGTTGTGAAGAAGAAGGATGCTGCGTTTTTTTGTTGTTTTTCCTGATTCCGTTTGTGACTTTTGACAAACAAATTTATGTATATCATTTAGCGTTAACAATTTTTTGATCTTCTACAGTAATAGTTACGATATGGCCTTTAAGGCTGAAGAAATAAGGAATCATTTTCTTGGAAGAGTTTCGTGAACGACAACTTTCGTAGGATTCGGTTCATTAGGAAACACCCAAACAGTGTTGTTCCGTAGTTACTGCTCATACAAATATATCTAAGTTTCGTTACCTGTAACGATGTTGTATACGGAATTACAGTTTCAATTTTGAATTTTTTTAGAATTTCCTTACACCAATTTGCATGAGCCTCTTTTTAAGCTTCTGTCAAATTGTGCGGAATCCATCTGGAACAAACATTTTTAACAGCTAAATGCTCGTTCAAAATCGTATTTATTACAGATCGCGATAGTCCAAGGGAGGCTTCTGTCTCACGATATGTGATATGCCTATCCTTTTCAGTCATCTTGTGCGCAGTATTGATGTTGTTTGGAATCACTATCGAATTTAAGCGTCCTTCACGAGATTCATCACTGAAGGACACACATCCACGGCGAAATTCAGCAAACCAAATGTACGCAGTCCTTTCTGATAGTGCCACATCACCAAAAGTTGCACGAAGCGATACTCTGCATTCTTGTCGAGTGAGGCCTTTCTTAAAATAATAAAAAATCATCCAACGGAAACCTTCACGAGTTATTTCATTTTTTTTTTTACTCACTTGCTTTCTTTAGAGCATTCACTGTAAACAAAATACGCAGGAGATTTCTAAGATGCCACTGATTCCAAGATAAAAAAAAAAAAAAGAAAGAAAAAGAAGGAAAGAAAGAAAAAAAGAAATGTGAATTTCACGAATATCCAGAAGACAAATTTCTGTAGCGTCTTACATTGGTCGTTTGTAAAAACATGACAGGCAACTCTGGTATCTGCCATATCCTTTTAAATTTGATAGTAGGGATGGAGAATTTACAGCACAACAGAAACAAACATTTTTAGCTCACAGGCTATCATAGCGTGAGAGCTTATGTGCCCGCCCGTTCTGTATGTATGTATGTTCGTGTGTGCGTGCATGCATACGTGCGTGCGTAACGCGATAACTCATGATAAAAATATCCGATCCACTTGAAGTTTTGTATATAGATATATCCTGACAAGGCGCTTCCCTGATTAGTTTTTGGAGTTCATTCGATATGTATCAGAGGGGGAACGGGAGGCTCCTGCCTCTCCCGTTAATTGATATAAATGGATTTTTCATGCAGAATTAACTTTTCGTTCAAAATTTAGATATAGGATCATTCTGAAGAGGCGATTCCGTGACTGTTATTAGATGTTCATTGAATAAGTATAAACAGGGGGAAGGGGAGTTCTAATGCCCCTCCCCTTAATTTATATAAATGGGTTTTTCAAGCAGAATTGTCAGATTTTTTTCAAATCTTTGAATATTTTTGGAAGTTTAATGATTAAGTATAAAAGAGGGGGATAACTCCTCTTAAATTATATAAATGCTATATGGGTTTTTATTAAAAATTATCCGATTTGCTCTGAATTTTGGATAGAGATTTTTTATATGATAAATCATGTCTTTGATAGTTTAGGAGGTTCAATGATTAAGTATAAAAAAGAGGAAAGGGGAGAGCTGTTTCCCCTTCTTAATTTTTTTTCGAACGGAATTAACCCTTGAAAATATAAGGCTGTAATGTACAATTAGTGTGCGTAGCCTTTGAGCTCAATGCCATCAGTTTAACTGTGCAATATTCTTTTTATTTTCATATGTTCAACTATTTTTTTTTTTTCTGAGGTACGTTTTTGTATTTTTCTTTTCCGTATATCACAGCCTTTTAGTGCTAAATGACCTGCCAGAAAGTTCCAAAACTCAATAAATTTAAACCCGTATAATCATGAGTATGTAGTTTTAAAAGGTATATGCACATAAAAAATAAATTATGGAAAATCCTCTTACTGGACAACTTCTGATAAAAAATGAGAGTGATCTTTTACCTCACACACCCCATTCCATTTCTAATAATGATTCAAATTTTGGTAGATTTCTTAGGGGAGAAATGTACGTTGCTGTTAGATCAGATTGATATTTGTTAAATAGCTATGAGAATAATCCATATAGGAAACTATTTAGTGAAGGTGAAATTCTCAAAATCTTAATAAAACAATCAAATTTTCACACCGAATTTGAAAATACATATTAGAATCTTAAGCTCTAGAAGTATTGAGATGCTTTTATATCAAATTACGAAACGTTCAAAATTCGTATTAGCATTAAAAAAAACGGAATTTATCTCATTGACTTTATTTGTCTTTTTTGTTTGGCTTTATTCTCAACCAAATACTTTGTATCGGACGATATGTATTCAACTGCTTTACTTTTTATTTTATTTAGTTTTTTATCTATTGACCAATGCACTTCAGAATATAAATAATGATCTGTGTATGTTTTACTTATAAATGTTGTATATTCATATAATCATTCTATTAATAATATTACAAAGCAGCATGCATAATATTAAATAACAGATAAAAATAATGGACTTTATAAGGTACGAGTTTTTTAAATACATGTCATAGACAGAGGTAAAAGAAAGTTTGAAAAAATTTCTCGTTAAAGCATTATAAGTAAAGTAATAGGAATGAAGTTACATACAAGGAACTGAATTAATATGAGAAAGAGAGACGAAAACTGGTGTAAAAGAAACATCTAATCGGAAAAGTATAAACAATAATATGTACTTTTTTTTAATAAAGAAATTTTAAGTTTAATAAAAATATAGAGGAAACATTGAAAGACTGCCCATCTAACAAAATTTTAAATAATTAAAATATAATAATTAAAATAAGCTAGATCCAGATAGTTGAATAATCTTAATGTTGACAGTTTAAGCAATGGGTCTTGAGTTCGACTTCCGGTCTATATACTTTATTATATAGTTTGAAAAATGGCATTCGTTTAATAAAGTAATTTGATTTCGAATATAGTTAGACTTTATCCCTGCTATATACAGAATGCTGATTTTAAATGCAATCTTATTTACAGTTTTTATATGTACGATATTTAAAACAATAACTCACTTTTTTTGCAAAAAATAAATACATTTCATTTTGTTTATGATTAAATCATAAAGCTCAGACGAAAAAATAAGTAATTTGATTATGAATAATTCCAATGTATACACTAATGTACAAAACAATGAGCACTTAAAAATTTATTCTCAAAATAACATTATTCTTATTTTTCTGTTGTTTGATTGTTTGATCCTTTTTGCTTCACTTCATTTCATTTTCAAAAGAAATCTGTTTATTTTTATGAAAGATATATCGACAAATTTTCTCCTTTTCTCATACCTGCAGCAATCTGAGCAATTTTATTTAATATGCCATCGCAATTATCTACATAAAATTTTTGTAGTTTTTATTTTAAAGAAGAAAATTATATTTATAAGAGAGCAAACACATTATAAAAAATGTGCATTTTTTAAATAAGTCTTGTATTTTTAAACTGATCACATGTCTCTTAGTTTTAGATGTTAGTTTAATATCATAGACAAAACATAATAGAGAAAAAAGCACGGTAATCTGATCTAAGAAAATTTAATTGAAAAATTTCTTAATAACGAAAAAAATAACTAAAAATTTTGTTAATATTCTCTTTATATTTTTATTATCGTAGATTAGTGTAGGGTTTTTGTAAATAAATATACGTTTTATAATTAAAGTTATAATCAGATCTCAGTTGTTATTGAAATTAGACATTTTATCTTTCATTTTGAACATTTTGTTAATGTTTACTTGAAATACGTTTTAGAAGTTTTTTTATACATACATTCGAGCAGTTTTTTGTTTTTGGAAAAAATTGTAATCCAGACTTTTGTGTATAAATTGATCTCCACATAAAAAAAATTATCCCAAAAGAATCTAGAAAACAGCCAAAGAATTATATATGCCGTTTCAAGGATCTCGATCCCCTTCCTCAGTGCAAGAAAAAAAAATGATGAAATGGGTTCAAAAAACCCGCTCGTTTATAGCCTTGAGTATTCGGGATAAGTACTCGGGGCTATAACCGAGCGGTTTTTTTAATCCATTTCATCATTTTTTTTCCCTTGCACTGAGGAAGAGGATCGAGACATCCTTAAAATGGCGTGTGTAATTCTTTGAGAATTTGTGTTTCACGAAATTTGTGCGTTATAACGTTGTAGTTTTTAACTTATGTAATGAAATCCGCACAAAGTGTTACAATTTTACTTATATAGAAAACAGATTGTGACTCTAGAAAAAAAAATTCATGTCATCCTTATAAACTCTAGTTCCCTTTTCTAAGGAGTTCTAGTTATCCGTATTAAAATTCAATGGCGCATTCCTTTATCATAGTTGTCAAACTTATTTACAAACTGCTGCAAAGTAAATTCGAACACAAGAATTGTATTTTAGCAACTATAATTTTAGTTTATGAATTAAATCTAATAGTCAAGTGATACTTTTTCGGAATTCAAACGATTCTATTCAATTTATTTGTTTACCTTATTTGCATAACGCGAAAATATGTATTTCTAGTTTAGGGTTTTAAAAATGGCTACACTGTTAAAAATAAAGGTAACAAACCAGTTGCATTTGGCGCCCAGGGGTGAAAAGGTGTTACCATTTGACACCCGCGGGCTTGAAAATATGTTTGGGATACCGTTTGATCTCTCAATGGGTAACTCACGCTAATTAGGGTGCCGCGCAATGCATACCGTTGGAAGATTTTCACCCCTTAGTCATTTGCAAATGCGCTATGACGTGTATCCTTGCCTTTCAACTCGCCGTCACTGGTGGATCAAAACAGTAATTTCTCCCTACGATGACTAACACCGCTATGCGCTATCCCAATTTCGTTTAGAATTTCGGATGGATAACTTTTGGCGAGCTTTTTTTATATAAAGCAACCTTTGAATTTCAGGGAGACTTCGAAGGTGAGCTCGATGGCCGAGTGGTTAGAGTGCTAAGCTTACAATCAGACGTTGTGAGTTCGAATCCTTCGAGGGACAAAAGTCGGTTTATACATATTTTAATTTTTTATTATTGGGCACTCTGGATTAAGGGTGCCATCTTTTTACCCTAATTAAAGGTGCCATTCTGGCTCTTTTAGGGGTGTCACCAGTGAGACAAGTCTTTCACCCCTAAAAGGTGCAATGTGTCACCATTAGTTTTAACAGTGTACCGATTTGTTCTAAACGAAGGCGGCAATTTTTTCTTTCAGTGCAAACGATATTTCCATTTAACCTATTTGGTGAAAATGTTACAAATCACTGTCACAAAAACAGTACAGGTTTTTGTACAACTAAGCTGCGTATTATGTATTTAACCCATTTTTAAATGCTTTTGCAACTATTGCCATTGTGATGTCTTGTGTAGAGATCTTGGGTGAAAATCCTTGTTTTAAACAGGACTAATTTGAAGCTAATATATAAGGTATTATTGCTTCTTACATAAGCTGTTTCTTGACAGAAGATTCAGATTCAGATGCCTGCCATAAACCTTTATCAAGAGATTATATCTTTTTCTGTTAATGGTCTTTCTGTCATTAAAATTCTCTTAACTTGAAAATCATGAACTTCTAAGAGTCCATAGGTCGTAGATACTCCAAAATCCTCTCCAGACTCTTAAATGTTATAGGGCGGGAGGCGGCAGCACAGACAACAACCTCAATGAGTTCATGGGTGAAAATCTAGGATTAGTTATATATCGATTCCCCTATTAAAAGCAATAAGTCTTCAAAATTATATCTTGGTGGAAAACACCTAAAAATCCGATTATAATGATTGACGAATAGTTTAATATTGTGCTTTCCAGCACCCAAAAGTATGAAAACATGGATGATTGGTAAGCAGGAAAACATAATGGTAAACCTATGAGTCAACAGCAAAAATCGGGTTTTTAGGCATTTTCCAACAAGATATAACTTAGCAAACCAATTACGTTTTAATATAGAAATCAAGATTTAAATAATTCTATATTTTCACTCATGAACTCGATGAGGTCATTGTCTGAGCACCGCCTCCCAGACTAGTATTTAAACTTTCTACGATATATATATATATATATATATGTGTGTGGGATTAAAGAATGAAGTATTCAGTAATAAAAGATAATAAACTCAATGATTTAATGAACGTGATATCCCAAATGAGACTCGTGTGATGATGGCAGGAAAAGAACGAGGTGTTCTATAGATTTCAGCGATGGCGAGTTGGATGGATTTTTAATGCAAAGCTCAGGGAAGCTTATTTATACTGAATATTATTCATTTCTACTGTTATCTTTGAATGTTACGTACATGTTTTATGTCTATTAAACCTTTTTATACTTTCAAGAATATTAGTTTTGCTTAAATCATAAGTTAATCACTCAATATCCCACATATATATATAGTATTATCTAATGGTTCTATATATATATATATATATATATATATATATATATATATATATAAAACTATTAATTGTATTGCAATATATGAACTATTGAATTTAATAACTTATACCAAATTGAACATGGAGGTAAAAAATAAATAATTAAAATGAATACAAATGGAATTTGTAGAACCAAAGCAGAATCTTCGGGACTACAAATGAGGTGTGTGGTTTCATTTTCGTATTGTCATGAAAAAGCAAAATAATACGAATTTGGGGGCTACCAACACTCATAAAACCAAAATTAAATAAAGAAAAAAGATAAAAAACAAGGCACATCAAAATTACTAAATTGGATAGCAAAATGAAAAGGGGAAAAAATAAAAACAGTTATTGTCAACATGATAATAATAAATTAATTAATTAATTAAAAACAGAGTAATGTGATAACAGCAAAATAAACCATACACCATAGTTTACCCTATTAAGATTTAAAACAGAATCATTTAATTTGACTATGCTAAGCTAAACTCAGTATCTTAAAATAAGATGATTTAAGATTTAAAAATAGATAATTAATATATTTAACCTATATACTTCGAATAGTATTATAGGTCTCCAATTTAGTAAAAGTTAGGTACAATTTAATCATGTAAATTATTAAATTATATTAATAGAATTAATTGATGTAACTATATAATTATATCCATATATTAGTGTCAATTTGTAACGGATGGGCACTCAGCGTGGGGGTGGAATGGAGACATAACTCAGAACATAAGATAAAAACAGTTTATTTAAAACGGTTAGGGCTCAAGGGCAGTGGAGCAGTTCTTGGTTTTTAATAACTATTAACAATACTGGAGGATTAAACTTATACTCACAGCTCCGGCACTAACTCAATCGGAGCACTTCAGATTACATCTCACTTTAACTTCCTTTAGACTGCTAGGTAAAACTTTATTAGACAGCCCGTGGCTGTATATATACTCTTTATTAACTTTGAAAATATTCAACGTAATCAATATTAACTCTTACCAACCGCAAACTTCTCGATTCGCCTTCCAAAACTCCTTGTCACTCACTGAAGGCTCGATAATACTTGAGATCACTCGCTCTAGATCAATCCCACTGCTTGTCGTCACCACCTAGCTAGCTTCTAGTCACTGCTAGCTGGCTAACGCCGCTAGACACACTTCGCTAGACACCAGCGGGCATTCGCCGCTAGACACACTAGTCGGCTAACGCCGCTAGACACACTCAAACTCCAAGCTTTTATATGCTGCAAACTGAGATACTACAAATTTACATATTACTTCTAACCGCGACATAACTGTAGAATCCGAGAAAGACACACACGCTCTAGAAAGTTAAAGTAAAAGAGAGGATAGATGTCGCTTTCACGCTTACACATGTTAAATCATTGACGTCACGATCTGAAAAATGCTAGAGTGCCTTTATTACAAAGGTCACTCCCTCACAAATTAAACATCCATTATAATATGTTTTTGAATTTAACAAATGCATTTCCCACTCTCATTTTTTTTATTTATTTATTAACCATTGCATATTATCCTGACAACACCACCCTCTTCCGTACTCTAACATCTACCCACCCAGCCATCTTATTATATACATTTTTTCTAATATTTTTTACATTTTTTATTTATTATTATTTTTTTATGTTTTAATAATTTTTTTGTCCTTTTTTTACGCAATGTGTTAATTATTTTTGAGATCATGTAATAATTAATTGTATATTAAAGAATTGTATATTATGAATTTTTTAGGAAAACCATTATTTAGTGCATCATAAACTAGCTTTTTAATATTTGCATTAATTAGATGAGAAGAACATAAACATTTTATTCTATATAAATGGTTAAGGATTATATTACAACATATAAAATTATAAAGGCAGGATTTAAAAATAGTAAATGCATTAACTTTAAAATTAAATTAATTCCGTTTGTCATACATATCAGTTATTAATTTGTTTTCTTTTATATATATATATGTATATGTATTTCGCAAAGAGGTCATTCGGAGATAATTCTTTACGAAACTAAAGAAGGAAGACGTCTCGAAGAGCTCCGGAAAGGCAAGCTTTTCACCAAATATACGTGTACTTAATCAATATATTCATGTTCACTAATGTACTGTTCATACGTACCGTACATAAACGCTGTAAATTGCGTTACTTGAGTGCCGTTATTGAAGGTTAAATGCAGTACACCATATAGAAAAAATCACGAAGGAAATATGACAGAATGTAAGTGATATATTGCAGCGATGTTATTATTATTAGTAGTACAGGGGTTAAGTTTCAAAACACGAGGTCTAGCGTTCAAATTCAACGGAATCCCTTCTGTGTTTTGGAAGGCAGAGCTAGCTTTTTAGAGCTTTTTAGAGCTAAAGCCATAAAGTAAGCCTTTCCGCCTAGCCCGAATCTCTTAGATATACATACATAATGTCGAAAATAATCATTTCAGATTTTTCATATCTATAAAGCACTTAGGATTTTCTATGTGCTACATTTTGGGTTAATTTTATCTTCTTAGATATTTTTTATAATTCAAATCTTCAAACATGGAAGAAAACATATACTATATGGGCAAAGGTGACCGATCACATGCGATTTTAGACGTTATGTTAAATATTTACAAAAAGACATGAGGAATTATCTTGAAACTTCAGGTGGGTAAACAGAACAGTACAGGTTACATATTTTCGCGAAGATATTATTCCTCAACCTCATAGGGGACCGTCAACAAATTAAAAAAATTGTCTTTTTATAACGCTATCAAAACTAATGTAGAAAAAGCGTGTAAACGTATTATGCTTAACTGTCTTATTGTAATGAACAGTAATCAATTTTATAAGCATTTCATGGCCAGTCATAGAAAAATTAAGGTTTTCATAAAAAGTCGCAAGTTTTGCCAAGTTTTTTGCTTATAATTTGCAGAGTTTTTAATATATAAAAATGTTCTTTTCTGAAAATACAGAGCTACCATAGGCGGCTCTTTTTATATTCTACTCGCACCTGTATTTTTCTAATGCAAAATATAAAATATATTTCTCTTGCAAATTGTGTTAATTGAGTGTTAAAAATTTCTGATTTTAAAAAGTGGTACCGATTTGAATTTAAAAAAAAATAATCTTCTATGGCAGCCCTGAAAATATGACAAACAACATTGTACACCATACCCTGTAATCAGAATTAAAAAGTCATAAACATTGCATAAAAAATTAGCAGGTTTACTAAATAATGTTTCATTAAGAATGCGTAAATGAAATCAAAGTATAATATCCATAATATAATAAGTAAATGTATAGTCTCAAAAATATAGCTTTATCGTATCAACATAGCATATCAAGAATAATTACGTAAGGAAGAGTTGGAACTTTTTTCTTTTAAAAATGTGTAACTATCTTTGGAAAATACTTAATATATCGAACAAGCAGAGGAATGCAACCTTGTGGTTAAGCGTGAAAGAATGCTATGACACATCAGTCAGGTATGTCAGAATTATCATTTTATTCTCCTTTTTCGTCTCACCATTTTCTTCTAAGGAACAATGGCTAAAGAACGCAAGTTAAGAACACTTAATTTCGCGGCCTTTGAGAAATACACTTTTTAAAAAATTTATTAACTAGCTGTATACACTATCTACCAATAAGTATTTGGAAACTTTCAATTTTTGTCATTTTGTCAAATATTTTAAAATATACTTGTCGAATTCTTCTGAAACTTCAGGATTATGAAGCTTATGTCTGACCTCATATTTATCAACATCCATTTGATAAGCAGAGCAATTAGGGGGCCGACAAAAAATTAAAGAATAACAGAAATATTTGGGATCACCCTGTACATGAAAATGCACGAAATGATTTATCGCTGCAGAATACAAATATGTGGATACTGCACAACATGTACACTGATTTTTGTAAGAATAGCATGTATATTCATGGAGAAAGAGTGATTTTTTTTAAATTCAAAAATTCTGGTATTTTTTTGTTTATATCATGCAGGGTTTTTGACCAAATTTAACTCGAATTTCAGAAATATTGGCAAAATCTATTAGAAAAAATATAGCGCAATTGGAATATAAATATATTAAATATTTTATGAAATATGAGTAGCTCTATGAAATAATTTTTATCTGCGCATGCGCGAACGATAAAAACGATTCTTTTACATCATTTAATAGTCAATTCTATGGAGTAACTTATTAAAAAAATCCAATCAAATATTGTGAAAATTCAAAAAGATATCATTATTATAAGTAAGCTGTTTTTACATTCCTCTTTAAAAACAGCTGAATGACAAGGGATTCTCCACAAATCGGCATTTTTTATTAACTGACTTTTAGGAAAAAATTAGTACTATTTAATGAATACAATATCTAATACAATATTGCTACTAATAAGTATCTTGTCACCTGGATAGAAAAGGAAAAGAGCTTTTATTATTTTCTATCACAGATGTGAAGATACTTATTAACAGAAATATTGTATTAGATATTGTATACATTAAATACTAATTTTTTCTAAAAGTCAGTTAATAAAAAATGTCAATTTGTGGAGAATCCCTTATCATTCAGCCGTTTTAAGAGAGCAGTGTAAAAACAGCTTACTTATAATAATGATAACTTTTTGAATTTTCACGATATTTGATTGGATTTTTTTTATAAGTTACTCCATAGAATTGACTATTAAATGATGTCAAAGAATCGTTTTTATCGTTCGCGCATGCGCAGATAAAATTTATTTCATAGAGCTACTCATATTTCATAAAATATTTAATATATTTATATTCCAATTGCGCTATATTTTTTCTAATAGATTTTGCCAATATTTCTGAAATTCGAGTTAAATTTGGTCAAAAACCCTGCATGATATAAACAAAAAAATACCAAAATTTTTGAATTAAAAAAAAATCACTCTTTCTCCATGAATATACATGCTATTCTTACAAAAATCAGTGTACATGTTGTGCAGTATCCACATATTTGTATTCTGCAGCGATAAATCATTTCGTGCATTTTCATGTACAGGGTGATCCCAAATATTTCTGTTATTCTTTAATTTTTTGTCGGCCCCCTAATTGCTCTGCTTATCAAATGAATGTTGATAAATATGAGGTCAGGCATAATCTTCACAATCCTGAAGTTTCAGAAGAATCCGACAAGTATATTTTTAAATATTTGACAAAATGTCAAAAATTGAAAGTTTCCAAATACATATTGGTAGATAGTGTAGCAACCCATTGAATTCTTCAATGAAGAAAGAAATATATTGTACATCTGTGAAACATTTGTTAGAATTATTTTATTAAAGACTTAAGTATCAAGTATGGAATCAAAATTACAATACAGAATGAATATTTTCTTAATGAAAAGCCATCACTCCAATGGCATGACTTGTCAAAAACTTCTGTTCCTTCAAAATTTCGCTAACGTCGAAAACAAGTCGTAAATTGCACGTTAAAGGAAGCAAATGAGATGCTTTCCTACTGTAATAAAGTTTTTAAAGTATTCAGATCTTGGTGTAATAGTATACTGTACTTCGGATAGAGTAAAATAGCCGAAATCTTTTGTGTATTACTTTAAATTTTATCTGATTTCTATTATACAGGAAGTAACTTGTCATAAATCTCAGCAACGTATCAATTTCATAAAATGTGAAAAAAATTAATATAATTAAAACTCTCCCCAAACAATGTTTCCCCTCATAACATTATGAAACAGAATACTTTTATATACCCTGTAAATGAGTAACATATATCCTTTGCACCTCCGATTGTACAGAATGTATACTTTAGTATATACTTCATAGAATCACATGAACTTTATTATGTTCGACAGAGTGTAACATCATTAAAATGCACTGGCCATAATGTAACGGAATACTTTTGATTTTCCCTGTAATCAAACTATACTAATTATCATACATCCAATTTTCATGAAATTTGTAATGACTCGACAAAATTATGCAACGATTATGTATTTTAAATTTCTAACGATTCAGTGGGGTAGCTTTTGCCCTGTTAGTGTTATATGCGGCAGACGGATCGGACGGATTGAATGCCGGCTATAGGTGCTATGTATTTACATAATTAAGAACGCACCTGATGAAGTCATCTTAAAAAACATAAGCAAAAATGTATCAAATTTATGATTTGCAATAGATGCAAAAAAAACTAAATTTTACACGCGAAAAGATTTTGGGAAAAACATTATTAAATGTCAGAGAAATATGTTTACAAATCTACTGATTATTATACAGCTTCAAAAGTTGTGATTTTTTTAACCCTATTTTTTTTCTTTTATTAAAAACTGCATTATTTTTTTTAAGAAGACTTACTTGAATGTCTAAAAATCTAATAATCATTATTGTTTCTATTGTGTATCTTCACTCTTCCGAATACATAGTAATTTTAAAATGCGCTGTAAAATTAACCCATAAATATGTAAACAGATAAAGATACCTTTAAAAGAATCTTAATTGTATATGCTAAGAAAAATCTGAACATTTTATAGAAATTGAGTTATGTTGGATTGAATCTGATTTAATAGATTGTTGCTCGAACTGGGCCGGGTCAAACCGGGCGTGTTTTTCCAGATATTTCGAAAAGAGCGGGATATTTATACGGGCTAGGTCGATCGCTGAATTGTGAAAATATAAGCGAACCGGCCTGCGATCGGGCCGAAGTTTTAATTTTTACACCGGGCCTAGCCAATATTTTAATGATTATCATTTTTTTACCATTCTACTTTTATCTTTTATTCAACTTGTAAAGGCAGGGTACACCCGTTGGGTGTCATTTGTAACGTGAGGATGGTTATGTAGATGAAATGAAGACATAATTCTAGATATAGGATAAAATCAACAGTTTATTTAAACCGCTAGGACTTGATTAAAGTGGAGCGTCAGTTCCAGAATCTCAATAACTAATCACAAATACTAAGAGATTAAGTCGAAACTATACTCACAACCTTGGTCTAGACTCAGTCGGGGCACTTCAAACCAGCTTCTCGTTCACCCTTCAACTAAACGCTAGATTAAATCTTTATAAGACAGCCCGTGGCTGCAAACACTCTTTATTATTTAAAATACTCTACGTATTAAACTATTTCTTACCACAGGCACTCTTCTTGGGTAGCTCCGCCCATGATAAACTAACTCGGCGCACGCTGCTGGCTAGCTCACTCTAAAACACCATCTAATTCACTGGAGGCTAATCTCTTCACTACTAGCTATCTATCTCTGCGGGCTACTGCCGCTTCACCACACTGGCTTACTTTCGCCACCTTCTCACCACTAGTTGGCTTTTGCCACTTACTCCTCACCACACTGGCTGGCTTTCGCCACCTTCTCACTACTAGTTGGCTTTTGCCACTTTCTCCTCACCACACTGGCTGGCTTTCGCCACTACTCACCACTGCTGGCTTTCGCCACCTCCACACCACTACTAGCTGGCTTTCGCCACCTCCACACCACTACTAGCTGGCTTTCGCCACTACCACTCCACACACTGCACTCGCCTTCTAAAAGCTTTTATACGTTGCAAACTAAAGACGGCGCTATGAATTTGCATATTACTCCTAACCGCGAACTAACTGTAGAACCGAGAGCGACACGCACGCTCTGGAAAGTTAAAGTTCAATAAAGGATAGATGTCGCTTTCACGCTACACATGTTAAAACATTGACATCACGATCTCACCAAAATGCTAGAGTGCCTTTATCACAAAGGACACTCCCTCGCAAACTAAGAAACAAACATGCAATTTTCTTAAAATTTAATAATTTACATGAATATGTACTGTAATTATTAGAAAATGTTCTTGTATAATTTCTATGTGACCAAAATTTTGTGGTTAAAACTGTCTTTCATTTCAATTTAATTTAAGTATTATTGATAAATATCATGTTTTGAAATTTAGGGGCATAAGTCACTTCAAATTAAGTTGATTTTAGGAAATTTAATAACTTTAAAGCTGAGTATTCTCAATAATTTTGTATGGTAACGGATTTGACAATTTGCCTTACAAGCCAACTTTAAATAGCATTTACATATTATATTATAGGGCAAAGTGCACAACTAATTTTTTTTTTCATGTACCTTAAACATTTACTTTAACACCTGTGTCCATTTTTATAAGAAATTATTAAGTTTGAAAAATAAAAATAAAATTCTGAAATGTAAGCGAATGGTGGAAATGGCCCTAATGTTATCGGTGCCAAAATTGGAGCAGGGAATCTGACCATCCACAAATAATGCGAAAGTACTAATTATTTTCTTTTATATATTTATCCCTTATTTAAAAGAATCTTTAACGTTATAACAGATTTAACTGTTTCAACATTCTTCAAAAATGAATAAAACACTGTAAGCATTTTACGGGAATATATCAAAACAAAACGGTCAATTTACTCGCAAGAAAGAAAAAAAAATTAAAAATAATTTATTTCGGAAAACAAAAGAATCACTCTCTCAAATCTCAATGACATTTTGATTTCAAACAACAGAAGGAATTAGAAACCTCCCGTCTCAAAAATCAATTTTCTTTTTGTTTCTAATTGGATTACGTAAAATTCTTCTCATTCGACAAAACCTTCGACACAATAAAATAAAGCAAAATTAATTCCAATTCAAAACAATTTCTCTTATGAAAATTTTAATTTCATTAAAACAAAACTAGAATGGAAGAGTAAGCACTGCTGGTGGAATAAATTCTTATTGGTTAAGAAAAAAAAAATATACAGTTCTAGAGGTTATACAGCTAAAAAAATTGTATTGTGTTAAAGCTTTCTGGAATTCCAATTAAGTACATATTACATGGCTAGATTTGTTTGAATATGGAAATAAAATTGATTTGTCACTGCAGAGAGTAAAAAGGATAATTTTAAAATGATTGAAGATTTGGGGATTTAGTGATTAACTTTAACTGGAAATTATTAATTTCAATTAAATAAAGTTAATCACTTTAATAGTTGATTTTTTTAATGTAAAAAGGAAATTAATCTTAAGATCAAAACTTAGTTTAAAACTGTGGTATTTTATACTTTTACTTTTCAGGAAAAACTGTAGATGGCGCCCCTTGTCCATTCCATGGAATTATGTAAGGAACATAATGTATCTGCGTTCCAGATTAATTGTTCTGTGTTTACAATGTGTGTATGTCGTGTGCAGTGAATTCTGTGTATTAAATATGTTATGTGTAAAAGTTCGTCCACCTCGATTATTTACTGAGTATACTGTTTTATATCTTAAGTTAAGATGTTTAAAGATAGTACAATGGCGACGATGTTAAAATTTTCTACCGTAAAAATTTTAAAGGAATAACAGCGCGCCAAATAGAAATGGCTCCTTCTTTCGTTTTTGAGTTCGACAACTATACAAGGTAACAGCAGCTTTCCAGAATATATCAGCAGCTACAAAACAAGGGGGTGGTAAGTGCATTGAATTTTAAATTACTTTTTTTTTTCCTGTCTTATTGCAAAAAAAAAAAGATACGATGTTTTCATTTAAAGAGTACGATGATAAAGTAGAAACATTTCAGGCATATATTAAACGCCTGGAGCAGAATTTTATTCTGAATGAATTAAAAGAGGAAAAAAAAGTTGCGGCCCTTTTATCTTGCATGGGCCCTAAGCTTTATAATTTGCTGAGTAATTTATGTTTCCCAAAAGCGTGTGAAACATTAAAATATTCTGAGATTGTTGACATATTGATAAAGCATTTAAGCCCCGCCCCCAACAAATTTATTGAAAGAATAAAATTTCGTAAGTGTTACCAAAATGAGTCGGAATAAGTTCAAGATTTTGCTGCTAGATTAAAGAAAAATACAACTTTTTGTTGTTTTACGGGTGATACATTAAATGAAAATTTATTGGAACAATTTTTACGCGGTTTGAAAAACGAAAGCATTCAAAATAAATTGATTACGCAAGTAGAGGAGTTAACTTTTGAGAAAGCAGTTGAGAAAGCTTTATCCTTACACAATGTAGATATTAAAATTTCTGAAATTAAAAATAAAAATTTCAGTATTAATAAAATTTCAAGTTCAAAGAATGTACACCCAAAGAAATTTTCTAACGATTGTCAGAAGTCAAATGTCAACAATCATGTAAATAATACAATTCCTGAAACAAATAAAAGTAAATTAAAGTGTTATAGATGCGGAAATACTTCTCATCTAGCCAATTCATGTAGATTTATTAATGCTACTTGTAAAATTTGTAAGAAAAAAGGCCATATTGGAAAAGTATGTAGAAGTAAAACTTTCCAAAAACACGTAAATTCAGTAGATACAGTAAATGCATTAACTATAAAAAATACAGGTGCAAATCCTATTAAATTATCTGTGTTAATTGAAAATAAAGGCAGAGCTGATATGGAATTGGACACCGGTTCGGGAATTTCTGCTGTTCCTTTAAAAAGATTTCGCAGAATTTTTCCTGATTATAAAATATTCCCCCCAGATGTTCAGTTAAAAACTGCAACTGGTGAAATTTTTAAACCTGTAGGTTATGTTGAAGTAAATGTTACTTATGAAAATAAAACAGAAAAGTTAAAATTATATTTGATAAAAGAAGATACTTTTCCATTATTATTTGGCCGAGATTGGGCCTCTGCATTCGATATTTTTCCACATAATTTAAGATATGTTTATGTTAATGAGACTGTAAATTATTCTGATAAATTACAAGAATTGTTAAATGATTTTTCTGATTTATTTTCTGATAAAGTAGGGGAAATTAAAGGGTTAAAGGCAGAGCTTTACCTTGAAAAGGATGCTACACCCATATTTTGTAAAGCTAGGACTGTTACTTATGCACTACGTGCTGCAGTCAATGAGGAATTACAAAGATTAGAAGATGCTGGTATAATTAAACCAGTTACAAATAGCAAGTGGGCAACCCCGATTGTTCCAGTGGTAAAATCTAATGGTAAAATACGTTTATGCGGAGACTTTAAAGTTACATTAAATAAATATCTGAAAGTAGAAAAATATCCCTTGCCTAAAATAGAAGATATGTTAGCTACTTTAAGTGGTGGTGTTCATTTTACAAAAATTGATTTGAATCAAGCATACCTCCAATTGCCCGTTGATGAGGAATCCCAGGAATTATTAACCATTAATACACCTAAAGGATTATTTCAGTTTCTTAAATTACCAATGGGTCTTAGTAGTTCTCCTGCTATATGGCAAAGAAAAATCGAACAAATTTTAAGTGGAATTGAGGGAATTACAATTTTTATTGATGATATAGGAATTACTGGGGAAACAGATGAAATTCATTTACAAAGGTTAAAGCAAGTATTAGAAAGATTGAAAAAATATAATATTCGGATAAATAAGGAAAAATCGTTCTTCATGGCAGATGAAATTACTTATTGTGGGTATAAACATGGTAGTCATAAAACACCAGATAAAATAAAAGCAATTATAAATGCCCCTAGGCCAGAAAATGTCTCCCAGGTAAAAGCATTTCTTGGTCTTGTAACTTATTATGCTAAATTTGTACCGAATTTATCGACAATTGGACATCCTTTGAATAATTTGCTTAAAAAGAATGTGAAGTTTAACTGGTCTTACAAATGTGATCAAGCGTTTAAAAAAATAAAAAGAGAAATTACTTCTGACCAGAGCATAAAATAACATAGAAAGTGGGTGACAGAAGTGTCGCCCAGTACCAAAATATTGTCGCCCAGTGACAGGCATTGTGCCGGCAATTTTTAAATAATAAAAAATAATAATAACGTGAATAACGTATGTTGACTTTTTGACCCAGGAGATGATAAGAATTACAACTGTCGTCTAAGCCGTAAAATAAAACACAAAAAGTAAAGATCGATCAAAAGTTCATTTTCGACGAAAATGTCGATGAAAATTCGGCCAGTCATATATTTATTTGGCACCTCACACTGTTGGCCCAGAAAAAGCTGTGTCCAGACATACAACGTTTAAATTCAATAAATAATCAGGATTAACAAGAGAAATCTTAAATTTAAAGATGTTCATTGCTCTTAATATGAAATTGGAATAACTTTTTATGATCCAAGAAGTGTTGCTGTAAAGATTCATAGAGAGAACAGAAAGAAGGAGAATGTTTCCAGACAAAGAAATCAATTGGAATCATTACTTTGTCAAAAAATTATTTAATAAAGAAAGTAACTATTTATAAGTGTTAAAGAGGTGTAAGATTAAAACTTTAAAAAGGGCAAAATATTTATATTTGATTGCTGACATGTTTCGACATTACCTGAGCCATTTTCAAAACAAATAAATAATATTTTAAAATTGCACGGTCTATGATGCAAAATGATCTGAAACGCAATCATTTAGTTTTCAGTTTAACGCAAGTTATTTTTATTTATTTATTTATTTATTTGGATTCTTATTTCTATTTTCATATTAATTGTGTAATTACAGCCATAGTTTTGCAATTTAAATGATACTGCATCCTTAAAAATGGAATTACAAAAATATTCTTTTATGGCTAGTTTTGATATTGTATCATTATATTCAGAAAAACAAGCAGAAAGTTTGTATAAGATTTGTGATAATATTAAACAGATAGAAGACTTTTAAGATGACATGAAATTGAATATGAATAAAAAGTGGACTCAATCTGATATTCATAATAAGCTTTCAATATTTAATGGTAAATATTATAAACAAAATCATGTGGGTTCCCCTATTTTGGGTTTATTAACTGAATTTACTCTTCATCCAATTAACGCCTCAAATTTGTATTAAATATGTGGATAATATTTTCATACTTTGGAAATATAATCTTGAAGAACTCAAAATATTTACAAATAATCTATAGACCAGGAGCGGCAGAACAGACAAACACTTCATCGAGTTCACGTAGGTTTACCATTGTGTTTTCCTGCAAACATGGAAGATTGGTAACGATAAACCTATGAGTCAACCACTGAAGTTGAATTTTTAGATGATTTCCAAAAAGATAGGACTTTGCAGACCAATTACGTTTTGGTATGCGAATCGAGATTTAACTAATCCTTGGTTTTCATCCATGAACTCAATGAGGTTTTTCCTGTGCTGTCAACTGCTGGTCTACTAAATTCAATTGACAATAGCATTAAATTTCACGAGTAAAATCAAACATAGTAATATTCTTCCATTGTTTTGATGTAATGTTAACAAGAGCAAATCAATTTATCAACAAGACTTTTATTGCTAACTAGGCTACCCTACCAAATAATGCATGTTCTCCATTTACCTATAAAACCTATATAATTTATAAGCATTTGTTTGGGACAAAAGTCCGAACCTATTGTCGCCCAGTGAAAATTCCTTAAAATATGCTCTGCTTCTGACAGAGTGCTTACCCATTTCAATCCAAAATTACCTTTAATCTTAGCTACTGATGCTTCTCCATATGGTATCTCTGCAGTTCTTTCGCATGTTATGCCAGACAATACTGAAAAGCCTATTGGATTTGTATCCAGAACCTTGAATAATGCCGAAAAACGCTATAGTCAAGTAGATAAGGAGGCATTAACAATAATATTTGGTGTTAAGAAATTTTTTCAATATTTGTACGGTAACAGATTCACTTTGTTTACGGATAGTAAACCACTAGTTTCAATTTTTTCACCTTCTAAAAGTATTCCTGTTTTATCAGCTGCTAGAATGCAAAGATATGCCATATATTTACAAACGTTCCAGTATGACATTCGTTATAAGAAAACTACTGAACACGGGAATGTCGATGCACTTTCGCGTCTTCCATTACGTAGTGAAGATTTGCCCCACGAATATAATTCAAATGAGGGACTTGATGAATCTGAAATCATTCAGAGAAATCAGCTTTCTGTTTTACCTTTAAATGCTAAATCTATTGCTTCAGCTACAAAAACCGATCCTCTTTTGCGACAAATTTTTCATCACCTCATTTCTGGCTCAGAAATTCCAAAGAATTTACTTTTTGGCGGAAAACAAGAAGACTTTACTCTTCAGCATGGTTGTATTTTAAAAGGTTGTAGGGTAGTTATCCCAGAAATTCATCGACAACAAATATTAAAGGAATTACATTTTGGTCATTTTGGTATAGTGAAGATGAAATCTTTAGCCCGTAGTTTTGTATGGTGGCCAGGAATAGACCATGATATAGAAGATATTGCAAGAAATTGCTCTATTTGTGTAAATTTGAAAAATAATCCTCCTAAAGTTGATACACATCATTGGGAATGGCCTACAGCTCCATGGCAGAGAATTCATATTGATTATTTTGGTCCGGTTAATGGGAAGATGCTTTTGTTAGTGGTTGATGCTTATAGTAAATGGCCAGAAGTATTTATAGTTCCTAGTACAACTTCAGAAAATACAATTATTTGTCTTTCTTCTCTCTTTGCACGATACGGTTTTCCTATTTCTTTGGTATCAGATAATGCTAAGCAGTTTACATCTGAAGAATTTGAAATATTCTTAAAAAGTCATGGTGTAAAACATAAGTTTAGTGCACCGTACCATCCATCTACAAATGGACAGGCTGAGAGATATGTGCAAACGGTCAAACGTGGATTAAAAGCCTTAGCTTCTGAACCAGGTACTTTACAAATGAAGCTGAATAACTTTCTTATGAAGTACAGGAAGATGCTACATGTTACAACGGGGGAAAGTCCTGCATCTTTATTTCTAAAGCGTCACATAAGAACAAACATAGATTTGATCGTGCCGAATGTTGCAAATTTTGTTCATGAAAAGCAAACTGCAAGGAAATCTAAAGTTAAAGTAAAAGAATTTGAAGTCAACCAGAAAGTAGCTGTAAGAAATTATACTCCAGAAGCCAAATGGAAAATTGGTCGAATCGTAGCAAGAGAAGGAAAATTACATTACAGAGTTCAAGTTGGTTCGAATATTTGGAAAAGGCATGTGGAACAAATAACTAATGTAGGGGAAGATATTTCTTTAACTACTGATCCAAATTCGGAAGAAAATGTTGCAGAAAGTTTTAGAAGTGAAAATGCAAAGGTGAAGCAAGATGATTTTTCACCCTTACAGTCAAGTTTCACAGATCCGCAACCAGTTGACTCTCATGTTCCAGTTGCTCCAGATCCTACGCCAACTGACTTTCATAATCCTGATTCTTCGAGTTCTAATTCAACTAACTCGGATAACATTCTCCCAAAACCGTCGGTTCCTACTAGTGCTACAGTTGATGCTCCTGAACATGTCAAAACTAATTCTTCTTCTTCTCCACAGGTACTTAGACGATCCAGAAGACATAGGAGAGCTCCTGACCGACTTCATTATTAAGTGGGGAAGAGCTGTGGTATTTTATACTTTTACTTTTCAGGAAAAACTGTAGATGGCGCCCCTTGTCCATTCCATGGAATTATGTAAGGAACATAATGTATCTGCGTTCCAGATTAATTGTTCTGTGTTTACAATGTGTGTATGTCGTGTGCAGTGAATTCTGTGTATTAAATATGTTATGTGTAAAAGTTCGTCCACCTCGATTATTTACTGAGTACTGTTTTATATCTTAAGTTAAGATGTTTAAAGATAGTACAAAAACAATTTCGAATCGAGAAATTAATATCAAAATTAATAAAATAATGCATTTATATATTTTTTATAAAATTTAATTATTCTTTTAAAAAAAATAGTAGAAAGTAATAAAAATCTATGACACATACAAATATGTTATTTTAAGATGAATAATCAAAAACAAACATATTTTCTTAATGTCTACTATTGTAACACCTACACAATAATTAAAATTCCGTTAATTAATTTTTCAAATCTCTGAGACATCTTGGTTATACTTGTAAAATATTGCATAAAAAAATTGTGTGTGATCGTATGATCCCTAATCAAAATTAAAATAATAATAATAATAAGGTTTAAATAAAAGTTCGTGTTGTGTAATTTCATAGAAACTCTAACGTATGTGATAGAGTTTCAACTATATTAAAACTAAACGAATGCTTAAAATTCTTACAAAAATTAGCATTAACATCAACTTAAAACATTTAATTTAAGCTTTAAGAAAGAAAGGGGATAAGAACGCAAGGCAAGCAGAGATCAAATTTTAAATAAATTATATGCAAGTTTTTTTTTTTTTTTTTTTTTTTTCATTTTTGTATATTTAATATTTTTGTGCGTATTTTCCTTCAAATTATGCAAAAGTGCTAATTATTTTATTTTATTTATTTATCCTTTTTTTTTTCAAAGAATCTTTAACATTATAACAGATTAAACTGCTACAACATACTTCAAAAATAAATAAAACGCTTGTAAGCGTTTTACAGAAATATATAAAAACAAAACAGCCAATTTACTCGCATAAAAGCAAAAAAAAAAAAAAAAGATTTATTTTAGAAAACAAAAGAATCACTGTCTGTAAATCTCAATGAGATTTTGATTTCAAACAAGACAGGGATTAGAAACCTCCTGTGTCAAAAATCAATTTTCTTTTTGTTTCTAATTGGATTACATAAAATTCTTCTCATTCGAAAAAAACCATCGACACAATAAAATAAGGCAAAATTAATTCCAATTCAAAACATTTTTTTTTTGTGAAAATTTTGATTTCATTAAAACAAAACTAGAATGAAAAGGGTAAGCACTGCAAGTGGAATAGAATCTTATTGATTTCTTAAATAAAAAAAAAAAAACATATATATATATATATATATATATATATATATATACACTTCTAGAGGTTATACAGCTAAAGAAAATTGTATTGTATTAAAGCTTTCTTGAATTCCAATTAAGTATTATATATTACATTGCTAGATTTGTTTGAATATGAAAATTAACTTGATTTGTCACTGCAGAGAGTAAAAAGAATAATTTTAAAATGATTGAAGATTAATGTATTTAGCGGATTTAGTGATTAACTTTAACTGAATATTATTAATTGCAATTAAATAAAGTTAGTCACTTAAACAGTTGATTTTTTTTAACGTAAAAACAAAATTAATCTTAAGATCAAAACTTAGTTTAAAATAATTTCGAAATTATCAAAATTAATCAAATAATACATCATCATTATTCTTTATGAAAATTTAATTAGTATTTAAACGCACATACACACAATACAGTAAGAAGTAATAAAAATATATGACCCATGCAAATCTGGCATTTTAAGATGAATAATGAAAAAAAAATTCTTAATGACATTGTCGATAAAACCTGGACTCAAATTAAAATTCGGTTAATAAATTTTTAAAAAATCTCTGAGACATCTTGGTTATACTTGTAAAATAATACATAAAGAAATTGTATTTGATCGTATGATCCCTATTCAGAATTTAAAAACATTTTAAAAAATAACTAATTAAACTAAAAGATCGTGTTGTGTAATTTTGTAGAAACTGTAACAAGTATGATAAAGTTTCAGCTATATTATAACTATATGAATGCTGAAAAATTCTTACAAAAATTAACATTAACATTAACTTAAAGCATTTATGTTAGGCTTAAAGAAATAAAGGAAATAAGCATGTAAGGCAAGCAGGTCAGAGATAAAATTTTAAATTAATAAAATTTTAAATTAGATAACATTTTAAATTAATTAGATTAATTTCAAATTATTCGAAAGTATTAACTATTTTATTTTATTTATTTATCCCTTTTTTTAAAGAATCTTTAACATTATAACATTTAACTGTTTCAACATTCTTCAAAAATGAATAAAACGCTGTAAGCATTTTACGGGAATATATCGAAACAAAACAACCAATTTACTCGCAAGAAATTAAAAAAAATGAAAAATAATTTATCTTGGAAAACAAAAGAATCTCTGTTTCAAATATCAATAAGATTTTGATTTCAAACAAAAGCAGGGATTAGAAACCTCCCGTGTCAAAAATCAATTCTCTTTTTGTTTCTAATTGGATTACATGAAATTCTTCTCATTTGACAAAACCTTCCATACAATAAAATAAAGCAAAATTAATTCCAATTCAAAAGAATTTTTCTTATGAAAATTTTAATTTCATTAAAACAAAATTAGAATGAAAGAGTAAGCATTGCCAGGTGGAATAGATTCTTATTTTTTTTTTTTTTTTTTTTTTTTTTAAATATATACTTCTAGAGGTTATACACCTAAGAAAAAAATTGTATTGCATTAAAGCTTTCTGGAATTCCAATTAAGTACTATATATTACATTGCTAGATTTGTTTGAATATGAAAATGAAATTGATTTGTTAGTGCAGAGAGTAAAAGATAATTTCAAAATGATTGAAGATTAATATATTTAGCGGATTTAGTGATTAACTTTAACTGAACACTATTAATTGCAATTCAATAAAGTTAGTCACTTAAGTATTTTTTTTTATGTAAAAACGAAATTAATCTAATGATCAAAATAATTTCGAATCGAGAAAATATTATCAAAATTAATCCAATAATACATTCTATATTATTTTTTTTATGTAAATATATTATTAGTCTTTTCTTTAAAAACACAATACAGTAGGAAGTAATACAAATCTATGACACATGCAAAGCTGATATTTTAAGATGAATATTGAAAAAAAATATATATTTTTGTCTTAATGTCCTTGCTGATAAGACCTAGACGCAAATTAAAATACGGTAAATATTTTTTTTAATTTTCTGAGACATCATGGTTATACTTGCAAAATAATGCATAAATTAATTGAATGTAATCGCATGATTCCTATTCAGCGTTAACAAACATTAAGAATAAATTAAATAATTATATTGAAATAAAAGATCGTATTGTGTAATTTTGTAGAAACTCAAACGTATTTGATAGAGTTTTAACTATATTATAACGATATCAATGCATACAATTTTCTCAAAAATTAACATTAACATTAATTTAAAGCATTTAAATTAGGCCTTAAGAAATAAAGAGGAAAAGCATGTAAGGCAAGCAGAAGTACAGAGATCAAATTTTAAATTAAATATTTACAATTTTTTTTATTTATTCATTTATTTATACATATTTAATTTTTTATGCATATTTTCTTTCAAATTATACGATTGGAAAATCAGTTCATTGTTCCAAGTAACTTTTGTGTTATATTTGAAAAAATTTTCCCAATACATAATCAGTTTCATACATTTAAACCTGCATAATTTCAAAACTACTTGGCCGAATGATTTCACACCTGGTTCTCGACTGTA
Organism: Maratus speculifer; assembly: GCA_964019185.1. Lineage (NCBI taxonomy): Eukaryota > Metazoa > Arthropoda > Arachnida > Araneae > Salticidae > Maratus > Maratus speculifer. Next base: position 173,274,048 of record OZ025295.1, read on the forward strand.
AAATTTAACGAAAGATTCACTTATGATCTAAAAATTAGATGTTGAAAACTATTATTAATCAAAAATTAAAGTTTGTTACTATTTCTATATGTAGACGATACCCTAAACAAAATGCGAGCATTAAATTAATTTGTAAAACTATTAATTGATCGGTACAATAGTGTTTTTATATGATGGTTTGCAGCACAATTATTGGGTGTTATCAGTTTGTTTTGCAAGACTGCCAATTTAAGGTTTATTTATATATTTATTTATTTTAACTAAAATAGAAAAAAAAATATAGATCTTTAAAAGAATGGAAATACAGGGCTAAATATATCTTTTTCGAGGACAAATTCGTGTAAAAAAGATATTTTGATCAGTACTTAGTATGAGTTAGAGGTAAAAAACAATAATTAAAAAAAACTTCGAAAACACTAAGTTACCCCTCAAATGGCAATTTAGTGCCCCGTTTGTTACCTCTGCCGAACCACAATCTTATATTATGAAATAATAACGTATCTGCCATTTTTTTAACCTTTAACAAAGTGCTTTACAGAAATCTGATAATTATTTTAATCGAATAATACTTGACAGCACTGTGATTTTTTCTTGAGAGCATATGTTCTTTCGGGGGGGGGGGGAGTTTGAGAAATACAGTTACAGTGTAGAAAAATGTTGAAGGTGGTGTTGAAATTTGCCTTACCTTATGCTCTTTAAAAGATAATCTTTCCAACTGAATTAACCATAAAAAATTAATAAAATATGGTTATTAGAAACAAAAGTTTTAATACACATGTTTTGTACTCATCAATGAAAGCATAAATGATACTTAGAAGTTGAATAAATCCACATGAATAAATCCTTGCCTTATTCAATCGGAGCATTTCTTCGAATTAATAAGGCACAAATTTCTGTTCTTAAAAACCAATGACAAAACATTAAAAATTTCGTAAAAGGCTCCCGCCGCGAAAGAATTAAAAGGCGTTAAGTCAACAAAGTGAAAAAGTGCCCAAACCGGGAATCAAACCCGGGTTATCAGTATAGTGCACCGACGTTCTAACAACTTAATCACTTGGAACGATACCGAGCCTGGCACTTATCACTACTAGCACCGCTAGTATATATGTTGACAAGGCTACAACCGCAGCATAAGATGGAATATATTTTTTTTTCCATGAGCTACCAGCTCTGTGGCAAACAAGAAACTAATGGAAATCCAGCATCGATAAAAATTGAATAAATCTACATGATTATATTGGAAAAATTTTTGTATAAAATTTCTCATTCCTTGCAGTCAAAATTATTTCAAATTTTAACTGCTTAACATTCGTATTCACGATCAACTTGGACCCAGAATTTCCCTCGAAACCCGGGTTGAAAGCAGATTCGGTATTCTTCATCAACCTGACTGAACCGGTTTGAGGGGGAAATCCAAGGTCAGGTCGTATAACCTAACCTTGCTCTACAGCGAGGTTCAAGTTCAATTTCTCAAGATTTCTCAACCGAGCATGCATAGTTTAAACAAAAACCTAGCAAGGAGAGAGAAAATTTTATCGAGAGAAATGCCATTTTACAATGGCGGTATTTGCGTACTTAATATAGGTGCTGTCAAAATGTAGAAAATATACTATCAAATAAAGCAGAGGAACATTATGTAAAGGTATGTAATCTCATATATCTGTATTACCTTCAATATTTTTATTTGATTTATTTATATTTACGTATAAATACTCCATATATTGTATGTTGAACTGTTTGTTTACATAGATATGTGTGGTCGCGAAAAAGTATTTGCTTTAAAAATAGCCAACATTACATAGACAGACGATTAATAAATTGTTATTAAAGTAACAATTGTCGCGTCTGTCTAAAGTTTGTTTAAAGTCGTTTACTTTTTGCAATTTTAAAATGCAAAAATATGGAAACACCTTAAAAAAAACACGTTTTCTTGCCTAGTATTTGTAGGTACCCGTTGTTATTCAAAACAGCTTGCAGTCTTCTCGGAATGGATAAATACAGTTTCTATATGTTTGCCAAGGGAATATTGTACCATTATTCCTGCAAAACAGTGGCAAGTTCAGAAAACGATGTTGGCGGTGGATAGCGAGAACGCACTTTCCGCTCCAATGTAGACCACAATGGTTCGATAATATTCAAGTCTGATGATTTTGGTGACCTGGGGAGATGCGAAAATTCATCCTCGTGCTCAGAAAACCAGTCCTGGACAATGTGAGCTGTGTGAACGGGGACGTTGTCGTCTTGGAAGATACCATCATCATTGGGGAACAAAGCTTGTATCATTGGATGGACTTGATCGGCCAAAATGTTCACATAAGTCTGCGCAGTAATACGCCCTAACAGAGTTATCATGGGGCCAGAAGAGAACCACGGTATGGCTGCCCAAACCATCACCAAACCCCCGCCATGTTTCACTCTTGGCAACAAGCAATCTGTATTATAGGCTTGAGATGGCGTTCTCCAGACGTAAACTCGGCCAGAAGTGGGGAACAATGTGAAAGAAGACTCATCAGATCATTTTACGCTCTTCCACTGCTCTATAGTCCAGGTTTTATGACTTAAACACCACTTTTTCCTGTTACAGGCATTAGCAGTACTGATGGATGGCTTTTCAATTGCAACATGGCCAGCGATTCCCTATTTGTGAAGCTCCCTTCTAATTGTTTTGGTACTCACAGCATTTGGTAACACGACATTCATTTCAGCAGTAACTTTTGCAGCTGTGGCCTGCTTATTTTTCCCGATAATCCTCCTTAATGATCGTCTATCACGGTCACTCAGCGCACACTTTCGTCCGCGCTGTGATTTAGCAGATGATGTTTTTTCCGCATTTCAAATATGCGGAATAAATCTTCGACATAGTACCTCTTGAAACACTGAAAATCTCGGCTACCTTGCTTACGGAAGCACCCACCATACGCGCGCCAACAATTTGTCCATGTTCGAAGTCTGTTAACTCTGACATAATGCAATGATAATCTCACATAACAGTGCTCCAACAACGACTGGACGGTGCAGCGATTTTACGAAGTTGTATAGGTGGCGTCAGTAGGCGAAAACTCCAGTGCCATCAACATAGTGCATTATAATCAATCTTTCTTTTCAAACATACATTTCAAAAGGTGTTTCCATATTTTTGTCCAACCCCTGTACCTGCTATCATTAACACTATAGCATTGTTGTTATTATTGTTTGTATCCGAAGTTTTGTGAAATTTCAAGCTTTTAATTTAAATACATCTATTTTTCAACTGCATTTTAATTTTAAAATTATATATAGTATAAAATATTGCATTTGAAATACTATTTTATACGAAAATAATAATAGTAATAATAAATCCATTTGGCTACTTAAAACACGAGCCTCACAATTTTTAAATAAAATTGAATTACCTCCTGAAATTGTGAGATTTCTTTTAGAGATCAGTTATAATTTTTACCCCTTATAATTAGCTTAAAAACAATAAATTACTAAAAATTTGAAATACAATGATAAAAAAAAACCTTTTTTTTTAAAAAATAACCCCACCCCATACCAAAAATAATTTTATCAGCTCTTTCAGTAATGCTGACTATTTTAAGGCAAATAAATTGTTCGACTATGAGTATTTATGAAAACAAACAATTCAACATGTAATGTTGGGTATATATGTATAAATATAAATAAACTAGTTAAAAACAGATAAGATATATGTATATATATGAGATTACATACATTCTTCTATTTTTGGAAGCATTTTAAATTTAATTTTTATTTCTATATCTTAAACAGCATCTTGAGTACTTTAATTAACACATGACACATACACAAAAATAAATAAAAGAATAATAATAATAAAGAGGGAATGAGTAGGATGGTGCTAATGGGGACTCATTCTTCTCCACAAATTCACAAACAAAAGACAACTATTTTATTTATCTTATATATTAAAAGAAAAGCCTGAATAAGTAAGCACGGTTTAAATACATCTCTACACATCGATACTTGCGCCGGTATCTGAGAGTCTCCTCCTATTGGTTAATCGGAGGAGAGTGTAGTTACTGTCTGTAAGAGCATTTGCAAAGCGCGTTTGTAAATATGGGATAAGAACGCTGACACTGTTTAATGCAATGCTATAATAATTAATTTTTTAACTTTACTCATCTTATAATGATTGGAATACATTGTTTTTTTCACTTTACATAAGTTAATTAATTTATTTCCATCTGTATTCTTTTTTTTGCAATGTTATTGCCGGCAATCTTAGGCTTAATTGTAGAGATGTTTCATATGAAATTGAAACATTCAATAGTTAATGATTAAAGTGTTTATTTACGTTCTTGGCCGGTAAATCATTTTCTATATTGTAATTTTCAAATTTATACTAAGTATGTATAAAAAAAAAGGCTGGAAATCACATTGTTTTTTGTTTTGTGTTTTGATGGTGCGATTTTCGACGGATATTTTGACTTCATGGATGTAAACAGATTCGCAAATCACTATTTATTTTTTGCTTCAGTTTCTTATTATACTCATGTCAAGAAACGGTGATTTTTTTCCCACTTATAATTTCATTTTTGAGCAAATTCATAACGTTTAGGAAGTATTTACATTACATCTCATAGTCTCGCCGAATAATAGAGAATTGCATATGAAATGAAAATAATCCCAGTTATAAACAGCTTTGTAAATCATTAATATTTATTTAATGTTTCACGTTTTTTTGGGTACACTTTTTAAAAAAAATGTTCCCGTGACAAAATTTGCTGAGTTTTTGGGGGGAGAAGGAAGAGGGAATATTTTGATGAAATTTGCTTTTTTTTTTTTTTTTTTAATCGCTTGATCTTGATTTCTCAACAATGTTTTTTCAGAATGAAGATCATTATAATCAACAAAGAAAAATAAAATTATCAGAAGAGATCCCTCTTTTTGCATAGCTTTCAATCATGATAAAGCAGTCTTTATATACCATATTCATTGCTTGCTGGGTTTTTTTTTTATGATTATTTGGCAAAATTTGCATTTTTTGTGGTACCTAGACGATTTGAAAATTACAATATAGAAAATGCTTTATCGGCCAAGAACGTAAATAAACACTTGGAAATAAAATAACTTACGAAAAGTGAAAAAAACCAATGTATTTCGATCATTATAAGATAAGTAAAGAAAAAAAATATAATTATCACAGCATTGCATTAAACAGTGATAGCAAAAATGCAGTCTCTCTGTGTTGTTTTCTCACAATCTGTTTACCAATATTTGCGTTTTTTGAAGTACCTAGACAAATTTAAAGTATTTTCAAGATCTTTTGACGAAATTCACATCTTTTATGGTACCAGGACAAAATTATTTGTTTTCTCAGGGATTTTCGATGAAATTTGTTATTTTTTTCTAGCTATCTTTCGATGTAATTTGCTGTTTTATCGAATTTATGCTTTTTTTGTTAAATTTGTCGGTTTTTTTTTTGTTTTTTTTTGTTTTTTTTTTTTTTGTTATTTTCAGAAATTTATCATATTTTCGCTTTTTTTTCTTTGCAAAAATTACCTGTTTTGTGATTTTTTGATGAAATGTGCCTCTTTTTTTCATCTTTTGACAAAATGTGTGGTTTTCTCACAATCTGTTTACCAATATTTGCGTTTTTTGAAGTACCTAGACGAATTTAAAGTATTTTCAAGATCTTTTGACGAAACTCACATCTTTTATGGTACCAGGACAAAATTATTTGTTTTCTCGGGGATTTTCGGTGAAATTTGTCATTTTTTCTCACTATCTTTCGATGTAATTTGCTGTTTTATCGAATTTATCCTTTTTTCGTGATTTTTGTTTGCGAAATTGTTGTTCTTTGTTATTTTTTTTAGAAATTTGTCGTTTTTTTTTCCACTATTTTTAGCTAAATTTACCTTTTTTTGCGATTACCTGGATAAATTTTATGTGCTTTTTGAGATCTTTGGGCGAAATTCACGTCTTTTATGATAACTGGACGAAATTCGTCATCTTGAGGTCTTTCGGTAAAGTTTATCGTTTTTCTCGAGCTCTTTCGATGAAAGTTGTCGTGTTGTCATGATTTTTCGATGTAAATTGCCTTTTATTGAAGATCTTTTTGCAAAATTTATCTTTTTTGTGATTATTTGATAAAATTTGCTTTTTTTTCAATCCTTTGACGAAAATTGTTGTTTACTCACAATCATTTGTCGAAATTTGTTGTTTTCTCACAATATTTTGAATTTTTTTTCATAATATGTTTACAAATTTGCCATTTTTTAGGGATTTTTTTGTCAAAATTTGCCTTTTTTAAAAAAAATTTCATGAAAATTGCCATTTTTTTAGACGTTTTGGTAAAATTTTGATTTTTGTGCAATACTTTTGCGAAAATTGTTTTATTTGGGATATCTAGACAATTTTTTTTTTTTTTTTTTTTTTTTTTTGCAGTTTTTTGACAAATTTTTTAGAGATCTTTTGAAGAAATTTGTTGTTTTTTGCAATCTATTGACGAAATTTGCTGTTTTATTTTCCCACATCTATTTATAAAATTTCCGGGCAATGTTTTTTTTTTTGGGGGGGGGGGAGGCGGAGTATTTTGATGAAATTTTCTAATTTTTGTGATTATTTGCCAGAATTTGTGTTTTTTATGGTACCTAGACAAACTTTGGTACAAATGATTTCTAGCACTTTTTTTTTAAAACTTAAACAGTTGAAAAATAATCTTCAAACATTTTCAAGAGTCTGTGACGTGTGTCGCAGCGTTGCACCAATTCTGCGCCCGGGATCATGTCATGTTGGTGTTACGTTGGTAAATGGAAAAGCATATTGAAATTTTTAATAAATATTAATCTTTAAAAAAAAAATTTTTCTTTGAAAAATTTTTTATAGTGGCAAAATACTTTTTTTTCTTTGATTCTTTCTTTGATTCTTTCTTTTCTTTTTTCTTTTTTCTTCATTCTTTTTTTTTTCTCTGATTTTGATTTGTTGCTGTCAAGTTTTGACGGGTTTCACCTAGCCAGAATAAATATTATCATTAATTTTTTTAATATGTGAAATTTACATGTATTTTTGATTTATGAAAAGGTAATAGAAAAGTAGTTCAAAATGCAAATGTTTATTTGTTGAATGGGGTGGGTAATGTAACAACAAATTAACCACGGAGAGGATCATTGTTATAGTTGTTGCTAAATGGCAAACTATAAATTCAGTCTTATTTTGCTGAGAAGTAAGTGAAGTATGTATATTTTGTATGAAATGAGTAATGACAGTAATTTATGATTTATTCATGTCATGTACAATTTATTGGTGTTGTATTTGTAAAATGAAAAATTATCAAATGAGAGAGATTCTAATTCTATGACAGCATGTTTGAATGTAACTCGGCCAATTGCGAGTCATTTGCCTGGATGTAAAATGCAGGTTTTTCTTTTATTTATTGAATTTTTTGCTGAAGATTAGTCGTTAAAAAATCCTTTAATAGCTGGAAAATACCTTTTTCTTTCTTCGGTGCCGTCAAGTTTTGTCGGGTTCCATCTAGTTATGTAATGTAAAATTATATGAAATTATTAATAATGAATTCGAACTGTTTTGATAGATTGCTATCATTACTTTACCAATCTACTCTAGAAATCTTTCATTAATCAATCATAATATGTATATATATATATATATATATATATATATATATATATATATATATATATATATATAAAATAAAATATGACTTTTTATAATTTACTTTGAGAAGTAGATACGTTCTCTCAAATGGAACACTGGATCCAAAAACAGGTGCGTGCGTGCATGTAATAATATTTCATAATTATTTATTTAACACTAATTTATCAAAAAATAGTCAAAGAGAATCAAATGAGCTTAACTCATTTGATTCTCTCTCTCTCTCGCGCTCTTTTTTAGGTAGATTTCGTATGAAATACTACCTATTGCATTGTCTCCCATGTTGGAATTTCTGAAAAATTTTTGCGGATCTACACGAATCATGGCTCCTAGACCCCAAAACTACCATCAGTAAAAAAGTTTATATCTATCTATCTATCTATCTATCTATCTATCTATCTATCGGTGTATATCACTTTCTTATAGACACGATAACTTCCATAATTATGATCAGATCTTCATCAAACTTTTACATAATATCAAGGGGCATAAAATCTCGGTTAAGTTCGTTAATGGGCAAAATCGGACCAAGGGGGTGGAAGTTAGGAGGGTTTTTGTGAAAACAGAAAAAACGCGATAACTTTTTAATTAAAATAGATATCGAATCAGTTTAAAGTTTATATTACTTCTAAAAAATGAGGAAAAAGTTTATGCGTGACAGATTTTTGATAAAGTTAAAAATGGGCTCAAGGGGCGAAAAAAACATGGTTTTTGGGAGAAAAAAATTCATAACTTCGTCAATTTTCAAGATATCAAATCCAACTAAGTTTTATATAAATGTACTCAATATTATCTAAAACTTTTGTACTTACAAGTTTTTGATAGGACCAATTTTTACCGATGAAAAAAATTAAAAACAAAAAGAAAAAGGGGGGAGGAAAAAGAAAAAAACCCATAACTTACTCAATTCTTAAGCAATTAAATCTAATTAAATTTATTTTACATCTTCATAATAATATCTACAACTTTTATATTGACAAGATTTTTATAGAACCAATTCTTATAGCAAAAATAAATTAAACAAAAATAGGAGTTGGAGAAAAAACCTCAAATCCAAACTGCTTATATTCTGACTCATTTTAAAATTCATTTTTGATTTTAAACGCATCCAAATGACATATCCTCTTATTTAGCAACTATATAATGCGACTTATTGGCAAATTTTTTGATAAAGGCAGAATATATTTTTAAAAAGGCTGCCAAAAAAGGTATTTTGAACACATTTCCCGAAGTTTTCATCATTAAAAAATTCATTAAGTATAACAAATTGCTTTTTTTATGAGTCATTTTTAAATTCATTTTTGTTCTCAAACCCATCCAATTTACAGGTCCTATTATTTAGGAACTATATAACTTGACGTATTGGCCAGTTTTTTGATAAAGGCAGAATATATTTTTTAAAAGGCTGCCAAAAAGGGTATTTTGAACAGAATTTCACGAAGTTATCGTAATTAAAATTTGAGGAAATTTAAGAAATTGCGTTTTTACCGAGTCATTTTTAAATCTTTTTTTGTTCTCAAACGCATCCAATTTACAGGTTCTCTTATTTAGGAACTATATAATGTGACGGAGTGGCCAGTTTTTTGATAAAGGCAGAATATATTTCAAAAAAGGCTGCCAAAATGGGCACTTCGCACAAAATTTCCCAAAGCGATCATGATAAAAGAATTGAGGTTGTATTCAAATAAAAAATTGTTTATTTTATGACTCATTTTTAAATTCAATTTTGCTCTCAAACGCATTCAATTGACAGTTATTTGTTATTTAGGAACTGTGTAATGTGCCGTATTGGTCAGATTTTTGATAAAGGCTAAATATATATTTAAAAAAATCTGTCAAATTGGGCACTTCGCACAAAATTTCTCAAAGCGATCTTGATTAAAGAATTGTGGATGTATTAAAATAATAAATTGGTTATTTTATGACTCATTTTTAAATTCAATTTTGCTGTCAAACGAATTTAATTAACAGTTTTTTGTTATTTAGGAACTATATAATGAGCATATTGGTCAATTTTTTAAATAAAGTAAGAATATAATTCAAAATATATTGCCAAAATGGGCATTTGAGTAGAGATAGGCTTTTTTTTTTTTTTTTTTTTTTTTTTTTTTTTTTTTTTTTTTTTGAGATGAAAACTTTTCGAAATCTACCTCCGCCTATAGGCCATGCCGAAAGGGATTTTTCTTTTTTACGAAATCAAATTTGATCTTGTATCTGAGAATGACAATTCTCATAAAAAAAAGAGTGAAGAAGGGGGGGGGGTCCTCTAAAAACTCGTCAATGGAAAATCAACTTTCTGTAATATTTCACATTTATTTGACAGGCTAGTGTTCGGAATTCATTTATCATTATTTTTAAAAGGACTTATTCGATTCTGTGTGTTGAATGGAAATTCATATGCTAGCAATTTTAAAGGGTTTAAAAATTTTCTTTTCCTTAAAATAACTTTTTATAAAATATCGCACTGTATACAGTTTAAAGTTACAAGAAGTGTGGAAATTTATTTAACTATTAGTTAAATGAAAAAGGTTGATCAATCAATCGGAAGTGATAACTATATGCGCCCATGTGTCGTGCCTCTGCGGCCTGGTCCCTAATGCCGGGGCAGTGCCAGAATTTCCAGCTCATCTTTTTCTGCAGTTCTCTTAATATTATTTCACTACTTTTTTTCCAGTCTATTTGGAATATTCATAGCTATCTAGCTCAATTAAAATTAACCGTTTTCGCTGAAAATCCCAACAATAAAATTATTATATCTGCATAACATCTATACTGATATACAGGCTACTTTTTTCATTTTTCCCTTTTTTTTCTATTTTAATATTTTCCTTATTAGAAATTACTTAATTACTAATTAAAGCTATTAATAATGGAAATCAACATAATAACTGTTGGAATAAAATTTTAGTTTTTATTCAAGTCAAATTTCATTAGTTTTTATCCAAATGAAATTCCATTTTTAAGCAAATATGTAAAAATTATTTTGAAAAAAAATACTAACTAATAAAAAAATACTAAATAACTAATTTTTTTTAGCCGTTAACACGATTCATATCATTTACCTAACTCATTTATCAATTGAAAAAAGAAAAAAAGTAATTGAATCAATTGTTTAAAAAATTTAAAAACTTTCAATAAATTAAATTTCCATATTTAGTGGCTACAAGTTTTAATTTTCTCCATATATTTTGTGGAGAAAAAAATAAATAAAAAATCGCATTGAATCTTTGTTTTTCCTTCTTTTTGAACCCCCCCCCCCCCCATTTTTTAAACGCTTTTCATACAAAACAAAAATAATGTCGCGACGCGAAACCGAAAGAAGGCGAAGACGGGAATTTTTAAACCAATAGGCATACTTCTTTCAACCGGGGTCCAGGAACTCTGGGTTCGGTAACTTTTCATCCGAAGTCGATGGCGAATACGAGTTTTCAACTCTCGGTTAAAAATCCCAACTCGGAGTTACTGGACCTGTGGTTTAACTCTCGGTCGAAGTTCTTCATGAATACGACCGTAAAAGGCGTATAGCCAACAGAGTGAAAAGATGTCCAAGCCGAGATTCGAATCCAGGTTACCGGTGTTAGATAATACCGTTAACCCAGGTTCAAGTTTTTAAAACACTGAAATATTATTTAATATTTTTTTAAACTCTGAAATATTAGACATTTGGATAATTTAATAAAATAATAATTAAATAGGTTTCTTAGAATGGAATATTTTATGAATTATGGCATTTTTAAAAATTGAATAAAGGATTTTTTAAATCGGGTTGAGATGAACTCGGGAAATTAAAATGAATTCCACTAGGGATAGCAATAATAAAAATTTTATTTAACCCCTTGAAGACGAGCGCACGCATACGTGCCGCAAAAAGGCTTAAGAGTCCTTGTTTATCCAAACCAATAAAATTTTACTGTAAAATTGGCCTTATTTAATTGGAGCATTTTCTCAATTCAATAAGACACAAATATCTGTTTTTAAAAACCGGTAACAAAACATTAAACATTTCGTAAAAGGCTCGCGTCGCGGAGGGGTTAACCCTTTATCTACCGACGGTACTTATGAGTACAATTGTGGAAAAATTAATAAAAAAGTATTTAATGAATCCATTAATAAAAGTTGCTTTTCTTACCACAAAATATACTTTACTCGATCTTATTTAGATATAATAGAAAATCAGTCGAAGTTAAATATTTTAAAAAAGATGTAATTTTCTCGATCATTTTCATAAGTATATCATTTTTTCTTTGAAAAAAAATTATATGAAATATTTTCGACGGTAAAAACCTTTCCATTTACAGAGAGGATAATAATACATTTAAATACATTGCTTTTATAAGAATTGTGATAATTCCATAAGAGTATTTTTGGTGAACTAATTTGATTATTTTTGAAAATATTTTACAAAAAATTGATAAATACTGGTATATTTAATCAGCTTTAATGAAAAATACTTCTAAATTTCACATTATTATTATTTAAAAATTCCAGTATATCTTCAGATATTAAAGAATACAATTACTGATGTGAAGCCATTTCTTGATCAATAATTCGGTAGATAAAGAGTTAAAGAATATTGGAGTAAATTGGAATGAATATTTCTAGGTAGATTAAGCTTTTATACCTTTCATGCCCAAATCGATAGATTAGTTTAAAAATAAGGTTTTAATTGAATAAGTCGCAATAAGTGATGAAATATCAGTAAAAGGAAAACTAATATAGAATATTGTTAACTTTGACGAAAAAATTTATAGCTTGTAATATACAGGGTGTATCTAAACTGTTGGGCAAAACTTTAAGGGGTGATAGTACACATCAAAACAAACAATATTAAATAGGAAACTAAGAGTCCGAAACGTTTTCCGAAGGAGGTAGGCGCCATTAAAGTTTAGGGTCCAAAATTTCAAATAAATATAAAAAACGGAAAAATTGGCCTGATTTGCGGTTTTCACTAAAACTATTCTTTATGTCATTATTTTCTGGAAAATAAATTATAAAGGTAAATTTTAAAAAATGCCGATAGAGAGAGCTTTAGACTTAGGAGTAACAAACAACTATTTTTTGCCATTATTTTTTGCATCTCATTATATGTTTTTGGAAGCTTAGAATTAAACTTAAATTTTGAGCTCAAAATGTGAATAGTTGGGAGTGGTTGAATAGTGCATACTGAACTGTGTTCAGAGGTTCAAATTTCAAATGATTATAAAAAACGGAAAAATTTGTCGATTCGTTTGCGGTTTTCACTAAAACTATTCTTTATATCATTATTTTCTGGAAAATAAATTATAAAGGTAAATTTTTAAAAATGCCGATAGAGAGAGCTTTAGACTTAGGAGTAACAAACAACTATTTTTTGCCGTTATTTTTTGCATCTCATTAAATGTTTTCGGAAGCTTAGAATTAAACTTAAATTTTGAGCTCAAAATGTGAATAGTTGGGAGTGGTTGAGAGGTGTTGTGAGTGGTGTTCAGAGGTTCAAATTTCAAATGATTATAAAAAACGGAAAAATTTGTCGATTCGTTTGCGGTTTTCGCGAAAACTATTCTTTAAATCAGTATTTTCTTGAAAATAACTTTTAAAGATAAATCTCAAAAAAATGTCCATAGAAGGCGCCTTTGACTTCGGAGTAACGTACAACTATTTTTTACCTTTATTTTTTGCATCTCATTGAATATTTTTGGAAGATTATTCTTAAACCTAAATTTTGAGTTCAAAATCTGAATAGTTTGTTGTGGTTAAGTAGCGCAAACTGAACTGAGTTCAGAGGTTCAAATTTCAAATGATTATAAAAAAAGAAAAAAAAAAAAAAAAAAAAAAAAAAAAAAAAAAAAACGGAAAAATTGGTCGATTTGTTTGCGGTTTTTGCTATAACTACTCTTTAAATCAGTATTTTCTTGAAAATAAATTTTAAAGATAAATTTCAAAAAATTCTGATAGAGAGCGCCTTAGACTTTGGAGTAACGTACAACTATTTTTAACCGTTATTTTTTAAATCTCATTAAATGCTTTCAAAAGCTTAGACTTAAATTTTGAGCTCAAAATCTGAATCGTTGGAAGTAATTGAGTAGCGCAAAATTGAACTGTGTTCGAGGGGGGGGGGGAGTTAAATTTCAATTCCTGAACGCAGTTCAATTTGTGTTTCTTAACCCCTCCCAACGATTCAGAATTTGAGCTCAAAATTTAAGTCCAAGCTTTTGCAAGCTTTTAATTATAGTTACAAAAAATAACGATTAAAAATAGTTGTTGGTTACTCTTAAGTTTAAATCGCCTTCTAACAAAATTTTAGAAAAAAAAAAAAAGTTTAATTTATGTTCAAGACAATACTAACATAAAGAATAGTTTTAGCGAAAACCGCAAACGAATGGACCACTTTTTCCATTTTTTATAATCATTTGAAATTTAAACCTCCCTCCCCCCTTGAACACAGTTCAGTTTGTGCTACTTAACCACTCCCAACGATTCAGACTTTGAGCTAAAAATTTAAGTTTATGTCTAAGCTTCTAAAACAGTTTAATGAGATGCAAAAAATAACCGTAAAAAATAGTTGTTCGTTACTTCAAAGTCTAAAGCGCCCTCTAGCAGAAATTTTGGAAATTTATCTTTAAAATTTATTTTCAAGAAAATACTGATTTAAAGAATAGTTTTAGCGAAAACCGCAAACGATTCGACCAAATTTTCCGTTTTTTATAATCATTTGAATTTTGAACCTCTGGATACAGTTAGTTCATTTTGCGCTACTTAACTACTCCCAACTATTCAGATGTTGAGCTCAAAATTTAAGTCTAGGCTTCCGAAAACATTTAATGAGATGCAAAAAATAACGGCAAAAATAGTTGTTACTTCAAAGTCTAAAACGCTCTCTATCGGCATTTTTTGAAATTTATCTTTATAATTTATTTTCAAGAAAATAATGGCATAAAGAATAGTTTTAGTGAAAACCGCAAATCAATCGCCCAATTTTTCCGTGTTTTATATTTATTTAAAATTTTGGACCCTAAACTTTAATGGCGCCTATCTCCTTCGCAAAAAGTTTGGGATCCTTAGTTTTCCCTTTAATATTGTTTGTCTTGATGTGCACTATCATCCCTTAAAGTTCTGCTCAAGAGTTTAAATACACCCTGTATATATCTATAAACATTTATGAATAAATATATATTGTGTGTGTACTTTAAAGTAGATAACAAATGCTTTTTAGAGCAGCTTTAAAGAATAGGAAAAAAGCTATTCTTAAATATTAAAAGCATTTTCAATTGTTTTTGCTGAAACACAACTTTTAGCTTCAGGTTAAGAAAGAATTTGAAAAAAAATGTTGAGAAAGAGTGGAAATTTTAAGCCTCTCCCAGGAACGGCAGAAAAAACTGTCATCGTTTTCTGTTACAACTACGCTTTTCTGTGCACTTTTTATTGATAAAAGAACAAAAATGCTGTAATCTTAAGACAACTTAAAGAAGTGGTTTTTTGTAATGTAAAAAATCTTTTTTATAATTAAGGGTACACAATAACATAAACTTATTTCTGAATTTAAAGACTTAAAGGATGAAATAGTTAAGCGGAAAATTTAATAACAGGTTACACTACCGAGTAGAAGAATATATTATGGTTTAATTCAGCATAAATGCTTCTTTATTTTCTTGTGGTGGTAGCGTGGAGTTAAATGGATTTTAGGTAGATTTCGTATGAAATACTATTTATTGCGTTCGCACCAATGTTGGAATTTCTGCAAACATTTTGCAGATCTACGCGGATCATGACCCCTAGACCCCAAAATTACCATTAGTAAAAAAGTTTATGTATATATATATATATATATACAGGGGAGTCATTAATATCGAAACAATAGGCTATCTCCTTAAATATTGCTCCTAGACCCATACTTCCAATTGCAAAAATTCATAAAAATGGTGAAATTTTTGATAGATAAGTTGCAACTCCATGGGGGGTCAATTTGAAAAATTACGAAAATTAAATTTTTCTCCGTATCTAAAAAACTCACAAAGTTATTAAAATCCAAAATTCAGAAAAATTCGTGACTTACACCACTTAACCATGCCTGTAAGCGAAGCGTTTTTGACATATTTTGAAAGCAAATGAGGGATTGTCCCCAAATTGTTTGTTATTAGTTATCGATTTAAGACAGTGTCTCTTATTTGGACATAAAAAAGCAGCTTATTGATTTAAAGCTAAACTTTTTTTTTTTTTTTTTAATGTGTTGGTAGTCTGCACTGGCGTCTGCATGGATCGAAATATCTAAGTCCGGTCTCAAACCGACCCATAGGGAAAAAAATTCGGCCCGGTCTAGAAAAATGTAAAAATCATATCCCGTACAGGCCGGGAAAAAGTTTAAATCATAGCCCGGCTCAGCCGTGAATTTCTACATAGATTTTTACTTCGGTGTGGTTAAAAATTGTTTCTTTTGGAGGAGTTTCAACCAAAAATACTTATTATAGCTTTTCGCTTTTCATATTTGTATTTTTTATTATTAAAAAATCGCCAAACGCTATGATATATTTATTTTATCAATGAATTTCTATCTATATTTAAATGTTTCACTTATATTTTAATATCGTTAATTCATATTCAATGCGTTGGAGACTTTGAAAAATGTTATCCAGTAAAACCTTTTAAGACGGAATCACATAGGAAAGAAAAAATACGTTATAAACAAATGATCTAATTAGGAGGTGTCTAACCGCAGTTTTTTTCTCAGGTATTATTATATTTATGTTGCATGGATCAACTAATTTTCCGTTTAAGACAGAATTCCTCATAGACAGATTTTCTTCACTTGATTTATTGAATTTAAATTGCTTTTGAATATGCTATTTTTTAACAAAATGAATTTTAAAGTTTTTTTTTTAAATTAATAAAAGCAAAAAATAAAAGTAAAATAAAAGCGATTTCAAAATCTATATGTTTTATGTAAAAACTTTGATTGAGCCAAAATTTATTTATTTTATGCATGTATTAGGTCAGTCAGAGACAGTGATTTTGATACGGATTGTCTCGAGACTGGGATTGAAAATTTCATCCAGTACAGACCTAGGAAGAAGGAAGCAGTCCTCTAAGGCAGCGGTTCCCAATCTATGGATCGCGACCCACTGGTGGGCGGCGGCAGTTGCTTTGGTGGGTCGCGGAACAATCGAGATTTGCCATCGAAATATATATCTTTTATTTCATCTGATGAAAAAGATATAACAATTTTAACAGGAAATAATATTTCAAGGGAAAATCCTTAATTTCCTTCTAGATTAAGATACGAACAGAATATCTAGAAATATTTAAATCAGCTTTGAGGTCCTTGATGAAATTCAAAACTTTGTGTTTATGAGAACATACTTTTTTCACTTTGCTGTTTTTGAAAGACAAGTACTGAGACAAACTGCGTGTTAATATATGTTTCTACATTGGTAAACGCCAGTATCAGAAATCTCATTGATTATAAAGTTGTGTTTTCATAATAATTGAACTTATTTTTAACTATCTTTGTAGTTTTTGCATTGTTTTAATTACTATTCACTTACACATTGCGATTACCGATTCATGTTTTTGTTGATAATGTATCTTCTGTACAAAAATTGCGTTTTTCGTAGGATAACCGAGCGTATAGCGATCGTACAAAAATTGCTATATTGATATACAACTTTATCTTGGATGGGTCGCGAAATTTTTTTTTAACTGAAAAGTGGGTTGCGAAATTTTTTTCCACTGAAAGGTGGATCGCGTATGAAAAAAGTTTGGGAACCGCTGCTCTAAGGTATGAAAACTACGTTAGGCCCGGCCAAACGAGACTTCAGTAAAAAGTAAAGTCTTGGTCCTGGCCCGGCCTGTGCCCAGAATACAGATTTTTTTTTTTTTTTTAACAGCCTCTCCAGGACGATAAAAAGCCTGAAGTTGTGAGAGCTAAATTTATAAAAAAGATTTAATCTGTATCTTAGAAAAATCATTGTTTTAAATAACTAACGGACATTTAAACAGTACAGTAAAGAGATGGAAATAAGAAAAGTGAAACTAGCTCGGAAGTTTGAATTACAGAAAGGGGTTACTTTACACTTTCAATGTTTTAAAAAGCTTTAAACATTTTATTAAGAGCCAAACTTTATTTAAAACTTTAAATTCGTTTTTCTGCATGAAAAGTTTTTTCCCCATTTTACACTCTAAAAAATAAAAGTGTAAATTAGACAAATTTACATATATACTAGTATGTGTGTAAATTCCTAAAATTACACACCTGACATGAAAATTACCCACTTTTTGCAAAGTTTTACCTGTTTTTATGTGCATTTTAGCTTAACAAACTAAGTGTGTATTTTGTTATCAGTTGAAAAACATAAATAAATGTGTAAATGCTGAAAAATGTCTGAATTTACACAAATTGGTACGTTATTGTAATTTACACATAATGATATACACATAGGTAAGAGTGCAAATTTCTAAAGTCACCCACTTGTCATAAAAATACCTACTTTAATGTGTGTTTAGTTTGTGGCATTAAGTTTGTAAGTTTGTTATCAGTGCATAAACTCATAAAAATGTGTAAATGTAGATTACTCCTGAAATTACACTAATTATTGTGTTGAAAAAATTATAAATGCGTGAATTTTAAAGTAGACGTTACGAAAAGGATAGGAGGCTTACATATTATTCAGAGCTACACTTTTTTATTTTAGTAAACCCATTCCATAAATAACATGATGTCATTGCATTGCTGTAACAGTATTTTTAAGTAATAAATTATTATATATTTATTTATTTTTATAAGATACTCTGACCACCTCTCTCACTCTCCCCGTTTCAGCAGCACGTGAACATTTACAAGAAGTTAAAAAAATTTAATCTCGACACATGTAACAAATGTAACAAATATTTTGTTACATGTAACGTAAAATTTTGTCCATTTAATTAGTAAATTTTAATTTCGTTTTCCGAATTCCCTTTTAAAATTTGTACATCAAATATAAGAATGCTTTATTGTATAATTATAGGTTTTGATTAAATCGTAATTTCTTTCAGCCATCGCACAGACTGCTCTTTTTCACAATTTTACTTGTAATTTTCAGTAATAGTGCTAGATTTCATTCTTAAAGCGACATTAGGAAGACTTCATAACGAGGCATTATAATAGAGATATAATCCCACTTTATGCTTATTCATAAAATTAAATTACATTTTTTGTACTGTTGGTATTCTTTTTTGCTGCCCCCCCCCCCCCCTTAAATAAAAGGATAGTAGTTTAATCTTCAGTAAAATCTAAAAACTATTTCGAATTCATTTAATATGTAATATAAAATATAATTCGTGTAATTAAGATAATTCTAAATTCGTATCCTGAGTTATTTATACATTTTGCACATCAAATATAAGTATGCTTGATTTTACCCTAAATTATTTGAGCCGTCTGGTAGATTGTAAACTTTTATCCATTTCAAAGTTTAACTTGTAATTTTAGTTTAACTTCAGTTCGCAGTGAAATTGATGGTTGTATTCAGGAACTACTTCAACCCCGAGTTAGACGCGAATCTAGCATAGAAAACTACTTGGAGGCTTAGCATAGAACTTGACTTGGCTTCATCATGTTTCAGTTGAAAAATAATGGTGGGTCCAGTTGATTGCAAGCGCTCTCGTTGAGAAAAATATAGTATATAAAAAGTTATTCTCTTATAAAATATAAGGTATGTAATGTCATACGTCCGTATTACCTCCAATTCTTTTTATCTGATTTGTTTATATTTATGTATAAATGTATATGATACATGTTGGATTGTTTTTTACGTATAAGAATTTTTTACACGCATAATTTACTTGCCTTAAAAAATTTTCAACATTACATAACTCCTGATAAATGTCTATTAAAATAACAACCGTTGTATCTAAAGTCATTTATTTATTGAAAAATTTTCATCTTAAAAAGAATTTATGAATGTATATTAGCAGTAGCAAAATAAACATTAACATCATTTTTTTTTTTTTTGGGGGGGGGGGGGTGAGATGTTGAATTTTGGTTCGGTTGTGTGAAAGATATTATAGTTTATTTATAAACTATTATACAAATGTATACCATATCTATAAATTATATATTCTGATTTATAAGTTAAACAATTCATCTGAGTTTTATTTATTTATTGAATTTTTTTTTTAATTTATGAAACTTATAATGTTAACTAATTTTATCATCGATTAAAACTATAGCGTTGCTTTTGAGTTTCTACGTTACATTTCCTAATTTTGAGAAATTAATTTTTTTAATTTTTTATCTTAATTAGATTAAATTTTCAGCTGTGTTTTAATTTGAAAATATTACATCGGAAGAACTATGTTCCACTAAAATAGTCATAGTAAAGAACACATAATTTTTTCTTGTTAACTATAGAATTAATAAAAATACACAGAAGTAAACTGCAAAAGGGCGCAAAATACGTTGATTTAAAATAACTCCAGATCAAAAATTCTGAAGAAAATTTATATTAAAGTAATGGCTTTTTCTTCAAATATGCATTTTTCCATTCGAATTTTGCATATTATTACAGAACTTATATGACATAAAACATATGATTGTATGTATATAAAAAATATAACAGTTGTGTCATAATGAATATTCAAAATCGAACTTATTATTCTCTCCCTCCCCCTCTACATAAATATCCCCCGCCGGGTGAGTTTTATACACTTAAGACACAAATGTAATTATCAAATAAATTCTACGAGCTTTAATTTCGAAAATTTATAAGAGTCAATTGATATTTGGATACAGACACAGTATTTCTCGTTTTATTTTTTACTATAGCTGATAAATAAAAATACACATTAGTTTGATACCTAAAATCTTTATGAGAATATCTGAAATTTTCATTTATGAAGATAGGATTAATTTTATTAATGTTAAAATATATTTGTATTTTTTTTTCTTTTTTTAAGACACAAATTTCTAAATATAAATTTAATGCAAAAGATGTTACTTTAATGATTCAACAGCTTTTTTGATAGTCCTGATAATATTTTATATGGCAAATTCTTTGCAATGATGAATATTTATGAAAAGAAAACAATTCAACATGTAATATAAGTGATTTATGTATATATAAACAAATCAGCTAAAATATTTGCAGGTAATATATGTGTGTGTGTGAGAGAGATGAAGTTTACATTCCTTTTTTCTATTTTTTATAGTATTTTAAATTTTACTTTTATAACTGTATGTAACACAGTACCTTCAATATAATTGACTTTGTATCTTGAGTCTGAAAAATAAATAAAAAAGAATACTGCCCAGTTAAACTGAAGGCATTGAGCTCACAGGCTACAAATACTAATTGCACATTAAAGCTTTATATTTTCAAGGGTTAATTTCGTTCGAAAAAAAAAATTAAGAAGGGGAAACAGCTCTCCCCTTTTCTCTTTTTTTATACTTAATCATTGAACCTCCTATACTATCAAAGACATGCTTTATCATATAAAAAATCTATATCCAAAATTCAGAGCAAATTAGATAATTCTTAATAAAAACCCATTTAGCATTTATATAATTTAAAAAGAGTTATCCCCCTCTTTTATACTTAACCATTAAACTTCCAAAACTATTCAGAGATTTGAACGAAATCTGAAAATTCTGCTTGAAAAACCCATTTGTATAAATTAAGGGGGGGGGGACATTAGAACCCCCGTTCCCCTTATTTATACTTATTCAATGAACACCTAATAACAGTCACGGAATCGCCTCATCAGAATGATCCTAATCTAAATTTTGAACGAAAATTAATTCTGCATGAAAATCCCATTTATATCAACTAACGGGGGGGGGCATTAGGGCCCCTGTTCCCCCTATTTATACTTATTCAATGAACACCTAATAACAGTCACGGAATCGCCTCATCAGAATGATCCTAATCTAAATTTTGAACGAAAACTTAATTCTGCATGAAAATCCCATTTATATCAACTAACGGGGGGGGGGGGGCATTAGAACCCCTGTTCCCCCTATTTATACTTATTCAATGAACACCTAATAACAGTCACGGAATCGCCTCATCAGAATGATCCTAATCTAAATTTTGAACGAAAACTTAATTCTGCATGAAAATCCCATTTATATCAACTAACGGGGGGGGGGCATTAGAACCCCTGTTCCCCCTATTTATACTTATTCAATGAACACCTAATAACAGTCACGGAATCGCCTCATCAGAATGATCCTAATCTAAATTTTGAACGAAAACTTAATTCTGCATGAAAATCCCATTTATATCAACTAACGGGGGGGGGGGCATTAGAACCCCTGTTCCCCCTATTTATACTTATTCAATGAACACCTAATAACAGTCACGGAATCGCCTCATCAGAATGATCCTAATCTAAATTTAGAACGAAAACTTAATTCTGCATTAAAATCCCATTTATATCAACTAACGGGGGGGGGGCATTAGAACCCCTGTTCCCCCTATTTATACTTAATCAATGAACACCTAATAACAGTCACGGAATCGCCTCATCAGAATGATCCTAATCTAAATTTTGAAAACTTAATTCTGCATGAAAATCCCATCTATATCAACTAACGGGGGGCATGAGCCCCCCGTTCCCCCTCTTATACATATCGAATGAACTCCAAAAACTAATCAGGGAAGCGCCTTGTCAGGATATACCTACATACAAAATTTCAAGTGGATCGGATATTTTTATCATGAGTTATCGCGTTACGTACATACATACAGAACGGACGGGCACATAAGCTCTCAGGCTATGATAGCCTGTGAGCTAAAAATGAAAAATTGAGTCTGAACTCTGAAAATAAAAAGTGTGGAGATTGCAAGTTTACCAATTATGATTATTCCATCTGATTAGTCTAAAATCTATAATTAATTATTTATTTTTCTTTATCTTAATTTTTAATTGCATGTTCTGAATAATATATAAATGAGGGGTTAATGATAAAATTAAAAAGCAAGGAAGAATATAGAAAATAAAATAGCAGTTTTTATGTGTATATTTAGAGGAGAATGAGGAAGAATGGGACACTTTTTACAAAAATAATAAAAACAACTTTACTTGACACAAATACAAAAACTTTGATTTATAGAATACAAAATGAAACACTTTATAATGTCCTTGAGCAATATAGAAACATAATTTGAAGAATCAATTTTATAATTAAAGAAATTGAAAATGTCACAATGTGTCCCATACTTCCCCACTAACAGAGAAGTAATATTTGTAGTATGATGGTTGATGAGGAATATCAAAAATTAATGTCTTAAATGGCTATATGCTGAATTTTAGATCCGTAGCTGCTATAGTAACACAGTTTTAAAGGGAGGGGTAAAGTTCTAAAAACCTATTTATGGGGAATTTTTAAGAGGAGGGGAGTGAGTGTGATAGGCTGATTTGGAGCTTATGATGCTACACTTGTGATAGTGGATGAGAAGTGTGTACATCACTATGATCCCGAGTCCAAACAACACTATTTTATCGCATCCACTGTCACAATTCTAGCCCCATAAGCTAATAATCAGACTTTCAACTACCCCCCCCCCCTCCCATTTTACTCCTCCATACAAAACTATATCAATATTGCAGCTACGGTTCTGAAACTAAGCATAAATATATCGATATTCTTCATCAACCCGTTGCAGTACAGATATTTCATATACACTAGACACAATAGTTATTGAACTTCCATCGAATATGCGTATTTTGCATATTACGCAAAGAACTGTGTAAATTACAATAACACAATATGTGTTTTTGGCGTAATACATATTTATCAGTGTAATCACAGAAGATTACACAGATAAATGAGTGAGAATATAACACAGATATATGTGTATTCTTGCGCAATTTACACATTAATGTGGGTATTTCATGAGTGATCACCATAACTTTTACACACTTAGTGTTATCATCAAATTACACACTGAAATGTGTATTTTTAAATTTACACATTAGGCGTGTATTTTGGCAATTTACACACAAATTCACACATATAAACAAATCGCTTTTGTATCATCGATTTACACATTTTTGTGTGTAAATTTACACTTTTATTTTTTAGAGTGTACTTCCTGTCTTTAAATCATTAAAAGTCGAGAAGTGGTGAAAAAAAAAAAGTGCAAAGACCTGAAACATGTCATTTTTTATTATTTTACATTAGTTTTGTTTCGACAAATTTGAAAAAAAAAATATATTTACTTTTGAAAATACGATTTTTTTAAGTATATCATTTTTTAAATAAATATTTTTAATAGTTTTAAAATTCATATTGAAAAAAAAACACCGCAACAAAACTAAAATTAGATTTTCATCTTTAATGAAATCTAAAGAAATGGAAATCCGATAAATAATGTTTCGAGTCATAACGATTTTAAATTATCCCATTTAAATTAGTACTAATCATTTTAAATTTTTATAAATTTTATGAGAAATTTTAGGATTGTCATTTTCTTAGCAAATTATATGGCTAACAATCACACACAAAAAAATAGTCGAAATTCTAACTCAAAAGATAAATTTTTTACATGTTTCCTAGAACTGTTAAAATAACATTGTTTCTTGAATTGTGTGCATTTCAATTTGGGTCTAATCGCTTAAAATCTGATGAATTATTTAAACGGTTAAAACTCTGTGAGGTTTGAAGATACGAAGATGCAACTTTTTGAGTCTAACTCAGGCCTAGATAAGGAAAGTTTTCCTAATTGGAATTTGTGTCCTACGTGAGCCGTATAAAAATTTAATTTTCGTAAATTTTCAAATAGACCCCCCCCCCCCATGGAGTTGCAACTTATCTTATCCAAAATTTTACCTTTTTTACGAATTTTTGCAATTGGAAGTATGGGTCTAGGGGAAATATTTAATGAGATAGCCTATTGTTTCGATATTTATGATTCACCATGTATACATATCTCACTTTCTTCTGGACTCGATAACTTGCATAATTCTGCCCAGATCACCTTCAAATTTTTACATAAAATCAAGCTACATAAAATCTCGGCTAAGTTCATTAATGGGCAAAATCGGACTAAGGGGGGGGGGGGTTGTGAAAACAGAGAAAAACCCCATAACTTTTAAACGAAAATAGGTATTGAATCAGTTTAAATTTTATATTACTTCTAAGAAATGGGCAAAAATTTTATGCATGATAGATATTTGATAAAATTTAAAATGGGCTCAAGGGGCGAAAAAAATGGAGTTTTTGGGAGAAAAAAATTCTTAACTTCGTCAATTCTTAAGATATCAAATTGAAATATTTTTGTATGAATGTTCTATATATTATCTAAAACTTTTGTATTGACAAGTTTGTGATAGGACCAATTCTTACTGCAAATAAATAAATAAATAAATAAATAAATAAAAATGAAAACAAAAAGGGGTTTGGAAAACGAAAAAAATCCATAACTTCGTCAATTCTTAAGATATCAAATCCGATTAAACTTATTTTACATCTTTTCAATAATGTCTTTAACTTCTACATTGACAAGTTTTTTATAGGACCAATCGTTATAGCTAAAATAAATTAAACAAAAATAGGAGCTCAAGAAAAAATCTCAAATCAAAACTGCTTGTATTATGACTCATTTTTAAATTCATTTTTGATTTTAAACGCATCCAAATGACAAGATTTCTTGTATAGGAACTATATAATGTGACGCATTAGTCAGTTTTAGATAAAGATAGAATATATTTCAAAAAATGCTTTGGAAATAGCCTTTTTGAGCAGAATTTTCTGATGTGATCGTGATTAAAAAATTGAGGAAGTATTTAAACAACAAACTGCTTACTTTCTGACTCATTTTTAAATCCATTTTTGCCCTCAAATGCATACATTTGACAGGTTCTCTTATTTAACAACTATATAATGTTACGTAATAGCCAGTTTCTTGATGAAAGTAAAATATATTTCAAAAAGTTGTTTAAAAATAGCCATTTTGAGCAGAATTTTCTGAAACGATCGTGAGTGAAAAATTGAGGAAGTATTCGAATAACAAATTGCGTTTTTTTCTGACTCATTTTTAAATCCATTTTTGCTGTCAAACGCATCCAATTTACAGATCCTCTTATTTAGGAAATGTATAATGTGCCGTATTGGTCAGTTTTTTTTTTCTTTAATAAAAGCTGAATATATTTTTTAAAAAAAACTGTCAAATTGGGCACTTCACACAAAATTTCCCGAAGCGATCATGATTAAAGAATTGAAAGTGTATAAATTTGTTATTTTAAGACTAATACTTAAATTCAATTTTGCTCTCAAACTCATTCAATTGACAGTTTTTTTCCTTATTTAAAAACTATATAATGTATCCTATTGATCGATTTTTTAACAAAGTCAGAATATATTTTAAAATATGATGTCAAAATGGGCATTTGAGCCGAATTTCGCTTAAGATGATTTTGATAAAACCAGTTCCTACAGAAAAATGAAATTAAAAGTTTTTCAAAATTGACCAAATAAAAGTTGTTAAATTGGGTTTATCTCTACTTAAATTTTATTTTTTTGTTGTTGAAAGGAGCTCTCTTTGAAACCTACCTCCGCTTATAGGCTAAGCCTACAGGGATTTTTTGAATTCTTGAGTGCCAATGCGTTAATTCCCACATTTATGCATAAAAGTCCTTTCGGCAGTATCGGGAGAAAGAGGCAGCTTTCATATTTCTTGATTTTAAAACGTTGCAACTTTTACTCGAAACTAATTTTACTGATATCTTAAGAAGCTATAATGCGATGAAACCGATAAGAAAATATACTTCAATACTGAATTTGACCGAGAATTGCGCCAAATTAGTAAGTTATAGCCAAGTTGGCATTATTTATTGTTACTATTTTTTGGTAGCGTAATTTAGGGATATTTCACGAAGTATCACCAAGCTTGGTGAGACTTGCTGAAACTAATTGATATTAATAATATTTAAGCATTGCGCTGCAATGCACAGTATGAAAGTCGGCATTTTGAAATAAGATAGAGGATGAACCTAATCAAAGAATTCGGTCAAGACATTGGTGTGTATTATGCATACACACAATCTTGTTTAAATCAGTTTATAAATGCGAGAGTTACAGCATGACGAAAATCAAATTATTTCAAAATTTCAGCCACTCTAGAAATTCAAACTGCTTTATCTCATCCAATTTTATGATTAAGACAAAACAAAATATGCTTGGAATTCTTCTATTAAGATCAAACTCTTACGAAAAAATATTTTTCAGTTTTTAATTTATTTGCACCACTTTTTAAATTTTTTAAAAAACTTTTTCATTAAAAAGTGTTCAACATGTGTTTTTTGACAAGGAAATAAAATCCTTGCAAAAATCAGGTAAGATTAATCATAATAGTCAGATAAAAAAAACCTTCAACCATTTCTTGAAAAAGGAGGTCTTCTTAGAGGAGGAGGTAATTTAGCAAATAGTACCTTAAACGCCAACTAAAAATTTCCAGTGTTACTACATAATAAAAGTAGACTTACGCAAATGAGAATAGAATACTTTGATAAACGATAGTTACATTTAGGTCCACAAGCTTTATTTTTTTCAGTAAATTCAGATGTTTTGGCCTTTAAATGGTGGAGCAATATGTAGAAAAATAGTTTATAATTTCTTGTATGTTTTATGTTATAAATACTCTAATTTTTTTTTCTTAAAGCAGAAGGATTTATAAGGTATTTTGAGTGCTCAACTCTCCTTCACATTCACTTTATAAAGTATATTACAATTTTATTCTTAACCTAATTTACAGTACGATCTTTCAGCCTGTAATGAAAGATCAATATGTCTGCATTACTTAAAGCCTATTTATTTAAATTACTATGATATATTTTATCTGCGAAAATCTTACGAAATTTTTCCAAAAAAGTATTTTTTTTAAGCAGAAAACTCTTCACCATTGATTTTTCCTTATCTGTTTCTGTTATCAACATGAAACAAAAACTGTTGTTTGAGTAATTTCCGTAGCTTTGGTTGACACTTTTTGGCAAAATTCTAAAATTCTTTTAAATATGAAAACTGAAGGATAAGTCAAGTCTCCCCTATGGTCAACTCTCACTAGTCTTCCTAATATATATTTTTATTCACTTATAAAAACATAATATCTGTGCGTGCGCATAAATACTGATCGAAAATAATTTGTAAATCAAACAACTATGTCTAAAAAGCCGCGTGTTTGAATTTTTTTCCTAATTTCCTTTTTATCCACCAATGGAAATAATCAATTTCCACCTGAAGAAATTTCATAAAAAGAATTTTAAATTAAAATAGAAAAATGTAAATATTTTTTTAAATAGCTACTGCGAACGTATCTACAAATTACGTTGGCGAGAGCAGCTTTTATTTAAAAAAATGAGGAAGAATTGATTCAGCTTTGTGTTTTAATATATAGATGGTACGATTCGACCCATAATGATTAGCTATACTTTCCTGAACTTGCATTTTATATAAGTAGATGTTTATTATTAATTAAGTAGATGTTTTTTGTTAATTAAGTCCATGCTTATTGTCAATTAGACAGAAGAAATGAGTAACATCAAACAGAAGTTAACAGGAAACAAAATTCCGAAGATACGTAAAAAAAAATAATTTTCAAAATACGTCATATTCAATTTTTCAATTTATTCTAGCTGCTTCAAAAATTTCTTACTGCATGAACTGATACATTTTGTTTTTAATCCATGTGAAAAATTCCTGCCTCTTAAAATCCGAAAAGATATTAATCTATTTATTTCAAATAAAACCTGAAGAACGTAATTTATCTGCAATACAAAAGAACCCCTTCTTCTTCAAGCTCAGATTTTCAACTTGAATAAAAAGAGGGATTAGATATCACTTGTGACAAAATCGATTTTTGCTTCCTTTTTCTAATTGGATTAAAAATAACAGTGGGACTTTGACTGCGATAAACAATATAACTGCATTAAATATTTTTAAAAACATTTTAATTGCATTAAGCAAAAAGAACTTTAATTCTTATTCTATTTTTTTTTTTTCTTTTTTAAATATCTCAATGGTTGTATAAAAGTTGAGGAGCCGATAAAATAAAATAAAATAAAATTACCGAGTTATTTTAAAACACAGTAATATTAATTTTACCCCAGTGACTTTTAAAGAATTATATTTTATAAGTTTTAAAATCACCTTTAAAGTTAATATGGCAACATTACTTTATAAATGTAGTGCACAAAAGAGATTAGTTTTAAGAAGAATCTTTAAAAAAGAATAAACACTTATATGTAATTTATAGTGTAAAGGTATCATGTATGCAAGACCTTCAGTTAATATTGGGAAAGTTAACTCTGAGAAATGGTATACGTTCTGGCAAACAAACATTGCATTAGAAGCTGCGGTCTCAAACCATTTATTCTGTCAAAAATACAGGGTGTCCCTGGACCGATGGATCAAACTGTGAGTAAAGGTAAAATATGTTGAACTGTGAGAAAGCCTAATAACAAAACTTTGATATCAGAAAAATACTCTCTCAAATAATCATGACTCAGATTGACTTCTCTCCTAGTACTTTCGTTTTTATGTAAGTGCATTAATGCAAACTGGACATTTTCCTCTGCTAAGTGTCGTCGCAATGTAGAAGCAAACTTCCCGCCTCCCTTTTTTCTTCCTCTGTTATTTTTTGTTCATTTGCAATCCTGTATGCAATGGCGGATTTTAATCTAGGTCTCATCTTATACATAAATAATCAAAATAATAATGATTTTTTTTTCTTATGAACATCTTGATGTTCCGACTCTATTCCAACGGCGGATTCGATCATGAAAAACAGGTAAAAGAAATAATTCCTTACCTTATTATTGTTCCATAGAAATAATTTAAGTTGTGAAAAAAGGTACTTCGTGTCATTTAAACACATATTTAGAACAAAGTACACATGAAGAAGCAGTTTTGGTATAGCAATGTAATATCGGAAAGAAAGAGTACTGGCAAAAAATAAGAAATGTGAGGATACTAAAACAAGCATTTATTTTTAGTAATAGTTACAGTAAGTGCTCATGTGTGCCACCATTAACATCGATACAGGCCTCACAGGCTCTAGAAAGTGATTTGGATGTCCTTTTGAAGATTCCAGGTGTATCACAAACTGCTAAAGCAGCGACTGAAAGACTTGCTGTAAAGCCCTCATCAGAAACAATTGGTGTCTCGTAGATGAGATGCCTGGAATGTCCGAAAGGGTACGCAAGTCACTAGCTAGACGCTGCCAGGCCTATATCGATGTTGGTGGTAACTCATTTGAGAACTTACTGTAATTATTATGTCAATAAAGCATTTGTTTTCATTTTGTTCGCGTTTCTTGTTCTTCTACCGCACTTTTTATTCCCGAAAACACATTGATGTACCAAAATTGCTTCTTTTTATGTACCTTAACTTCATTTATAGTTTGGGCCATAAATTCAAGAATATCCTGTATAGGCTATTTCATTCGAATTGAATCCGGTTTCTGTTAATACCTTAAGAAAATAAATGCTAATAAATTGTTTTATTTAGATTTAGAAGTATTTGTGATCCAATATTTTCACACTTGTTAACATATTTTTTATCTAAAGAATGATATTATTAAATTGCGAATGGTACGAAAAACAGATACACTGCAGTGGTGCAGGGTGGATCTTGTGCTTCTGGGACAATGCATAAGTTTGTGTTTTGCCTTAGCGGCTCCTAGAATATTTTATACTGCAATATCTATAACCAGACTTTTTTTAACGCCTCTATAAATTTTGCATCACTGGTGATAATTTCTTGGATGTCATTGTAAGTCAGCTTTTTTCTTTATTGAAGTTCCGTTAAGTTTTAGAGATTCGGACAATGGTCGGAAGTCGCACGTGACAAGTAGCGAAGCTACAACAGTCGCTACGTTTTCTGGTAGATTGTAGTGTATCTGCTACATGTTGAAAAAAAGGAACATTAACTGGTAGAGAGATACAAAAAATCAATAGTTTCTAGAGAACAGAGGCGCCACTTTTAACGCTAGTTCAAAAAGGGGGGGGGGGGATATATATAATACTCTTCTGGTCCACATGATTGTAACTTATTCCTTTTCTGCAATATGTATGCACGATTTGCGAATGTTTTCAACTCGGTTGCAACATTTAGCAATAACTCGTATGACATCATGGATTTTTTCCATTAACACTCACACACTAAGTGCCAAAATTCATATCAAAGAAATTTTCTTGCTAGAAACACATGTCTACTTATTCATTATTAGACATTTTCATGTTTTAATGACACTTTATTCTTTTGGTTTGTTGATTTATTTTTGACCTTACAGCAGAAAATCAATATTCAATTATTCGGGTCGGCATATAACGAGTAAAATGTACTTAAAGTAACATTTCAGAGTAGCGATTCCCAACCTAGAACAGCGACAAACTAGTAGGTTGCGGCGGGTATTTTGGTGGGTCGCGAAACAATTGACCTTTGTCACAAAAATCTATCTTTTACTTCTTCTCTTTTAAAAATGTAACACTTTCAACATCAAATAATATTTCTAGGGAAGATACTTAATTTACTTCTGGATGTATATATACGAACAGAATATCCACAAATAGCTAAATCAGCTTTGACGTCCTCGATGAGGTTTAACGAGGTATACTTATGTAAACATTATTTTTCTACTTTGCTGTTTAAAAAAAAAAAAAGAAATAAATAAACAAATTGCGTCTAGAAAGCGACTTAAGGTTAAAATTAACAGTTTTAACCCTGATATAGATGACAATATAAGTAGACACCAGTGCCAGAAATCTCACTCCTAATAAAGTTATGTTTTGATAATAACTATAAGTTTTTTGGGGTTTTTTTTAGTTATCTTTGTAGTTTGTGCGTTGTTTATATTATTATTCTATTTACACAAATTGAGATTTCTAGCAATTCTTGCTTTTGTTGATAGTTTATCCCGTGTAGAAAAAGGCGCTTTTTTTTGTTGTATAAAGTCGGCGATAACTTATAGAGGTTATACAACGATTTTCATACTGATATGCACTTTTATATTAGTTGGGTAATGAAAGTTTTTTTAATTAATGGTGGGTCGCGTATCAATAAAGATTGGAAACCGCGGTTTTAGAGTATAACCCAAAGAATTTTATTGCGTATTACCAGTCTTAATATTTATTACCCTCGGTTTTGTTGTATTTATTTGATTCTATCTCGCAAACGTGATATAACACAAGATCATTGTATTTATGCTTAATCCATCTCTTCAATTTCAAGTGTAGTTTGAATCTTTTGAAAAAATCTGAAAATAGAGAAGTAGTGACTCTTTTTCAACACTAGTTTGTTGTCGCTACATTTTAAAACAAGCAGTTGTAGCTGAAGTTAAGTATATTTTGAATAAAGTAGTTGTAGTTAACTACATTCTGAATAAAGTAGTTGTAGTTAACTACATTTTGAATAAAATAGTTGTAGTTCTCTACAAAAAAATCAGTTTTTTTCGACCACGTAAACAGGTACACAGTTTTGTGTAAAGATGTTAGAGACAAATAAAATTTTCTAATTCATAAATTTTAGCTAGGGAAATCGTAAAAGTATTTAGAGTTTGTAACTTATGGAAATTATGAGAGGACTGTTTCACTTACATAATCTCACATCCAACATTATTTTCAACGCTTTTTCAATTTACATTGATATTTTACATTCAGTTTTTCTCCAATAAACAAAATATTAAATCTTGCTTCATTTTTGGGGGGACACTCTGTGTACGGCTAGTTTTAGTTCATTTCCGTTTATGGCACAGATATTTATCATTTAATGCATTCACCAAAGATAAACATGTACTAAAATATCAAAGGTGGAAAGATAGGAGTGAGTTCACGACTTTTCTAAAATTGAGACATATACTTGGAAATATACAATATGAAAAAAAGGGAAGGATTGTATTTTATGTCACTGCATAAAAAAGGAAATACAACCTTGTATAAGACACGAATAAAAAAAATTACATAATAAATACACTGATGTTCAAAAATTAAGGACGGAGAGCAGATTCTTTAGCATAAAAGCCAAAAAATCAACAGAACGAAATAAAAGATGAATTAGGGGATAGACATGAAACAAATGCAGCAGGACATGCCCACATCTGGCATATGGCGTAAAATGAGGAGGTGCTAAAGGGGGATAAAACACAGAGGCGGTGGTCGTTCATAAATTTGATGAAATCTATTGTACTGTGTAAAGACTTGTGTAAGTGTTTCAAAGACTTTTTTTACTACTGTTGTGTGATATGGCCAAGAGGCAATCCAAGAGATGTCATCTGGATGACCTTACTCGAGGTCGAATCATTGAGAAGTTGGAAGAAAGTCGAAGTTAGTCAAATGTGGCACAAGATTTCAGTATCGCTCACAGCATCGTTTCACGAGACTGGAGCTCATTTCAAACGAGAGGATCAGCTGTCCGAATATTCTGCAATGATCGCCCATGAGACACAACAACAGCAGAGGACCGTTATATTTTCCTACAGGCGAAAAGAAACAAGCGGTAGACACCTTCAGAAAATGCAAGGCAGGTGGAGCAGACTGCTGGGCGTAAGAAATCAAGTTTTACCGTTGTTAGAAGGCAACACAAAGGCAGTTTAAACGCACGATTACCATTACGGTGCGTATGATTAACGCCTGCTCATCTGATAGGCCGGCTTCTGTGGTGCTAGGAACAAAAAAAAATGGGCACAACAGGAGTGGGCTACAGTACGTTTTATGGATGTGATCCGATTTAGTATGACGAGTGATTTTGAACTTTTACACATCTGGATAGAGCAGGGAACACTTATTCCCCCCTTCAACATCAACAAAAGTGACCATTTAAGGGGTATCAGAATTCTTGCTTGGGGTGGTATCATGCTTGGTAGCCATACGAACCTACATGTTTTAAAAGGAAGTTCAGTCTCTGGTGCCCGCTAATTGCGCCGAGATTCTCTTGTATCATGTGAATTTGTTTAGAGGTGTTGTGGGCTCAGAGTTCTTCTTCATGGACGAAAACGCTCCCCGTTATCGTACAGCGGTTGTCGAAGAGCTCTAGGAGAGTGAAGATCTTTAATGCATGGATTAGCCTGCTTGGTCTCTACGACTGAATCCCATAGAACACATGTGAGACCTTCTCTGGAGACGCTTGGCATCACGTGACAAGGCGCCAGCAAAGAGTCCGGTGTTGAAATTGGTGTTACAAGACGAGTGGGACTCGATGCCTCATTAACTCCTTGACAACCTCGTCGTCACCGTGGACTGACGTTGTAAATCTTTCATCGCAGTCCAGTATGATCATATCCAACAACAGAGACTGATTTTTTGCTGTCAGGTACCTATAAGATGGACGTTTCTGTTTTCTCTGCATTCGTGCTACAAGTGACCTTTTAAATAAAGTGCTTTTGTATCCTTTAAACTCTTAATTTTGAAGGTTTTTTTCACTTGTCCCATATTTTCGCATCTTGAAGATCTTATGGTATGATTTTGGTCGATGTGGAAAACTTCTGAGAGACGTTACATTCGAAAAACCCTCTCGTCCTTAATTTTTGCA
The DNA here is from genome assembly GCA_964019185.1 of Maratus speculifer. Taxonomy (NCBI): domain Eukaryota; kingdom Metazoa; phylum Arthropoda; class Arachnida; order Araneae; family Salticidae; genus Maratus; species Maratus speculifer. The sequence continues at coordinate 173,308,159 of OZ025295.1, forward strand.
CACCAGTGTATGTTGCATTATGTAATATTTTTATTTGTGTCTTGTAAAATGTTGTATTTCATTCTTTATTATATAATAGGCATATTATACAATAAAGGCATATATTTTTTAAACTATTTATTTTTAATTTCTGTAATATTTTTCTTCATATTTGCTGCAGTCGCAATAAAAGTATATAGTTTAAACAAAAGTGTTTAAACAAAAGTGTAGTTAAATATAGACTTTATTTAAAATTTGAAACCGTTTACTGCAATCACATAATTGTTAAGAGATCCAAAATCTTAAAGTTAGAAAAATCCATTATGCTCAGAATTTCAACATGAAATCCCAAGTGACGCGTGAATTTACAAAAAAATGAGGTATTTCAAGACAAATTGTTCTTTTAAAATAATTTTTACTCAATTCTTATAACATTTCATTTCAGAAAGAAGAAAAATCTGAATAGGTACTTATGTGATAAAACTTCAACCAGTATCTTTATACAGCTTTTACCCTATAATGTTATATTTATAGAAAATAATGATGTACCTTAAAAAAAAAATACATTTTACAGAAGATTTGGAAAAGAACAATAAAAATAAAAATTCTTATATGCATTAGAAGCATTTTCGAACGTTTGCGCTGAAACACATATTTTTTTTCTTTTTTTTAGGTTTAAAAAAGAGAATTTGATACAATGGAAAAAAATGTTTGAGAAAAGAGCAAATTTTAAGCCTCTGAAAAGATTCAGTAAAAAAAATCCATCGTTTATGGTTAGAACTTAAATTTCCTATCTATAGTTTTTATTGATCAGAAAATGCGATTTTAGTGTAATCGTACGGCGCTTTTAAATGTGCACAGTTTAATTTAATTTTTTATGCATAAAACATTTTTGATATAACTAAAAAACATAGCAAAACGTGAATAATTTTGTAAAAAATGGCATTATGACGGATTTTGTATTAAATTAGACACTATAGAAATATTAGCTCTAAATATTAATTTTGGATTACAATAATTACCTTAATTTTTTTTATTAACATTTTATTTTTTCTTATCTTTGTTTTTGTGCACATATACATTGAAAAGCATCAGTATCACAGGAAACTACAAACATTTATAGATATTCGATACATATAAGTAAATAAAGTACACAAATGAAATAATTTAATAAATAAAATTATTGTCTAATTTTATTACAAATTACTTGTATATGAAATTATAATACAGTCGAGTTTCTCTATAACGAAACTCTATCCAGCGAATTTGTCTGTTTAACGAATTTTTTGTAGGAACGGTCAATTTTTTTCATTATTACATTAAAAATAATCTCCATATATCGAAATATATGTCTCCATTTAACGAATTTATTTTTGTCATTGATTCCTGGTTTATATTTCATAGCTACATTCCTCTACCTTATTCCTTATGTCCAAAAAAGGCATTACCCCCCCCCCCCCCCAAAAAAAAACCATCCTTTTACCATGGTTATGCTTGACTTTGTTTTAGCCAAGATGAGCATGCGTTCTTTGGAAAGATTGAAACATTTGCTTGCTACTGAAGCGATTTGCAATTATCACAAAGCATCCTAAAAGATAAAACTATTCCATTGTCGTCTTGAAAATGTTGTTTGTTTCTTGGTTTTGATAGTAAGGCAGGAATAAGGAAGGGATGAGGGGGCAATTGCAGAAAAAGGTCGTTTTTGTCAGCAGGGGTTTTCATCTACGTAAACTAACTCTTATTGCTTTTAAAGTTTATAGTGGATGTTTGTTGTTTGTGGCAACTCGGAACATTTTTTGTTGTGAGAGATCATTTGAACGGAGAATTGTCATTAAATATCCTCTTTGCTGGTGTTATCTTCTACTGCATCTGCACAAAATCGCTTTTAGGATAAGCATAACTATTTCTGATAAAGTAAATAATTTTGAAAATAGACAATAAGACACTGGAAAAAAAAGGAAGTGGCGAAAATGTTTGAAATTCTGGAAAAATTCAGTTAAATATTTCAAAAACTTAAACACCTCGAAAACAATTCTATTTCAAAATTTAAACATCAAGTGAAAATTCTTTTGTCGTTCTCTATTCAACGAATTTTTCTATATAACGAATTTTTTGACGGAACGATGGATTTCGTTATATAGAGACTCCACAGTAATTTGATAATTTCTTTATTGTAATTCTTCGGTAGTAAAAGCCACAATTTCCACTGATAAAATATTAATAATGTGGTTATTTAACTATGTATCGAGGTAAAATATATCACTGTCAAAGTTGGTGTAAAATAAAGTTTTTTAAATTTCTGTGTGTGATACGCAAAATTTTGACCGTGAAACGCCTCAATATTTTTTTTGCATTTAAACATGGCATTTTCACTGTGAATCCAGTTTTCATTAAAGATGCATGATATTTTTTTGTTTTAATAACCGAATAGAGTGTAGATTATAAAAGAATAAGAGTTATACTGAATACTAAACACACTGAATATGACTACTGAACATGCTGAAGGCACTTAACATACTGAATGCGAAACGCATAACACTTAATCTATCCAATTTTGCAAACAAGTTGATGTACCTTTTCAGTTTTAAGAACCTTATGTTTTGGATAGAGTAAAAAGTAGTTTTGATTGGCTTTAAGTTTTTTTTTTTCTTTTCATTTGCAATTATTTCTTCTAATAATATAATATTTATATAAATAACAATCTTCTGTCTTTGTGAATAGCTTTTGGTGCTGCATTATGAGATATCTGCACTCACAAGGGAATTACTTTTGATGTTGCTCGCACCTAGCATCGAGATCATGTGCGTTTTGTAACCTTTAACATAAAAGTTGGACAACCGATAAAAACACTCTGTTAAAATCATATTCTCTACGTATTTTTTATTCTTTAAATTTTTTATTATTTGATTTTTATTTGTTTATTTTAGGCTAAAAGTAATTTATGTTGCCAAATAGGGTGCTATGAAGTTTTCGTTTGCCTTATTTTGGGGCTACGACATTTGGCTAGGGTTTCAGGAAAACTCTACTTGTGAAGTTTTACAAAAAGCTTTGAGAAATTCATTTTGTTCCATTTTCATTTTACAAATCCAACTATTTATTAAGAACCTAGGTTTACCTAAGTATACTTCAGAGATGATTGCATTTTTATTGAAGTTCTGCTTGTTTGAAATATTTTATATTCGTTCTTTTCAAGGAAAAAATGTAAGTGAGAAATACTAAATGTAAGTGAGAAAAAATGTAAGTGAGAAAAGTTTAAAATACGCAAAATGTTTCCCTATCAAAAATGTGAATATAATGTCGTAATTTTTCAAAATCAAATTCGCAGATTTTTGAAGGAATTTTTTGTTCCTGATATTTTCTATTTATTATTAACTAATTTATATTTTTAAATGCTATTCTTGAAAAAAAAAAAAAAAAAAAAAAAAAAAAAGAATCTGTGTTAATATTCCTATAAGTAGCCTCGAAAATATAATTTTCAGAAAGTTATGCTGCAATAAAATCAAAAGATGTGACTTATAACAGAACATTTTTTTTTTTTTCGATTCTCACACATCTTAATAGAGGGCTTTAACCATTTATCTACCGAATTATTTATCAAGAAATTGATCTACCTCAATAATTATATTTTTAATATATGAATGTGTACTGGAATTTTTAGATAATATTAATGTGGAATTTAGATTTTTTTTTCATTAAAACTGATTAAATATATCAGTAGTTATAATTGTTTTGTGAAAAATTTACAAAAATAATCAGATTAAGTAACCAAAATTACTCTTTTGAAAATATCACAATTCATAAAAAAGGTAATGATTTTAAATGCATCATGATCCTCTCTATAAATGAAAACGCTTTTACAATTGAATATGTTTCATATAATTTTATTTAAAGGAAGAAGAGAAATACCTATAAAAAATAATAATAAAACTACCACTTTTTGAAAATATCTAGCTTCGACTGTTTCTCAATTCTATCTAAATTTGATCGAGAAGAGTATTTTGTGTGGAAAGAATAAGAAACTTTTATTAATAGACAGAATAAATAAGTTTTATACAAAGTTTTCTTCAATGGTACTTTAAAGTACCGTCGGTGCATAAAGGGTTAAAATGCTCGAGTCTCAATGCTAGGGGCGAGCAACTCCAAAAGTGATTCTCTTTTCAGTCTAATATCTTGGTGGTTTATGAAATTTCTGAGAAAACAGGATATGTGAGGCGTTAAATTTATTCATATGTTTTATTTTAACAGAACATTGTTGTTGAAATTTTTAATTTTCCAAGTTAATCATTCTTTTTCTCACTTACATTTTTTTCCTTGAAAAGAACAAATATAAAATATTTCAAACAAGCAGAACTTCAATAAAAATGCAATCATCTCTGAAGTATACGCCTAGGTTCTTAATAAGGTACCCTGGGGTAATAACGCCACGTTAAGGTTCTACCAATTTTCACGGCTTAGATTTAGATTGTATATTTCAAACAAGTATATGATTTGATACAGCAACTCATTGACTATCTATGTAAAAAAAATAATTTAATAGATATGTATTCATAAAAAGTAATGGCGTGATTTCTTGACCAATGCTATTTGGCGTTATTACCCACCTATATGGGTAATAACGCCATGCAAACAAAACTATGAAATAAGATGGAATAATTGCATGTAGATTGCCCAATTCTAAAAATACAAACTCTACAAACTTAGAAATTGACAAATTGCATTCTAAGCTATTGAAAATGTTCAATTTTTTGTGAAAGTGTAAGAAAAATAAAGGTGTTGTGTGTGTGTGGGAGGGGGGGGAGGATGAGGCAAAAGAATACAGACCGTGAGCTTCTTTTTGCTTAAAAAGGACCGCTTAAGTAGAATTATTAGAAACATTGCACAGCTTTAACTGTGTTTATTTGAATCAGTATTTAGGATGAAACTCGGCCACTGTAGGGAATCAACCCGGGTATTAATGCCAAGGATTGGCGTTATTACCCCGTTATAGTTATTGCGCTGTACATTTTAAATTACAAATTATCTCGAGAAGGTATCCAAAATCTTCAACAACATTCTGAAAGTCCATGAAATGTACTACAAATTTATGTAATTAACAAAGTATTTCCGGATAAAAAAAATAGTCTCCACATTACAAAACGTATCTCGCAAATTTTAGATCAAGCGTTAATTTTAGTTGCTTTGAAATACAATAAGACCTAAAAATGAAACAAATTAACTTCAAGCTGTTTTTTGCGATTTATATGACTCAAAACCCTTCTGCGCAGAGCACATGGGTGTCATTTACTTGATTATTTCATAATTATGTAAAATATAAGTACTTGGCGTTATTACCCCGCCTGGCGTTATTACCCCAGGGTACCTTAAATAGTTCAATTTGTAAAATAAAAATGGAACAAAATGAATTTTTCAAGGCTTTTTGTAAAAGAATTACTACGCAATTTAAAATTTTAATTTATATTTAACTTAACAAAATTTTCACAATAAGAAAAAATCTAGAAAACATATTCAATTTACCAGCTAATTTTATAACTTATATTTAAAAAATTAATCTAAGTTAACTGTTCCGAATTTGCAAAACTTCCGTATTCCGTCAGACGATTCCGAAATATAATTTCTCGCTATATAGAGGAAAAAATAAAATAGAAAAAAATAATTATGAAGAAAAAGAACATCTAAACTCTGTCAAACTTTGTTACAGGAGGATATGGGAAATATACAGTTTTTTATAAGAATTCTCATTGGACACTCTCTATTTGTAGATAATGAAGCCAAGAGAGAGTACGACCATACTCGAAAAATCAATAACTATAGAAATATTTTGAACACAGTGAGTCTTAAAAATTTGTGTTTTAAAAAAATTATCTTTTTCTTCCTTGCAAAATAACATATTTGTTTTTTCGTTTTTTTATTTGTGTACAACTAAAGTTTGATTGCAGGGGTTGTTTTTTCTTTTATCACAATTGGTTTTGAGATTTTTTGTTTCAGTTACATTCATTTTATGATAAGTTGTTTTTTTACGAATTTTTTTGCGAACCATTTTTGATTTTCTTAGTTTTGTTTTTCGAATTTTTTTAGTATTTGTCACTTTAACTCTTCAACTATTTATAGAAAATAACAAACTTCAAAACTTTTCTTATTATCTTTTCATAATTAATGTACTGACGCACAATATAGTTGAGATTTCCTCCTGATTACCTATCTTTATTTAGACAAAAGTTATTTTATGTAAAATCTGATGCTTTACTTAATTATAATTAAATAAAAAAATTAACAATTTTTATTAATTTAGTTTTTAAATTTTGATATGTTTGAAAAGCACTCAGAAATTTGCAAAGATAAATATATATATATAAAAAATATCTATAAAACAGTCGAATGCTTGGCCAATTTGCTGCAAATTTTTGACAGTGTATAATACAATGAAAAATTTTAGCAAGGAATATACTCAAAACTAACAAGGAAGGTCTCCATACAGGCATACTCAGAAAAATCTGAAAAAATAAAAAAATTTTCTTCTCATAAGGATACATTTGTTTATAAATGAAATTTTGGCGGAACTTCGATAGAGCGTCCGTAAAAAAATAATAAAATTTTGGTTTATTTGGCAATTTATCAGCGATTGACGAGGAAACAGAATTTTAAAAAATACGCTTTTATGTCGAATAGTCTTTAACTTTCGCGAAGAGAGTCGTTTGCTTAATTTTTAATCTTTTATCACCATTTTTTGTAATACAGAACATTTTTTGTAATTTAATCACGAAAATGCTCTGATCAAATAAGAAAAACTTTACAATAAAATATAACTGATGGGAATAATAAAGGATTCTAAGCGACAATTAAGAAGCAATTTTCAGATGCATTGGAAGAGTTTTGCTTTTGGCAAAGAAAAATCCTGCTCGCCAAATCTCGCGTCGCTTTCATATTTTCGTGCCAAATATTCGAAAATATTTTTAATTTTTTACTGACTTTCTACTGAAATTCCGCCGCTAAATTTAACTGATCCTTTATTACATATGTAAGTAGTATCACTAGCATTTTTTTTCAACATATTCTAAGTATGCTCAGTAAGGAGACCTTCTTTGTAAGCTAATACATATTAAAATTGTTAAAACTACATTTAAATAAGCATTTAAAATACCATTATCGTGATCTACATTTTTCTTCGGTTTGATTGCGACATTCTCAAGACGCATAACTAGCATAGTAGTAACCGAAATATATAATGAGAAATTATGAATATCCTACAGAATCGTCAGAGGAGCTTGCAGGTTTAATTTATAGTGAAGATATGTTTATTTTCTTCAATTTTGTTGGCAATATATCATTGTAGTGTATATCTTTTAACTTGGGTGTGCCAATCCCAATTATTTCTTCTATCTCATAGACATTAATATTTTAAAATTCTTTATCTCAGTGCTAATATATGTATATGTTACCGTGAAAGACCTGAATTGGAGAATGTCGACTTTCTCCGGTGAAAATCAACAAACACCAAATACGTCGGTGAAAGATCGAATATTTCATTACATTCTTGTACATTCGGACCCTCACCGTTGTATGTCGATAATCACAGATATGCTCTGGTGGAGGTTGAAAAGAGAGGAGCTTGAATCTCTTTCTCCGATTTGAATCACATAATTTAGTAAGTTTTTTATTGCTATTATTTTATTTTACTCAGACTGTACTGTATAATTAAGTAAGTTTTAACTTCTATTATTTTCCTTTTTGATTTTGAATGTACTTTATAATTAAGTTTTTAACTTCTATTATTTTCCTTTCTCATTTAGAATGTACAGTGTGTTCAAAGTTCTTATAATCATTCCTCTCAGAAAGAGAGGCGAAAAATTCACCGCGACTGAATTATGGAGAAAAAAATATATATATAAATCCCGTGCATGTTCAACATTCACCATTAGTGCATAGTGAATGTCGACATTCACCGGTGTAAATCAGAAATAAGGGTATTTAGAAAATATTTCGGACATACACCAAGCGACTGTGTGTTTCTTGACATTCACCGTTGAAAATCGACATTCTCGATATTTCAGTGTTTCACCGTAACATGTATATATTATCTTAACTAACGAAGTAAATACAGGGGGTATCCGTCAAGAAGAGTTTAAAATATAATTTTTTGGGGGGAGATTCCTTAAAAATACGATGCCACTACACGCCCACAGGTGTAACATTAACGAGAAGAATTTGAGATCTTACTGATCAATTGCTTTAGTAAAATATATACTAGAAAACTTCAAATTCAAAAAAATCTTGTAAAACGAAGAAAATTGATACGAAAACTTTCCATGACTTAAGTTTAAAAAAATACTTCATTTAGTAATCTTTTTTTTTTTTCTTTTAAAAAATAAAATAAAATAAAGGTTGGAAAAAGTCAAAGGTTAACTGCTCGTTCGTAACTGCATCAAAACAGTCGGCATAATGTTAACATGCATCTTACAAAAAAAAAAAAAAATCTCATCTTTAATTTTTAAAGGAAAGTTCTCCATTATTTGCTAGAGCAAACAAAAATTGTTGCTAATTTATCTTGACTTAACACTGTCAAGATTTCTCAGTTCATAAGTTAAAAAAAATATTTCTTTTTCTTTTTCACTCTGAAAATAAAAATTGCATCATTTCTCATTAAGTCAATTGCATTTTTTATCCTCTAGTTGCAACATTCTTCCGTAAAAAATGAAGAAGGCATTCTCTGGAGAAATGTGTTTCTTTTAACATAATTGAGGAAAATTTAAACTAGTCTTTTTTATGTTTTAAATTAAACTAATAGGTTATGACAAAGAATTTGTTCATTTTTTGTTCACAAAAGACTTTTTGTATCGCATTAATTTCAAGAAAAGATATGATTTAGACTGCGGGTGTGACTATTAGTTCCAATGGTAACATGAACCTAACATGTGGCAATTGAATGAGCCATAAATAACTATAAACAATCTGTTTGCTCAAATGAGAAAAAGACAATGCTAAGAAAAATAGGAGAATTTTTTAAAAAAAAAACTGTTTGATCCTCTGGTAAATTTCGAACAAAATCTTCATTAGTCAGAAATCAGAGATCGTTTACATTAACTGATTTCCAACGAAAAGGGGTATATAATTCGTATGTATGTATATACTGTAGACTCCCTCAAATCCGCACAGCTTGGGACTAGAGGTTTTGCGGATTATGGAATTTTGCGGATTTCTGGTCATTGCTTTGTTTACATTTTTAAACAGTAACTTGAGTGTAATTAACAATGAAATCAAAACTATCATAAAGGCTTACAGTATAATAAAACATTAAAATAAATAATAAACTAAAATAATAAAAATTTAAATAACTTTAATATTAAAAGTAAAGGTCAAGTTAATAATCAATAATGTATGATTATATATTTATTATAAAAATAAGATGTATTTTTCATATTAAATTTGCTTTATAAAGATACATTATTAATTCACATCAAAATTATTTCGAGAAAGTTTTATTTCAGGTTTAGCCAGACTTAATAACAAAAAAAGTTTTGTTAATACAAAAATATGTTTGGTAGAAAGATTGTGATTACCACTGATATCAGCAATATCTTAATTTTTTCCAAAATAAATTTATTCTTCCTTCATAAAAACACGTGAATTAATATTAACGAAAATTACAAATTAAAATATCTATGGAATTGATATAAAATAAAAAAGTTAAATTTTGCCCCTTCATCTGAACTGAGTGTTTCGTTGTTTATATCTGTAAATTATGTGCGAATTTTGAGAGTTGCGGATTTTAGGGAGTCTACTGTATTTATGATTTTCTTCACTACAGCCGTTTTTACTAAGGCGAGTATTCGGCTTTTTTAACCATTTTTTTTTAATGTCGTTGTTCTTTTAAAACTTTCAGATATATTTTTTAACTTATTTGCAACATCCTTTCGTCCAGATTACCTCCCTTTTAAACACGTTTGACGTGTTAATTCATTTGTTCTCCGGGAATAGCAAATGAACCGCTTGTCTTTTAATTTCGGTCCGCTTAACTAAAAAAATTTTATGGCCGTCCAACCTTTTTCTGGTAGTCATTGTAACTTGTGCCTTATAAATGCAGGGTATCCCAGAACTTCGTGTACTAACTTTGAGGTGTGGTAGAGAACATCGTTTGGAACCACAATTACATAGGAAAGCATGGACGGAAACGTCACACTCACTTGTTAACCCTTTCACATACAGTAATTTCTCTATGAAACTACAAAATTTTTAATACAAAATGAGCATTGGGTACCAAAATTTTAATATGATTTTTCCATTTATTTTGTATGTGAATCGTTTCTCTTTTCTTCTTTGCAAATACATTTTTCCGCAATTTCTGATCTCATTCCCATTTTTCCACATTTCAGCAATGGAAGCGCTTTGTCCGTGAAAAAGAAATACAAAGACTCAGTTTTGACACAATGCAGTAATCAGTGTAGAACGCTTTATTACACAGAAAAAAGTACAAGAAATGATTTCATTTTAAATTAAATTTAAAATTAAGTTTCTTTAAAATAAAGTATCATAGTAACTATTAGAAATTGCTAAAATGTGGAAAAATATGAACGACATCAGAAATTGCGGAAAAATGTATTTGCAAAGAAAAAAAAGAGGCATTTCACATACATAATAAATAGAAAAATTATATTAAAATACTGGTGTCAATGTTATTTTTGTATTAAAAATTTTTTAGTTTCTTAGCCACTGTATGTAAAAGGGTTAACAAGTGAGGGTGACGTTTCCGCCCATGCTTTCCTATGTAATTATGGTTCCAAATGATGTTTTCTACAACCCCTCAAAATTTGTACACGAAGTTTTGGGACACCCAGTATATTTATTGTTAATATTAAAACCTGACCATCTCTTATTTAACTTCAAAAAACGCTCTTTAAGGATGACAGTTTCTCCATTTTCAATTACTGCAAATTAAAAATGAATTGATCGGCCGCTTAATGTGGTCTAACATAACAAATCAGCAATACTGAAAATTATATTTGTGTTGTACATAACCTGTCAAAATACTTTTAGAATAAACAGGGACTTATTCATGTCAAGTTGCATAATTTTGAAAAATCTCATATAATTCACCTTTCGAAATTTACACTTACGTATCTGAAAAAAAAAATACTTATATTCAAGAGTTGCAAATAGTTGCAACTGAAATTGATTTTTTTTTATATCTATATGCATACATAACTACAAAAAATATTATATTAGAATTTACTGGCATGGACAAAATCTTTGGCAGTTTTGTAAAATTTATTATATATTATTAAATTTTCTAATAATTTTATATTGAACTTTAAAAAATTGCTTTTTAAATATAATACTTCTAAATAAATATCGTAACTATAAAATACAAAATATCTACATCAGTGGTTTCCAAACTATAGATCGCGGAATGATCGAGGTTTATCACAAAGATTTTTTTTATTCCATATGTTTTAAAAGTAAAAAAAATACAATATTTTAGAAATGAAATATAATCATAAAAGCTGACAGCTTAAACTAAAAATTTGTGAAAAAACAATCTCTTCTTAAATAGTTAGTATTATGTTATGGCATCATTTGCTAGGTATGGGAAGGTCGTACAGTCATTATTGCAACAAGGTAGAACCCGTCGAATTTCGACGAAAGAAAATGTTTAAAAAGGAACTGTTTCATTGATTTATAATAAACCTACAAAATTAGTTATAGTAAAAAATGCATTTTATATTGGTAAGTCTAACTCTTAAACAAACTATATTTGACATCAAATTAACAAAATGCTATTTCTATAAAACTCAGCTGTAGATATTGTTAAAATTAAACTTTAATCTTACTTGAAAGCAATAAAAAAAATAAAGATCTGTTATTATGATAAAGTTCAATTTAGGTTCTTATGCTAGTATTCCTAAGTGAAAAAAAAGCAAAATTTATTCAACTTTGACTCAATCATAGAATTCTTTCCCATGAAATCTAAACCCGGCATTATTTTTATCATGTCAAAATTTACAAATGCACATTTCGTATCTGTATTCACCTTTTCAGAAAAAATTGGCATTTTAATTTGATCATTTTGATTCAAAACTTGAAGTCTCAATGCTATTAGCTGAAACAGATATTAAACTGTTGATATTCTTTTACGTGTAAATCAAATTTTATAAATAAAATCAAAATTCACCTTTTTTTATAACAGAAGATATTTAAATTTCAATTTTTACCCTTTTAATGAGAAAATAGCAACGTAAAGATACCGTAATTAATTCATTCCTTTTTTTCCTTTGCTTATAATAGAAATGGCGTACTCCTGTTGCCACAATTAGAAAATCGGTATTAAAAACTACAAAAAAACTAATATTTCAAAAACAAATTAAGATACAGCTTTCAAACTTATTTCATTTAAAAGTACGTATTTTTCCCAACACGATGATGTAAAAATTGAAACTGTGCGATATTTTAGAGTTTAAAAATTCGTAGTAGCAAAAATTGTAATACCGAAATTTCATTTAAAGTTTGAAAGTGTTGCCATTTCCAAAATGACGTATGCGTTACGCTCAGATACGTTTGGCCTTTATAATATAAGATACCGGACTATCACTAACGATGTCTATCCGTAAAACGTTGAAACTAAGGCTCTCTTTTAAAATTTAAATCGCAAAAACGACATTGATAAAATTAATTTAATTAAAATAATAGACTTTTTCAAAATTTATTTATTTGTCGTGTGACAAGAAGTATGCAGCTGTAAGTATACAAAATATGAAGTCTCTAACTGATACAGATTTTGTGTACGGACATCGTGGTGGACAGACAGACAGGGGACAGAGACGAATAGGGTTTCATCAGATGAACGAAACCCTAAAAAGAAAAAAAAATTGGAAATTGTTACAAATGGAACGTGGTAATACATACCCTATTTACTCGTGTATAACGCGCACTTTTTTTTTTCTTCAAAAAAATAGGGCAAAATTCTAGGTGCACTGTAAAAAAAAAGGGTCGATCTACTAAAAAAATTTTAGTAATCCTTGTAATTACTAAGAAATTTTTAGTAATCTTACTCGGTTACAAGGAATCTGTAAGTATTACTAGAAAAAAGCTAGCAATGAATAGAGTTAATAGTTTTACATTTTTAATAGCTATTACTAAAACTCACTTGGTGTGGCCTTGATAGCTTAGTGGTCATAGCACCGAACTTCAGGCTGAAAGTACCTGGGTTCGATGCTGGCCGACGCCAAATGTGCACCGAATGTAAATAAAGGGATTAAATCCTGTCGTAGCAGTTACCATGGGTAATGATCTCTGAACTTCCCCTCCCCTTTAGAAATATGTCAAAATAGAGTAGGTAGCAATGTTTGGTGCTGCCATCTATTGCGGCTTTACCGAAAATCTTCCGTTTCAGATGTCTCTCTTTTTACCCGCTGAATGCAGCTCGAAGGAAACTCCTGCCCTTCGGGTACACGTAATGGTTAGTAAAAATAATTTTGGAGCTATTACTAAAATTTGCTTGGTGGCCCATACTAAAAAGTTTTAAGTTAGTTATACAAAAAATTCTTTTGTTCAGTTTACAAAAGAAATGTTTGTTTCACTTGCAAAAAAAAGTTTGTAATGGTTACAAAAAAATCTGTGGAATACAAATTTACTAAGAAATTTTTAGTAACCTCTTGAATTTTTTTTTTTTTTTTTTTTTTTTTTTTTTTTTTTTTTTTTTTACAGTGTGCGCGTTCAACACGGAATTTTTTTTTTACTGCTGGATGTAATCACACGATATACATATGAATCAAGAAATGTATTTAAAGGAGACATAATTATTCGGAAAATCTTATTTAATTGAAGTATCACTGCATCTTTATTTCACTCCTTGCACTTTTTTATACATTAACATTAAATAAACGCTAATTAGCAATGCTCACTGTCGTCAGTCACTCCTACCCCACATGATTCACTCCCTACCCGAAGTCTAAAAGTGTATTTTCATTTTGTTTTTGGCCTGATGTAATGTTTGTTTCGACTTTCTTTACTGAAATCCATTTAGTCATTTATTCATTTGCATATCAAATTTATGGTGCGCGTTATATACGAGATTTTAAAAAATCGCCATTTTTTTTTCTTGTAAAGTAGGGGGTGCGCGTTATACACGGGTAAATACGGTAACTGACTATTTTAAAATAACGAAATTTAGTGAATAAATATTTTTTTTTATCTTAAACTCTGAGGAAGGGATGATTTTGAAGAATAATTAAAATAATATAACAACTAAAATTTTTGAAAGCAGTTATTGCTTTTAACGCCCGTGGCGCGTTTGGCGAAAGAAAACGTGGTTTCCACGTTTTCGTTCATTCCTTTTCTTTTTTTAAATCATTTGTGCTTGAATTTTTCTTTTCTCAAATATTTTTGATAAAATCACTTTAAAAAGAGGCAAAATGAACTGGAAGAATACTAAGAAAATATGCTATTTTTTTATTATTTATTTAATAAAATGTAAGCGTATTAAATATGGAAATATGCATAATGTTTGTAATAATATAATATGCATAATTATATATTTTTTCGAAATTTGTATAAAATAAGCTTTTAAATTGTATATCATGCACTATAATTATTTTTATACTACTAAAAATATCTATTTATTTCTTTACAAAAAGTAATAACAATGTAAGCATTACTAATAATAAACTAAGAAGTAATAATAAACTAAGAATCTTATCTGACGCTTGAAAGCAATTTATTTCATAATTATCTTAAAAAGTACTTACAAAAATGCATAAAAGATATGCTTGAACATATAATTTCACAATAAAAAAAAAATACATAAAATAATTATGTAAGCTAAGATTATGACTTGTTTAATTTTATTTTTGATTTGACAAATAAACTACCTTTTACATTTTGTCATCTTGAAAGATGAAAAACCTATAAACACCGAAAAAATTCTTCATTTTCAGCAAATAAATGTCCAGGTTATGCTGTCATCTCTCGATAACAGATGCAGACATTTATAAAAAATCGTTTCATACAGTTTTCATGTAATAAGGAGGAAGAAAATTATACAAATTTATTAAAATTCGAAGCGCTTTAAAAATGCAACTCTAGAAATAAATGGATTAAGGACAGAAAAAAGAATTGAAATAAATAAAGATTCAGACTGAACTTTCGATTTGTTTAGTTATGTTTTTAAAAAGATGTCTGCTTTAAATAAATCTTTAATTTTTCTCTTGAAAAATGTTTCTCAAACGACTGGGAGACTCCTAAGGAGGTTTAATCCTTCTAACCCTGCTATGAATATTTGCACTATTTTTTTTTTCTTTTTTTTCTTTTTTTTTTTTTTTTTTTTTACATAATCATACCTTATTAAAAAACAAATCATGCAAGTAGTAATTTTTACAACGCTGCGCAAATGTTTACAGAATCTTTTACTATATTTGGTTTTCTAATTGATTTATTTGAGCAATCTGACAACCAACACAATTCACTCAGGCAACCGAAACAGTCCAGATGTCATTACAAAATTGTTATCTAAGTGAATTATGTTGCCTTTCTTTCTTTCTTTCTAACCGATGACCAGGCCCCTACCTGCCGAGTTATCTCAGCTTAATGGGTTAGATACCTGGTATCGGAGCGGGTGGCCGCCTAATTGCTGCGTAGCGGCAATAAACCTGACTTCTTCGCTACCCATGCCATTATTTTGGCAGTACTTGTTTCTCGTTTGAGCATACCTTGTTTCGCTTGTTTCTTAACGTTACATCCAGTTTTTTGAACTGCAATGGCAATTTGCAGCAAATGGGTTTTTTGCTGCAAAATTGCTGCAAATGGCTGCAAATGGCAAAATAATTCTTACGAGTTATTTTGAAATACAGTCGAACCTCTATATAACGAAACTCCATACATCGAATTTCTCCATATAACGAATTTTTAGTAAGAACGGTCCCCTTTTCGCATGATTACATTAAAAACAGACTCTATATAGCGAAATATCTATCTCCATATAACGAATTTTTTCATAAATTGATCTTAATTTATTCAGTTTTAAAAAAGCTTCGAAATCATATGGAATCAATTTTCCATCACTTATTTTTGATTTATCGTTCAGTGGAGAGGTTTTTTTTTTTTTTTTTTTTTTTTTTATAAACATTACTTCTCTCCTTATTCTTTAAATCTAACAAGTTTATCCCACCTCCCACACACCTTTCAACATCCTTCTCAAAACACAGTCAATTGAATTGTTACACATATAAGAGAGGAATCAATGAGAGCACATAAGAGAGACCTTCAAATGGAGGAAAATATCAACTACAATTTTTCATTCCTTGCTAAAATTTGAGAATGTTTTTTGAGAGCGTAAAAATTGTAATTTTAAAATCAAAACAACAAAAAAATTACAGATTTCTTCCTCTGAAATTTATGTAAGTCTTCCTTATTTGATTTTCATTAAGCTTTCAAATAAATGTCTTTTCTCTTTTTTGAAACTGCTTAAATAAGTAAGAAATAAAATGTTAGGTTAATATATACTTTTAAACATTTCAAATTCTTAATTAAAAAGATCAAAAATAATATTTGTTCAAAATGTATGCATTAAATACTATTTTTAACATCATATTCTATACATCGAATTTCTCTATATAACGAATTTTTTACTGGAACGATGGATTTCGTTATATAGAGGCTCGACTGTATTTCAATTATGCGCTATTTTTTTTTTTTTTTTTTTAACTTTTCTCTTCCGTGCAATTTCTATTGCGGCAAAATAAATAACGCGCGCGTAAAAAGAAAATAAAAACATTTTCAATTTATAAATTTTTGCAATAAAATGATGAATAGAATGTTATTAATTAGTATTATGATGATGATAAAAGGCTGTTATTATTTTAATTTAAAAGAATGAGGGAAGATAAGTTTTGCAGCTGTTTTAAAACATTCAGTGAGAATTGATACTGTTGTTTTCTGCGATAGATGGCAGTAGTATACCTTCTTGATTTTTATAAAATGTTAGAGAAGTTCCCTGCTAAATCTCGAAACATTTCGTTTTGAAATTTTTATCTTAAAAATAATAATAATACTAATAATTGAACAAACAAAGTCAAGAATGATTGCAATGTTTGCTATACATTTTTTTTCTACATTTGTTAGATATAAGGTTTTTTTTTTTTTTTTTTTTTTTTTTAATATTGTTTTTAACCTTTTTCGGCACGGGTAAAGTCTTTTAGTAAAATGAGAAATTATCGACTGCCACCGGAATTCATAAACGAATTTTTTAGATATTTTGAGTTCCTTAATTTAAGCTTTTATGGTAAAAACAAAATTTTACTAAAATATTATTGGTGCCGTTTGCAAGTCTGGAATTAAAATTAAGTATCCCAGACCGGGTACAGTGTGCCGGAATACCCGTTTTAAGTGTCAGAGAATCCGAAAAACATGTTTTTATAAAATGTGTGTCTATGAGTCTGTGATTCTGCCCGTCTATCTGCATGTGACATAAATTTTGTGGGCAATCTATCTCAAAAACTAATGCACGGAATTTAATAAAAAATTATATTCAGGTAGTCTTTGATATAAAATGGTGCTCATTAGTTTTTTATGTTTAGAACTCTGCAAATTATAAAAAAAAATTTTGGAAAAATTTGGAACTGTTTTTATTAAAACCTTAATTTCCCTTCGAGTATACATACTATCCTAATAAAAATGAATACGGTTATTTAATCATAACCTACAGTTTAAAAGCTTTTGCCATATTATTCAAAAGATATTTGTTATTTTTCAATATGTTGGCGGTACCGTATGGAATTTCAGATAAAAATCTTCACGGAAATATATGAGCTGTACTGTTCTGTTTACCCACAGAGTTTCAGGATAATTCCTCATGTATTTTTCTAGATATCTAACAAAACGTCAAAAGTCGCAAGTGGCCGGTCACCTTAGGTCATATAGTGTATAATAATGTATTCAAACTTGGATTTGAGTTTGTATGATAATGATAATGTATCAGTTGAAATGCATCATGATACTCAATGATATCAACATCATTTAGTTTGTATCAGTCTGTATCCCTTGACATATGGCGAGATAATCATGTTTAAAATAGAAAATGAAAATGAATATTATTTCGACTACTTCGTCAACATTCAATTTCCAAATTACGTCGAAATATATTATAAAAAAAACATATAACTGTGATGTTCATTTACAACTACAGTCGACTCTCGTTAATTCGAAATCGGATAATTCGAATCTTCGCTTAATTCGAAATAAACAGGAAGTCCCGAAATTTTCAATGGTAGAATAGCGTTAAAAATTTTATTTAATTCGAACTCATTTTCTCTTGACTTCGTTTACTTCAAAATAACGAGAATTCCAATTTTTCATTTTTCTTTTCTTTCTCATGGATTTCGAATCATTTTAATAACTTTCTTTCTTTGATTTTTGTGAAAAATTTTCCGATCGAGAATACATATAATACAGTGCAATTGATATCAACTTTCTTAGAGCCCTGTCTGTCCATCAGTGACGCTTTAAATTTTTCTTCCATTGTGCTTGTTTCCAGGGGCGTAAATGCCGGGGGGGTTGGGGGGGTGCAACACCCCCCCAAGAAAAAGTCAGTTGGAAAATTCTCAGATCGATCGGAAAAAGTATGTTTAGTCGGAAAAAATGGTATTGCGTATTAATCTATAAAAAAATTATAAATTGGAAAAATGGAAAAATCAGTCGGAAAAACTCTTGTTCGATCGGAAAAAATGGTATCAACCTGTAAAAATTTATAAATTGGAAAAACGAAAGTATCATTCGGAAAATTTCCTGTTCCATTGAAAAAGGCATGCTTAGTCGGAAAAAATAGTGTCACATATTAACCTAGAAAAACTTATAACTTGGAAAAACGTAAATACCACTCGGAATATTTCCCGTTCCATCGGAAAAGGCATGTTTAGTCGGAAAAAATAGCATTACGTATTAACGTATAAAATTTTCTAAATTGGAAAAACGGAAAATTCAGTCAAAAAAATTCTTGTTCGATCGGAAAAAATGTTATTAACCTATAATAACTTATAAATTGGGAAAACGAAAATATCATTTGGAAAATTTCCCATTCCATCGGAAAAGGCATGTTTAGTCGGAAAAAAATATTCTTACGTATTAAACTATAAAAAATTATAAATTGGAAAAACGGAAAAGTCAGTGGGAAAAATTCTTGTTCGATTGGGAAAAATGGTATTTACCTATAAAAACTTATAAACTGGAAAAACGAAAATATCATTTGGAAAATTTCCCATTCCATCGGAAAAGGAATATTTAATCGGAAAAAATATTCTTACATATTAAACTATAAAAAATTATAAATTGGAAAAACGGAAAAGTCAGTTGGAAAAATTCTTGTTCGATTGGGAAAAATGGTATTTACCTATAAAAACTTACAAACTAGAAAACGGAAAAATCATTCGGAAATTTTCCCGTTCCATCAGAAAAGGCATGTTTAGTCGAAAAAAATAGTATTACGTATTAACCTATAAAAATTTATAAATTGGACAAATAGAAAAATCAGTCTGAAAAATTCTTGTTCGATCGGAAAAAAGTAAATTTAGCCGAAAAAAAAATGGTATTAACCTATAAATATTTATGAGTTGGAGAAATATTTTTGTAGTTTTTAATTTTTTTTATTAAAAACTACAAAAATATTTCTTAAACAGAAATATTGTTTCTTAATAAGAAACAAAAGTTAGATCGAAGAAAACGTTTTATTCTTAGTCTGATAAACTTTTATTCTCAGTCTGTTTTATTTCCCCTTGTAGTTTCTAATTAGAAAAATAAGAAAAAGCAATTTAGAACAAAGAAAACAAATTTATTCTTAGCCGAAACTATTATTAATTAATTTAAATATTTGCTAATTATTTTAATTTACTAATTAATTAATATAACTTATTAATATCTAGGATTTTATTTTTCTGATAAAACTATTCAGAAAATTTTTTAATATATAGGATTTAATTTTTCTGATAAAACTATTCAGATAAATTTTGATTTGTCAAGTATTGTGGACTTGGAAACATCGATATGACGAAAAAAAATATTTATGTACATATTCCAGCAATGTTAATGTTATTTGTAACCTTGATTTTTTTTTTTTTTTTTTTTTTGGGGGGGGGGGGGTGAGACCTTTATATCCCGATTTTTTTTTTTTTTTCTGTGTCTTTTGACTTCGAGATATCGAAATCCGCCTGTATTTATTTACTGTCGGAAAGTTTTTAGTTTATTTTAAGAAATTTCTTGAAATTTTAAGATATACTGTTTGAAATGAAGAAACTTCAAAATTTTTTTTATTTATCTCAACTTTAAATTTAATTAGAAATATTTATCATGGAATTTAGGTAACATCCGATGAACATTCAAAACTGAATTGCAAATACTTGGTATTTTTCCATATCAAATTCTGGATATTTTCCAGTCTACACAAACTTTACCTTTAAACGAAAATAATTATGGTTTATTTTTTACTACCAACTAAATTTGTGTTTTTGTTTTTATTTTATTTAAAAAAAAATGTGAAATTGTTTTTGTTTACTTTTTACGTAATTTTTTATTGATTTAAAAAAGTGCTTAAAAATTTATATGATATAGGATGAAAATTGAAAATACCCAAATACTTTGAATTTGTAACTCGAAATAATTTAGATATTTTACAGTCTAAACGAGTTTACTTCTATCAGAAATAATACTTTCGTTTTCTTTTTCCTGAATCAATTATATTAATTTTTTTTTTATATTTTTATTATTATTACTACATTTTATTTAATCGCAAAAATAAGGGATAACACCAAATTTTTGCTCTGCCTTAAAGTATGTCGTTAGACAGAATTAAAACTTATATAAAGAAATCCCGCATTTTTGTTGCTAAAATATTCCCCAAGCAAACAAATTTCAATTTTACTTTAAAAAAAAAAGTTTAAAAGATTTTAACTGATTGCTGAAAAATAGAGAGATAGGACGTTGTTTTTTCTTCAAAAGCTTGGGCACCTAGACGACTGGGCACTGGCCCTCCCGCCCTATGTGTCAGTTACAAAACAAACTGCATTTGCGTTAATTCTTTTTTTGTTTAAATCCGTTAGTATTCTGGCTCATAGTACGAAATCGTTCAATTAAAAAGTGTTGATGAGAGAATATTTTGGTATATAATTAAGAATTCAATATTTTTATATCAGTTATGCCCCCACCTAAATGTAAGAGACAAAAAGTGCAATGTGAGTTATGTAATTCTATTTTCGATAGTGATTACAAGAACACACATAATAAAGAAAAGCATGCTGATAAAATTTCAACCCATATATATAAATCGTTTTGCATTGCTTTAGCCCCAAAAAATCTTTTTGAAGTAAGTAAGCTAATTTATTACAGAATATTTTAGATATACAAAATGTGTAAATAACTGAATTGTTTGATATTTTCATGAAATTCTTTCATGTCTTCAATGTAATTCTGAATAAAAAAATTCACAGCAATTTTTTTAAAGGTTACAGCAAAGGGGGGGGGGGGGCGGGATTCTCTCTTGGTGCTAATTATTTTTTGTTGCAAATCTAGTAAACTGTGTTTGGTTCAGGTCAATTTTAAACTGGGTGTAGTTTGCAAATTAGTTTGGTTTATCATTTTACATTAAAAATTATAATGAGAAACATAAATATTTGTATTTGTGCCGTTTTCTACAGAGACCGCTATCTTTTTTCCTCCAGTCTTTGATGAAATTCACGTTTTTCTACGATCCTTTGACGAATTTAGCGTCTTTTTGCAATCCTTTAAAGGAATTCACATTTCATGGCGAAATTTTGACGAAATTCGTCTTTTTTCCAGGATTTTTTGGCGAAAATTGCATTTTTTTGCGATCGTTTGACGAAATTTAATATTTTTTAGCGATTTTTTGACATGACTTAATATTTTTTTCGGGATTATTTGTCGAAATGGGAGGGTTTTTTTCGCTTTTTTTCATGATTCTTTGATGAAATTAATATTTTTCTGTGAACCTTCCACAAAATTCGCGTTTTTTCCGCGATCCTCTGACTAAATTTGTGTTTTATTCTCAATTCTTTTACGAAATTTCTGTTTTTTTTAGTGATCCTTTGAAGAAATTTGCGTTTTATTCGCGATCCTTTGACGAAATTTGCATTTTTTCGCAATACTTTGCGAAAATTTGCATTTTGTTCGCGATCCTTTGACGAAATTTGCTTTAATTCCACGGTCATTGGTGAAGAAATTGATTTTTTTCAGCGTCTGTTAATCGGAATTCGTTATACTTTTCTATATCCGAATTACCTGATTGAGGACCGATATTTCATGATTTTCGGCAGCGAGTGCTTTAAAGTTTTGGAACAAAATCGCTCCTGAATATGTCAATCGGGCACAGAAAAAAACAGGCAATTTGAAATTTTTTTGTTACATTCCAAACATTACATTTTGTTCCAAACTGTTTTGTTACATAGCGATATATCTTGTTACTAAACGTACAAAATTTTATTAAAGTACTTATAAATAAATGAATATGAGTTTTGTTCATTCGAAAATTTTCACTCTCTAAAATTTGGCTACTTTTTATGGTACTACTAGGTTATCCCGTCGACCAGAAAATTATCGCCAAATTATAAGATTAAATGCCAATAATGGATGATCGTGAATGTCACATTCTATGAAAATAAATACGATTCACGTGTTTAAAATGTCATTAAGTGATTTTTATTTCGACTTTTTATTAATATTTTTATTAATATTCAACTAATTATTTGTTTTTTCGTTATTTAAAATAAAAATTATGTCAATATGTATAATTTGGCTATTAGTTTGGCGATTTGTATAATTTGGCAAAATTGGTCGACGGGATAACAGAGTAGTACCCTTTTTTTGTTGTAGACGCACACGGGTAGCAGGATTCCTTATACTTAACTCAAAATTTGCATGTCTATCTATAGTGAAAATTATGTGAATAAGCATGGCATACACAAAAAAAGTAAAATGCATTAAACCCTTTATTGGTAAAAAACGGACCACGAATCTCCAGCTCTTCAATCAAGTTTCGTTCGTTTTTGAATATTTAGAAACAAGACTGATATCAAACAAAGCAGTTTGGAGTTCCAAACAGTAATTTTCTACGCATATTAATCATAGTACTTCAACACTAATTTTTAGATACATACATTAATACTTCAAAAAGAATCAACATCAATGCTTTAAAACTTATGCGACTATCTCGATACATTATGTGATAATTATCTTGAGTATTATGATATATATATATATATATATATGAATCCACGCACATACACACACACATATATATATATATATATATTATTACTAATCATGTTGGCCATAGTACTCGGAAATTTTCCTTCTTGGAGTCGGAAATTTATGAGCCTACACCCCCACCCCCCCCCCCTACGCGACTAGGGTGGTTTACGCCCCTGCTTGTTTCTAATCTTTTAATTAGTTTATGTATTTATACATTCTAATTTAATATTAAGTCATATTCTAATGATAACAGACGAAATAAATTTAAAAAACACTAGAACATTAATTCCTTAGCAATAATACCATATTAAGCATAAGCATGCTTTCATTTCATATTTTCCATAATTCGAACATTTCTTGTGGTCCCGACGAGTTCGAGATAACGAGAGCCGACTGTATATTAAAACAGTGTGGAATTCAGACACTTTTCTAAGGGAGGGATTTCAGAGGCTCCGGAAGAACAATATGGGGGAGGGGGGGGGGGAGGGAATTGTACTTCTTGATCATTGAAAACGCAAATTTTCAAATTTTCCGGGGGGACATTTCATTCATATTTATACAGTGCTGTTCAACACTGTATAAATATATATAGAGTATAAATTCAACATTGTATAAACACTGTATAAATATATAACAACACTGTATACACACTGTATAAACATCACTGTATAAATATATAACAACACTGTATAAATATATATATCAATATTCATTTCAACAAAAGATTTCGTGATTATAGGAATATTTTTTAGAGATTTAGTTTGGAGGGGGGAGAATTTTTGTAATTACGGTGGAAACATTATAAAAGCTACTAAGATGGAAGGTATTTGCATTCCTGACCATTTACAAACATAAAATATGCATTTTTCCTCAAAGGGGTTAGGGTTTTGATTCTGTGGAGAATTTCTCCTTATAAGTTACTTTGTGAATGAATCATTAATTAGATTTCATATTCTTTAATTAAGTAATAATTTGAATTTTTGATAATGAGTATTTGCTTTAAAAAGACATGGGAGTAAATGAAAATAATACCTATGGAAGAGCCCGAAAATAAATCTGGTCCAGGACTATTGAAGGTATCCGAGCGCAGTGTTGAATTCAGGGGGTGGCCCGGGGGGGACTTCCCTCCCCGGAGCGATGAAATGTCCCCCCGGAAAATTTGCGTTTTCAGTGGTCAAAAGGCACAATCCCCTCGGAATTCTATAATGTCCCCCCCCCCCCCTGGAGCCAATGAAGTCTCCCCGGAGAAAGTGTCTGAATTCAACACTTCCGAATGACACTGGATGCATGTATACTCAACGCTTACACGTGTTTAACCGTGACCTTCGACAATGAATTGTCGAAGGTCACGGTATATCCGTCGAAAACCGGAATTTGAAAATTTTCACGAATCCAATACTTTCCTCGTGTAGAGATAGAAGAAAGTAAAAATCCCTAATGAATAGTGATGTTTACTTATGGATTAGCGATATACGAACTCTAGAATTTAATTTATTTAGATGATTTCTCACAAAAAAAAAAAAAAACTAATCGTTTTCAAATTTAATTGCAAAATTATTAAACTAAACCACAAACAAAGAGATATTTTTAAAGATACTAGCCGCCCTTGGCAAGCATTTTGGTCTCCCTTTTAAATGTATACTACGCATTAAATCATATTGCTTTTATTCATAACTTATTTTAATTGGCAAATAAATAACTAGAATGCTATATTCATCTTTTACAAAAGGTAAATTTAAAACTAAACTATGTGTGAATTGCTTAACCCTTTTAGTGCCAAGGAGCGCCGTCGCGCTTCTTGAAAAATGCCAGCGTCGCGATACTGTCGCAACACTCGGTAACACGGCCATCACTATGTTTATCCAATGTTCGAAATTATATCACAACAAGAAAAACAAAGATATTTTTTGACAAAGCTTAGAAAAAACTGCAGAAATAAAATGATAATGTCTTTCATTCATAGTTTATCGTTTGCAATTAGAAAACTTCTTAGATTTTGGTATTTCTGTTGCTAGGCGACAATAAATTAAATAAATTTAAATAGCACTATATCAAACACTGCGCGCGCCAAAAGTGAACAGTTAAATGGAGCGTTATCGCGACGCTGGCATTTTTCACAACTAGCGAGAGCAACGCGACGGCGCTCCTTCGCACTAAAAGGGTTAAAAATGAGAAAAAATATTTTAAAAGGTGTTAAAGTACTTTTAATCCTTAGTACTTTCATCTGTGAACACAGCCATCGACCAAGAATATCATTTTTATATGTTTATAGTCTCAGTCGATGGCTGTGCAAAATGGCAATTATATGCCTCACATGGTAACCCGGCTATTTTTGTTTATTCATTAATAAACTGTTTATTTACTTTTATTTTCTTTTTTTAAATGATTTAAATTGTTTTTTCTATAATTATTAACTAAACTTTTTTCATGCATTATTGTTTCCTTTTCAAAATAATATAAAATAGTTTTAAAATATATATGCAACTGGTATTTGAAAACGAAGTTTTCGCCAAATTGACGTCAGAAAAAAAAATGCGCTAATGTGATGCGTATATGACATCTGTGCCAAGAAATTAATATTTTTATGTTAGCCTGGCGCAGACAATAAATCGCCGAAAATTGTAC
The DNA here is from genome assembly GCA_964019185.1 of Maratus speculifer. Classification (NCBI taxonomy): domain Eukaryota; kingdom Metazoa; phylum Arthropoda; class Arachnida; order Araneae; family Salticidae; genus Maratus; species Maratus speculifer. The sequence continues at coordinate 173,333,998 of OZ025295.1, forward strand.
CCGTGGTATTGTTTCGTATTTCATTAATTTCATTTAAAATATAATAATATAATCGTTTCACTCATTTCATTTATAATACATAACTTCAATTTGAAACTGAAACGTTTAAAATTCGTGACTTTTATTTATTTTGTTAAGTAAAAAGAACAAAAAAACCAAAAATATGATATTTTGGGGCTCTACAAGTGCAGCAAAAGAACAAAACGTAAACAAACCCAATTTACCACGGTCTAAATCCTACCAATAAGATGCTTTTTATTTGGGTGTTGCCATTAAACAATAACAAATAATCGCGATTTCTCTGCCACGTACGATAGTGTAATACATATATAGATTCTCTTTGTGAAAATACAAATGAATAAAATGTAAATATTTTAAATATGTATTATAAACAAATTCATTAAGAGACAAATATTAATGATAACGGAGAATCGTAAGGAACATGCTGCTTTTTATTTAATCAAAAAATGTAGAAGGATATAACTACGAAATGTATGTAAATATTAAATATAGGCTTAAAGTAAAAAAAAAAAAAAAAATGCAATAATTTTAAATATTGAAAAAACAAAGAAATTGGTAATATATTAATAAAAATACAAATAATACGTCGAATTAAAACGACTTGATTGTATAACAAATAATTCTCAAAGAAAAAAAAAATTGTATGTTAAATATATGCCATAATTCATATAACTTTCTTTTGGATATTATTTATAGAGAAATTTAAAAACTAGTTGAATGGGGCAATCACAAAACTTTCTTCTATCTCATGCATATTAATACTTTAAAATTCGCTACCACCGTGCCAAAATTAAATGACAATCTATGCTCATTCTTATTCTAAAGGCATGAAATTCCGTGCATTAGTTCTTCAAATACAGTGCTCAGCAAAAGTTTAGACAATGATCAATTACGCTTCTATTTTCAGAAGTATGTACCGAATGTTTGTAATTCCTCTGTCATATATTACTTGTGACTTATCCGTTATTCATGCACAATAAATTTATAATTTTCCCTTTTACATAAAATATAATGACAAAAAAAAAATAAAATTAACATTGTGGCAAAAGTATAGACAATTTGTGTATTTACAGAAAAAAAACTACAAATTAAAATCGAGTTGCACCCGCATTGTTTGCAGTTAGTGCAAGAATGTGACTTTTCATCGAAAAAACTAAATGCGTCACTTGGGGGTCTATTTCGTATCAAACATGTTCAATAGCAGCTCGAACTTCATTAAAACAAAATTACAGCAAAAATTTGCATAAACATTACGACATATGATGTTACAAAAGTTTTCGATTGGATCCTGATCAGAACTACACGCCGGCCAGTTGAGATCAATAGTATTTTCAGAGTTAAGCGAAGTTCTTCTTTTGTATGCAACATGAATAGATGCTAATATCCATACTTTAGATCAGCAAAAGTTCCCCAAATGACTAAAAATTAATCTCCAACGTACGTACGTAGTCTTGAGTTGCTTGGCAACCAATGAATAATTCCACAGATACACGAGCATTAAAGCTATGTAAGGACCAAATTATTTAAAAGTCACCTTCTTTTTATCGACTTAATAAAGCCCCAGGATCTTTACTTAAGTCATTCCAATAGTATGCCCACTTGTTTGGGCCATTCAAATTCCACTTTTTTTTCGTTACTGAATATCATAGCGTACCATTTGGGTCCATATGACGTATGTTTGCAAGTTAATTGAATTCTCGCCAATTTATAGCGATATTTTAAAGCTGATTGTTTTATCATTTTCATGTAAATTGATTTACATGTTTCTTTAATTCATCTACGAATCATTTCCGTCGACACAGAAAGTTCTGACTTACTTTTAATGAGATTAGCAATCATTACTTGTGTAAATGTCAGTTTCTGGATCCTTTTGTCATCTCATTTTCTCGTCCCACAAAATCTTCCAGATTATGTTTTGTTTTGAAGGAGTCATCCTTAGACTATACTTCATAGACAGACCATTTTGGACGATTCAATGCTGCTGAAATTTCTGCAACTGTCTTCCCTTTCCATTTCAGCTTTCCTACTTCAATTACCCCATCTAATTAAATATTTTTAGCTCGCGGCAACTTCACTAACTGATGCTATATCGAGGTATAATTAAATACTTCAGACATGTGACATCATAACTTGGAAATTTGCATTTTTCCATGAGCAGTTGGCTAAAAATCAAAAAAGTGTCTAAATTTTTTGCAATATGCAAATTTTACTTTTTTCAGTTAAATTAAATATTATCTTATATTATAACCATTATTTTTATTCTACATTATATAAAATATATTTGAAAATAAGTATAGCCATTTGTAAAACTCACGTGTTCGTATTTTTTATTTAAAGGTTAAAAAACACCAGTGTCTAAACTTTTGCTGAGCACTGTAGGACTATTGTGGATATCAAAAAATTTCATCATAAAAGCGCCAGCTGTTGGGCGATTATACTAAAACATAAACAACAATAATATTTATCAAACTATACCTGAATCTGAAATTTAATAGAAATCCTTGCATTAGTTGCTCAGTAATTGCGTAAATCATAAAAAAGCAGTATAACAATGACGCTTATTTCGCAATTAACACCAAAATTTAATCAGTATCAATTTATATCAGGGATTATTTGAATATATTTTTTTTATCAATTGTGTGCATTAGTTCGTGAGATAGAGCGCCCAGATAATTTATGTCATATACAGACAGACAGAACAACAGACTCACAGATAGACATTTTGCAAAAACAAGTTTTTCGGAACCTCTTATGTCTAAAATGTGTAAATCCGTCAAAAACTGGAATTCGAAAATTTTCACGAAGCTAATACTTTCTTCTTGTAATGATAGAAGAAAACAAAAATAAGAAAATGAGTTAGAAGTTCTCTTGTGCCCTTAAAAAAGCGATGAAAGAATTGTTGTTTATAGGGGTAAAAATCTATTTAATATTCTCATCTTTCTTATAAAAAAAAAAAAAAAAAAAAAAAAAAAGAACTAAAGTTAAAGTAAGTTAAGTTAAAAATAAATGAAATACGAAAAATATGAAAAATAAAAATGCAAGAAAGTTTCAAAGTATGTGCTAACTGATAAAAAGGAAGAAAATATATAAACCACATTTTTATAAGAGTTTTTTAATATTTTCGATCACATTCGTATATGCATTCCTCCCAAAGAAAATTAATCCATTATCGATTTTAAAATCTACACTTGAGATCATAAAAAGTTTACCCCCCGAAAGTTATTTTCTTGAAGTTATTTTTCTTAAACTTTGTATTACAGTATATCAAACTAAAAGGTGATATTATAGGTGAAGTTAACGTGACTTATCTTTTAAGCCTTTATTTGGATCTGGCTATCAGTTTTGCGAATCAGTATTGTATAATATGACAGAGGAAGTATTAATCGCCCTAATTTTGAAGATTCTTTTTCTGGAGGAAAAAAGAAGAGAAGGGATTTTTAAAAAGTAGAGATTTATATCTTTCTTCCAATTACGTAAGACGCCTACACTAAACTAAATTTGAAACGATGATTACAGATTCTGTAAAACTTTTTTAACAGGTCTGTTTTTTTATTTAAGTATCTGAGAAAATACTTTTACTATCGAATGTTTTTTTGAGAGAAAATATTTTTATGTAGATAAAGGATAGTTCTGATAGAATATGTTTGTTTTTCTCTATATTAAATTAAAATAAATAAAAACTTACCTTATTTGAAGGTTTTGATTTTTATTATAGTCTTTTTATTTAAAAAAAAATTCTTACACTTTACAACATAATTGAAAAAGTTTTTATGAATTTGGTTTTTGCCCATCTGTCCGTCTGGCCACGTTCTTTCTCACGTACATATACTCGGATCGACATATAATCTACAATGATAGAAAAAAAAATTGACGCTTATGCCACAATCGCAATGTTCGAATTTTTTATTTTATGTTTTCCAGTTTTAACCCTTTCGTGTTTGGTGTATTATTAATAGTAAATGTATTTTAATGGAGTATTATTTTGTTTTAACAAATACATTTTTTACTGTTTACATGCATTAATGTTAGTATATATCTATGCATTTACTATATGATTTCATTTATGTTTAGACATTTAGTAAAATTAATAAATATTATTGTTTGCTTAATTCTCTTGCTTATTTCTCTTGCACGTTCAAACTGCCGATTATAATTAGGTGGCCTATTTAATAAGCTGTGTTTATTTTTATGCAGATAGCATGTATACTCGCAAAGAAATTAAGGTTAAAAAAAAAACAGTCCCAAATTTTACCACGTTTTCTGCTCATAGTTTGATACGTTCTTATTATAAAACAATGTTCTTCCCATAAAGTATGACAAATAACATTGTACATAATACCCTGTAATCAGAATTTAAAAATATTAAAAATTGCATAACAAATGAATTGGTTTACTAAATAATTTTTCATTGCGCATGCGTGAAATCTATAAAAGTTTCATTTGCATATTGTATTAGCTAAATGTATGGAGCAACTTTTGTGAAAGTCTCAAAAACATAGCTTGCAAATTCTGAAAATGATCGTCGATAGAACAAACTCAAAATCCGTTGTTTCCAAAAGGAAGCAAAGAGATGAGAAGCTGTATCCAAATATCGTACGTGCTATATTGTATATGTTATATTGATACTAATCAATGAATATATGGGTTACAGTCTCTCATCTTTTTGCTTCATTTCGGAAAAAACGTATTTTGAATTCATTCTATTGACGTCTTTTTGCTTCATTTTGGGAATAATGGATTTTGACAATATTCTATTAACGATAATTTTCAGAATTTTCAAGCTATGTTTTTGAGACTTTCACAAAAGTTGCTCTATACATTTAACTAACACATTATGCAAATTATATTTTGATTCCTTTCACGCATGTGCAGTAAAACATTATTTAGTAAAATCCTTTTAATTCAATTTTTATTATGATTTAATTTTGATTACAGCGCATAGTGCTCAATGTTGTTTGTCATATTTTCATAATCAGCTAATATAAAATGAACTTAGCCAATAGAGTCTTAACTTTCCGGTATTTTTTAACATAACTGTTAGAAAATGGTTTTAAAAAAGTGATTCTTAAATGTAACGCTTTAAGTCTGACGTAATTTTCACCAGAGTTTATTTTTTATCTTCAGACGAAAATATTTTTATCGTTAGAAAGGAAATATTATTACTTGCACTGTCTTATTTGTCTGAATTTCTGATATATAAAATGGTCTAAAGATGATAAATTCCTATGTATAGGTTTTGGTCCAGTAAAACTTTTTTAATGGAACGAATTTGACAAATTTTAACATTAAATATCTCTTAAAATAATTATTGTATTTAAAAACTGTCTGCACCAGCGTGTTTATCAAACATTTTTCTATAATATCACTAATTTTCATATTTTTGTACGCAACAGCTCATATATATATATATATATATATATATATATATATATATATATATATATATATATATTGCGAATGGCAACACTTTCAAATTTTGACATGAAATTTCGGGTTTGCAGTTTTTACTACTGCAAAATTTTAAACTTATAAATACCGCACATTTTCAATTTTTACACCATCGTATAGGGAAAAAAAGTACTTTTAAATGCAATTTAATTGAAAACTGTATCTTAATTTATTTTTGAAATATTTTTTTTTTCAAGTTTTTAATATTGTTCTTCTAATCGTAGCAACATAACTACTCCGTTTCTATTAAAAGAAAATTGGAAAAAAATTGATTATTGTGTCTTTATGTTGCCATTTTCTCATTAAAAGTGAAAAAAATTAAAATTTAAATACTTGCTGTGTCAAAAATATCGTTTGTTATAAAACCCGATGGATTTTGATTTCATTTCCACTTTATAAAAATACAAATAGTTTAGAATTTGTTTCAGCTACTAGCATCGAAACTCCAAGTTTTAAATGAAAATGATCAAGTTGAAATACCAATTTTTTTAAAAGGTAAATAAGGATGTGAAAGGTGAATATGTAAATTTAAATATGGTGAAATTGATGTCATGTTTAGGTTCCACGAGGGAAAAATTCCGGGATTGAATCAAAAAGGAATATTTTTTTTTTCATTTTGGAATAATAGCATAAGAGCCTTAGTTGATAAATTTATCATAATAACAGATCTTTATTATTTTTTACTGCTCACATGAACGATTAAAGTTTAACTTTAACAATTTCTACAACTGAGTTTTATAGAAATATTATTTTGCTACCTTTAGGCTAAATATCATTTGTTTAAGAGTTAGATTTACCAATATAAGGTGTATTTTTTATTGTAAATAGTTTTGTAGGTTTATTATAAATAAATGAAACAGTTCCTTTTTAAACATTTTCTTTCGTCGTAATTCTACGGATTCTACCTCGTTATATTAAAGAATAAATGCCTCCGGTTAAAAAAAAATCATCGTTGGTGGGGTAATTATGACCAGGAGTAATTGTGACCACTTCCATACTGGAGAAAACTGTGCATGGTAGAAAAAAAAATCATGTTTAGATATTGACCTTAAAACGTATTTTTCATTTTAGACGTTCTGTAGAGACAAGTTAGCCTCAAAAACCACAAAAGCATACTCATAATGTAACTGTATTTCAGTAGCTGTACGAAGTCCAATTAATTATTGAAATTATTGCAGGGAAATTATTGCAAGCTAAGTGCAATATGCAGGGTGTGAACGTTTTAAGATTTCTGGACGAGAGACGATCTAGAACTTCGGTTGGGAGCAGATGGGCTCCCGTATGCTCGTGCTTTACCGGAATGAAGTTCCCGTTAAAAAAAAAAAAAAAAAAAAAAAAATTAAAGGGATCGACTGATGATCTATGCTTGATTAATCACTAATATGTGGGATTTTTTTTTGTTTGTTTGTTTATTTATATTAGTCAAGAGATGTCAATTTATGTGTACTAAAATGCAGGGTTGTTATAATTAAAGTTCGCCTATTCAGAAGGCTCTAGACCCGGTTCTATGGCTTCAAACAAATCAGAATTTCGCTTGTACGTAGTTGAAGACATGCGCTCTGCGAAAATCGAAAAAAAAAAAATGAGTTAAAATTTTTGTCAGTAGGTGTGCGCTGTGCCAATATTTAAGCCAATATTTGCAGATTCCTTTATTTTCTGATGATTTTTGAAGGATTCTGTATCTAAAGACAGATATCAGACAATCTCTGATCTGAAAGACAATATTAGACTTCACATTCGCTCAATCTTACAGGACAGTTTACGCAATGCTCTAAAAAGCACAATTTTGAGAATGGAATGCATTATTAAAAATGGCAGAGGATTCATTGAGCATGCATTATGTTATTCTTCGTCATTTCCTTACTGTCGAGCGATAAGTTTTATTTATTTATTTTTTTATTTTTATGCAGATTACATCACATGAAATGATATTCATTTTTCTGTTTTGTTTGGAGTCATAGGTCAGGCTCTAAAGCTATCTGATTAGGTGAACTTAATTATAACAATTCGCAGTTCGTTGAAGTTTGTTGAAACTCTTAAATTTGTGTGTTTCGTCTGGAATGACTAATATTGATATGAATCTGAATGGAATGACTGATATTGATATGATGAATGCAAACATCATCTTAAATATTGGCGCAATGCCACCTAGTGACAACAAATTTAACTAATTTTTTTTCGGAAAACTATTTTTTTTTCGCAGAGCGCATCTCTTCAACTATGTACTAGTGAAATTTTGTTTCGTTTGGAGCAATAGAACCGGCTCCAGAGCCTTCTGAATAAGCGAACTTTAATTATAACAACCCTGTATATAACCAAGACTGTTAATTAAATATCGACACCTTGGAACTTTGTTTAATTTACTACTGCCTCAATTTCCTACGCCCTCTTCCTATAATTCTTTATCACTCGTATGAAGCATGTTTGATATCCGAATAGCAATTTGAAATAAAGTCAATCAAAATTTTTCATAAATGGATTTGTCAGGTAGGAGTTCTAATGCTCACAATTACTCCAAACAAATGTGTATAGGGAAGTACAGTAAAACCCCGATATTTCGGATTAATTGGGACCGGACACAATCTGGATTATAAAAAATCCGGATTACCCGGAGAATTAGGAAAAAATGAAATAAAATAAAACATGCTTACAGAAAATCACCTTTATGTTAAACTTATTGAATATTTACAGACAGTAAGAATGTTTACTTCGCTTAATTTTTCCAAAAAGTTTTTTTTTTTTTTTTTTTTTAGAATACGACGTTGAGACAAGTTAATTTTATGGAAATTAGCCAATCGCTTCTCAAACTTGAAAAAACAATGACCAAACCGATCCGGATTAACAAGGTTCGAATTAGCGGGGTTCTACTGTATAAAGAGAAAAATGTAGTCGTCAAAATTTCCGTGCTTGTGGTTTTAATTATCCCAAACTTTTGTGATTGTGAGATTTGATGGGGTAAGTATAACCAACATTTTAACTTTTAGAAAAAAAAAAAAAAAAAAAAAAAAAAAAAACAGCCAGAATTAAAACTTTTAAAAGGTGTTCTTAAAGAGTCAAGGCTATTCCCTATGTACTAAAAATATTACTTTTCCAAATAAAATAAAGTAAAAGAAAATAACAATGTTGAAAATCTACAAAATAGTAATAATTACCCGTCCTGATCCTACTTTGTTTTAGAATAGAGAGATACTTAATACCTAATATGACGCAAAACAAAACCTAGTTAAAATGTAAACATCTATAAATACTTATTCGGCACAGTTTTTAAATACATCCATTTCGTCTAAGGCAAAGATCTTGTGTTTCATCATTTCCTGCCTTAACGCATCAAAAGAATAAATTAATCAAATTAATGCGATGAACGGGAAGAGTTTCCAATGAATATCTTATACGCCGAGATCGATACTATCGTAAAATATTCATAAACGGAATGCACACGAACATTCGTCAGACGTACCCTCTTGGTCCCTGGGGGTCAGAGAAGTTATTCGTTCTCAACACACCTGTTGAGTAGGGAAATGAAATATTAGCTGAGAGCGTATTAAAAAAAACTAGTTGGATGTGTCAATCCCAAAACTTTCTTCTATCTCATAAGTATATTTTAATATTTAAAAAACAACGTGGTGACCCCAAAGTTACCCACTATCGAATTTCCTCGAACATTTGACCTAGCCTAATGAGATTCTGGTATCCGAAAAGCCTAAAACGCAAAATTTAATTAATATTCTGAGAAAATGAGCTTAGTAGTGCCTCATGTTGGATAATTTATACTAAAACCTAATAAGCATCTATTTATGTCAAGATCTAACAGAATCTGAAATTTGACGGAATTTCGTCCATTAGTTCTTGAGATATAGTTATAACAAAAAATTTGCAAAACGTAGCACAGCAACACCATATCTTGGACAATTTATGCCAAAACGTAAAAAAGCGTCTGATTATGTTATGGTATAAAAGAATCTGAAGTTTGATGAAATTCTGTGCATTAGTTCTTGAGATATAGCTAGTTTAAAAAAAACCGTGTAAAATATAGCACAGCAGCAGTATCAGTTGAAGGATTTATAACAAAACGTAATCATCGTGTAATTATGTTATATGTCATTTTGTAACAAAATCTGAAGTTTTGGTGAAATTCTGTGCGTTGGTTGTTGAGATATAGCTATCGGAAAAATCGTGCAAAATACAGCATAGCTGCACCACCTGTTGCAAGGTTAATACCAAAATGTAATCAGCATCTAATTATGTTATATATTCTAGTGTAACAGAATCTAAAATTTGATGAAGTTCTCAGCACTAGTTCTTGAGATATAGCTATCACAAAAATCGTGCAAAATGTAGCATAGCAGCGCCACCTATAGATCAGCTCACACCAAAACCCTATCAGCGGCTATATATCTCAAGGTATCGCGGAATCTGAAGTTTGGTGAAATTCTGTGCATTAGTTCTTGAGATATAGCTATCATGAAAATCATGAAAAACGTGGCATAGCAGCGCCACCTGCTGGCCAATTTACACCAAAACTTAATCAGCGTCTATGTATATCAAGGGGTCACAGAATCTGAAGTTTGGTGAAATTCTGTGCATTAGTTCTTGAGATATAGCAATCTTGAAAATCTTGAAAAACGGAGTATAGCAGCGCCACCTGCAGGCCAATTTTCACCAAAAATCAATAGGCACTAATTCATATCAAGGTCTAACGGAATATAAAATTTTATTAAATTTCGAGCATTAGTTCTTGAGATAGAGCGCCCACAAATTTTTTGTCACATACAGACAGACAGACACACAGACAGACAGACAGACAGACAGACAGACAGACGGACAGACTCACAGACAGACATTTTCTAAAAATAGTCAAAACGTGTTCAGGACCTCCTAAAACGTATAAATCCGTCGAAAACCGGAAGTCGAAAATTTTCATGAATCCAATACTTTCTTCTTGTAAAGATAGAAGAAAGTAATAATAATATTCAAGAGATAAATATGCAGGTTTATTGAATTTTTAATTGAAATTATTCAAAAGTTTTTAATCAGTTTTCAAAGAAATAGATGAAGAGATTGAAATATGATGCATATTTGAAACAAATGAAAATTTTCACGGAAGATTAAATTATAATTAAAAAAAAAACAGTTTTAATTAAAAAAATAAACGGTTATTTGTTCTTTTCCGTTAGTTGCTATTTATGACTATTTTTACGTTTGATTAAATAAGATTATTTAAGATTTTCAGAATCAGCTATATAAAATAAACTTAGTCCATGCAGTCTTAGCTTTCCGGTATTTTTTAGCATTGCTGTGAGACAATGTTTTTAAATAAGTTATTCTTAAATGTGATGTTTTAAATCTGACATAATTTTCACCAAATTTTTTTTTATCTCTTTATAACATTCACGCAAAAATATTTTTATCGTTCGAAAGGAAATATTATTATTTTCACTGTGTTATTTTGTTTTCAAAATCTGCCGTACTTTTCCTCTATTTACGACTTTAAACGCATATTAATGAATTTATTATTTTTATAGCTTCCAACGAATGTCTTATACAGCGGGATCAATACTATCGTAAAATATTCATAAACGGAATGCACACGAACATTCGTCAGGCGTACCCCTTGGTCCCCGGGGATCAGAAAAGTTATTCGTTCTCAACACACTTGTTGAGTTAGGAAATGAAATATTAGCTGAGAGTGTACAAAAAATGTTATTCAAAGAAAAAAAATATGAAGGTTATTGAATTTTTAATTGAAATTGTTCAAAAAAATTAATTAATTTAAAAAAAAATAGATGGAGAAATTGAAATATGATGTATAATTTAAGCAAATACAAAATTTTCACGAAATAAAGAAAAATAAAATGTTTTAAAATAAATTGTTATAAACAGTGAATATCTGATCAATTATATAACTTGAATAATTATATAAATTATAAGAATTATGTAAATGAATGACTGTTTAAATAAGTGGGGATACATTAAATATTCAGAATTGAATTTTCAATCTGTTTCACAGCGAATTTATTTATTTATTTATTTATTTATTTTATTTTTCATTTGGTGATTTTTTTTTTTTTTTTTTTTTTTTTTTTTTTTTTTTTGTACTAGCTAAATGCTAACGTGTAAAAAATCAGCTAGAACTCTTATCTGTACCCAATATAGCGCAAAACGAAACATAGTTAAAATATAAGCATCCATAAATACTTATCCAGCACCGTTTTTAAGTACATCCATTTCGTCTGATGCAAAGATCCTGTGTTTCATCATTTCCTGCCTTAACACATCAAAGGAATAAATTAATCAAATTAACGGGAAGGGTTTCTGAATACCTTATACGCCGAGATCAATACTATCGTAAAATATTCATAAACGGAACGACGTACCCTCTTGGTCCCTGGGGGTCAGAGAAGTTATTCATTCTCAACACACCTGTTGAGTAGGGAAATGAAATATTAGCTGAGAGCGTATAAAAAATGATATTCAAGGAAGAAATATGCAGGTTTATTGATTTTTAAATTGAAATTATTCAAAAGTTTATAAACAATTTTGAAAGAAATAGATGAAGAGATTGAAATATGATGCACAATTGAAACAAATGAAAAATTTCACAGAAGATTGAATTATCATTTTAAAAAAAAACAGTTTTAATTAAAAAAAAAAAAAAAAACGGTTATTTGTTCTTTTCTGTTAGCTGCTGTTTATGACTATTTTCATGTTTGATTAAATAAGATTATTTAAGATTTTCAGAATCAGCTATATAAAATAAACTTAGTCGACAGAGTCTTAGCTTCCCGGTATTTTTTAACATTGCTGTGAGATAATGTTAATAAACAAGTTATTCTTAAATTTGACGTTTTTTATTTGATGTAATTTTCACCAAAGTTTTTTATCTTTTTTGTAATATTCACGCGAAAATATTTTTATCGTTCGAAAGGAAATATTATTATTTACACTATGTTATTTTGTTTTTAAAATCTGAAGTACTTTTTCTCCAATTACGGCTTTGAACGCATATTAATAATTTTTTTTATGTAACTTCCAATGAATGTCTTATACGCCGAGATCAATACTTTCGTAAAATATTCATAAACGGAATACACACGAACATTCATCAGACGTACCCTCTTGGTCCCTGGGGGGGATCAGAGAAGTTATTCGTTCTCTAAATCATTGAGAACAACACCTGTTGAATAGGGAATTGAAATATGTATTAGCTAAAAGCATACAAAAGAATGATATTCATGGAAGAAATATGCAGGTTTACTGAATTTTTAATTGTAATTATTCAAAAGTTTTTAATCAATTTTCAAACAAATTGAAATATGATGCATATTTGAAACAAATGAAAATTTTCACATAAGATTGAATTAATTTTTAAAAAAGAAAAAAACAGCTTTAATTAAAAAAAAATAATAATAAACGGTTATTTGTTATTTTCCGTTACCTGCTGTTTATGACTATTTTCACGTTTTATTAAATAAGATTATTTAAAATTTTCAGAATCAGCTATATAAAATGAACTTAGTCAACAGAGTCTTAGCTTCCCGGTATTTTTTAACATTGGTGTGATATAATGTTTTTAAATAAGTTATTTTTAAATGTGACGTTTTTAATCTGACGTAATCTTCACCAAAGATTTTTTTTTCCACGCGATTTTTTTTTAAGGAAATATTATTATTTGCACTATCTTATTTTGTTTTTAAAGTAAGACATACTTTTTCTATATTTACGACTTTACACACATATTAATGAATTTATTATTTTTATAGCTTCCAGTGAATATCCTATACACCGAAAACAATACTATCCTAAAATATTCATAAACGAAATGCCCAGGAACATACATCAGACGTAGTCTCAGTCTCTGGTGGTCAGAGAAGTTATTCTTTCTCTAAATCATTGGAAAACACACCTGTTAAGTAGGGAAATGAAATATTAGCTGCGAGCGTATAAAAAATGACATTCGAGGAAAAATATGCAGGTTTATTGAATTTTTAATTGAAATTATTCAAATGTTTTTAATCAATTTTCAACGAAATACATAAAGAGATTGGAATATAATGTATAATTGAAATAAATGAAAATTTTCACTAAATAACGAAAAAAATGTTTAAAAATAAATTGTTATGAACAGTGAATACCTAATAAATTAAAACGGTTTATTTACTTCGCACAGTTTCCCATATTGGTTCAATATTGCTTAGTCTTCCATTTATTTGATAATCATAATCTTACGCCATACCACTGAAGCATTAACACTGCGAGAAATTATTTGCATCATAGATACCTTAAGATTCAGTTAAGTGGGGAGGCCTACCATATGGCTTGAGCTCAACAAGCCTCACCTATCATAGATACCTTAAATTGAAATTACTTACAATTTGATATTCATATTGAGAAAACGTTAAGTATTGCACTAATAATTATTTAAAAAATATTACCAATGTCGCCGATGACTGAGTAATGAACTGGAAATATTTTTAAAATAATGTAAATTTCACAAAAGTAAGCATTGAAGTAGATATTTCTAAAATTATACCAGTATTTTATCAATATTGATTAAATTGGTAATCAGAATTGGCCTTAATAGTTCCAAAATGTACACACCTGGATATATAATAAAAATAAAACATTGCTTATTTATATATATACACATAAAATAGTTTGTCCTGACTGAATTATAATCAATGCACAGCCCAAACTACTTAACCTAGGAATACAAAAATTGGGGAGAAAATACTTCTGGGTCTATCCATTTCAAGTGGTCACTGGTCACTCGACCATTTTTCAAAAATCTGAAATTTTTTCTACAACAACCCTTACATGATGGAAGTTCAAAATGACTATTATTTTAGTTTTATTAATTTTTGCTTGTGCATGGCAGCCACCTTTGTTTAATCATGTTTAGCGATTTTTTCGCATACTACGGTACACAAAATTGTAAATATCTCGTCTTTTATTTTTCCAGTTGAAATGGGGTTTGCAGCATTTTCTTCAGAATAAAATAGGCTAGAGTTATAGTGGTAAAATATTTTTTAAAAATAATTTTTTTTGTGAAATTTTAGCATAAAATTTAATTTTTTTTTTTCAAAATATATCCGTTTACAAGAGGAAATTTTTCACGCAAGGAAAACTGTCAACATGACACAATTTTTTTTACAAATAGATCGAAAGTACATTTACTCACACACCAAGTCTCAGATCTGGGAGTTGATTTCTCTTTGCGAAAAAAATTTCAAAAATCCCACTTTTTAGGTTTTGATATCTTTGATGGGGCACGAGATAAAAATCTGAAATAGTGGCATTTGATAGTATTTTATAGTAGTGTTATGTACAAAAAATTTCAAGAAGAAGATTTGACTACAAACTGATATATGTCATTGACAATACATGAAAACAATACTGCCAAACTATTGTAACCTACTATGTAGTTGTTCATACCTCCAAAATGTTAAATTAATGATTGATGGGGCAAAGTTAAATGTTGATTACAAATATCTTCTTCAAATGCTTGTGTGTGATTTAAGCAATTCAGAATGTATGCCAAGCCAATGCGCTATTTGTCCAGATGAACAAAACCTACTAGAAATCCTATTGCAATAATTTTACTCGGAATACATTTCAGAAAAAGTAAATTACAGACAATGGGTTGCAACTGATCGTGTTGACATGGTTTCAATTATTAAACCTAGAGAGGAATTTTGTGAAATTTTAGTGAAAAAACTATATGCTTTGAAGAAACATCACTATGTGTGTAAAATACAATTAATATTTCCTAAGTAAAAGAAAGGAAATCTACTGGATTTATAATGCATTGAAGTTGGTGACTTTTCTGAAAGTTTTACATTTGTTATTCAAGATGAGATACAAAATTTTCTTTGTGTGAAGAAGCAGGCCACTGTCCATCCCTTTGTACATTAGTATAAAGAAAGAAGTATTTTAATAAATGCAAGAGTAAAAGTTTTTGTGTTATCAGTGATCACATTACACATGATACCATCACAGTACATACATTCCAAATACATGTGATGAATGATATAAAAATTACTGTTCCATCAGTATCAAAGATCTTCTATTTTAGAGATAAATTCTACACAGTATAAAAATAAAAGAATTTTGTAAAAAAAAAAAAAAAAAAAAAAAAAATTGTAAATGATTTTTTTTAAGAATTTTGTTTGTTTGTTTCGTCATCATGAGAAAGACTTTGTCCTTCAAGCAGAATGGTACTTTTTTGCGGCTATTCGTGGGTAAAATGCTTGTAATGGGATAGGAGGAACTTCAAAGAGAGACGTATCTAAGAAAAGCCTACAGATGGCAGCTAAAAATAAAATCCTATCTTTTAATGACATGTTTAATTTCAATGACAAAAACCTTTCCAGCATTAAATTCATATAATGGTTTTATGTTGTTTTGCTGTCCTGTAAATCTTTTCAAGCGTAGAAGTGACCAACCATGCGAATGAATTACATAACAAATTTCAATGCTGCATGCCAGTCCCCGAAACTCGTTCCTTCCATAAGTATGTTCCTGTAAATAAAACATTTCTATGATGTTACCATACATCAACCTCAAGTAATTTTCAGGAAATAAATATATCCAAAGGCCTTTAAAAATTTATACTGCAAAAAAAGACATTGTGTATGATAAGAAGTAGTATTTTGGAATTATTAATGGAGGGAGTCTTGACCATAATGATTTCAAAGTTCATTTCTATGGGCCAGCAGAGTCAAGAACTTCATTCTAGTTAACAAGAGATGACAAGACTTGGGTGGCTTCAAATAAAATTTTGATAAAGTTCACCTGGTGGAACTGACAACAGTAACTGGTCGAACTCATAACATCTCTGTAAATATTGTTAAGCTCTTTGTTGAGCATATATACACTCTAAAAAAAAATGTGTAAATTTACACACAAAAATGTGTAAATCGATGATACAAAAACGACATGTCTATATGTGTAAATTTGTGTGTAAATTGCGCCAAATGTGTAAATTTCAGAATACACATTTTAATGTGTAATTTGATGATAAGTCCAAATGTGTAAAAGTTATCTGATAACACTTAAAATACACACTTTAATGTGTGAATTGCACTAAAATACACATATTTCTGAGTACTATTTTTACACATATATCTGTGTAATATTCTGTTTTTACATATGTTTTTGCGTAATAAGAAAATACACATAATGCTGTGTAATATGCAAATTACACATATTTTTGTGTTTATACAGAATACACAGATTTGTATGTAATATTCTGTTTTTACACATATGTATGCGCAACATGCAAAACACGTATTTTTGTGTAATATTTAAAATGCACAGTTTTGTGTACATAGCTTTATGTTATGCGTTTACGTATAAATTGAAAAAAAAAATGCTTTCATGATCGCGAAATGAAATTGCATTAAGAACAAACTCATATGCTTGACATGTCTTTTCTTACTACCAGATTTGTAGACTAAAAGCAAGATCACAAATCATTATACGCTTAATTTACAAGAAACAGGGTCGTCTCAAATTATAATCTATTTCCTTTATGTTAGAGATGTTTTGTAATCCGAATTGTAATGTATGAACAGGGATGTATAATTTGAATACAGACAGCGTGGAGACTGTCTTCTAAATTAAGTTAAAAATTAAACTTTTTTCACTTTATCTTACAATTGTAACAGCTTGTGTTGTTTTTAATAAATTCATAATATTCTCTTTTAGAAATACATGTACATTTTTTCCTCCATATTCTGAAAATGGTATAACTTTAATTGTATTTATAACGGACGGAATACTATTTTCTTCTTTTCAGTTGTTGCCATGTAAAATAAAACTATACATTTTATTTCTTTTTTAATAAATTATTACAATTTTTTTGTATGTGTTAAATGTATTTTTGTACTCTCTTTAAAAACTTTTGCTCACTTTAACTT
The DNA here is from genome assembly GCA_964019185.1 of Maratus speculifer. NCBI lineage: Eukaryota > Metazoa > Arthropoda > Arachnida > Araneae > Salticidae > Maratus > Maratus speculifer. The sequence goes on from OZ025295.1 coordinate 173,351,385, forward strand.
CCAAAGTTATCATCACACATGTAAAGTACTACAGATAGTTACTATTTCTAACCGATGACGTTCAAGAAAATTTTTTTCTTTAATGTAATTTTACCAAATGAGTGAAAAAGCGTCCAGGGCAGGATTCGAATCACGGATCTTTAATTTAAGTTGTCAGTCTGGCATTGGTTAACTATACTTAGTATGTAACTCTAGTTCTTTGACTGATTTGTGTCTGCCAGATTTATCCAGGATAGTAGCTCATCTGGTAGAGCATCGGCAACTCTCACAAAAGTACCCGGTTCAAACCCACACCTATACACTTTTTAATTCTGCTGGAAAAATTCACAAGGCATTTGATTTATTTACCAATTATAATAACTGTGTTAAAAGTAATAAATGTATAGATATATATATTTTTTAAATCAAATTACGTAAATTTTAAGAGCAATATTTGTAACAGTATTTTTTAAGAGTTAAAATTACTAAAGAAATATTTCTGCTTAAATGTGCAAAGTATTATCAGAGTAAAATTTATATAAAAATATAATCCACTGAATTATACATAATACTTTTTGTATTATTTAAATAATAAAGATTATTGATTGCCTGAATTTAAAGATTATTAATTTACTATTGACAAAAATGAAATTAATTTAGCAATTTAATGTGCATTTTGAACCTTTAGTCACTAGTTATCCTTTATTACACAACAGCTATAAAAAATATTAAAAGATAAAAAGTAAAACCGATATTAAGTAATTATATTTTATCTACATTAATTGTATGATACTAATTACTATGAATGAAATATACGATTATAATGCAATGCATCTAAAAAAATTCAAACTATTTCGATTCTAAAATGTACAATAATTTTTCATACTATTAAAATAAAAAATGGAAACTAGCAAATCTTTCCGTTTCTGTAATTTGATATTTTGAAACTTTTGACTTTTTCTGTCTACTCGTGTATTGTACTATTTCTACGGATATCAAATTACACATTTAAATTTTTTTTTATTTATTTTTTTTTGTTTTTGCTATCAATAGTTTTTGAATGTAATACGCATAAAAAAGTCTTCAATGTATTAAAAAATAATTTTTAATTATCTCCCTAATAAAAATCACAAAAACACGAATAAAAACTTTTAAAAGGTGTCATTTGGATTAATTCATTTTACGTCAGAATTTACAAGCAGTAAAATAATACTTAAAAACTTTTTATTATTATTAAAAAATAAGTTTAATAACAGGTTGCAAAAATTACATAAATATTTATGAAATTACACATTTAAAACAATAAATTTGAACATTATACATTTAAACTAATAATATATCTTAATATACAATTTAAAAGAAAAAAAATTATCATAAATTGTATATATTACACAGCACCGCATCTACTCTAGTTTCCCTATAATGTGATATTTTTATGTTCTTTTTTTAGCACTCTCTAAAAATGTTGAAAAGTGCTTCGGTTTGCCAGTCCGTCTGTCGATGCTCTAACTCCTATAATTTTCACGCAATTGATAAAGCTTATTGAAGGTCACCAAAGCATGTTTCGTATTGCATATTAAGTATGTATGATTAATATTTCATTTACAGGGACACTCAAAAGAATACGATTACATTATAGTACATGTGGAAAATCGTTTTGAGAGTATTTTAATAACATTTTGCTATTTCAAATATATTGAAGCTGATATAACTCAGATCACGTTAAAACAGAGTATTCATAGCATTTTTCACTAATTTACAGAGACAAACAAAAGGAATTAATTACAGTATTTTGCATTATTGTATAGATTACAGTTATCTTTGCTTAATAAATGCTAGAGAGTACGTTTTAAAATTCAGTATGCACTTTTAAATTTAATTAGTTTTTTGCATATTACTCTGTATATATATATATATGTATATTATATTTCATAATTAGGGCTGCACAAAAAGTATTCGCCTACCATTCTCCTTATTATTAAAAAATTGCTGAAGGAGAATTTTCTGAAATGGGTGATTCTCAAAATAGGGGACAATTTATGTCTTTCGGCATACAAAAAAAATTGAGAGGTTTTCTGTTATGTTTTTATATTTAGCTATGTTTGTCTTAATATTATTCATAATTTGCACTCAAGAATTACTCACTTTTTAGTTAAAAACACCTTAAAATAACAGAATAAACGTTCAAAATGTCATTAGCATGGATGTCCACAGCAGCTGTGCTTAGTGTATACTAGCATTTTTCAAGAGTTAATATCATGTTTATAAAATAAAACAAATGTTATTCTTTCTTTAAATTAATCAAGGAGAGGATTTATCCAATAAATTTATTTTTAAAAATAAAATTATAGTTTATAAAAAAAGAATTAAAGTTTGTCCTCCATATTCTATTTTCAAAACAAGGTCATACTATAACAGCTAGTTATTAATCAAAATTTCATTTTCACATATGACAATAGTTTGAAAATATAAAGTTTCCCCATGGCAACAAATATCCATTTTATGCCAGCCTGAAAATAGAAGCATGTATTGTATTTTAAGAATAGAAGTTGAATATTAGGGGCGTACATCAATTGCATGTCATTAGAATGGATAATAATTTTCATGTTTATTTTATAGTTAAAATTTTTATTTTACTTATTTGAATAAAACTTTTGTGTTTTAAAAAGCCCCAGAAAGGACTACTGCATTGTGATTATATTATGGCTCATAATCTTATTTAAATTAAAATTTGTCATTAGCATGGACAAATATCAGTGTCATTAGCATGGTTTTTCTGTCCATGCTAAAGACTTCTATGTGCATAAATGTAACCAGTGCTTATATTGTATCCTTTATAAAGTTTAATTTTACATATAAATTTACGTATTGCATTTATTATCCCTAAAATATGCATTAAACCTGTCAGAAAATCAATAAGACAGCTTCTTACGTTGTTAGTGTCAGAATGTTGCTCATGTAAACAAAGTTTGCTCTTTGGTAATGTTTTTATTTCCTTGTATGTATATATGTAAAAATGGAAACCATTTGCTGAAAAGGAAGGCTAATAAATATAGAAAAAAATATTTAAACAGGAAGAAAATAAATTTCTTAATATATTTATTCTATGCAATTTTTTTTTTTTTTTTTTTTTTTTTTTTTTTTGTCATTAGCATGGCTCAAAAAATACTAATTATTTTTTTAAAGTTAATTTTTAAATATTTAGCTCTGCTGACTACATGTAAAGTATACCTAATACTATATTAACAACACCTATTTTTTTCAGAAATTTTGCTAACAGTAATTTTTTAAAGATTTAAATTTTGAAAAAGTCTCCTATTTTGAGAATCACCCAAATATATGTATCTCTTGAATGAACTAAATTTTGAAATGCATGCTATTATTAGATATAAATCTCTATATCATATAGAGTGCTGCTAAAAAATTCGGATAATTTTTCCATTGTGAATAGGAACAGCTGAAATTCTATTTTAAAATGTGTTATACATTTCCATATGGTGGACCTAGACATAATATTATATTTATTTTTCTTAAGTGCAGTTTTGTTGCATTATTCTGAATGTATTGGAAAGTGCTTTATAATCTATGTTTGACGCATGATTTTTTGCTTTCTTGTATCAAGGATGTATGTGGCTGGTTAGATGTGTATTGCCAGGTCCATTATAACTCTGATAATATCATAAATATTAAAAGGGAGAAAGCTCCGATTAAGGCTTCAAGTGCTCTTGGAGCTGAGAGCACTTGGAGCGCTATTCCAGAGGTTCCGGGTTTGATCCCAGGTTTGACATTTTTCATTATTTTGGTTCTACGCTTTATTAGTAATGTGGAAATCACATAATTAATATTCAATTATTTCAAGCGTAATTTCACTGCTGATAAATAATTAAAAAATTATTATAATTAAATATGTATTCACTGATGCTGGGCTTATCTGTGTCTCATGTTATGCCACAAGTTTGTGTGCTCATGTAGACGTTATTATTTTGTGCTGCAGTTGCAGGCTTACCAACAAAATGTGAGTGAGAATTGAAAAGCTGGCCATCTTCCTCGTAACTTAAATGGTAGAGCACTTGGAGAGCTATTTCAAGGATTACGTGTTCGATCCCCGACTTGGATAATTTTCACTATGTTGGTTCTACGCTTTGTTAGCAATGTTATAGTCACATATTACATACCCTTGCTTTTGTTCAATTTGGCATCCAAATTTATCACCAGGAGCTCTAAGAAGCTCTACAGATAACTACTAGTTCTAAATAATAACGTTCAAAAAGAATTATAATGTAATTTTACCAAATAGGTGAAAAAGCATCTAGGGCAGGACAGGAACTAGGGACCTTTGGAGTAAGCTGCCAGTCTAGTATTATTTATTATATATCTGTAGTTCTTTGGCTGAATTGTGTCTTCCAGATTTATCCTGGATAGCTCAATTGGCAGAACATTGCAAGCTCTCACAAAGCTCTCCGATTCAAATTCAGGCCTATACGCTTTTGGACTATGTTGAAAAATGGCAATTTGTGTGATTTATTTACCAATTATAATAATTGTGTTAAATTTGATAAAGAATTATTTTTTATCAATCTACGTGAAAATTAGGTGCAATATTTGTAATAGATTTTTTTAAGGTTTAAAATTATATAAGAAACATTGCTGCTTAAATGTTCAAAGCATTATCAAAATTAATTTTACATAAAAATCTAATCTCTTGTATTATACAGTATTTTTTGTATTCTTTAAACTATAAACAGGGTAATGAAACTAATTTAATTAAAATTTTTATTTTTGTTTATTTTGTTTGTAGTTTATGAATGTTTACAATGAATTAAAAACAATTTTTAATTGCTTCAATCTAAAAATCGTAAATGAAAAACCATGAATCAAAATCCGTTAATTTTCATTTGACATCAATAGAAATAGAATTGAGAAATCTATAGCATGTAAAACTATGAAAACTGGTTAACTTTATAGCAAACATTATGATAAGCATGCTGAAACAGACAATTTTTAAATCAAAGAATTATTTCAAATGCTATTAGATGTTTAAATTTCAAATATTTATTCGGATGCTAGAAAGGCATCATTTTAAGAATATATACAAAAATAAATAAATAAAAGAATAAATAGCAAATAGTAATAATTTTTCATATTTAAAATAAGCAGAAAAGTATATGCTTCACATCAATATTATAAATTTACAAATTTAAAACTGGAAAGAATACCAACTTTCTCTTATAAAAGTATTTTCATGTCATTACTTAATGCAAAATTTAAAAATTAAATTTGCAAACAATTTTATTTTAAAAGAAAGTTTTTTATTCAGTAATTTAAATACCTTTAAATATTTGCTAATTATGATAAACTGTGGTTACAATATTTTTCCACATAATTTTAAAATTTCAGAAAATATCCGATTTTAACGATTTATATTCTACAGGTAAACAAATCTTATTTTTAAAAGAAGTAATTTAAATAATTGATTTTTATCATCTGATTTTAGTTGTCGAAAGACAGTTATTTATTTTAATAAAATAGTTATAATTCAAAGAAAAGAAACAGGGAAAATATTTCTTCATACCTATTTTTCAATGACTTCGTTTTTCCTTTTCTGATGTAATCCTTGATGTTTGTAGATCTAATAAATGTTCCGATAATAAGTACAATAACACTGGCATAAATATTTTTAACCATGCCCAGAGCAATTGTACATTTCTCGGATACATATTTCATCAAAAGTACGCATGGAATGACTCCAACGAATTTTTTGGTAAGATTTTTAAATCCAGACTGAGGCTATACGCGCATAAAATGGCTATTTTTGTTCTCTGCAAATGTTCTCCGCGTATTCCAAAGACTAAATAAACGATGTTTTTTTTATTCATTTATTTATATTTGATAATCGTCTGCAGTTTTCGAGTTCTTTATCTAGGCACATGGCAGATGTTTTCTTCTGTTCTTTATGTGGTGAATTATTTTTGTTTCTTTATGTGGTGAAGACTTTTTAATTTAAAATTTCTTATATTAAGACATTTTTTATGCCTTTTTTCGATTTATTTCAAAAAAGTTTAAGCTTTTTGTCAATTGTAACGATAACTATACTGATATAGATCGCATACCAAATTAAATAATGTTCAAATTTAGAATAGTTAAAAATGATTTTAATCTCTATAAATAAAAGGAATTCCGAGGATAATTAATTGAGGCACAGGAAAATCGTCTGCTAAGAAAATCTTTTTTCATTTTGAACTCTATAAATAAAAGGAATAAAGCAGAAGAAATATAAAACAGATAATGTATTTATCACAAAAAATCGTCTGCTAAGAAAATCTTTTTTCATTTTGAATAAAATTAAATAAAATATTGAAAACATTTGATTTAAACTAAAAATTGTATTACTAAAAGTTTTCTTTTTTTTTCAGAACCTTTTAATACTTTATAACGATGAAAATGACGTATTTCAGACAATGCATTTCTGCATGCTTCCAGTTATTGATAAAATCATACAAATTTCAAGTTCGTTTAATATTGCTAATACGGACCCGGGCAACGCCGGGCGGGTCAGCTAGTAGACAATAATGCAAAATATTTCTAAATTAGAAAAGTACGCTTTGTATCTTCCATCGCAAATGCAAAATTTGTTCCTAAAAATAAGCTAGGAATCATACCAAGAGGCAATAGTTGAGAAATTATAGATTTTGCTGGCTGCAAATTTTTTTAATTCTAATATTTTAGTAATTTATGCGCTTAGTTCAATTACATGTCTATTAAATTTCTGTTTGATATAGGTACGTGTTTTTACTGAAGTTTTTTTTTATTATTTCATTGTGGAATATTAGCCAACAAACACTAAATTATGTTTGTTGCTTGAAGTGAAAAAAAATGTTTTGTTTCGTGTTCGGTTTATTTCGTTTCAGTTTTTTTTTCAGATTTATATATTTATAAAAAGGATCGACCGAAACAGGTCTGTAAGACCGAAAATGAAACCGAAATCGAATTTCGGTAATCTTTCAATTTTCGGCCGAAAACGAAAATGTTCATTTTTTAAGTTATTAATACATACATAAATACACATAATTATTAATTAATTATGTGTGTATTAGACGCACATTTTTAACAAACATACATAAACATGTATAAATGTGCACAAGTTCAAGCAAAAGCAAAATATAAATAATAATATAACTTTTATATTTGCTTTTGCTGTTGACAATCAATACTCATATATATTTATTAATAATTAATTAATAATGCAATTAATAATCAAGAACAAATCAATAGTGAATATTTAATTTTTGAATATACACATTTTTTCAGTTATTTAATATTTCTCATTAAAAGTAGTTAAAATAAATTGCTTAAAAGTTTTTTTAGAAAACTAACTATAAGTAAGTTGTTATTTAAAAAAATAACCATTTGATAATTTATTATTAGTTTAATGGAGATTTAAATATAGATAAGCCGTATGCTTAAATAAATAAGTGCTACTTCCTCCCGAAAAAACTTTGCCACTCTCTCGCCTCTATACGAATGCTTTGAAATAGCGTCCTTGTTTAAAATATCTATCTTTTGTGCCCAAGTTGGCGGAATCTCTGTGTCTTTAACCTAAAATTCTGCAAGGGCCGGAATTTTCAGGCCCTGGATACAGCTCAGTACGGTGTAAAAATGATATAAATTCGACTCGAACCCGGCCCGGCCCATTCAGATTTTCACAGTTAATGGCCCAACTCAATTTCTACAAAAAATTCAGATTTTTCTTAACATACAATTAAGATTCTTTTAAAGAATACTGCATACATATCTATGGGATAAATTTAACGTATATTTTAAAATTACGATGGAAAATACACAATACAACAGTAACGATTACTTAGATTTCTTGGACGTTTCAACATTCAAATAAAAATTCATAAAAAAATTAATATTGCTTTGAATAAAAGAAAAAAATGAATGCTAAAAACATAATTTTTAAAACTCTTTTATAAAAAGAAGATTTGTGAAAATATTTATCTTTCTTTTACTAAGGCTAATTTTAAACCCCAAAGAGCTACTTTCTGACACATTTATGAACTCATATTTTTTTTGGAACCCATAAGACAGGTGTTTTCATAAATAAATAATGTAATCGAATGGCGTTATCCATTTTTTGATAAAGGCAATGTAGCTTTGAAAAAATCGTGCAAAAGATAACGTTTGAATTGAATTTCCGAAAGCAACATCACGAAAAGGAGAAAAACCTCAAGCCACTATAAGAAACTCTTATTTGTCGAAAAATAATTTATCTATCAAAAATAGAAAACGCTATCGATTCCAAATTCCTTTAATAGTCAAGCTTGTCAATTTTAAGTCTTTACTGTTAAATAATATTAGTCAGAATATGTGTCAAAGTTTCACGTTGAGCAGGGAATTAATAAAGAATACTGCCCAGCTAAACTGATGGCATTGAGCTCACAGGCTACAAATACTAATTGTACATTAAAGCCTTATATTTTCAAGGGTTAATTCCGTTCGAAAAAAAATTAAGAAGGGGAAACAGCTCTCCCCTTTCCTCTTTTTTTATACTTAATCATTGAACCTCCTATACTATCAAAGACATGCTTTATCATATAAAAAATCTATATCCAAAATTCAGAGCAAATTAGATAATTCTTAATAAAAACCCATTTAGTATTTATATAATATAAAAGGAGTTATCCCCCTCTTTTATACTTAACCATTAAACTTCCAAAACTATTCAGAGATTTGAACGAAATCTGAAAATTCTGCTTGAAAAACCCATTTATATAAATTAAGGGGGGGGGGGCATTAGAACCCCTGTTCCCCCTATTTATACTTATTCAATGAACACCTAATAACAGTCACGGAATCGCCTCATCAGAATGATCCTAATCTAAATTTTGAACGAAAACTTAATTCTGCATGAAAATCCCATTTATATCAACTAACGGGGGGGGGGGGCATTAGAGCCCATGTTCCCCCTATTTATACTTATTCAATGAACACCTAATAACAGTCACGGAATCGCCTCATCAGAATGATCCTAATCTAAATTTTGAACGAAAACTTAATTCTGCATGAAAATCCCATTTATATCAACTAACGGGGGGCATGAGCCCCCCGTTCCCCCTCTTATACATATCGAATGGACTCCAAAAACTAATCAGGGAGAGCCTTGTCAGGATATACCTATATACAAAATTTCAAGTGGATCGGATATTTTTATCATGAGTTATCGCGTTACGCACGAACGCACATACATACAGAACGGACGGGCACATAAGCTCTCAGGCTATGATAGCCTGTGAGCTAAAAAACATTTTAAGGTACATTTCCAAAGATTCCGTAAGCAGAAGTTCATTATCACTACTAATATTTTTACAAAACATATTGCTTGCCCCACACATCCTGGGAACAGCTACGTTCAGTTCCGGCCCAGCTCCATTATGCAATAAAAAAATGCAAATCTGATCTTAATACCGCACAAGTGTGCTGAAAAAATCTAAACAGACACCATGTCCGATGCCAGTCTCTTCGGTGGACATGTTACATTTCTTCATTAATGTTATTTATCAAGCATCAGCTCGTGACGCAGGTTTATATTTATTCTGATGAAAAACAAATTCTTTGAAAGAAGCTAATATTTTATCGGCTTGGTTTAAATTTTTATGTCGGCCGGTAGGACCGCTAAATATTTTATTTTATCGGCCCAAACCCGTTTATTTTGTTTACCGGCCCATTTGAAAATTCTGATTCATATCGTCAGCCTGTGGCGTAGCTATGTTTTTTGGCGCCCGGGGCCAGCAAGAAATTTTGCACCCCCAACCCAATATAGATATATAACAATTTCTCTCAATTTGGCGCCCCTAGGCCTTGGCGCCCGGGGCGGACGCCCCCCTTGCCCCACCTTAGCTACGCCACTGTCGTCAGCCAAGCTCGGATGCGTGCACATCTCTACTTTGAACAAAACTTTTTATTTGCATGTAAAATAAAATGTAATTAATTCATCAACAACATAGAATGTTAGAACTTTTAGAAATAGCAATCGAAACATCTGCGGTTTTAAACTAAAAATTTTCTATTACTGTTAAGCGTACAGCTTTTAAGGAGCAGGTGAAGAGCGCCGTATGTAGGAGGATGTTTAATTTGATTTCACGTCATGAATCAGCTGTGGTCGATAATTATAAACAATAAACTTTATTCATAACATTAAATAAAGAGTTTCTCATCTGAGCGGAAACAGCTCAATCAACAATTCATGTCAAAAATTTCCAACGGAAGAAAGAAGATTTCTAGAATTCAGATAGTTTCGGCCGAGTTTCGGTCCAGCCGAATTTCTAACAGCATTTCCGCCGATAACGAGTTTTCGGAGAAACTCAAATTTTGGGCCAAAAACGAAACCGAAACCGAATTTTCGGTGAATTTCAGATTTTGGGCCGAAAACGAAATCGAATTTTCGGCAAAATACGAATATTGGACCGAAAACGAAAACGAAACCGAATTTTCAGCAGAACTCAGATTTTGGGCCGAAAACGAAAACAAAACGGATTTTTTGAATATTCTCTGCTTGTAATTATGTCTAACACGCCATTAGTGTAATTTCAGGCATTTTTCAACATTTACACATTTGTTTGAGTTTATAAAGCGATAACATATTGCACATTTGATTTCTCAAGTTAGGTGCACATAAAAACAGGTAATTTTTTTCCTCAAAATGTGTAAATTTTAAGTCAAGTATGCATTTTAAAAAAATTACACACTTATCTGTGTACATATAATTATGTTTAAATTAGAATAAATCACAAATTCGTGTAAATAATGGCATTTTTCAACATTTACACACTTGTCTGAGTTTTTCAAGTGATAATAAATTACACACTTACTTTCATAAGATAAATACACAAAAAATAGGTAAATTTCCGAGAAAAAATGTGTAAATTTTACGACAGGTGTGTAAATTTACAAATTTACACATATCCATGGGTAAAATGGGCCAATTTACACATTTATTTTTTAGAGTGTAGTGTCTTTGTAAATTAAACATTTATTATTAAACTGTTAGAGATTAATCTCATTTCTCCTAATGTACTCGTAATAGCATTTCTTAACATTTTCAAATCACCGTATCTCAGCTTATAGCCAAATCTCCTTCATGAATTTTTTTGTGCATAACACTATAAAATACCACCAAAAGCCAGAATTTCAGATTTTTATCTCGCGCCACACCAAAAATATCACAACCTAAAAAGTGTAATTTTTAATTTTTTTTTTTTTTTTTTTTTTTGGGGGGGGGGGGGGATAAGAGAAATAAACTCCCATGTCTGGAATCTGGTTTGTAAGTACTTTTGACCTATTTGTAAAAAAATGGGGTCATGTTGTTGTTGTTTCATGTCATGTTGTTTTCCTTGCATGAAAAATTTCCTCTTGTAAACGGGCAGATTTTGAAAAAAAAAAAAAAAAAACTAAATTCTTGCTAAAATTTTCCCAGTAAGAATTTATTTTAAGAAACTATTTTATTTCCAAACTTTTAGTACATTTTATTCCGAACAATTTGATGCAAGCCCCATGTGAATTGAAGAAATAAAATATGAGATATTTTCAATTCCGTAAATACCTTAATGTGAGGAAATGGCCGCACACGATGAAACAAAGATGGTCACCATGCTCAGACGAAAAATTTTTAAATTAAAATAATAGTCATTTTGAACTTCCATCATGTTAGGATTGTTGTACAAAAAATTTCAGACTTTTTAAAAATGATCAAGTAACTAAAATTTTTTCGGGACCAATTGAAATGGCCGAATAGCATTTCTAGTATGTTTTGTTCATCTGGAAAAATAGTACAGTGGCTTAGGATACAATCTGAATTGTTTAAATCACGATTTAAAGAGTATTTGTAGACAATCTTTGTAATTAACATTTAACTTTGCATCATCAACCATTAGTTTAACATTTTAGAGGTATGGACAAACACATGCTAAGTTACAATAGTTTAGTAGTATTGTTTTCACATATTGACCATGTCATATCTCAGCTTGTAGTCAAATCTCCTTCTTGAAATTTTTTGTGCATAACACTACTATAAAATATTATCGAAGGCCAGAATTTCAGATTTTTATCTCGTGCCCCACCAGAGATATCAAAGGCCTAAAAAATACTATTTTTAAAAAAAATTTCGCAAAGAGAAATTAACTCCCAGATCTGGGATTTGGTGTGTGAGTACATGCACTTTCGACCTATTTGTAGAAATAATTGTGTCAGGTTGACAATTTTCCTTGCATGAAAAATTTCCTCTTCTAAACGGACAGATTTTGGAAAAAGTCTTAAAATTAATGTAAAATTTTACCTGTAAAAATTTATTTTTCAAAATTATTCTATCACTATATATTTAGCCTATTTTATTCTGAACAAAATGCTGCAAACCCCATTTCAATTGGAAAAATAAAACACGAAATATTTACAATTTCGTATTCCCTAGTATCTGAAAAAAATCCCTGCACACAATGAAACAAAGATGGTCGCCATGCACAAACAAAAAAATAGCAAAATTAAAACGCTAGTCATTTTGAACTTCCACCAAGTTAGGGTTGTCGTACAAAAATTTTCAGATTTTTTATGAACAGTCAAGCAATTAAAAAAATATTTTCTGGACCACTTGAAATGGATTAACCCTTCTTATGATGTAAGCGTGGAATTTTCAAAAACAGGATTTTTGAAAATTCCAACCCTAAGGGGTTTATATAAAAACCCTAAGGGGATAAAACATTATAGAACATCTTGCTATTTCTTAGCAACCATTTTAGGTAGGAGTTTGAAATTACAGAAATACTTTATAGTACGGACGCACTTCACTTGCTATATGACGTGCAATTTCCGAATTGATTGTACATGCCATATTTTATTTTTAAATTATTAAGTTTGTGAAAAGTACAATTTAAAGGTGAAAAAATTCTGTGAAAGGTCTATTTAAGAGGGGCAACCAGGGGACGCCGTCACATGACTTTTCCATTATTGTAGCTCCTAATAAACTTTTTTTTTTTAATTATTATTTTATCTTTTTTTAGTTGCCATGAATTTGCTAAAATCTACTTTAAAAAAACATAGAAGAACAATGATTTTAATAACCGATTATAGATTCTCGGAAGTAATGAGTAACAATTTCGATTGTGTTTTTCACGATGACAATTTATTTATTTGTGTATTTGGTAAATTTTACAGAATCGCCCATTACTAACCATATCCCATCAGCAGTTTTAGGTAGAAGCGTGAAATTCAAGATAACAAGCTTATTTTTAAAAAAAAATTCAGCGATTTTAGAAATATTCCTTTTTTCTCCAAAATTATAAACTGGCAATACCACACTTTTAGGTCATTCCGCCATACCTTTGCAGCAGTTTTAGATAAAGGCATGAGTTTGAGGATAACTAATCTACTTAACTTAAACATGTATTTTATCTATTTTAGAAATTCCCACTTAACAGAATTTAATCGAGTGGTCACACTTTTAGGATATTTCGCCCTATCTCTGCGGCAGTTTTAGGTAGAAGCGGAAAATTCAAGATAATAAATCTACTAAAACAATATTTAAACGTATGTACTACAGTGATTTAGATCTATTTTGTATGCCGTTAGCATCTAATTTGAACCGCATAACGTAAGTTTATACAAATTAGACAACAATTACGAATACTTGATTATATATATATATATATATATATATATATATATATATATATAATACCATTAAAAGTAGACAAGATTCACCAATGGATCCCACCAATAAAACAACAAACCAAAACGAAGAATTAAATTGAATTATAGTAAACAATATTAACCATTTGAAATTAACCATTGAATTTAATAACTTACCTTTACTTATTTGTTATTATTATTTATTTAACATTATTTCAGAAAAACCAATAAACGCAGCGTAGTGGGTGAAGGCAGATAGTTATGAAATAAATGTTTTTAAAAAATAAGTGTAACTTTTGGTCCTTTATTCTGTCTGACAAATACTCCTCCCTCCGCACCCATCTTAAAAAAGAAAAAAACCCTTGAGGAAAAAAAAAACCAGAAACTCCAGAAAAGCAATACTTTTTTATAATTGAGATAGATGTACCTTTCTGAAATTTGCATCTACCAAAATGAATCGTTTCATTTCATAATTGTTTCTTCAAAACTTTTTTCTATTTCTCAGATTGCTGTTGCTGTTGTTGCTTGCTATGTACAGAAATAGAAAAAAAGTAAACACACTTCTAACTCCTCAACAAATTATTTTATAATAAAGTTATTGGTTCCAAACGATAAGAAATAAGATCTACTTTTAAATGATGTACATATAAGTTGCTTTGGGAGGGCTCTATCTATAAATCAAAGCAAATTTAAACTTATTTTTAATAGCAATGTCCAAGTTTGATAGTTTACTCTATAAATAACTTCTACACCCTCCAATTAACATATAATTTTTCACAAAACTCGTTCTATTAGTTTTAGAGAAATTAATTATTTTAAAGTGAGTATATTTTACGGGCTGTAGACAAATTGAAATTCGCTACTAGTTAGTTGAAGCGTTGCAGAGTGATTAAATCATTTCTATTTACATTATTTTTTTTTCTTTTCAATATGGCCATTTCACTAGTAATAATATTTTAAAATTGTAGCCAGCCAATTCAGATTACAGAATACACTTACTTTCAAAAATACAATAAGCAATTAAAATTGATTCATCGGATTGCAGAATACAGTTACAAGTTACAAACAACTCACAAATTCCTGCAGAAAGAAATCCAAAATGACAAATTTAAAACTTTGAGTCTTTTATTAGCATTACATTATGCAAGAAATCTGAAGAGATTTTACAAAGCTAAATTGGTATATCATACGCTTCCAATGTTTTACTTGAATCTATGTAATATTACCTACTTGATGTCTTACGCTGATTTTTAAGTATGACTTCTATTTTAAATTGCTTCTACACAGAACAGTCTTGTCAGAAACTAGATCCACCTCAATTATTCCCCACACCGGAACAGCAATTTATCGTGTACGCCCTTAATTTTTGCAAGCAAATCCGTATTTAAAAAATCGAGAGAGAAAAAACTTTGGTGTATTATGTTACCAATCAGTAACTGCGCTTATAATTACTTCTTGAGGTCAAATGCGGGCTTTCGACAAGTAACGTTACACCCCAGTAGAGACTGTTTCAGATGTAGCAAATGTGTCTTTTAAATTAATTCGATTTTTTTCCCTTGAAAGGGTATATTTAATTATTTCTTATAAATAATAAAATATTATTCAAATAAAATATTTGAATTGACTATTCAAACGAGAAAAAATTATTAAGACAATTAGCGTGCTCATTATTTATATATTTTAAAAAGTAAATTCTATAGTTAATTATTTCTTATTTATCACTCAATTGAAATAATTTAATTTTACTTTCCAAACAAGAAGAATGAATTAAAATGAATTTCTATCATTTTTTTTTTTTTTTTTTGGGGGGGGGGGGGGGGGGGTACAGGCTATATTAATGTACATACATAAAACTTTTTGTAATTAGTTAATTATAATAACTAATATTCCTATAAAAAACGATTGTAGATAAATGACCAATAATTTTAATACACTATAAAATTGTGTAACCAATAATCTTAAATTCATAAACTGAAAAAATAAATTAATAAAATATGACAAGGGTCATTAGTCTATGCAATATATTTTTAAAGTTCATTAATAAAATCACATAAATTACTTACAATAATATAATGCATATTTACATTCTGACAATTAATTCCTTCGGAACGAGCGACACATATACGTGCCGCAAAAAAGCTTAAGAATACGTGTTTATCCCCACCAGTAAAAATTGCCTTATATAATCGAAGCATTCTCTCGATTTCGTAAGACACAAGTTTCTGTTTTTAAAAACCGTTGACAAAACATTAAACATTTCGTAAAAAGTGAAGGGGTTAAAGATTTCCCCATCCTCAGGGATAGCACCTTCAGAAACTAACACAGTCTTATCTTTACAATATCTACATTATCAATTATAAATAAATAATAATAATAGAAAAAACTAGTTGGATGTGGCAATCCAAAAATTTTCTTCTATCTCATACATGTTTACATTTCAAATATTTGGTATCACAGAGCCAAGATTAAAGGCAATTTATGCACATCATGAGGATCCTAAAGATTACGAAATTCCGTACATTAGTTCTTGAGATAAGGCTATCGTCGAAATCGTGTAATTCCTACATAGTTCAGCATAGCAACGCCACCTGTAGGGCGATTGATACCAAAATATAAGCAAAGCCAATTCATGTCAAGGATTAACTGAATCTGAAGTTTGGTGGAATTCCCGGCATTAGTTCTTGAAATAGAGCTGTTGCATAAATCGTAACAAATGCAGGATAGCAGCACCACCTGAGGAGCTATTTACACCAAAATATAAGCAGCATCAATTCATGTCAAGTACTAATCGGATTTGATGTTTAATGGAAATTCATGCATTTCTTCTTGAGATAAAGCTGTTGCGGAAATCTTATAAAATGCAGCATAGAAGCGCTACCTATTAAGAGATTTACACCAAAACATAAAAAAAAACATAACTTCGTGTCAAAGACTAACTTAATCTGAAGATTGATGAAATTCCGTGTAATAATTCTGAAGATGAAGCTATTGCGAAAATCGCACAAAATGCAGCACAGCAGCCCCACCTGTTGAGCGATTCTCACGAGAGAGTGAACGAATGAAAATGTTTAGTTGAACATGGATACTACCCAGAAAATCAATTCTGGGGTAAAAAAAACTAAAAAAAAAAAAAGAATTCGAACTATTTCCGAAAACCAGTGGCAACAAAAATAGCATAGTTTTCAAAAATTCTTCTTTAAAATTCGTCAACATATTAGTTTCTAAAAATAAGGAATGTTTTTCGGAATCATTAGTCATTTAAAGTAATTATTGTTCATTAATGTCCGTGATTGTATTACATTTTCCTGGTTTAAGAAAGTTCTGTGTTTTTTTACAATGCATTGTAAAGAAAAACAAGTTGGAAATTGCACGTGAAGCGTAACAAATGAGGTGGGTTCGTACGATAACAAAGTTTTAAAATATCACTCTCATATATCAATCTTATAAAATTATAAGTAGTTAATTACAATTAAAATGCGCACCAAACAATGTTCTCCCTATACCATTATGTAATGGAATACTTTTGTATGGCCTTGTAAATCAATAACAAATATTCTTTGCATCACAGATTACGCAAAATCTATATCATAATATATACTTTATAGATGCATATCAGTTTTAATATGTTCGAATGAATGTAACACCATTAAAATGCATTTGAAACACTTTTCCCCATTGACCGTAATGTAACGGAATACTTTTGATTGTGCCTGTAATTGAATTATGCATCCGGCTTTGATAAATTTTGAAATAACTTGACAAAATTATGTAATAATTATGCATTTTAAATTTCAAACGATTAAAATGCATTTGAAACTCCCCCCCCCCCCCCCCCCCCATTGACCGTAATGTAATGGAATACTTTTGATTGTCTCTGTAATTGATTTATACATCCAATTTTCAAAAAATTTGAAATGACAAAATGATGTAATAATTATGTATTTTAAATTTCAAATGATTCGGTTGGATAGTTTTTGCGTTGTTGTATGCGGACGGAAGGACAGACGGACAGACTGGTGCTACGTATTTACATAATTACGGACGCACCTAAAAAAGGCTTCTTGATTTATGAATGTGTTCATAATCAACGAAAATACACAACAACCGCTTCTGAATCACCCAAAATTCTAAATAGTATTTCTTTGTCCTCAGAAATCTCACAAAAGAATTTAATTTTGATATTTAAAGAAAAAAATTATAAAAATAATTTTTTATGAGCCACCAATAATTTTCGAATAGCTTTTACAGTGCATTAACCCGGAAAATTGGTTTTCGGATGGAATTCAGTCTCAAATAAATATTTTCATGTTCAGCAACCATGTCTAACTGACTAACATATAGGAGATGAAAGCTATAACATTAACATCTATATATATATTACGCTAACGTATGTGGCACAAAAATCACGATTATTTATTAGTTGTTTAATGGCAACGTAAAATATTTTGGTAAGATTTAGTATGTGGTAAATTAGATTTATTTATGTTTTGTTCCTTCGTTGCAATTATGGAGCTCCAAAATATCATTTTTTTTTCTGTTCTTTTTACTTAAAAAAAATAAATAAAAGTCATGAATGTTAAACTTTTCAGTTTGAAATTAAAGTTATGTATTATAAATGACATGAGTGAAAATATTACATTATTATACAGTCGAGTCTCTGTATAACGAAATCCACCGTACCAGTAAAAAATTCGTTATATAGAGAAATTCGATGTATAGAGAATGCTGTTAAAAATCGTATTTAATGTGTGAAATTTGAACAAATATTACTTTTGATCTTTTGAATTAAGAATTTGAAATGTTTAAAAGTAAATATAAACCTAACATTTTATTTCTTAATTATTTAAGCTGTTTAAAAAAAGAGAACATACATTTATTTGAAAGCTTAATGAAAATTAAATAAAGAAGACTTGCATTAATTTCAGACGAAGAAATCTGTAATTTTTTGTTGTTTTGATTTTAAAAGTGTAACGCTCTCATTAAAAAATGGTCAAAATTTAGCAAGATATGAAAAATTGTAGTTAACATTTTCCTCCATTTGAAGGCCTCTCTTATGTGCCTCTCATTCATTCCTCTCTTACACGTGTATCAATCTAATTGACACTGTTTTGAGGAGGATGTGGAAAGGTGTGTGGGAGGTGGGATGAATTCGTTGGATTTAAAGATAAAGGAGAGAAATAATTAAAAAAAAATACTCAGCAGTGACGATAAATCAAAAATAGGTGATGGAAAATTGATTCCATATGATTTCGAAGCATTTTAAAACTGAATAAATTAAGACCAATTTATGAAAAAATTCGTTATATGGAGATAGATATTTCGCTATATAGAGAATGTTTTTAATGTAATTATGCGAAAAGGGGACCGTTCCTACTAAAAATTCGTTATATAGAGAAATTCGATGTATGGAATTTCGTTATAGAGAGACTCAACTCTATTTTAAATAATTAATGAAATACGAAAAAATCCCACGGGTACAATATTTGGTGATTTATTATCTGCACCAGACTAGCATAAAAACAGTGAGTTCTTAAGAGCCCACAATAGTCACAGAAAAAGTACGCAAAAAGACCCGGATGATTATGTAAAGTCTATGGGAGTGTTCTTTTCTAATATCTCGCTCAAATTTTAATGTTTTTACATGATTTTTTTGCATAGGCTAGCTTAGGACGATCTACAACCGGGCTAGTTTTTACTTTTTCGATTTTGGTTTCAGATTTTTTTTAAAAAAATATTTTAACTTCAAACTTTTAAAATATTTTATCAAAACCGGTTTAAACCGGTTCTGAAATTGAAACTATCATAATATAAAAAATATATGAGCAAAATCGAAAAAGTAAAAACTAGCCCGGTTGTAGATCGTCCTAAGCTAGCCTATGCAAAAAAAATCATGTAAAAATATTAAAATTTGAGCGAGATATTAGAAAAGAACGCTCCCATAGACTTTACATAATCATCCGGGTCTTTTTGCGTATTTTTTCTGTGACTATTGTGGGCTCTTAATTCATCAGCACAGATGGCATATATGCACCACATTGGTATTTTTCTGACGCCAATTTGGAAAAAATTTCGTTTTTAAATACCAGTTACATACATATTTTTAAACTAATTTCTATTATTTTAAAAAGGATATAATCATAAATAAGAAATAGTTAATAATTATAGAATAAATTTATATAATTTTAAAAAAGAAAAGAAAAGCAAACAAACAGTTTATTAATAAATAATTAACAATAGCCAATAGGGTTACCATGTGAGGCAAATATAATTGCCATTTTTTTGTAATCGCACCAATGTAGTGCTAATATGACATTTGTGTCTAATTCTCTAGAAGAATTTTCTAGTTTGGCAGAAAATTGAGCAATTAAAATAAATTATGAATAAAAGAAATATGATTTAATGCTTTGTTTTCATTCAAGGGAGACAAAACTAGTCGCCAAGTGCGGCTAGTTAAAACATTATTCTGTTACAATTGGATGCACATATCAATTACGCAGCTGAAAATGTTTAATTGAGAACGGAGAGCATCCGAAAAACTGCTTTACCGGATACAGAAAACTGATTAATGCATATTAAAAGCTACTCGAGAACGTCTCCGAAAATTAGGGTCATCTGTTATAAGTTTATTTTTATAAATTTTTTTTAAATTTTGAAAATAAATTGTTTTGTGAGGTTTCTAAGAATAAAGAAATACTTTTGGAGGCTTTATTCCATTTTTTAGAGAATGTAATTGGAGAAGAAAAGATGATACGGAAGAGGATAAATGTATGTTTTCGTTCCTAGTTATTGTACACTTTTGTAAACTAACAAACATCTATCTATTATTAATGAATTTGTTTGAGATTGTAATATTAACCTTTCTACCCTGTTGAAAATGACTCAAATTTTATAAAAAAACATTTGACACCAAAATTTTTATTTAAAGATGTTTTATCTATTTATTTAACTTGGTTCTCTGAATCTTTTATTTAACTTAGTGTATAAAGAAATTTCTGGTTCAAATCGAATAAAATATATGACAGAAACGGGTCGATTCGACTCATTCAGGGTAGGAAGGTTAAACTGATTCTAATAAAAAAAAAGAAAAGAAAAAGAAAGAAAGAAAAAGAAAAGAAAAGAAAAAAGTTCTTTTAGCAATCCTCATTTTTTTAATTAAAAATTTTTTGAAAATTTTGAAGTTTTTAAATATTTTTATAACATTTTTAATCTTTAATATTTTTGAGTTACTTTAAACAACTTATATTTATTAGATTATTGGGAACAAAAGTTAGTATGGAATTAAAGGTGTAACTTTTATTTAAATTAATAAAATATTTTTTGTAACATGAAATCTGAAAAAATATGAAAAAATTGGATATATTAACTTTGACATTAAAAAAAAAAATAACTATAACCCTCAGACCTGAATCCATACTAATTAATGTAGCTAATATATATATGTGTCTAGAAAAAATTTCAAGATTCTATTTGCAACAGAAAAAAAGTCTTAAGGAATAACAAACATTAGCATCAACAAAAATAAAAGTCTGAGAAAAATGCACTTAAAGTTTGTAAAACAAAATCTAAGAATGTTTGTAGCAATGTATTATATATATATATGTGTGTTATTTCCCATTTATAAGATGTACTAAAACATAATTTTAACTCGATATAATAGAATATTTATTTTCTTATTCAAAATACGTTTCTGCACAATATCAATAACAATGGTAACGACAATGACAGATTAACTAATATATAGCTAATATTTTCATAAAAGCTGTAAAATCAATACACTTATACAAAATGATGATAATAAATACACTAATAATGATAATAAATAATGCAGATTGAAAATAAAAATATTTTTATTGTATACATTATTTATATTATTATTAGTAGTTGTTTATTACAAATTATTTTTATTGTAAAATTATACAATATATAATAATAAGAATTATAAGAATATTTCCTTCAAAATCAAAACAATCGAAATCGAAATGAAACTAAACAAACCATCTCAGCTGTCACATTTTGAGACTGAACACTCAAAAAAGTTCACATAGCTGTAAAATTATTTGGATTTCAGATCTGTAGTTTGGAGACATGGTTCCCAACCGTATAAACCACTGAAAAAATCAATACGAACATATTCGATATTTTTGTCATTTTTAGGGTACTTTGTAGCCTTAAAAAAAAATTGTTTCCCGAGGTTTATAAAAATAACGGAATCCTTTACAGAATATTGGATGAATTGGAAGCGGTTATCGAATATTTTCAATCGTGATTATACTAACTTTTTTCGATTAAAAAACAACTGTTTTTTTTTTTTTTTTTTTTTTTTTTTTTAACAAAATGTACAGGCAAAAAACCCAAAATTTATTTCTTCGTGTCTTCTGATAACTCCGCTGAAAATTCATTGCGGTTGAGTATGACTCGAACGGTCAATCGATGGCAATAAATTAGCCGACGCTTCCCTATGTCAGTAGCAAATTAACAATCAAAATACGCCGGGCAATGCTGACACAGAATTGATCAGCTCCAATAGACAGCAATGAGTTTGTTTCTTTCGCACTCCCCGCCGGATGATTTCTTCTCGGGATATTGCTGCTGAAGCGGAAAATAAGGAAACAGGAACAGGAAAAGAAAATACCCCCCCCCCCCTAAGAATTAACTTCATCCTGAAAAGAATTTAAGAGAATTGTATCAATCAAAAAGAAGCAAGCATACAGATTTTCATTTTAATGAAAGTATATTTTAGCAAAAATCTTCAAATAAACCCACATAGGCTACCATTGGTGACCCCGAACGTGATTTGAACGTGCAACCTTCTGATAGGGAAGTAATATTGCTCTAAATAATCTCAACCGTAATTATTATTGGATACAGAAAAAAGAATTATGCATGTAGCGACAGAATAAGTTGTTAAAAAAGAACACTTTTTGGTTTGTGTTTCCACGCTGAATGTAAATAAATTTTGATGATATTAAATAGAGTTATTTTTGGAAGTTTATGATTTAAGAACAAAAAATATTATCAAAGTAGTAAATGCAGTAATTTGTAAATATTTATAGTATTTTTTTAAACTCGCAAAAATCTTCAAAGAAACTCGCAAATCTCACACGATTATTGAATATTTTTGCTCGTGATTATACTAAATTTTCGTAGAATAAGAAACGTCTGACTTTTTTTTTTTTCAGTGTGTAGAGGCAAAAAACCCAAAATTTATTTCTTCGTGTCTTCTGATAACCCCGCTGAAAATTCATTGCGGTTGAGTATGACTCAAACGGCCAATCGATGGCAATAAATAAGCCGACGCTCCCCTAAGTCAGTAGCAAATTAGCAATCAAAATACGCCGGACAATGCTGACACGGAATTGATCAGCTCCAATAGACAGCAATGAGTTTGTTTCTTTCGCACTCCCTACCGGATGATTTCTTCTCGGGATATTGCTGCTGAAGCGGAAAATAAGGAAACAGGAACAGGAAAAGTAAATACCCCCCCCCCCCCTAAGAATTAACTTCATCCTGAAAAGAATTTAAGTGAATTGTATCAATCAAAAAGAAGCAAGCATACAGATTTTCATTTTAATGAAAGTATATTTTTAGCAAAAATCTTCAAATAAACCCACATAGGCTAACCATTGGTGACCCCGAACGTGATTTGAACACGCAACCTTCTGATGGGGAAGTAATATTGCTCTAAATAATCTCAACCGTAACTATTATTGGTTACAGAAAAAAGCATTATGCATGTGGTGACAGAATAAGTTGTTAAAAAGAACACTTTTTGGTTTGTGTTTTCACGCTGAATGTAAATAAATTTTGATGATATTAAATAGAGTTATTTTTGGAAGTTTATGATTTAGAAAAACATATTATCACAGTAGTAAATGCAGTAATTTGTACATATTTTTAGTATTTTTTTTAAACTCGCAAAAATCTTCAAAGAAATTCGCAAATCTCACATGATTATTGAATATTTTCGCTCGTGATTATACTAAATTTTCGTAGAATAAGAAACGTCTGACCTTTTTTTTCAGTGTGTAGAGGCAAAAAACCCAAAATTTATTTCTTCGTGTCTTCTGATATCCCCGCAGAAAATTCATTGCGGTTGAGTATGACTCAAACGGTCAATCGAAGGCAATAAATTAGCCGACGCTCCCCTAAGACAGTAGCAAATCAGCAATCAAAATACGCCGCACAATGCTGACACGGAATTGATCAGCTCCAAATGCCAGCAATGAGTTTGTCTCTCTCGCACTCCCCGCCGTATGATTTCTTCTCGGGATATTGCTGCTGAAGCGGAAAATAAGGAAACAGAAACAGGAAAAGAAAATAAACCCTCAAGAATTAACTGCATCCTGAAAAGAATTTAAGCGAATCGTATGAATCAAAAAGCAGGCAGACTTTCGTTTTTAATGAAGATTTATTTTTAGCTGCAACGAAAGAGGAGTACATAAAAATTCAGTAATTCTAAAAACGTTAAGGTTTCATTAAATTTGTGCAAATATGGATAGATTCATTTCTCCTTTATTTGAAATACTGGTTATTCAGTTCTGGTAAAGTTGAAACTTTACGGTCTGGTAAAACGTGCAGTAAGTTTTAAATATTTTTAGTATTCTTTTAATACTTAAAAAACTTCAAAGAAACCTGCATCGCCTACAATTGGTGACCCGGGAGTGATTTGAACACGCAACCTTCTGATAGGGGAGTTATGTTGCTGTAAATAATCTTAACCCATTCGTGCCCAGCATTTTTTGCGTAAATTTTATTTGTTTGGCACCTCCATTTTTAGAAGATTTAAGTTTAGTTCATTAATCACGAAAATGCATCATTTAAATAAAATAATTATTGCTTTTCTTTTTTACCGGTGTCAAAAACAGTGCTGAATGCACCTTTTGAAGCGTCCCTAAAAAGGGACGCTAGGCACTAATGGGTTAATCGAAATTACTATCGGCTACAGAAAAAAGTATTATGCATCTGGCAACAGAATATGTAGCTGTTAAAAAAGAATAGTTTTAGGTAGCTTTCATTACAAAAAGTAAAAAGCTACCTATTGCAGCCGTCCGGAGGAAATCACTTCCGGAAATTTTTGGTATATTTTCACCGATCATGACTCCCAGACCCCAAAACCACCCTCCGTTGAAATGTTGACATATATATTTCTGATTTTTGTCATGCGATAACTAACGTATTTATGAACCGATTTAAATGAAACTTGGTATGTACATAGTACATACAAATGTCTCGACCGAGTTCGTTGACCAGCATCATCCGCCATTTTGTTTCAAAATGACGGCCATTTTAAATTTTTTAAAAAATTTTAAATTTTAAATTTAATGCGGAAAAATTAAAAGTTGAAAAATATTTTTCTTTTACCTGTTAGAACTTAAAACAACGATTCCAGAACACTTTTTATTTTGTCTATATCCTAAAAAATGATTGAGTTATAGCACTTTGAATTTTTCTTATGACTGACATTTTGAAACGATCTGATATTTGTCACGGGATAACACGTGTATTTATGAACGGACTTGAATGAAACTTGGTATGTACATAGTACATACAAGTGTCTCAACCGAGTTCGTTGGCCAGCATCATCCGCCATTTTGTTTCAAAATGGCGGTCATTTTAAATTTAAAAAAAATTAAAATCAAAATTAAATACGAAAAAATTAAAAGTTGAAAAATATTTTTCTTTTACGTGTTAGAACCTAAAACAACGATTCCAGAACACTTTTTTTGTGTCTATATCTTAAAAAATGATTGAGTAATAGCACTTTGAATTTTTCTTATGGCTGACATTTTGAAACGATCTGATTTTTGTCACTTGATAACACGCGTATTTATGAATTGATTTGGATGTAACTTGGTGTGTACATAGTATATACTGAGGCCTGAATCCAGTTCGATACTCAATTCCATCCGCCATTTAAAATTTTTATAAATTTTAAAATTTAAAATTAGTTACAAGAAAGTGAGAAATTGAAAAATATTTTTCTTTTATGCATTTGACCTTGATACAAAGATTCAGAGCACTTTTTGTTTCGTTTGTATCTTATAAAATGGCTGAGTTATCGCATATATATATTAATCGATTTCAATATGAGTGTGCATGTGCACCTGAATTAAGATTTCGACCAAGCTCATAATCAGGTTCTACTAATATATCTTAATTTAAAATAAATAAATAAATATATAAGTATATGAAAGCTACCTCTTCCTCCCGGCACTGCCGGAAGGACTATTTGTTTTGTGTTTTCACGCTGGATGTAAATAAAGTTTGATGATATTAAATCGAGTTATTTTTGAAAATTTATAATTAAAAAAAAACAATATTAAAGTAATAAGTGCTATAATATGTGAATATTTTTAGTACTTTTTTTAATACGCAAAAATCTTCAAACAAACCTGCATCACTCAAAATTGGTGACCCGTACGTGATTTGAATTCGCAATCTTTTAATAGAAGAGTAATGTAGCTGTAAATAATCTTAATTGAAATTGTTACAGGCTACAGAAAAAAGTGTTATGCATCTGGCAATAGAATAAGTTGTTGTTAAAAAAGAATAGGTTTTTTTTTTTTTTTTTTTTTTTTTTTTTTTTTTTTTTTTTTGTGTGTGTGTGTGTGTGTGTGTGTGTGTGTGTGTGTATGTCTGTTTTGAAGCTGAATGTAAAGAAAATTTGATGATATTAAATCGTGTTATTTTTGGAAGTTTATAACTTAAAAAAATAATAATATTAACGTACTCAGTGCAATAATTTGTAAATATTTTTAGCATTTTTTAAACACGCAAAAGTCTTCAAATGAACTAGCATAGCCCACACGGTTATCGAGTATTTTCCCTCGTGGTTATACTAAATTTTCGTTGATTGAAAAACATCGGCCTTTTTTTTTTACAGTTTACAGAGGCAAAAAAGACAAAACTTATTTTTTCATGTCTTCTGATATCTTCGCTGAAAATTCATCGCGATTGAGATGACTCAAGCTGTCGATCGATGGCAATAAATTAGCTGATGTTTCCCTAAGCCAGTAGCAAATTAGCAATCAAAA
Organism: Maratus speculifer; assembly: GCA_964019185.1. Lineage (NCBI taxonomy): Eukaryota > Metazoa > Arthropoda > Arachnida > Araneae > Salticidae > Maratus > Maratus speculifer. The sequence goes on from OZ025295.1 coordinate 173,378,078, forward strand.
TACGCTGGACAATGCTGACAAGGAATTGATCAACTCCAATAGGCAGCAATGAGTTTGTTTCCCTCGCCCTCCCCAACGGATGATTTCTTCTCGGAATATTGCTGCTGAAGCGGAAAATAAGAAAAAACAGGAACAGGAAAAGAAAATAAACCCTCAAGAATTAACTGCATCCTGAAAAGAATTTAGGTGAATCGTATGAATCAGAAAGCAGAAAGCAGACAGACTTTCGTTTTTAATGAAGATTTATTTTTAGCTGCAACGAAACAGGAGTACATAAAAATTCAGTAATTCTAAAAACGTTAAGGTTTCATTAAAGATGTACAAATATGGATAGATTCATTTCTCCTTTATTTGAAATACTGGTTGTTAATTAAACCTTTACGATATGGCAAAACATTAAATATGTTTGAGTAATAAATATTTCAAAAATTAGCTTATAGTGAAGATATAAATAATATGTTACATGCACAACAAATACGCGAACATTAATAAGTTCAAATTATTTCGCTGTTGATTTTCTTCACAGAAATTGTATCGCGGATTTAGTGGATCGGTTGCAATAAATTAGCCGATGTTCCGTTAAGTTAACAGCAAATTAGCAATCAAAATACGCCGGACATTGCTGGCCCGGAATTAATCAGCTCCAATACACTGTAAAAAAATTGACCCTTTTGCTGCATCGTCACTCCACCGCTTTTATAGAAAACGATTACTTTACTGTGTTATGGAACATTCTCATTGGTCACAAAAGATATATTCTATAATAGCTGTGGAGTGACGCTGCAGCAAATGGGTCAAATTTTTAACAGTGTAGGAGCAATGAGTTTGTTTCTCTCATCCTCCCCATTGGATGATTTCTTCTCAGGATATTGCTGCTGTAGCGGAAAATAAGGAAACAGAAACAGAAAAATAAAATAAACCCCTAAGAATTAACTGCATCCTGAAAATAATATAAGTGAATCATATAAATCGAGAAATAGCAAGCAGATGAACTTTCGTTTCAATGACGATTTATTTTGAGCTGCAACGAAATCGGAATTGACAAAACGTTAGTAGTTCGATTTAAAAAGTTAATATTTGTTCGAAGACGTATAAATATGAACTTATTTATTTTTTTATTATTCGAAATATTTGTAATTAAGCTAACTTTTATGGTATTGTAAATCGTAAAATATGTTTTTGCAACAAAAAATCTAAATTAATTATGTGAACTTAAAATAAATTAAAAATTACTGTTTTTAACATGCTTTTGTTTGAAATGTATTCGTTCTTCTTCACTCCATGGTCTTCAAGTGAACTTTTGATTCATCTCAATTATTTTAATTTTTTTAATGTAACTCATTGCAGCTTTGAATTCATATAATAGATAAAGATTGAAGACCTGGAAGCTTTGTCTAAACATTTAAGCATTTCAACGTCATATTTATCCTGAAGATGACAGCAGAAGCAGTTCGAGTGATTGATACTATATTTTAACCATTAATATTATTTGTACAAGTTCATATGGAAGTTCTTGTTTATATGTATGATTCAGTGGATTTTTGTGTTTTTAATTCATACATCTTATTTATTAAAAAAAGAAAATGTAGTTACAAGCTGCAAAATTAAGTTTTCAAATAAATTTTTCAAGTAACAATATTCATGAATATTATTGATAAAATTTCACTTTCTTTCTTTCTTTCAATTGATTAATCGAAAAAAATATCATGAAAAAAATCTCTTATTTTCCGTTTTTAATAATACTTTCCATGGCAAACCAAATTTAACGAAATATCGTGCCAATATTAGAATTCTATCAATAATATTGTGCCAAGTACAGGGTGTTTCAAAAATGACCGGTATATTTGAAAAATCAATAAAAATTAAATGGGCAGCGATAGAAATACACCGTTTATTGCAATATGCTTAGGAGAACAGTAAATTTTCAGGCAGACAAACTTTGGAAATTAGATACAATTTCCAACAACAGATGGCGCTACAGGCGCTTTGAAAGTTATAGATGAAAACGCAGTCTGTGAGTTCGCCATTCCATAAGTCGTCTTTCTGCTGTAAGCGTGTGCTGTTCACAGATAGCATATTCACTGTGAAAAAATGTTTTATTCCTAAGCACAGAGAATTTTTGACTTGAAAGAACGGGTATGCTGTTACAATTCAGAAACGATTGAACAACTGAAGCAGCACGTTTTCTGCATGTGAAACTATCCCGCCAGACACGTTTACAAAGGTTTCTGGTAATTTCGTTCAGAGACTACGCCATATTATTGCAGCGCATGGTGGATACATGGAAAATATCGTACTTTAGATTTTTCCAGACTTCAGCGCCATCTGTTGTTGAAAAATGTAACTAATTTCGTAAGCTTATCTGCCTGGAAATTTACAGTTGTCCCAAGCATATTGCAACAAACGGTGTATTTCTATCGATGCCCATTTAGTTTTTATTGATTTTTCAAATATACCGGTCATTTTTGAAACACCCTGTATCTTTATTTTAGTAATACAAATACATATAAACATACCAACATTTAGCTACTGTTCCTCGAATATTCTTCGAGAATTCTTGCTGAATTGTTGCAGATTAATTTCAATGTTTCCACAATATTGACATTGCGTTAAAATAATTTTTCTGAAAAACGAAATAAATATCGAAAGCAATATGTATATAGTAACAAGAAACTCGACATGAAAACTATGAAGTGATATAAAACTCATATTGACATTCGCGAGCTTTGATTATTTCCGAAAAAAATATTGTGAGTAGTATAGTAATGAGAGTTCCACATCACCCGCTGGACGGTGGTAACCTCTAAGAGGGGTTGAAGGTCATCCGGTGTTCGAGCTGTAAGAGGGGGGTGGGGTGAAGGTCATCGGGCGTCACGCAAGGTTAAGATGACGTCATCTTATAGGATGAGTGTGTTTTAGATAAGAATTTTTTTTTTAATTTTAAGCGGGGATTTTAGGGAGTTAGAATTTTTTTTTGTGTGTTATAGTACGATGATGTTTTTTTTTTTTTTTTTAAAGTTTAATGCGGGGAATTTAAATTTTTCGGTGCACTTTAGTTTTAGGATTTATTTATTTATTTATTTACTAGCTGACCCGCCCGGCGTTGCCCGGGTCCGTATTAGCAATATTAAACGAACTTGAAATTTGTATGATTTTATCAATAACTGGAAGCATGCAGAAATGCATTGTCTGAAATACGTCGCAGCTGACTTTGTGAAAAATCAGTTTTAAAACGATTGCGTTAGTTTCGTGTTAAAGTGTTGATATTTTCTTAGCAGACGATTTTTTGTGATAAATACATTATCTGTTTTATATTTCTTAATGATATTCCTCTGGACCGAGTTGGCGCATTGCCAAGATTTGCTTCCTCTGGACCGAGTTGGCGCATTGCCAAGATTTGCTTTCCCCTGTGCCTCAATTAATTATCCTCGGAATTCCTTTTATTTATAGAGATTTATTTATTTTTTAATTTCAATGCGGGGACTTTAAAAATTTTCGGTGCACTTTAGTTTAAGGATTTATTTTTTTGATTTTAAGCGGGAATTTTAGGGAGATTGATTTTTTTTTTTTTTTTCACCGTGTTCTTTGATGAGGGGTTAAGCGGGTATTTGGGGACACAGAATGTTTTTTTTTTTCTGTACTATTATACGAGTGGTTTTTAATTTTAATGTGGTGACTTAAAAATTTTCAGTTTGGTATAATTTAAGAGTTTATTTTTTTTTATTTTAAGCGGGAATTTTAGGGAGATTAATTTTTTTTTTTTTTTTTTTTTTTTTTTTTTTTTTTTTTCACCGTGTTCTTTGATGACGGGTTAAGCGGATATTTTGGGGACACAGAATGTTTTTTTTTTTCTGTACTATTATACGAGTGGTTTTTAATTTTAATGTGGCGACTTAAAAATTTTCAGTTTGGTATAATTTAAGAGTTTATTTTTTTTATTTTAAGCGGAAATTTTGGGGAGATTGATTTTTTTTTTTTTTTTTTTTTCACCGTGTTTTAAATAAGGGGTTAAGCGGATATTTTGGGGACACAGAATATTTTTTTCTGTACTATTGTACGAGTGGTTTTTAATTTTAATGTGGCAACTTAAAAATTTTAAGTTTAGTGTCATTTAAGAGTTTATTTTTAGATTTTAAGCAGAAATTTTGGGGAGTTTGATTTTTTTTTTTTTCCACTGTACAATTACATGATGAGTTAAGCGGGTATTTTGGGGGAAATTATTATTTTAGCCTAATCATACGCGAAGGATTTTTTTTTTTTTTGCGGGGGTTGATATTTTAATGAAGAATAAATTAAGGAGGGAGCATTCATGGTGAATTAATGAATTATTTTTTTAGGAGTAATTTGGTTAAGATTGAATTATTTTTCATTTTTTGGAGTTTTACGCGGATATTAATGTTTAATAGGGGGACTTTAATTTTTTTTTTTTTTTTTTTTTTTTTTTTTGTAATTAAATTGACGTGCGCTCGTCGATCTAACCGTTCGGAGTTTATAGTTTTCTTCAAATCATGTATGAATATTGGTTTAGAATTTCTTAGAATGACTTCCACCACTTTTATATCTATCCATTATCATAAATAACACATGCTGGTGATGGGAATTTGGGAAGAACAATTTTGAATATTTATTTAATGAAGGAACTTTAAAATTATTTCGAGTTCTATTTTTAGTCAACTATGTTATACACTTGATATTTTAGAATAGTTAAAAAATAACTTTAAAATTTGAATGAAAAAATATGTTTCAAAATGGGATTTTACGTGCTAGCATTGAATCGCACTCGTCGCCCTAACGGTTTAGAATATGTGGTTTCCTTCGAACCATGGTGAAAATTTAATTGAATTGATTATTATTATTATTTTGTATGTGTTGTATATATGTGTGCGTATGTATGTTTGTGTGTTGTATGCATGTATGTGTGTGAATATATGTTTGTGTGTTGTATGCATGTGCGTGTGTTGTATGTATGTACGTATGTATGTATGTTGTATGCATGTATTTGTTGTATGTATGTGTGTGTAATTTTTTGCCGATAGGTGTGATCTTCAGCTGAAAGTGACCTAGGGTCAAAACTTTTACCCAGGAATCGCCACGGGGAGGCAGATCACTTGATTCCCGTATTGCACACATTCACATACATTATTTCGAGCGATATTTTTAGTGAAACATAATATGCAAATGAATTTGTAAAATAATTAAAAAACAACTTTAAAATTTAAATGAAAGAATGTTTCAAAATGGAATTTGACGTACTAACATTTAATCGCGCTCGTCGGTTTTTACTGTTTGGAGTCTGTCATTTTTCTTTCACCTTGGAAAACCTTGCATCAATAAGGATATTTCAGAAAGACCCCCACTTTGGGTACTCTTTTAAAATAATATTTGTAATGAGATGTGTTCGCGCTCGTCGGCCTAACTGTTTGGAGTATCAACATAATATCATCAAATTAATACAAAATATTTCAAATATTTAGAAAATGAATGGTTAAAACCGCCAAATAAGAACAAAATACTTAAAACAATGAGAAAATAAATGTTTAAAATCAACAATTTAACATTTAAAGGTTTTATCTTCAGATCAAAATAATTTGTGAAAAATACTTTTAAATATTTTTAAAACTGTAATGAAAATAATATTTTTCATACTTTAACATGAAAAAAAAGTGTTAAATCCAAATCGATGAAGAGTTTAATAATTATTTTCTCAAAGAGAGGATACTAAATTCGTTGCAATATATGTGTGTGTAAACATAGATGAATCATTCTTATCTGCTTATCTGATAGCGTTTTCCGAAAAGGGTTGAATCTCTGAATCATATCTGATAGGAACTGGGGTTGATGTGTTATCTTAATTAATCTTAATGAGTACTATATCTAATTAAAATTATTTGACTTGAAATAAAATAACGTCTTTTGAGCAATATCTTTTGAAAATTTAAGATTTAATTATTTAAATCAAATTAGAGGCCTTTTTTTTTTCTCATCGATTTATTTTAAATAAAACTAAAATATTTATTTTTTTCTGTACTTTGTTAGCAAAATAAAGAGTGTATCACATTCATTTCGGCTTTAACTGTTTGAAAATTTAAACTAACCTTTGATTAAAATGATTTCATAAGGTTGAGTATGTGATCTTTTAAATGAAATCTAGTTAAAAACGGAACACGCATTTATATAAAACTTTAAATACTTACACTTTTGTGTATAATATAATGTATGTATTAAATATTAAATGAAAAATATGAATTAACAATAAATGAAAGACATTAACATTAATAAAATATTATTAAACATTGCATTGATTAAAAACTTAATGAAAAATATTAATTTGGGAATACGCATTCGTATAAAACTTTAAACATTTATATTTTTTTGTGTATAATATTATGTATTTATTAAATATTAAATAAAAAAAATATGAATTAACAATAAATGAAAAATATCAATTAACATTAATAAAATATTAATTAAACATTCTATTGATTAAAAACTTAATTAAAAAAATTAATATGGGAATACGCATCCTTATAAAACTTTAAACATTTATGCTTTTGGGTATAATATTATGAAAAATATGAATTAACAATAAATGAAAAATATTAATTAACATCAATAAAATATTAATTAAACATTGTGTTGATTAAAATATAGATTAAAAACTTAATGAAAAATATTAATTTCTCATGTAATTAAAATAACACTTTATAAATTAATGAATTAATAATAAATGAAAAATGTTCATTCGAAACAACTTGAGAAATACCAATTTGTAATGAAATTAGAAAATAGCAATTAATTAAATATTAATTAAAAATTAAATGAAAACTATTAATGAGAGACACATTGAAAAATATTCTTACCTTAAAAGTGACTGTTATATGCGTATTCCAACTGCTATCCACCGTCAACCTGCATCGTTGCTCGCCTGGTGGGTACTGTATGATAACCAGGTATTCTTATCTTTGACGGTTTTCCCTAAAGTTGACTCACTTCATAAGTAAAAATGACAGGTTCAGATCTGAAATTAAGAGTTTATTCATATCGAATATAATTAATATAACATGCAATTAAAAAGAGACTTAATTTATTTAATACGTCATAATTAAGAATTTAATCAAATCCTGAATATAATTTTTAAAAATCTTATTAAAAGAAAAGAATAGAAATTATTTTCATCATTTTCAAGAAACACACATGTTATTGAATACTTAATAGAATATTTTTCGTAATGAATGTGTAATTAACAATTTTTAAATGATTTTTTCTAATTAATTAGTGTTTAATTAAAATTTTCATAATTAAAATAAATATATCAAATAAAAAAGGAATTCTTTTCAGAATTTTCAAGAAACACAAGTTATTATTAAGTAATATTTTGAATAACTACAAACTTTAATCATGATGAGTCATCACTGTGAATGATCTTTTCTTCTCATATGTTATAAAAACAAGTTTAAGTACCCGAATTTATTGATATATTTCATTGTGTGTTGGATCCTTCTTTACTAATCTCGTTAAAATTATTCATTTACTAATGATTTAAACTTCACATTTTAAAGTTATTTATATAATATACTAACATTTGACTATTAAATATCAAATAATGGATATGCACTTTTTACACTCACATCTTACAATGTAATTAGTAACCAAATGTAATGATTTTTAACCATGTCTTCTTAAAATTTTTTCAATGAAAGACTATCACAGTTGAATATTTAGCTTTCTCTTCATAACTTTATCGAGAAATATATAATGTATACCACACGATTTCATTAAATGAATCACAATACAATTCAAACTTCTCATTTTCAATGTTTTATATATACTAGTGTTTATCAAATAGGTGTTTATTCTGAACAATCATTACTTAGTATATTGATGAAAAGTTTGTGTTGAACGGTTTTTAACTCAAATGGTGTGAGAGAAGGATATATTAGGACAGAAGTTATTAAATATAGAGTCTTTAAAGTTTATACCCGTGCAAGAATTGGCATTTCAAGAAACAAAGTTGTGTTATATTTGAAAGCATTCTTTATATTCGAAACGCACACGTGATCACGATCACATCACTGAAGAGTATAGAGAAGCTGTTTATGTTGTATATAATTTGAATTTTCATTAACACAATATTATAACCGAAGTTTTTCGACAGTTTGAAAAGTTATGATGCACAACGTCTGCACACGTTAACACAGAATAAGATTAGCCGATGCCCTTTCGATGATAAGCGTTATTTGCAGGAAAGATGTATTAACATAACATTTTCTTGGTAATTTTACTCGCAGGTTTCGAAACCATAAACATCTGATCATGCTTCTCATTTTTAACACGTGACGCTAACTATTGGGCCATTAAAGCCCGTAATTTAGTAACTAAAAAGTAAGAAAGATCATCGAAAGTGATTACTTCACACATGCAAAAATAATTTTTACTGTGACTTATCAGTTAAAAATCACGAAGAAAAGAAAAAAATCACATATGTTTTGGAATACTTTGAGATTTTATGAGTCACTTCATCACTTAAATAGACATATCTACTTCTTATGAATCACTACTTATGCTTAAATTTTAAAACACTTGCTTAAATGAAATATATTATATTTTAGTTTATCAGTGATAGTGTGATTACTTGTTAATAATTTTAGTATCATTAAAAAATTTCAAAAAATCAAACGTTAATAATTAATTAAAAAATAATACAAGTCAGTATTAAAGGTTTGAACAAATTATTAAAATAATTTTACAAACCTTTTCAAATTACTTTAAAATGTTTCACTAATATTTAGTAATCGACAAATTTTAATGTTCATAATCATTTATGTGACTTAGGTTTTCTGTTTTAACTGTTAAGTTATTAGATTCCCCTTCAAGTACATCTCATTGACATGTTTTAATCAGCCAACCAACCATTCAACTGTGTTCACAATCAACTAGTATGTGAGTTAGGTTTTCAGTTTTAATTGTTAAGTTATTACATCTCCCCCTCCCTTTCATTTACATCTCATTGATAAGTTTTCAACAACCAACAACCCATCTTTTATTCGTAATCAACTATTTATTTACCCTAACAACCAACTATTTATTTATCCTAGCAACCAAAAAGCTTTTATCGTCACATGAACAAAATTTTTAAGATGAAAGACTTGTCATTTTTAATCGAAAAAACAATGACTTGTGTAATAAATTTTTTCCTTACTTAAATGAAACCTTCGCATGTGTATGGTAAAACTTGGAAAATTTCATTTAATGCACAAATTTAAAGTTAACAGGCAAGGTCTTCACACATCTTTTAGTATTTTACTAACACTTTACCAAATATCTATAGAAAACAACAGAATTTTAAATAATTATTTTAATAAAAATTCTCTTTTGTAAGTGACATTACTAAACTTACTTGAAAAATTGACTTGGCAAAGCAGGTTTTCACTGTTTCAACTTAGTAATATTCATAAGTTTTATATCAAAATCAACTTGTTTGGTTATGTCCCAGCATGGTTTTATAAAATGTATCGAAAAAGACCTTTAATATTAATGTTTAAAAATATGCAGTTAGTCTTTTAAAGATAAATATTTTCACTTCTTTTATTTAAAAACATTTTTAAATAAAATTATTACAGTTGCCAATTTTACTCAGTGTTATGAAATATGCATGCAAAACTTTTAATTATAACTTTCACATTTTAGTATTTCAAATTATTGTTTTCAAGGTGTACTAAAATTTGAAAAAATAAAAAAAAATATTTAATTTTCATGCATAATTAAATTAAAATAGTTTAATAATAAAGACACATTTAACATTCTGTACTCACCTAATCCATCACCATCGCCAAAGCACGTCCAACACACTCCAGGGTTTAGGAAGAAATGAAAAAAAATTCAAAGTCCTTATCAGAAAATGTTATCAGATAATCTTATCTTAAGATATGTGACGTCACAGAACATGTGTCAACTGATCACGTGATGTATACCACGTGACTAGCGCTTTGTATTCTAGATTGGTTCTTATAAAAATTCATTTATGAAGTAATTTAATCATTCTTATTATTATTAATTAACTAATTAAATTAATTTTATTAATCATTCTTATTATCATTAATTAACTAATTAAATTAATCTTATTAATTAGTTTAATTAATTAGTTAATTAATGATAATAAGAATGATTAATAAAATTAATTAATAAGATTAATTTAATTAGTTAATTAATGATAATAAGAATGATTAATAAAATTAATTTAATTAGTTAATTAATAATAATAAGAATGATTAAATTACTTCATAAATGAATTTTTATAAGAACCAATCTAGAATACAAAGCGCTAGTCACGTGGTATACATCACGTGATCAGTTGACACATGTTCTGTGACGTCACATATCTTAAGATAAGATTATCTGATAACATTTTCTGATAAGGACTTTGAATTTTTTTTCATTTCTTCCTAAACCCTGGAGTGTGTTGGACGTGCTTTGGCGATGGTGATGGATTAGGTGAGTACAGAATGTTAAATGTGTCTTTATTATTAAACTATTTTAATTTAATTATGCATGAAAATTAAATATTTTTTTTTATTTTTTCAAATTTTAGTACACCTTGAAAACAATAATTTGAAATACTAAAATGTGAAAGTTATAATTAAAAGTTTTGCATGCATATTTCATAACACTGAGTAAAATTGGCAACTGTAATAATTTTATTTAAAAATGTTTTTAAATAAAAGAAGTGAAAATATTTATCTTTAAAAGACTAACTGCATATTTTTAAACATTAATATTAAAGGTCTTTTTCGATACATTTTATAAAACCATGCTGGGACATAACCAAACAAGTTGATTTTGATATAAAACTTATGAATATTACTAAGTTGAAACAGTGAAAACCTGCTTTGCCAAGTTAATTTTTCAAGTAAGTTTAGTAATGTCACTTACAAAAGAGAATTTTTATTAAAATAATTATTTAAAATTCTGTTGTTTTCTAAAGATATTTGGTAAAGTGTTAGTAAAATACTAAAAGATGTGTGAAGACCTTGCCTGTTAACTTTAAATTTGTGCATTAAATGAAATTTTCCAAGTTTTACCATACACATGCGAAGGTTTCATTTAAGTAAGGAAAAAATTTATTACACAAGTCATTGTTTTTTCGATTAAAAATGACAAGTCTTTCATCTTAAAAATTTTGTTCATGTGACGATAAAAGCTTTTTGGTTGCTAGGATAAATAAATAGTTGGTTGTTAGGGTAAATAAATAGTTGATTACGAATAAAAGATGGGTTGTTGGTTGTTGAAAACTTATCAATGAGATGTAAATGAAAGGGAGGGGGAGATGTAATAACTTAACAATTAAAACTGAAAACCTAACTCACATACTAGTTGATTGTGAACACAGTTGAATGGTTGGTTGGCTGATTAAAACATGTCAATGAGATGTACTTGAAGGGGAATCTAATAACTTAACAGTTAAAACAGAAAACCTAAGTCACATAAATGATTATGAACATTAAAATTTGTCGATTACTAAATATTAGTGAAACATTTTAAAGTAATTTGAAAAGGTTTGTAAAATTATTTTAATAATTTGTTCAAACCTTTAATACTGACTTGTATTATTTTTTAATTAATTATTAACGTTTGATTTTTTGAAATTTTTTAATGATACTAAAATTATTAACAAGTAATCACACTATCACTGATAAACTAAAATATAATATATTTCATTTAAGCAAGTGTTTTAAAATTTAAGCATAAGTAGTGATTCATAAGAAGTAGATATGTCTATTTAAGTGATGAAGTGACTCATAAAATCTCAAAGTATTCCAAAACATATGTGATTTTTTTCTTTTCTTCGTGATTTTTAACTGATAAGTCACAGTAAAAATTATTTTTGCATGTGTGAAGTAATCACTTTCGATGATCTTTCTTACTTTTTAGTTACTAAATTACGGGCTTTAATGGCCCAATAGTTAGCGTCACGTGTTAAAAATGAGAAGCATGATCAGATGTTTATGGTTTCGAAACCTGCGAGTAAAATTACCAAGAAAATGTTATGTTAATACATCTTTCCTGCAAATAACGCTTATCATCGAAAGGGCATCGGCTAATCTTATTCTGTGTTAACGTGTGCAGACGTTGTGCATCATAACTTTTCAAACTGTCGAAAAACTTCGGTTATAATATTGTGTTAATGAAAATTCAAATTATATACAACATAAACAGCTTCTCTATACTCTTCAGTGATGTGATCGTGATCACGTGTGCGTTTCGAATATAAAGAATGCTTTCAAATATAACACAACTTTGTTTCTTGAAATGCCAATTCTTGCACGGGTATAAACTTTAAAGACTCTATATTTAATAACTTCTGTCCTAATATATCCTTCTCTCACACCATTTGAGTTAAAAACCGTTCAACACAAACTTTTCATCAATATACTAAGTAATGATTGTTCAGAATAAACACCTATTTGATAAACACTAGTATATATAAAACATTGAAAATGAGAAGTTTGAATTGTATTGTGATTCATTTAATGAAATCGTGTGGTATACATTATATATTTCTCGATAAAGTTATGAAGAGAAAGCTAAATATTCAACTGTGATAGTCTTTCATTGAAAAAATTTTAAGAAGACATGGTTAAAAATCATTACATTTGGTTACTAATTACATTGTAAGATGTGAGTGTAAAAAGTGCATATCCATTATTTGATATTTAATAGTCAAATGTTAGTATATTATATAAATAACTTTAAAATGTGAAGTTTAAATCATTAGTAAATGAATAATTTTAACGAGATTAGTAAAGAAGGATCCAACACACAATGAAATATATCAATAAATTCGGGTACTTAAACTTGTTTTTATAACATATGAGAAGAAAAGATCATTCACAGTGATGACTCATCATGATTAAAGTTTGTAGTTATTCAAAATATTACTTAATAATAACTTGTGTTTCTTGAAAATTTTGAAAAGAATTCCTTTTTTATTTGATATATTTATTTTAATTATGAAAATTTTAATTAAACACTAATTAATTAGAAAAAATCATTTAAAAATTGTTAATTACACATTCATTACGAAAAATATTCTATTAAGTATTCAATAACATGTGTGTTTCTTGAAAATGATGAAAATAATTTCTATTCTTTTCTTTTAATAAGATTTTTAAAAATTATATTCAGGATTTGATTAAATTCTTAATTATGACGTATTAAATAAATTAAGTCTCTTTTTAATTGCATGTTATATTAATTATATTCGATATGAATAAACTCTTAATTTCAGATCTGAACCTGTCATTTTTACTTATGAAGTGAGTCAACTTTAGGGAAAACCGTCAAAGATAAGAATACCTGGTTATCATACAGTACCCACCAGGCGAGCAACGATGCAGGTTGACGGTGGATAGCAGTTGGAATACGCATATAACAGTCACTTTTAAGGTAAGAATATTTTTCAATGTGTCTCTCATTAATAGTTTTCATTTAATTTTTAATTAATATTTAATTAATTGCTATTTTCTAATTTCATTACAAATTGGTATTTCTCAAGTTGTTTCGAATGAACATTTTTCATTTATTATTAATTCATTAATTTATAAAGTGTTATTTTAATTACATGAGAAATTAATATTTTTCATTAACCCATATAGCACACTTGCCTCCCCAGGATGTCCTGGGGAGGATTCACATTCCAGGACCCTCATCCCCCAGGCAGCCCTGAGGATGCAGAAAATTGTCACCAGGAGGTCCTCAGGAACCGAAAATGTCCGCTTTACAGCGTCCTGGGGCGCTCCCCAGGACCTCCTTCAGGGTCCTCCCCGGGAGGTTCTGGGGAAGATTTGAAGAAGTGATATAGGAGGACTTTGGGAAACTTCAAGGTCACTAATATGTTCAAAAAAAAAAAAAAAAAAATTAAAGCTATGATTTAATTAAAAAATTTTTTAGGAGAAAACGCGAATGTTTTATTTTTTCTATTATTCAGACGGATTTACATATATAGAGATTATTCAGGAACAAATTTCTTACCTTTATTTTTCCTGCTGGATTTGAACCCGAGTACCTTGGTATTCCGGACGCGAACTCTGACCGTTATGCTGTCGGGACAGTAAGGAACAAAGGTTTCTAAGGTATAGATGCATTTTTACTCCGCTTTTGAAACTTAAAACTAGGAAATGTCCTCATATTTTGTGCCTTTTGCATACACTCGAAATAAATTTAAGTTAATAACTCTAAATAAATTGTCAATAATTATTTGTTATAACATAAATGTCTTTGGATTTAAAAAATTTTAAATGAAATTGTATTTTTAAATGATAAAAATACCCTTTTAGCTTTTAATACTTAAAATCCATTAAAATTGTTCAGTAGTTATAAAATTGATTATGAATTATATATTTTGACACACAATGAATGATGCAAAATGTTTCTGATGATATCCCTTATAAAATTTAATTTTAGTTAATAAAAATATTATTTCCAGAAATTAAAATAGCAAGAGATTAAAACACATAGTTTCTTTAAAATTATGAATTTTACAGAAATTTTAATCGATTTTTTTTCTTTTTTCTCTTGGTGGTAGATGGGAGGTGGTTAGTTTGTACCCAATCGCACGCGTCGACCTAATCGTTCGGAGTTTTCCACGGTTTTCTTCGAATCTTAAACTTCCTTGCGTAAATACGGGTAGGTTCCTTTAGAAAGACCCTCACGGAGGGCAACCTTCATCCCTTAATATGTACCTTGTATTTTTTTTTTTTAAATTTATTTAATGATTGGCAAATAAAATCTAAGTAAATCCTTTCAAAAATAAAACTTTTTTGCTCTATCTCGATCTTACTTTTTTTACAGAATTTTTTATCGATATTTTTTCTTTTTGCGCTTGTTTAAAGGTGCTCTTATTATACGAATTTATGAAAAAAATATGTAAATTTGCTTAGTCTTTTCTTTCCTACTTTTTACTCTTTGAAATATTTTATTGTTACAGTTTCATTGTGGGTGACACCAGCGATCAAGAGATTCTGCTTTGGAAGGGGGTAGATGGGAGGGGCTGAGTTGTACCCAATCACGCCCGTCGGCCTAATCGTTCGGAGTTTTCCTCGGTTTTCTTCAAATCTTGGATTTCTTTGCGTAAATACGGGTAGGTTCCTTTAGAAAAACCCTCACGGAGGGCAAACCCCCCCCCCCCCTCTCTTGATATGTCTTTGATGATTTTTTGTTTATGATAGACATATAAGCTCTAAGTGAATCTTTCAAAAGTAAAATCTTTTCGCTCTCTCTCTCTCTTATTTATTTTATTTATTTATTTATTTTTTTACCGAAATTTTAAGCGATTTTGTTTTCTTTTTACGCTTGGTAAAAAGGTGCTCTTATTATATGAATTTATGGAAAAAAAATATAAATTTGCTTAGTCTTTTCTTAAGCCTTTTCTTTCCTACTTTTTGCTCTTTGAAATATTTCATTGTTGCAGTTTCATTCTGGGCCCCACCCGTGGTCAAGAGATTCTGCTCTCGAAGCTGGTAGATGGGATGTGCAGAGTTTGTAACCAATCGCGCCCGTCGACCAAATATTTCGCAGTTTCCCGGGGTTTTCTTCGAATCTTGTATTTCTTTGCGTAAATACGGGTTAGGTTCCTTTAGAAAGACCTTCACTGAGGGCAACCCCCCCCCTTTCCCTTGATATGTCCCTCATGTTGATAATTGGCCATCATAAATACAACCAATCAACAAACTCGTTTTAAAGTGATTAGGTATATTTTGAAGAGTATTTATTAACAAATAATTAAATCCGTTACTTATGAAATTCTTATAAGACGGTACGAGTTATTATTTTATAACATAGTAAAATATTAAAATTTTGTATTTTCATCAATAACATACCATTGTACAAATTTGTATAATTTTATTATATCAGAATTTGGTGTGAAAATCATTTGTAAAATTCTATCATTACACTGAAACACTGCTTGAGTTATATAAAACAGAAACTATTAATAAAATTTTAATTTGTTACAAAATCATTTTATTTTCTTATTGTTATAAATAAAATTACTTTTCATTTAAATCTCCATTTAATTGTCTTTGAAAATTGTACGAAATATTTATATGCATAAAAAATACAATATGCACCATTTTTCATTTAATTAAAGACGGGAATATTTTTGTTGATTTCTTTACATGTAATTTTAGAAACTAAGATTTTAGGCAATTTAAAAAGTCTAAAAAAACTGATATTTTTATTTAAAATATAAGATGTTTTCAATATATGTATATATTTCTTTTACATTTACTAACAAAATTCTTTGTAACGCTTTTTCTTACAAATTCAGAAATAGTCTATTCTTGGAATATCGCACTTTCTTTTTCTCTCTCTCATTGAGTGACCGACAAAACGCATTCTCAGCTGACAACTGACTGGGAGGGGGGGGGGGGAGGGGGCAGGATAATCTTGTTAAAAATTCAATTGTTGAAAGGTTGGGAAGGTGACTGCCTGAAGGTTGGGAAGGTCACTTGGGGTAGTGAAATTCCATTCAATTCAGTTGAAAACTGTGATAAAAATATTTGTTACTTAGGAAATACAGATAAATATTTATCTGTAATTTCAGAACCAAAAAATTATTTATATATCTGAAGTTTTCAAAATAAAGACTTCATTTTATCTTTCAGAATTTAAATAATAATATGTTTGTTAATCTATAAAAGATATTAGAAAAATATTAAAAGAGCAAATAAAGCCTTTGTGCACAAATGTTTAAAGATAGAAAACCAACGAATATAAATGCACAAATAAAGTATGAGAAGGTAGCAAATAGCTATTTCGAATCTACTAACGAGATTCTTCATCAGTGCAAAACTCAGCGAGCTAAAAGTAGCAAAACTGAGCTAAGAAACAGAGAGACGCGGGCTTATATACCCGCTATGGGAACAATCCCGCCTAAAGAATAGCAACCAATGAGAAGAAAGCAGCCAAAACCAACTGAGTGGACAAGTAGCGACATCTATTGGAGAACAAGCAAAACAAAAACTAAAAAGCGAGTGGGAAAAAAAAAAAAAAAAAAAAAAAAAAAAAAAAAAAAAAAAAAAAAAAAAGGATTAAATTAAAGATTTCCAAATACTTGGAAAATAGGGAGTACTAGATAAGTCATTGACTAAGGAGTGAGAATTTTTTATGATGTGGTAAGCTTCCCAAAAATCAAGATCAAGAATAGAAGGGCATTTATGGATGATGGTGGCTGAGGAAAAGTTAAACTTATGTTGAGAAGACCAACAATGTTGAGCAATAGAGGAACGTTTAAGCTCCTGATTTTTGACATACCTTTTATGTTCCATTAAACGAAATCTGAGAGCACGTTTAGTTTGACCAATATAAGAAAGACCACATTGGCAAGAAATTTGGTAAATACCCCAGTTATCTAAGTGATCAATGGGGTGCTTAAGATTTGAAAAAGCAATTTTATTAACAGGAGAAAAAATAACATTGAAATCGAACCTTTTTAAAATTTTAGCAACTTGCTGACTGATTTTGGGGAAAAAAGGCAAAACAACCAAAGCATTGGAGTTCGAATTAAAGTTCCTATTTTCAGAATGTGTGGATTTTGTCAATTTTCTATGAATAGAATCTATAATATTAGGAGAATAACCACGATCAAAGCTATTGCTGTTGATCGTGGTTATTCTCCTAATATTATAGATTCTATTCATAGAAAATTGACAAAATCCACACATTCTGAAAATAGGAACTTTAATTCGAACTCCAATGCTTTGGTTGTTTTGCCTTTTTTCCCCAAAATCAGTCAGCAAGTTGCTAAAATTTTAAAAAGGTTCGATTTCAATGTTATTTTTTCTCCTGTTAATAAAATTGCTTTTTCAAATCTTAAGCACCCCATTGATCACTTAGATAACTGGGGTATTTACCAAATTTCTTGCCAATGTGGTCTTTCTTATATTGGTCAAACTAAACGTGCTCTCAGATTTCGTTTAATGGAACATAAAAGGTATGTCAAAAATCAGGAGCTTAAACGTTCCTCTATTGCTCAACATTGTTGGTCTTCTCAACATAAGTTTAACTTTTCCTCAGCCACCATCATCCATAAATGCCCTTCTATTCTTGATCTTGATTTTTGGGAAGCTTACCACATCATAAAAAATTCTCACTCCTTAGTCAATGACTTATCTAGTACTCCCTATTTTCCAAGTATTTGGAAATCTTTAATTTAATCCTTTTTTTTTTTTTTTTTTTTTTTTTTTTTCCCACTCGCTTTTTAGTTTTTGTTTTGCTTGTTCTCCAATAGATGTCGCTACTTGTCCACTCAGTTGGTTTTGGCTGCTTTCTTCTCATTGGTTGCTATTCTTTAGGCGGGATTGTTCCCATAGCGGGTATATAAGCCCGCGTCTCTCTGTTTCTTAGCTCAGTTTTGCTACTTTTAGCTCGCTGAGTTTTGCACTGATGAAGAATCTCGTTAGTAGATTCGAAATAGCTATTTGCTACCTTCTCATACTTTATTTGTGCATTTATATTCGTTGGTTTTCTATCTTTAAACATTAGAAAAATAATTTGTTATTAAGTACAACTTACATTAAAAAAAAAATATTAATGATAAATAAAACAAAAGAAGTTAAATCTTCAAAAATGACATTTAAATTGAAGCTTCTATTTAGAAAACAATTTCTTATCTTCAATACATATATAAATTACACTGGATAAATAATTGATAATAACCTAAATTAAACTTTAAATTAGCGTGAATTTATATTTTTTAAACTGATTTTATAAGAATGTATATTTTTGAACAGAAAATCTTTTCAAATAAATCATTTATTGGTATGTGTATGCGGAGGCGGGGGGGGGGGGGGGGAGCGGCTCAATATTTATGTATTTTAAATCCAAATATACCATTTTAAATGAATTATCTTTGATTTTGTGTTATGTGCTGTGATAAATATGTCTAATTTCGTCGGGACACTTTTGTTTATTTTATTTCTATATATATATATATATATATATATACACACACACACACACACAAACATTTAACATTTGACATTAAGATGCATCAGGACTCAATTTAGATAATTTTCATAACAAAGTTTTAAAGGATACTCATAAACAAACTTACATTAAAATTTTTTTTTTTTTTTTTTTTTTTTTTTTTTTTTTTTTTTTTTTTGCATAAATATCTTTACTTCTAAATATCAGAAAAATATATGATATAGAAATTTCTTCTATTTAGAGATTTTAGTGTATTAATTTAGAAAATTACTATTTAGTTAATTTAAACAAGTTAAATTAATTTCTTAATTAATAAAACAAATAATAATAAAGCAAAACGCAATAGGTTATTTATTAATAATTAATAAAACATTGATAAATGAACAAAACTTGATTTAAAAGATATATAATAGTACTTAGTATATAAAAATAGTAAGCAACTGAAATAATAAATAAAAATTTTTTATTTAACTAAAAAGATAGAAAGTTGCAGCAATAATTAAAAATAATAGCAATTTAATAACAATTATCTAATTTGCTAATAAATAAGGAATTGAATAATTAATAAAATAAAATTAAGTCATTAAAATCGATACTGATTAAATTGCATTCGATATTTTATTAAAAAACAATTGAGTATTGTATTCCTGAATCATTCATCAGATGGCGCCAGCACTGTGACTTCCTGGGCATTTCCCCAGGAATGACTAACCGGGTACATCCCCAGGAGGGATTTCCCAGATACTTCCTCAGGAGTAGCGTCCCTGGGAAATTGCTCCGTGGGATGTTACTGGGAGCTCATTCCTGAGGACATCGTAAAAGACTCTTCCCCAGGATGTCCTGATCTTGTCATTTTAATTTTAGGAGGAATATGGGATGGCTTGGAGCTCCTGGGGAGGTATTGAGGAGCTTTTGTGCTATATGGGAAGTTTTTAATCTATATTTTAATCAACACAATGTTTAATTAATATTTTATTGATGTTAATTAATATTTTTCATTTATTGTTAATTCATATTTTTCATAATATTATACCCAAAAGCATAAATGTTTAAAGTTTTATAAGGATGCGTATTCCCATATTAATTTTTTTAATTAAGTTTTTAATCAATAGAATGTTTAATTAATATTTTATTAATGTTAATTGATATTTTTCATTTATTGTTAATTCATATTTTTTTTATTTAATATTTAATAAATACATAATATTATACACAAAAAAATATAAATGTTTAAAGTTTTATACGAATGCGTATTCCCAAATTAATATTTTTCATTAAGTTTTTAATCAATGCAATGTTTAATAATATTTTATTAATGTTAATGTCTTTCATTTATTGTTAATTCATATTTTTCATTTAATATTTAATACATACATTATATTATACACAAAAGTGTAAGTATTTAAAGTTTTATATAAATGCGTGTTCCGTTTTTAACTAGATTTCATTTAAAAGATCACATACTCAACCTTATGAAATCATTTTAATCAAAGGTTAGTTTAAATTTTCAAACAGTTAAAGCCGAAATGAATGTGATACACTCTTTATTTTGCTAACAAAGTACAGAAAAAAATAAATATTTTAGTTTTATTTAAAATAAATCGATGAGAAAAAAAAAAAAAAGCCTCTAATTTGATTTAAATAATTAAATCTTAAATTTTCAAAAGATATTGCTCAAAAGACGTTATTTTATTTCAAGTCAAATAATTTTAATTAGATATAGTACTCATTAAGATTAATTAAGATAACACATCAACCCCAGTTCCTATCAGATATGATTCAGAGATTCAACCCTTTTCGGAAAACGCTATCAGATTAGCAGATAAGAATGATTCATCTATGTTTACACACACATATATTGCAACGAATTTAGTATCCTCTCTTTGAGAAAATAATTATTAAACTCTTCATCGATTTGGATTTAAAACTTTTTTTTCATGTTAAAGTATGAAAAATATTATTTTCATTACAGTTTTAAAAATATTTAAAAGTATTTTTCACAAATTATTTTGATCTGAAGATAAAACCTTTAAATGTTAAATTGTTGATTTTAAACATTTATTTTCTCATTGTTTTAAGTATTTTGTTCTTATTTGGCGGTTTTAACCATTCATTTTCTAAATATTTGAAATATTTTGTATTAATTTGATGATATTATGTTGATACTCCAAACAGTTAGGCCGACGAGCGCGAACACATCTCATTACAAATATTATTTTAAAAGAGTACCCAAAGTGGGGGTCTTTCTGAAATATCCTTATTGATGCAAGGTTTTCCAAGGTGAAAGGAAAATGACAGACTCCAAACAGTAAAAACCGACGAGCGCGATTAAATGTTAGTACGTCAAATTCCATTTTGAAACATTCTTTCATTTAAATTTTAAAGTTATTTTTTAATTATTTTACAAATTCATTTGCATATTATGTTTCACTAAAAATATCGCTCGAAATAATGTATGTGAATGTGTGCAATACGGGAATCAAGTGATCTGCCTCCCCGTGGCGATTCCTGGGTAAAAGTTTTGACCCTAGGTCACTTTCAGCTAAAGATCACACCTATCGGCAAAAAATTACACACACATACATACAACAAATACATGCATACAACATACATACATACGTACATACATACAACACACGCACATGCATACAACACACAAACATATATTCACACACATACATGCATACAACACACAAACATACATACGCACACATATATACAACACATACAAAATAATAATAATAATCAATTAAATTAAATTTTCACCAAGATTCGAAGGAAACCACATATTCTAAACCGTTAGGGCGACGAGTGCGATTCAATGCTAGCACGTAAAATCCCATTTTGAAACATATTTTTTCATTCAAATTTTAAAGTTATTTTTTAACTATTCTAAAATATCAAGTGTATAACATAGTTGACTAAAAATAGAACTCGAAATAATTTTAAAGTTCCTTCATTAAATAAATATTCAAAATTGTTCTTCCCAAATTCCCATCACCAGCATGTGTTATTTATGATAATGGATAGATATAAAAGTGGTGGAAGTCATTCTAAGAAAGTCTAAACCATTATTCATACATGATTTGAAGAAAACTATAAACTCCGAACGGTTAGATCGACGAGCGCACGTCAATTTAATTACAAAAAAAAAAAAAATTAAAGTCCCCCTATTAAACATTAATATCCGCGTAAAACTCCAAAAAATGAAAAATAATTCAATCTTAACAAAATTACTCCTAAAAAAATAATTTATTAATTCACCATGAATGCTCCCTCCTTAATTAATTCTTCATTAAAATATCAACCCCCGCAAAAAAAAAAAAAAAAATCCTTCGCGTATGATTAGGCTAAAATAATAATTTCCCCCAAAATACCCGCTTAACTCATCATGTAATTGTACAGTGGAAAAAAAAAAAAAATCAAACTCCCCAAAATTTCTGCTTAAAATCTAAAAATAAACTCTTAAATGACACTAAACTTAAAATTTTTAAGTTGCCACATTAAAATTAAAAACCACTCGTATAATAGTATAGAAAAAAAAAAAACATTCTGTGTCCCCAAATACCCGCTTAACCCCTCATCAAAGAACACGGTGAAAAAAAAAAAAAAATCAATCTCCCCAAAATTCCCGCTTAAAATCAAAAAAATAAACTCTTAAATTATACCAAACTGAAAATTTTTAAGTCGCCACATTAAAATTAAAAAACCACTCGTACAATAGTACAGAAAAAAAAAACATTCTGTGCCCCCAAATACCCGCTTAACCCTTCATCAAGGAACACGGTGGAAAAAAAAAAAAAAATCAATCTCCCTAAAATTCCAGCTTAAAATCAAAAAAATAAATCCTTAAACTAAAGTGCACCGAAAATTTTAAAGTCCCCGCATTAAAATAAAAAAAAAAAAATCATCGTACTATAGTATGCCGAAAAAAATTCTAACTCCTTACAATTCCCGCTTAAAATTAAAAAAAAATTCTTATCTAAAACTAAAGTGCACCGAAAATTTTAAAGTCCCCGCATTCAAATTAAAATAACACCCTCGTACTATAACACAACAAAAAAAATTCTAACTCCCTAAAATTCCCGCTTAAAATAAAAAAAAAAAAAAAAAAAAAAAAAAAAAAAAAAAAAATCATCGTACTATAACACATTCATCCTATAAGATGACGTCATCTTAACCTTGCACGATGACCTTCACCCCACCCCCCTCTTACAGCTCGAACACCCGATGACCTTCAACCCCTCTTAGAGGTCACCACCCTCCACCCGGTGTTGTGGAACTCTCATTACTATACTACTATTGTGGAAGATTTCAACACTCGTGAATATTGAACTTGGTTACTCGTGAATTATGTTTTAGGAAGACTATATTTTCACAAAGTAAACTCGCTTTCTTTTACCAATTCTATGAGCTACGAAACATCTGACACTTACCTACTGTATAGCCTTACCGTATTACTGTATAGCTTAAATTGCTAGAGTTTCAGCTCTTATGTTGAGGAAAAATATAGATTAATAATTTTCTTTATTTTTTATGCAGATTTTTTTCCATTTCCTAAATTTTCTAAAGTTTCAAATTTTTATTGTATTAGATGAAATATTTTCTGTAAATATTGTCAGGAAAGAACATTAGAGCGCGATTCTTCACAGGTGACGAGTCTTAAATTTAAAATAGAAATCGAGCTCGAATTTTTTCCTTACATGGAAATTCAAAAAGATCTATTGTGTTAAAAAATTGCACATCACTAAATTTTTTCCACCAACCACTAGCTAATAAATTTTGTACAATTCGTTTATAGCTATTCAAATTTATTTAAAGCATGTACTTTAAATGTATAATGCTTAGTAAATATATTTTTTTTCAACTTCAATTGCTCTTTCCCATTGAAAAAATTAAACATACAAATTCCTTTTATCCATGAGAAGATAGTCTCAACATCAGCGAATGTTTTCAGGAACCTAACCCTCGCGAATGTTAAAGGATTCTATATAACTAAAGGATTCTATAGGATATATATAGGAACTATATATATATAGTTTTATAGTTTATAAACAAACTGAACAAAATTTATTAGCTTGTGTATGATGGAAAAAATTTAATGATGTGTGATTTTTAACAGCACAGATCTTTTGTTTTTGAATTTCAATGGAAGGAAAAGTTTCGACCTCGATTTCTATTTTAAATTTAAGCCTCATCACATGTGAAAAATCGCATTCTAGTGTTATGTCAACATGTTGTTGTTGGAATTTTAAAATTTTCGCGATGATTTTTACAGAAAATATTTCATCTGCAATAAAAAATTGAAATTTTAGAAAGTTTAGAAAATGGAAAAAAAAATCTGCATAAAAAATAACGGAAATTTTTTATCTATATTTTCCCTCAACATAAGGGCTGAAGTTCTTGCAACTTATGCCATACGATGTTAGTTTTATTGTTTATGTATTGATTTATCTAGTAAAATAGAAGTGGTGTGTGATTTGAGTCAATATACCAGTTATAATTAAATATATACATGTATATAAATATATTTATATTTCTTTATAAAATTGAAAAAAAAATCTAGATTTCTACTATGTAGTTTTCTGATACCACTTAGGATTTTCCATTAAGAGTAGCAATATATCATCTAATCATGCATATATATTGAGATTTAATATACTATTTAAGATTAATGTTTGTGTTTTATATTGTAAAAAATATTTTAAATGTTAAATCCAATATTCACGATAATTATTTTTATTTTTTTTTTCTCTGTGCATTTTTCTATCCAATTTAGTAATTTTGTTGTGACTTGTTTTTCATGTTATTTCTTCATTTAATTTTGGCATTGTGTGTATTGGTATTCCCCAAATTCGTATTATTTTGCTTTTTCATGACTAGTACAAAGATGAAACCACACACTTCATTTGTAATTCCAAAGTACAGTCACCGCAAAAAAAATCTTGACACTATGATTTTAGACGTTTTTTAAATTTCTAGAAATATACTTAAAGGAATTATTCTGAAACTCCAGGTGTGTAAACAAAATAATACGCGTCATATATTTTCGCGAAGAGTTTTCCCCGAAATCCAACAGGGGACCGTCAACAAATTGAAAAATGACGAAGATCTTTTGGATAACCCTGTCAAAACTAATGTAGCAAAAGCGTTCAAACTGCACATTATGATTAAGTGGCTTATTGTAATATACTGTGTTTATTTTTATAAGGATAGCATGTATACGCGTAGAGAAATTAAGGTTTATATAAAAACAGTCCTAATTTTTTCCTAGTTTTTTGCTTATAATTTGCAGTGTTCTTAATATAAAATAATGTTCTTTTCTGAAAATATGACAAAAAACATTGTACACAATACCCTGTCATCAGAATTTAAAAATAATAAAAATTGTATGGAAAATGAGTAGATATAGTAAATAATTTTTCATTGCGCATGCATCAACGATATCAAAATTTCATTTGCATATTGTATTAGCTAAATGTATAGAGCAACTTTCGTAAAAGTTTAAAAACATACCTTGAAAATTCTGAAAATGATCGTCTATAGAATCAACTCAAAATCCGTTATTCACAAAAGGAAGCAAAAAAAATCAGGGGTTTTATCCAAATATAATTATACGTGCAATATTGTGTAGGCACTAATCAATGGAATATGAATATAGCCCCTCATCTTTTTACTTCATTTAAGGAATAATGGATTTTGATCTCATTCTATCGACGATAATTTTCAGAATTTTTAAGCTATGTTTTTCAGACTTTCACAAAAGTTGCTCTATACATTTAACTAACATAATATGCAAATGAAATTTTAAGTCTTGACGCATGCGCAGTAAAAAATTATTTAGTAAACCTGCTCATTTGCCAAACAATTTTTATTATTTTTTAATTCTGATTACAGGATGTTATGTACAATGTTGATTGTCATATTTTCTGAAAAGAACATTGTGTTTTATGAAGAACTCTGCAAGTTATAAGCAAAAAACTTGGACCGTTTTTATAAAAACTTTAATTTCTCAACAAGTTTACATGCTATATTCATAAAAATGAACACGGTTTATTACAATAAGCCACTTAATAATAATCTGCAGTTTGAAAGCTTTTGCTTCGTTAGTTTTGACAGGGTGTTCCGAAAGATCTTATTTCTTTTTCAATTTGTTGACGTCCCGTGTTGGATTTCGGGGAAAACTCTTCGTGATAATATATGAGGTGTAATATTTTGTTTACACACCTGGAGTTTCAGAATAATATTAATCCTTATGTATATTTCTAGATATTTAACAAAATGTCTAATATCGTAAGTGTCAAGATTTTTTTGCGGTGATTGTATTTAGGGCTTGATAATTCTCCTTTGGTTCTACAAATTCCATTTGTATTCATTTTATTTATTTAATTAATTTTTTTCTCATGTTCAATAGGTTTTTTTTTAATTAAATTCAAAAGGTTCATATTGTAATACAATTAATGGTTATATATATATGTGTGTGTGTGTGTGTGTGTGTGTGTTATAATAATATGATTGTAAAAACACTGGTTTCATTGGTTTATTTAATGGTATTGTCTGAATAATTTTGGATGTATTTATAAAAGTATATATATATATGTTATATGTTTTAAAGGGAAAATGTATGTAGGTATGTACGTACATATCTTTTTATTTCACTGTTGGTTTTCTTTTCAGAAACTGCATAGCGGCTGTGATGGATCGATAGCAATAAATTATAAGAAG
Organism: Maratus speculifer; assembly: GCA_964019185.1. Classification (NCBI taxonomy): domain Eukaryota; kingdom Metazoa; phylum Arthropoda; class Arachnida; order Araneae; family Salticidae; genus Maratus; species Maratus speculifer. Next base: position 173,404,787 of record OZ025295.1, read on the forward strand.
CTCCTTTAAGTTAGCAAAACAGCAATCAAAATACTCCGGGCAATGCTGACACGAAATTGGTCAGCTCCAATAGGCACCAATGAGTTGGTTTCTCTCGCCCATCCCTCTGGATGATATCTTTTCGGGATATTGTTGCTGGAGCGGAAAATAAGGAAACAGGAACAGGAAAATAAAGTAAGCCTCGTAGAATTAACTACATCCCGAAAAGAATTTAAGTGAATCGTATAAATCAAAAAATAGCAAGCACACATAGATGTTCGTTTTAATGAAGATTTATTTTAAGCGTTAACAAACCGGAAATGAGTCATTTACCTTCCTTTTTCAGCATGTATTTTTTTAAAGGCAACATAATAAGGGGATAATTAAGAACAAAAGTATACATTTTTTATTTGGTTTTATCTGTACTATTATATAAGCAGTTTTATTTGGTTTTATCTGTACCATTACAATATCTAACAAATGGATTTGTGGGTCAAACTCAATTCGTTAAATCGAGGTTCAACTGTATATATTTAAAGGGAAAATTAAGAACAAAACTATACATTTTTTTTTATTTCGTTTTATCTGTACCATTATATTAGAAGTCACCCAAATTGTGAAAAACAGTTTTAAAAAGTAAATAAATAAATAAAATGTAAAAAGGTCTTTGAGGCACCCGAAAGTCACGTATGTACACGAAAAAAAAAGAGAGAGTCAAAATAATTTTTTGCAGTATTGAGCTAATATTGGATTTCTGTCAATAATATTGCGCCAAGTGTCTGTATTTTAGCAATACATATGCACATAAACATACCAACATTTAACCACTGCTACTAGAATTGTATGATTCTAATTGAACTGTTGCAAAATAATTCCAATGTTTTCACAATATGGACATTACATTAAAATAATTTTTCAGAAAAAACAAATAAATATTGAAAGCAATATTTATACAGGGTGATTCAGCTCGTCGGTGACAAACTTTAAGGATCGATAGAGCACACCTAGACGAACATTTTTGAATAGGGAATGTAGGGTCCCTGACGCGATGGTAAGGCGCTAGGCGCTTTCGAAAATTTGGGTGCCGAAATTCGAAACGTCATAAAAACTAGGGAAATGGTTAGATTTTCTTGCTTGTTGCGTCGAAATGATTCTGTTTGTTTAGACTTTCTTCAGTACCAATTTGATAAGCGTATCTCTTAAAACATGGATAGGGGGCGCTGCAGACTTTGGAGAGCTAGACAACAACTTTAAGCCCGTTATTTTGATAATTTAACACATGCTCGCCAAAGTTTATACTCTAACTTAAAGTTTGAACCCAAAAGTAGAGCCCTGCAAAAAGCGTAAGAGCCGGAATAAAATGTCAAAGTACAGGGTGGTCGAAACTCGAAGGCTCCTAAGAGATAAACAAACAGATTTCTTGACTTATGGCATGCATTTTCATGATTCTGTTTGCTGGGGCTCTCTGAAACTCAGTTGAACGGTACAAAAAGAAACATCGATAGGGGGCGCTTTGGGCAAAAAACATAATTCGTTGACATTTCGGACGCTAACTGGAAACGGGGCGCTACGATCAGTTAGAAACAAAACAAGAGAGTAATTTACTTATCATAAGAAGCTATTAAAACTGCAGTTTGTTTGTTTTTTTTAACAAACATAGCTGGTTTCAATCATGCACAATGCGCGCAATAAAATTTACATAAGGTGCTTTTTGCTGATTTATGCAAAAGATATCGTACCATATCGATATGCAAAAGATACGTAATGCGTAGACGACAACGCGAGATGACGTAGTTGTATGCGCAGACACGTCTTTTGAACGTGCGGTATCTACTTAAGCTTCGGGTTACTTGTCTGCAGATCGGTAGTAGGATGGAACGGTACACAAACTCTGAATTGGCTGACATGCATTTGGCGTATGGCGCTGCTGGTTGTAATGGACGAGCCGCTCAGCGGTTGTACGCCGAGCGTTACCCCAACAGGCAAATCCCCTGCCATGCCTTCTTCGCTCGAGTACACCAGAGGTTGTCCACAACGGGATCTTTCGACGGAGGCAGGCCTGAACGGGAGCGATCAGTGAGCACCCCCGACAACGAAGAGGCTGTGCTTAACCTGGTTGAGGACAACCCAGGTCTTAGCACGAGAGATATCGCCAGACATGTTGGCATTTCGCAAGCAACTGCGTGGCGCATCTTACGTTCCCGGAATCTGCACCCCTACCACATCCAGCGGGTGCAGTTGCTCAGAGAGCAGGATTTTGGCCCTCGAGTGGAATTCTCAAGATGGTACTTGGCGATGAGATCCAGGGATCCCCGTTTTGTAAACAGCATTTTGTTTACGGACGAGTCCACCTTCAGCCGGGAGGGAATGTGGAACGCCCACAACAGTCATGTGTGGTGTGATGAAAATCCACATGAAACCAGAAGCCGAGCAGCCCAGGAGCGTTTCTCAGTAAATGTGTGGGCCGGCATTCTGGGGGATTGCCTCATTGGCCCTTATTTGTTACCTGAACGGCTGACAGGTGGAAATTACCTGATTTTCCTGGATCAAGTGCTGCCGCAGCTTCTGGAGGAGGCGCACGTACCCGAAGGTTCGCGTCGCCAGATGTGGTTCCAGCACGATGGAGCTCCGGCCCATTACACGAACGACGTGCGTCTCCATCTAAACGCAAGGTATGGCCAGCGGTGGATCGGGCGTGGGGGTCCAGTTCACTGGCCTGCCCGATCACCAGACCTCACCTGCTTGGATTTCTTCCTTTGGGGTTACCTGAAGGCCGAGGTATACCATACACCTGTCAGCAGTGCTGAAGAACTTGTGGCGCGCATTGTGGCAGCTGCAGGGCAGATCAGAGATACTCCTGGCATTGTTGGAAACACACACTCCTCAATGCGACGGAGGTGCGAAGCCTGCATCATGGCCCAAGGTCGAAATTTCGAGCATCTTCTGTAGTGTTATTTTTTGTAAATAAATTTCCAGTATCATTGATGTTTTTGGTCTAAATTTATTCAGAAGTGTTGAGCAGAGGTAGAAAATGTGTTTTCATTATTACTAACTGATCGTAGCGCCCCGTTTCCAGTTAGCGTCCGAAATGTCAACGAATTATGTTTTTTGCCCAAAGCGCCCCCTATCGATGTTTCTTTTTGTACCGTTCAACTGAGTTTCAGAGAGCCCCAGCAAACAGAATCATGAAAATGCATGCCATAAGTCAAGAAATCTGTTTGTTTATCTCTTAGGAGCCTTCGAGTTTCGACCACCCTGTACTTTGACATTTTATTCCGGCTCTTACGCTTTTTGCAGGGCTCTACTTTTGGGTTCAAACTTTAAGTTAGAGTATAAACTTTGGCGAGCATGTGTTAAATTATCAAAATAACGGGCTTAAAGTTGTTGTCTAGCTCTCCAAAGTCTGCAGCGCCCCCTATCCATGTTTTAAGAGATACGCTTATCAAATTGGTACTGAAGAAAGTCTAAACAAACAGAATCATTTCGACGCAACAAGCAAGAAAATCTAACCATTTCCCTAGTTTTTATGACGTTTCGAATTTCGGCACCCAAATTTTCGAAAGCGCCTAGCGCCTTACCATCGCGTCAGGGACTCTACATTCCCTATTCAAAAATGTTCGTCTAGGTGTGCTCTATCGATCCTTAAAGTTTGTCACCGACGAGCTGAATCACCCTGTATAACAACAAGATATTCGTCATGAAAACTATGAAGTTCATATACAGGAATCCCTGAGCACTATCGGATTTAACATTCGCAAATTTTGATTATTCGCGAAATAAATATTGAGAAAGATTTCAACATTCGCAAATACTGGACTTGGTTATTCGTAAATTTTATTTTAGAAAGAATATATTTTTACAAAATAAACTCACTTTGTTCACAATTCTATGAACCACACTGCACTGGACACTTGTGTACTGCATAGCCTATTGTATTACTGTATGGTCTGAGTTGCCAGAACTTCAGCCCTTGTTTTGATTGGGGAAATTGACAATTGAAAATTTAGTTATTCTTTTAAATTCCTCAGACTTTTAGTTTATTGCACAGAATTTTTTTCAACAACATGTAGATTTTAAAAGGTATACCGACTGTTTCAGAATTATTTATACAAATATGTAAGGATAATAATGTACATCTAATCAAACAATTTTCATACTATAGGGTATAGTCGGATTCCGAGTACATATTCAGTTAAAAAATATATCTTAAACCTCATTTTTTCATATTTTTAACAATGAAAACATTACAGAGATGTTTTCAATAGACTCATCAATAGAATACAATAGACTCTGTGGGAAATGTAAAAGCATCAAGATAAGTGCTGTAGATGGCTACTATTCACATCTAAATAATACGGAGATAAGATCTTCATGATTAAGAATGTAGCTTACCGTAGATTTCATGTGGTAATTATTATAATTATTTTATGAATTGCTCTATATTGGGTTCCGCATGGCAGTCGGATTTTTATGATGTTGTTTTCGTGGGGATCATGTACTTTGTATATTTAAGATAGGATTCCTTTATAGACAGATTCAATTCTTACAATACTTAGTATGTTTCTTACACATATTTACTGTATTTTTATTTCTCTATATAGAAGCCAACCGTACCGCGTTTTGTGGTTTCTTGTCGCACTTTTTTGCAAAAGTATGTTTGTCAACACTAGTTACAAGTGGAATTCTCACCTAAAATATTTCTAAAATGGTTGTCTGGCCTTCTCCGAGGATCGTCTTCATAAAAGATTGACACGTTTTGGGGATAATAGGGGTATCCCAAAAATATACCAGAAGTAATTTAACCTTTGAGGATGTTTTTTTTTTAAAAATTCAATAGAAGTCAGGGTCGGTGGGGTCGTTCGGGACCTTGACAAAGCAGTTAATGTCGTCCAACCTACACTGTAATAGCGGACTAAAAAAATACTTTTAACATGCATATTTCATAGAATCATATATAATATAAGATAATGAAATACAGTTGGCTCTCGTTAATTCGAAATCGGATAAATCAGATAGAAATATTTTCGCTTAATTCAAACTAAACACGAAGTCATGAAATTTTCACTAGCAGAATAACATTAAAAATTTTCATTTATTCGAATTCATTTTCTCTTGATATTATTTAATCCGAACAGAGGTGAATTCCCAGTTTTCATTTTTCCTGACTATTTCACGGACTTCGGATCCTTGAAATAACTTTATTTCTTTCATTTTTATTAGAATTGTCCTGAGCTAGTATACATATAATTCCTGAGCTAGTATACATATTAATACCGCATTTGTTCATCAATGACACCTCTACCTCTTATTCCATTCAGCTTGTTTCTAATTACTTAATTAGTTTATGTATTTATATCTCTGAATTTAATAATAAGTCATAAATTTTTATTACAACATCCGAAATAAATTTTAAAAAATACTATAACATTAATTCCTTTGTAATAGTACCCTTTAAGCATGTTTTCCTCTCATATTTTTCATAATTCGAACATCTCTTGTGGTCCCGACGAGTTCGAACTAACTAGAACCGACTGCATATTAAAAATTGAAGTTGATCATAAGAAGTTGGTCGAAAAGCTAAGTCGTACCGCAGGAGGGAGAAATTGTGCCAAAAAGCAAGGCAAACATAAACGTTGCAATGAAAGACGAGATCCAACTTTCTACAGAATCTGTAATATACACAAGTATAATTACAGAATTCTGTAAGTATGTCATACAGAAAATACACAATACAACATTAATGATTGCTTAGATTCTTAGACTTTCGACATTCAAGTAAAGATACATTAAAAAATTAATATGGTTTATAATAAAAGAAAAATACAGGTGGTTATCAAAATAATGGAAACACTTGTGAATGAAAGGGACATTTAAGAATTCCCTTCGTAAGCATTAAAATATAATCTTAGCTACCAGATTTTTTTTAATATAAAAAGTACATGTATTAGGTAGTATGAGAGAGCTTTAGAAGAGTTGTCTACGTTTTGATTTTTATTGTCAGAAGCGTAAAATGACAGACCTCACAGATTTTCAAAGAGGCCAAATTGTAGGAGCCCGACTAGCTGGAGTGACGGTGACCGAAACATCCCAGCTTATAGGCGTTTCTAGAGGTACGGTGTCTAAAGTCATGACAGCATACACACAGCGCGGAAAGACAAGCTCAGCAAAGCAAAATAGTGGATGGAAAGAGAAGCTGAGTGAAAGAGACCGACGGGTATTGAAATGGATTGTAATGTCAAAAAAGAAAACAACTGCAGCCAAAGTGACCGCAGAGTTCAATCAGCATATGGATTCTCCAGTGTCAACAATTACAGTTCGGAGATACCTTCATAAAGAGAACATTTACGTCAGAACAGCAATTCCCAAGCCACTTGTCACAGACGCTAATGCCAAACGTCGTGTAGAGTGGTGCCACAACAGCAAAACCTGGTTGATTGATAAGTGGAAGACTGTTATATGGTCAGACGAATGATCTTTCACATTTTTCCCCACAACAGGACAGGTACATGTCTGGAGAACACCTGCACAAGCGTATGATCCTGATTGCCTTCGTCCAACTGTCAAGCATGGAGGTGGATCGGTCATGTTATGGGCAGCCGTGTCATGGTTTTCTGCTGGTCCAATCGTAACCCTGAAAGGAAGGATCACTGGGGAGAAGTATAGAGAAGTTTTAGCTGACCAGGTCCATCCCATGATTCAAATTTTGTTTCCTGCAGGAGATGGAATTTTCCAGGATGATAATGCCCCTATTCATGCAGCCAGAGTTGTCCAATCATGGTTTGATGAACATGAGAATGAGGTGGAATATCTACCTTGGCCCGCAAAGTCCCCAGACCTCAACATAATCGAACCGTTGTGGTCTATTTTAGAGCTTTCAATCCGGAATCGATATCCTCCACCGGCATCTCTCACGGATCTTTCACAATATCTCCATGAAGAATGGTACAATATTCCTCTAAACACTATTCAGAATTTGTATGATTCGATTCCCAGGTGAATCTAAGCTGTATTACATGCCAAAGGCGGTCCTACGCCATATTAATAAAGAATTCCTTCAAAATCTAGGGTTTTTCCATTATTTTGATAACCACCTGTATATACATCATAACTTTTGAAGCTGTATAATAAAAAGCAGATTACCCCACCCCACGGGTAATTTACCGTACCCCACGGGTAAAAACTGGTTCCGTAGGCTGTCTCATTGGAGTGGATTCGGTAGCTCGTGCGGACTATGTCCTATTGCACCTAATAAAGAGGCGAGCTAAATAAATATATAAATAAATAAAAATAAAAAACCTTCCCCTCTCCTTTTGCTGTCGGCCGAGGTCGGCAGCGAGAGAAGGGGAAGGGGGAATCTGAAAGGGAAAGAGCGTTAGGTACATAGTTATGTATTAATAAGCACTTCAATACTAACTAGCTAACTAACTAAATATATTTACTATAGATATTATGTATACTATGTAGATATACTATAGATTATATAACTACACAGGAAAGCACAAGCGGAAATCGATAGGTGGTGCTGTATGCGAGTTTTCACATTCGGGATATTGTTGCCAGTGGGCTACTTTTTCATAATTCAGATTTCCTGATTGGCTTAACGACGTTTCCGTACTTGCTCGTCGCGTATGTGGTTTCAATAGGAATGCACGTCATCTTATTAGGGAAGATGTGTATGTGACCATTTGAATCGGACATTTCGAAGCAAGTCGATTGGGCGTGGTGATCTCGACACATGACCTCTCAAATCATCTGATTTATCTCCTCTGGATTTTTTCTCTTGTGTACCATAAAGAACCTTGTGTACGACATGCCCATCAATTCTGAAATGGACCTGGTAGCACGAGCATCCATAGCCGCTGCTACGATCCGTGAAACGCCAAGTATTTTCGAACATGTCCGCCAATTTATGTCGAGTCAGTGTCGTGTGTTCATACTTGCCAATAGCCGCAATTTCGAACATCTTCCATGATGTTTACACGTCATACTTTTTATTTACTATTATTAATATTTTTTTAGTAACGTTTATTTGCATATTGTGTTGTGGCCTTATACTGTCTTTGTGTCTCTTTATCCCGTTACGGTTACGTTTACGCCCATGCTGAGGGCCATCGCTAAGACTTTTTATTGGTGGGGGAAAAGACCTTGAATTGCCAACTCAAATTTTCATATTTACCAACTCGTTTTATAATTTTGCCAAGTTGCCACACATAAAAAATGCAATACAATTCTTATTTGTAAAAAGTTTAATAATATTCCCAATTAAAGTTTTAACTTTTGCAAGTTCTATGAAAAATAGGAAATGTATTACAGTTTTTATAAAAATTTTAATTAAATTTGCCAAGTGTAACAACATTTGGAAATGTTTGGAGTGGAGCCTTCCCCCCTGCCCCCCCCCTTAGCGAGGCCCCTGGATGTAATTATGATTCCTAATGATGTTCTCTACCAAGTTTGACAACGGCATTCGTAAACACCCTGTATAATATAACATGGAACTTATCAGTGAATTATAATTTTTGCATTTTAAGTAACAAATTAATTATTGTTGCTCGATGACGATTGGGACTCTTAATAAGACTACTATTGGCGCGGGGCCCTCCTTGGTCGGTCTCTCCATTTGGCCACTAGTTGCGCCGACATTAATAGAAGTAAAAGAACTGTAAAATATGTAGAATAAAAATCAAATTATGTAATTAAAATTTTGAATCCTGGAAAGCGTAATTCATTACCGCTAATATAATTCAATTTAAATTGCAATAAAAAATGTTTTGTATGGCTTTTAAAGTTAGTCTATTAAAAATACCGTAACAAATATCTTCATATCATAGTGAATGAAAATCCGATTTCGGCTTATCCCAAAAGATCTGCACGGGCCGGAATTTCCAAGCCCGGGCCCGACCCGACCCGGTATAAAAATCAAAAATTCGGTCTTAGCCCAGTCTGGCATGTTTATATTTTTACATTTCTAGGCCCGGCCAATAAAGAAATCCGTAAAAATAGGCCCGAACCTTGTACATCTTGTAATATGTATACTAGATCTTATGGTGCTGTATTTGATGTCTATGTTTACTTTAATTCAGTTCTCTCTCTCTTTTTTTTAATACGAATCAAATTTTATACCGAAATTTATTGATACCAAAATTTGACAATACAAACTCCGATATTTTTTAAATATCTATTCTTTTTCCTTAAAAAATGTCTCGAACGTAGGAACATTTCCTCAGATAATTATCTGCAATATCCGTTGAAGACACTTAGAACTATATTCGTTTTCTTTCCCCTTTAACGATCTTTGTATCTGTTTTCGTAATTTGTTAGTCGTTTCGATGTAATTAGGTTTTCATTCCTTCTCTTTCCGAAGGAGTGATCGCTGTCTGCCGCTGTTTGTAAATGGGTGTCTGCCGAATCCTTCCGTCGCCCACTGATGGGATTCCAAAGGCCATTTGAGACATGTCGGAAACAAACGGGGAAAAAAGGAAAAAATATATATCCCGCCGCTCTTTTTTTTCCCGCTCTTGTTTTATATCAATACTGTCTGAGTACGATGATAAAACTTATCTGCAATGCAAATCCATATATTGATGCAACTTAAGATAGTGCGGTAATATTGTCCTAAATTTGTTTTTAAATGCTACTCTTTTTCATTCATAAGTGTATAAAATGAGCTTACATTTTTATTCAGTTTCGAAGAAATCAATCAACTGCTTTTTTACATTTCCTAATATTCTTGAGAGAATTAATAACTTCAGTTGCCCTGTACGTATTTCTGATCATATTCTAAATTTGAAAACTGTATTTAACCATTTGTTGGAGGGGATGGCATATACTCAGGGTCGTAGATAAAGAGGTGAAAAGGGCTGCTCACCCCCCCCCCCCCAACCTAAAGCATTTTTAGCCTCCCTTGGAAAAAATTCCAAGGTCACTAAATTAATTTATATTCCGAAAATTTGAATGAAATTCTGCCCAAAAATCTAATTTTGTTTTGAAGATCTTTCACAGTTTTGCAAAAATACAAAATTGTTACTAAAATAAGTGTTTCAACACTTTCTCATCCTATTTGCACGTATGAAGCCAACATGATATTTAATAGTGCACTAATTATACACTAGAATTTTTCATCATCCTATTCTTTTCTTAGCATAAAATGAAATTATTACTAGAGTGTAATGAGAAACATAGAAACTACAGTGTGAATATGCATTAATTTAATCACAGAGAAAGAGAAAGAGAGAGAGAAAATATGACCCCCCCCCTCCCCCAATTATTCACTTCTAGCTACGACCCTGCATATAGCGTAATATTGGAAGGACGACTTATGGAGTACGCCAGGTTTGGAGTTTACTATCCTCTGCTTGAATATTTTAGATATCTTTCCTAGTTTTTATTATTAATCTGATAACGAACTGTATTAAAAATAAATTAAGGAAAGAAAATATATATAGAACAGAAAAAGAAGAAGAAAAATACTTTTAATATTATCTAAGATTGTAATTTACAAAGCTAAAATTTACATTACGAGTTATGTTATTTTCAGATTCATCGATATTAGGCGCACTGCTAAAGGATTCTTCATCTGAAAGTTCTTGTAAATTACACAAATAATCTTCAGGAACTACACAAACTTTTCTTATTGTACTTAGAGGGGCAGCGTGAGGTGCGCGAGGAGGGTTGGAGGGGCCAACAACGTGACGCATAAACAAGAAATAGTTTAAAGGAAAACCAGGAGTCAGACTGAACGGAATGGTTAAGCACACTGAACAAGGGAGATATTTCTAGAAAGATGGAGAAAGGGTGGAGGCTTATGATTATTAGTCTGTTAGCTCCACAGACTTCTCATATAAGTACACGCCACATTCCATTGTTCTCTCGGGAAGGTTTCGAATCCAACATCTTTGACTTTCATCACCAAAAAGATGCCGCTTTTTGGCGGTGATCGCTTTATTGGCAACTTTCAAATTTCATTCTCGCATTAAAATAAATGTAAACATAGAAGCGAAACTACAAGCTCTTGTTGCTATAATTGTCATTTTGGAAGTTAAAATAATAAGTTCTTAAAAGAACTGTTAAAAGGTAAAGAGAAAAGCAGAAGTACGCTCAACTCAAGACAAATATAAAAATGTGAGTTTCGGCGGGAATGCAGTGAAAAATTCCGAGGAAATTTTGGCAGGAGAAAAGCTGGTTTGGCGCGCTAAATCTGCCCTCCGTCACGTGACGGCAGGCAAAGATCGCGGCTTCAAGAAAAGGTTGCCGATGTGGAGTCTAGTTATGTGAAGTCTGTGCAACCAGAAAGAACTCATTGGCATATTCCGTACGCCAGTTCCGCCAATTGAGGGTTAAGTGGCTTCAAAATTTAAATATGTTTTTAATGATTACTAATAATTATAAATTATGTTGCCCAATTGAAAAGTGTATAAACCGCATTCATTACTTATTTTATATACACGCATAATAATAAGGATGCATTATAGTCCGAAAGGTAGCAACATTTTTAGTTATATATTTCATACAAGTTGATTTTTAAACATGTAATTGATATTAACTACAAGAACATCCATCTGTTGTCGTGATGACAGTGGCTGTGATCTCCAGGACTCGTACGGTCCTTGAAAGTCCTTGAAGTCCTTAAAAGTGCTTTCATTTTAAGAATGAATTTTTGGTACTTAAAAATACTTATTGTCAAGCATAATCTGCAAAAAGTCCTTAACCTTCTCCGGCGCAGTGTGCCCAATCCCCGGGCACACCTAATTTTAATTCCAAACTTGCAAAATGCGCCAATAATATTTTAATAAAATTTTGCTTTTACAATGAAAGCTTAAAGAGTTTTTAATTTCTAAAAAAATCCCACGTAGCTTCCGGTGTCAGTCGATAATTTCTCATTTTACTAATAGAATTTGTTCGTGTCGAAAATGGTTAAAAGTGCTTAATTTTACTCTTGTATCATTTCTCAACCAGGGGTGAAACTTTTTTGCATTTCTTTGAAGTTCTGATTTTTAAAAAAATATTTTAATCCTCCCTTGCCTCCCCTTCTTCCAAAATGTCACTTCCGCCCTTTTCTCCCCCCCCCTCCATAGTATAAATATTTAAAATCTTTAAAACTTGTGTTTTTTTTTGTTGTTGTTGTTTGTTTGTTTTTGTTTGTTTTGATTTGTTTTTTTACTTTTTCTACTCTATTTTTTTTATTTTTATTTATTTATTTATTTATTTTGGTGAATAAATAATCAGTCCTAAATTTCATTGACAATTCATTCCATCACATTTCATTTCATTAAAATTTCATCACAATGTCACTTTCTCAAAATTTTTCTCTGACCCCTCCCCCCCCCCCACACACACACATTACTCTTTTTTCCTTTGCTTGTCCTCTCGTCCCCACTTAAAGAGCACATATATAGAATTTAAAATCTTTAAAACACTTTATTTATTTATTTATTTTTAAAGTGCGTTTGCATTCATGTAAATAAGTATCACCTATAGTCGTCGTTCAGTCCGTCTGTCTGACCGCATATAACAGATCAAAAACTGTCCAGCCGAATCATTTAAAACATATAATTGTTGCATAATTTTGTCGAATCATTTGAAATTTAAAATATATAATGTTTGCATAATTTTGTCGAATCATTTGAAATTTAAAATATATAATTGTTGCATAATTTTGTCGAGTCATTTGAAATTTTATGAAAATCGGATGTACAGTTTGATTACAGGGACAATCAAAAGTATTCCATTACAATACGATCAATAACGAGAAAAAAATTGTTTCAAGTTCATTTTAATGGCGTTACAGCCTTTCAAACAGGATAAAATTGATATGCGTTTACTAAAGTGTACTAAAAATATACATTTTGTGCAATATGTGATGCAAAAAATGTTTATTATTCATTAACAGAGCTACACACAAAAAAATTCTGTAACTTAATCATACATGAGAAAACATTGTTTTCGGCGTATTTTAATCATGTTTTATTACTTCATTTATAATGAAATTGATATTTGTTGCTAAGATTTTTTACAAATTACTTCCTGTATAATAATATCGCTATTAGTATTTACAAGGACTCACAAAAGACTTCGGATACTATACTGTACCAGAAATACCATATGTTACGGATTTTTGCTAGAAGTGCATTTTTAATTGTGATATGAGTTTCTACATTTTTGCATATTACGTTGTGTTTATAAAGGTTGTATATCATATACAGGACAACACAACAGGATCTGTTAGAGTTACAGAGTATGAATGCAAGTAGCTTAAAAGTGGTTTTTGAATGAGTTATACATTTTTACGATATCCCATGACAGGCAATGATTCTAGGTTTTCCATGTTGATTACGTCCTATTTAAGATGAAGTCCTATTATTTTCGTATTACTGAATTGAACATATACCGGGTGGTTATAAAATAAGTATCCCTATTTGGAGCTGTCTGTAGCTTGAAACCCGAATGAAGCCAAAATTTGTACACATACCATATGAGAAGGGGGAAGAAGACTGGAACAATAAAAAATAATTGCAATAGTCGCCGAAAGATGGCGCTTTTGTGTTTGAAATGTAATGTACAATACAAGAACGCAGAATTAAGGCACAAAATTGCATTACCTTTCGTAAGACTTTTCGCACAGTAACATATAGAATATCCAAATTTCGTGCAACTCCACGTGCACTAAGACCGGCTTCTGGAGTCCCTGATAGCATCACAATCGCAGCAGCAATTTCTTCTTGAGTGCGGAGAGGTAATGGTTTCCTCCCTCTTCCACATTTTACAGTAAACGATCCAGTCTCCTCGAATTGTTTTACCATCAGGCACGTAGCCAGGGAGGGGGCTAAGGGGCTGAAGCCCCTCCCGAAAGTTTGGAAAGTCTTAACAAAATTATCTTTATGACAATAAAATAAGTTTCATTTGTTTTTAAATTCCATAACATAAAAATCAATTTCATTTTCATTTGCAAAAATATTTATTTATGCAATTACAGTTACAGTAATCCTTCATTATATCAATTATTTGGCTATATTGTTTTTTAATACATATTTACCACTAAAAATATAAATATTTTTTTAAACACAATTTTAACTATCTTTATGCTCATTAAAATTCGATCAAGTGAAATTTTATATCATTAATTTGACTTAGAAAAATTAAGTATAATACACATATGATGCATTAACTTTAGGAGACAAATATAAAACATTTACTTGTCATGTTATGATCTTCTCCAGTTTTCTATATTTTCCCGTATGTAAAGGAAAATTAAAGCAGTCAATGTTCAAATGTTTTGCAGAGAAAGGAGTTAAAAACTTTAGTAATCGTCTATGTAATGTAAAATTATGTGAAAAAATATAATCTTAAAGAAAGTATCTTTGATAATGATGTTATAACTGTAAAACGCTTTTTATTAAAAACTGTTAGAATGCATTTTTGAAAAGTAATGGTGCGAAGAAAAATGATATGGTATCGAGAAACCTTTGAAGAGACCACGGTGGCATTTCCAAGTCTTTTCACTCAACAACTTTTCTGCGAATTGTATGCAGTTGAATCTTTAATTGAAAGAAAATATGTATAAAGTAGCTGATTTGTCTGGCAAAATTTTCCTTTGTATTTTGTAAAGCCATCAACCTTAGGGATAGATGTGGGGATTTTTGGCAGTTTTTCATAGGGCAACCGAGAAAGCTTTCTAGCCCATCAGCACACATATTTGGATAAAATTTACCCCAATTACAAATTGAAGCCAATCTACAGATGTAGGCGAGCGTGCTGACTGTCTAAGGACTACTATTATTATAATCAATTTAGGGACATTTTGAGTTGTGTTTGGTCAAAGTAAAAATTTAAGCAACACTAGCTCAGTTTACAACCAGAAATTTAATTTAATAATTGAAGTAAAGTATATTCTGAGTTCAAAAAAGCAAATTTTGTCAAATAAAATTTTTGGATCTAAAATAAACTTTATGAGTCGCGGTTTAAATTATGGGAAATATAGTATTTTGTCGGTATGCTGGATAAAATGGAAGCAAAAAGTTAATGATTATTATGGAATCTTTAAAGTAATTGCAAAATATTATATGAAATGGCAAAAATTATTTTTCAGGCGTGTTTTTTTTTATTTCAAAATTACAAAACAGCACCATGGGTGTACTAAATCTTTAATTGTTTTACATAAAACCAGTTCTTATAATATCAATTTTTTCTCATAGCAAGTCTTGTTTTGAAATTGAAATTGAGGATTATTTTGATGTTAGCGTTCAGAACAATTTGACTCTGATGAAGGTTCGGGCCCCGCCAGTGGCCGAGAGGTTCGGACCTCTCAACTGGTAGACGGCAGGTGCTGGGTTCGAACCCAATCGCGGCTGTCGGCCTAATCGTTCGGAGTTTTCGTGGTTTTCTTCGAACCTTGCGTAAATACGGGTTAAGTTCCCTTAGAAAGACCCCCACGAAGGGCACTCCCCTCCTGGTCCTATATCCCTAGCGCAGATAATCGGACGTCAAAAATCAACCAACCTGATGAAGGTTCATCAAGTACTCGATATGAACCTACAGTATGAAAAACTACAATTTGATATATTGTTATGTAACTAGTGATGATTTAGATGTTGCCACAAAGAGAAACATTTTTGATTTCGTTTTACTTTCCAAAAAGCCATACAATTTTCAAAGAATTGTAGGGAAGAAACAAAAATAAGAGAAATGGTTAAAAGATCCCGAAATAGTGTTTTCTTTTTTTACATATTCCAAAATGCATTTATTGTAAACATTGTTTTTTGTTTTTTCACGAAAGGATAATAAAGAGAGATCACAAAAAATCAGAAAGACTAGTTTCTACATGTTTCAGACATTGTAAAAAGGCTAAATGTGTTTTTTTAAAGCATATGCAGTTAGATTTTCATAAACCGTATGTTATTTTAGTAAACAAATTTGAAATTTCTTTAGGAAAATAAAAAGTTATTATTTCATTGTTGGGTTTTCAAAAAGCTTCTGGAAAAGAAGAAATCAAGAAAGCACTCGGAGCAATACTTGAAATAGTCTTATTTTGTGCACAGGAAAATACATCAATGAGAGGTGATCACGGTGACGATCATCTAATGTTAGAGAAATGGATATAAAAAAGACTGTTAACTAAGAGCTCTTTTAAGTTTTGAGCAATGTATGGAGAGAATGAATTGAAACGAGAAATTATAAATATTAGCGTAAATGCTATTTACTTCATTCCAGACATTTTGAATGAAATCATTCAAATGTCCTCGGGTACAGTTTTTTAGTTTTTATTCCAGCCAAAAATTTATGAAAAATAATATTACAACTTTGTGATGAACTATACCAACTATACAGCTCATATTCAAAATATTAGAAAAATTACCTTTTTTTTTAGAAATTGAAAATATCGTTTGGTAATTTAATGTCTTTTAATGAAAATATGCAAACGATATTTTTATTAAGAACTTATTGTTGATTAAACTTACTTGTTATCTTAAATTTAATATGATTTTTGAAAAGATTAATTGCAAAAAAAATTATTTTGAAAAGTCAAAATATTAGAATATTTATTCAAGTGGTTCAAAATATTAGAATATTTCACATTAATTCTCCTTTAATCATTACCAATTCTTAACTGGTGGCATCATTGATTAAATTCAGACTATTTTATTAAAAATCAGTATTCTTTTTTGCAGTTTGTTTCTTTTTCGTCTTAAAATGGGCCGTGTGAGTGATATTCCTGAATCTACTAAACTTCGTATGGTTGATTAGTATCGGCACGGTAAAAATCAATGTTTTATAGCGAATTATTTACATTGTTCGCAATCGAGCGTTAGTAAAATACTAACACAATATTCAAAAATTGGAAAATTTCAAAATAATCGCCGAAATGGTGGCCGAAAACCAAAAACATCTGCTAGAGATGACAGGAAACTGAAGCGTATAGTTAAGAAAAACCGTTTTAAAAGTGTGCGATTCTTGCACCGAAAATGGAAAGAAGAAGGAGTTGAAGTTTCTACATCGACAACATTAAGACGTCTCCATAAATTTAAATTTGAATCTCGTGTACCGAAAACAAAGCCTCTCATGACTGCAAGACAAAATCGTATAAGATTGAATTGGTGTAAATCAAGACGTTTATGGAGCAATGAAGATTGGAAAAATATATTATTTAGTGATGAAAGTATGTTTTGTGTTCCATATGGCAATCAAGGTATTCGAGTTTGGAGAATGAAGCAAGAAGCATTTGATAAAGAATGCCTTAAACGTTCCGTAAAATTTGCTGCTAGTGTCATGGTTTGGGGTTGTATGAGTGCAGAAGGACCTGGAAAGTTATGCATCGTCTACGAAAAGGTTAACTCTCTGATATATCAAGAAATTTTAGAATATTACATGATTCCATCATCAGAAGATTTATTTGAAGATGATTTCATCTTTCAACAAGATTTAGCGTCCCCGCATACCTCGGTGTCAACTAAGAATTGGTTCCGCCAACGCAACATTAAGGTACTTCCTTGGCCACCAAATTCACCAGATCTTAATCCCATCGAAAACTTATGGTGTATAATGAAGAAAAAACTTCAAGAAAATCCTCCTTCAAGTAAAACTGAGTTAGTGGCACGTATAAAGTCTATTTGGGCTAATATTGATAGAAATGTTTGTAAACACCTTCTATATAGTATGCAAGATCGATTGTACGCTGTTATGAAAGCTAAAGGGGATGCTACAAAATATTAACTACCATTTACTTCATATTCATAAGGTAATATTGTTGCGTAAAATAAAATATTCTAATATTTTGAACCAATCTAAATTTTATTCTAATATTCTGGTGTGTTTAAGGAAGCTGTATACCTAATTTATTGTGCTGTATTTTATATTTTATAAATGTTAAAATCTTATCTAAACATTCCAGATTTAATTTATAAGAAATTTAATTGCATTTACTTAGTATAAAAAATAAATAAATGACAAATAATTTTTTCTTATTACTTTTTCTCAATTATTTTAATATTTTGAATATGGGCTGTATATGACCACTATATATGAACCAACTGTATATGAACTATGTATGACATGTATAAATGCGTCGTATAGGCGTATGATGAAGCAGCCGGTAAGCCTAGTCATGTTAGAGGTATCAATTCTAGAATTCTTCAGAATATCCAAAAATTAGTTACGCCCACTGTGAAAGCCAACAGTTAAATCTATCCTTGTCCAACAGCATGCTGATTCCCGTCATTCGAAAGTATCATGGACTTGTTAAACCACTGACAAAAGTTTTTAAAAATCACCTAAAGGCAAATTTAGCACTTTAAGAAGCAATTGCATCATATGACCCAGAAAACAAAAAAAAATTACTTCTCCGCATCTGTGACAAAAAATTTATCGAGAATTATAAAAGCATATTAACTTTTGTTGAACTATTTAAATACATTTGAATTAGCTCAGAAAATATTTCGAAAAACACATGGAAGATTTCATCAACAGCTAGAGCTTTTTTGGCAATCAGGGAGAAGAGTGATTTTTTCACAAGCCTGTCTGTTTGTGAGAAGGTTTTCTTTCAAAGTCATAGAGAATTCTTCAAGAAAAATCTCGGGACATGATATCATTTGTAACTCTTGCTAAAGATATCCTAATTGTTTTGCATAAATATAGAGAAAAATGCGATAGAAATCTTTTGTGAGATATTTTATTGTGCATCAAAACTTTGGGAAGACATTTTTAGGTAGATTTCGTATGAAATACTACCTATTGCAATCGCACCAGTTTATCTATCTATCTATCTATCTATCTATCTATCTATATATATATATATATATATATATATATATATCACTTTTTTATGGATACGATAACTTCTATAATTCTTCACCAATCTCCACCAAACTGGTACATAAAATCAAAGGGAATAAAATCTCGGCTAAGTTCGTTAATGGGCAAAATTGGACCAAGAGGGTCGGAATAGGGGGCGTTTTTGTGAAAACCGAAAAAACGCCATAACGTCTTTATTAAAGTAGATATCGAATCGGTTTAAAGTTTACATTACTTCTTAAAAATGGGTCAAAAGTTTATGCATGACAGATTTTTGATAAATTTAGAAGTGGGCTCAAGGGGCGAAAAAAACAGGGTTTTTGAGAGAAAAAAAATTCATAACTTCGTCAATTTTCAAGATATCAAGTCCAACAAAATTTTTTGTAAATGTTCTTAAAATTATCTAAAACTTTTGTATTTCCAAGTTTTTGATAGGGTCAAATTTTACAAATGAAAAAAATTAAAAACGAAAAGAAAAAGGGCGGTGAAAAAAGAGAAAAATCCATAACTCCGTCAATTTTAACGATATCAAATCTGATTAAATTTATTTTACATCTTCTCAAAAATATCTACAACTTTTATATTGACAAGTTTTTCATAGGACCAATTCGTATAGCAAAAAGAAATTTAAAAAAAAATAGGAGTTGGAGAAAAAACCTCAAATCCAAACTGCTTATATTCTGACTCATTTTTAAATTCATTTTTGATTTTAAACGCATCCAAATGGTAGATCCTCTTATTTAGAAACTGTATAAAGTGACACACTGGTCAATTTTCTGATTAAGACAGAATATATTTCAAAAAAGGCTACCAAAAAGGGTATTTTGAACAGAATTTCCCAAAGTCATCGGGACTGAAAATTTAAGTTCAAATAAGAAATTGCGTTTTTTTCTGACTCGTTTTTAAATCCATTTTTGTTCTCAAACGCATCCAATTTACAGATCCTCTTATTTAGGAACTATATAATGTGATGCGTTGGTCAGTTTTTTGATAAAGATGGAATATATTTCAAAAAAGGCAACCAAAAAAGGTATTTTGAACAGAATTTTCCGAAATCATCGTGATTGAAAATTTAAGGAAGTGTTCAAATAAGAAATTGCGTTTTTTATTACTCGTTTTAAAATCCATTTTCGCACTCAAACGCATCCAATTTACAGATCCTCTTATTTAGGAACTACATACTGTGACGCATTGGCCAGTCTTTTGATAAAGATGGAATATATTTTTAAAAATGCTGTCAAAGTGAGTATTTCGCACAAAATTTTCCGAAGCAATCATGATTAAAGAATTAAGGATGTATTCAAACAACAAATCGGTTATTTTATGACTCATTTTTAAATTCAATTTTTTTCTCAAATGCATTCAACTGACAGTTTCTTGTTATTTAGGAACTGTATAATGTACTGTTTTGGTCGATTTTTTGAAATAAATTCAGAATTTATTTCAAAATATGTTGTCAAAATGGGCATTTGAGCTGAATTTTTCTTAAGATGATTCTGATAAAACCAGTTTTTGCAGAAAAATGAAATTAAAAATTTTTCATAAACGGCCAAATGAAGTTATTAAACTGGGTTTATCTCTAATCATATATATATATATATATATATATATATATAATTAGATTTTTTTTTTTTTTTTTTTGAAATGAGCACTCTTCGAAATCTACCTCCGCCTATAGGCCCAGCCTACAGGGATTTTTAAAACTGAAATAGAGACCCCAAGACTAATATTTAGACAGATAACACGTACAAACCGTCATATTTCATCTGCTGAAGAGTATTGCAATGTCACGGTCTTTATTCTCTGTGTAGAAAGTCTCATTCAAAATTTAAAGGATCGATTCATTTCGAATGAAGACATTCTAAGAGATTTCCCACTACTTCTTCCAGGATTTGCTACACCGGAAAAAGCAAGAAAATTAGAGAATCTGTCGCAATATTTTCAGGATAAAGTGTCAATGTAGGAAGTGAAAGCTGAATATGAATTATCGTGTAAACGAATTACTAATGTTGACACCAACACAGAAGGCCTAAAAGTTTTAGTACTGTAATGTGACATATTACAATAATATGAAACATTTACGGACAGTCTTGGTTGAAAGACCAGTAACAACAGTCAGTGCTGAAAAAAATTTCTTTCGACAATGAAAATAATTAAATCTTTTCCTCGAAGTGTTATGACCAACGAGAGACTGGGTTGCTTTGTAATGATTTCCATACATTGAAACAGTTGATCTTAATAAATTAGTCAGCATCACTAATTAAATTAGTCAGCGGCACCACCAAACATGGTGCTCACAGATTTTGATGATTTCCAAGTATGTTGTAGGGGTCATACCACTAATTATTTTGGTGAAAAGGTTTCTTCAAATGGGCCTTCGTTTTTGAGAAATTGGGGGTCAAAGTTCAGCGTATATGTCAAATACTTATTAGTACAATCTCCGCATGTGAATCAGTGGTGTCGTGGTAACACGCGAACTTGCGAGTCGAAGGGTTGCGGGTTCGAATCAGCCCTCGGTTTTTTACTTATTTTTATACTTTTACACTTCGCAAATTATAAGCAGAACTGAAAATTCTACAGCTTTTAACCATTTGATATTTTCTGAAGAGGAAAGTTTACTTTGTCAACATTTTTTATTATTATTATTATTATTTTTTTAAATATGGTGAACTGACTGCACTTCAGGGTTCAACTAAAAGTACATTTTGCAACAAATAAATAAATAACAATTTGTATTTAATTAAAATTTTGAAAAAGTATAAGAAAATTTCAATATTTTAAAATCTCCACTACTTTAAATATTAATATTTTTAGATTAATCAGTCACTTTTTTTCTTTTCAAATGTGTATTACACAATATTGTGCATGAATTTTTAGATAATTTAATACTGCATTTAATGTAATTTATATTACTTAAATACTTAATTCATGATAAATATGTTTAAAAATACTTTAAAAGTAAAAAAAAAAAAAAAAAAAAAAAAAAAAAAAAAAAAAAAGGTTTAATCATCATTTGTACAAGTGTAAATATAAGATCAACAAAAAGAAATCTTCATTTATTCTGATATTACGGATTAAAGCAGACGATTTTAAAAAAAAAGCATTTTTATATGTATTGTAAATATTATCTCATTAACAGACGATTTCAGTTGAATGTAATAAAAATAGATGTAATCTGTCATTCCTTATTTGTGCAAACGAAAACTTATGTTGAAGTTGAACTTTGGAGATAAATGTATTTACAGAAAATTGGAAAATGAAAATTTGGATAACTGGTAAAAACTTGCATTTTAACATTACTGCATTAATATTTTATTATTCTTCCGAAGATACGCATTACTTGAATAATCTAATCCTAAAGACGTTTAAAAAATTGCACCAAAAAATTATTTTGTATTATTTATACAAAAAAGGGCAAGTTTTCATTTAAAATGCTATAAAATAAAAAAACGATTGGAAAAAGAAAAATCATTATTTCAGGATTGTGCTTAAAATAAAAAAACGCAAATAATAAGTAATAAATAAAACAGTTCTAGGCGTAAATTAGTTTTGCAGTTTTTTCTATAGAAACATTAGTTTAAAAATTGCAGAAAAAAATAAATTTTTATGAGAAAATTTTAAAATGTAAATGTAATTTATTAAGAAAATATCAAAAGCTGTAGTAATTCTGTAGTAAAAATATTTGAAATTTGTAACGTTTAAAAATTTAAAAAAAAATAAAAAAAAAACAAAGGCGGAGGACGAATTTGAACCAGCAACCTTTCGACTCGCAAGCACACGTGCTACCACGACACCACGGATCCACATGCGAATGTCGTACTAATAAGTATTTGACATATACGTTGAACTTTGACCCCCAATTTCTCAAAAACCAAGGCCCATTTGAAGAAACCTTTTCACCAGAATAATTAGAGGTATGGCCCCTACAACATACTTGGAAATCATTAAAATCTGTGTGCACCATGTTTGGTGGTGCCCTTGCAAAAAGAAATTACAATGATTGCTTCTGTTGCACAAAAAATTTATTGTGCCAAGAGTATTGCATTTATAAATATTATAATCAGAGAATGTGAAATACAAATGTAGTTTTTATGATTATTTATGACTGTAGCCATTAATTCTTCTTTGGAAAAAATAATGCATGTAGTTAATTTCATTTATGAATCAATAGTTTCAAAACCTCGCACTCATAATGTCAGACTTTCGAATTCTAATATTAATCCGGTGTTTTAAATCAATTCACATTATTTGTCTGCATTTCAGTATTTTTTAATGTTTTTCTCATAGGATGCTTGAGGCTCATCTCAAACATTGTTATTTTGTGCTTTTTAAATTTCGCGAATTTTTTTTCCTGAAAATTCTTTCAGTATCTGATCCGGTTTGATAATTAGAATTGCTCTTGAAAGTCAAAAGCTGCAACAGAAATTGAAAAAATTAAATACGAAATAAGAACATTTGACAGTGTCATCTAGTATCCTATGCAGCAACACACTTTAGGTTTAGCCTTTTTTTGCTGTTAATTATACAAAATATATTTGTAAGATCTGAAAAAAATCCAAAATTGAGCCCCTCCCGAAAGGAAATCCTGGCTACGGGCCTGTTTACCATTCTTCCCACTGCACACGGTGTCAAAGAACCTTTTCTTTTACGCATTCCTTTCACACGCCTGAATTCACGTAATGCATCTGCACTGTTTGAACTGTTAACGTAGAATAGTTTTAAAATTAAAGTGCGATCTGATAAACTGAGAGCCATGTCGTACAACATTAATGTCAGAAATGACCACGTTTTGATTTTACTAATGATTACAACGGTATTTTCACCGACAGGACCCGTAGCGCCATCTGTTGCCGATTATCGTAACTATCTTTTTTATTGTTCCATTCTTCTTCCCCCTTCTGGAATAGTATGTGTACCGATTTTGGTTTCATTTGGGTTATTCCTTCAAGCTACAGACAGCTCCAAATAGGGATACTTATTTTATAACCACCCTGTATAATCATATCAAATTTTGTATTCATGTATTTTTTCATAAGAGTTTAACAACTAATGCATCAAGCTCTGAATATTTATAAAATTAATTACAGTACGGACGTTATTTGCCACGTTTGGCGAGAAATTTCTATCTTATTTTACTTATTTACAAATTTTCAGAAAAGTAAATTTATAAATCAATTAATAAACTCCTTTTCTTCTAAAAGAAATGAAAAAAAATCTGCTTTCCTTTTTGCCTCTTCTGCTCATAAATTTTAAAATGTTAAAAATCATTGTTTTTTTTTTTAACTTTTTTTGATTTATCTGTTAATTTATTGTAACAATAAATAATCGATCATAAAGTTTTACTCCCCCTCCCCCGCACCTTACCGAGCATACGAAAGTTAGTCTTTTAAACTGTTTCATTTTCATTTTTTGCGCTATATAAATTCGTTTCCTATAGAAAATAAAGCAAATAATTTGAGGAGTCCACAAACCATGGAAAAATCCTTTATCTTATATTATAATGCGAGCAAAAATTGTGTGTGTCTGGGTGTGTAAATTTTATCTCAAAAACGACTCTAACGATTTTCGCAGAAATTTGGATTTTACCATTTTCGGGCACGAGAAGACCATTGGAGTAGGTCACATGTTCGAGAAAATTCGATTATTGGGTAATTTTGGGTCATAATGGGTCAGGATCAAGCTATTTATATCTAGAGAACGGCTGGATTGATTTTAAGGAAATTTTGTATCCAATCGTTTTTTGGCACGAGGAGACTATTGGGCTGGGTCACATATTCGAAAAATTTTGATTAGTGGGTCATTTTTGGGACATTATGGGTCAAGCCATTTTTATCAAAAAAACGGCTCTAACGATTTTGACCAAATTTTATATTTTATCGTATTGGATTACAAGAAGACCAATGGGTTAGGTAACATGTTCGAGAAAATTCGATTAGTGGGTCATTTTTGTGGTCATTTTTGTGGTCATTGTGGGTCAGGCTATTTTTATCTAGAGATTTTCTCACGCAATTTTGACTAAAAATTGCATTCTATGGTTTTCGGGCACGAGGAAAACATTGGGCTAGGTTACATGTTCGAGAAAAAATTTTAATGGGTCATTAAGGGTCTGGGTCAAGCTATTTATATTTAAAGAACGGCAGAATCAATTTAATCGAAATTTTGCCTGCAACAGTTTTTTGACACGAGAAAGCTAATGGGCTAAGTCACACGATCGAGAGATTTCGATTATAAGAGTCATTTGTGGGTCATGATGGGTCATAATGGGTCATGGTCAAGCGATATCTAAAAAACAGATGAATCGATTTTAATGAAATTTTGTATACAACATTTTTCGGCACGAAAAAACTATTGGGCTAGGTCTCATGTACGAGAAATTTCGATTAATGGGTCATTTTGGGTCATAAAAGATCTGGGACAAGCTATTTATATTTAAAGAACTGTAGGATCGATTTTAATGAAATTTTGTATGTAACAGTTTTTTGACACGAGAAAACTAATGGGCTATCTCACATGTTTGAGAGATTTCGATTATAAGAGTCATTTATGGATCATGATGGGTCATAATGGGTCATGTCAAGCCATATCTAAAGAACATGTGGATCAATTTTAACGAAATTTTGTATACAACATTTTTTTCGGTACAAGAAAATCATTGGGCTAGGTCACATGATCGAGAAATTTCCATTAATGGGTCATTTTGGGTCATAAAAGATCTGGAACTAGCTTTTTATATTTAAAGAACTGTAGGATCGATTTTAATGAAATTTTGTATGTAACAGTTTTTTGACACGAGAAAACTAATGGGCTATCTCACATGTTTGAGAGATTTCGATTATAAGAGTCATTTATGGGTCATGATGGGTCATGTCAAGTTATATCTAAAGAACATGTGGATCAATTTTAACGAAATTTTGTATACAACATTTTTTCGGTACAAGAAAATCATTGGGCTAGGTCACATGATCGAGAAATTTCCATTAATGGGTCATAAAGGGTCTGGGTCAAGCTATTTATATTTAAAGAACGGCAGGATCGAGTTTAACGAAATTTTGTGTGTAACAATATTTATACACGAGAAAACTAATGGGCTAAGTCACATGTTCGAGAGCTTTCGATTATAAGGGTCATTTGTGGATCATGATGGGTCATGGTCAAACTATATCTAAAGAACGGGTGAATCGATTTTAACGGAACTTTGTATACAGCATATTTTTGGCACGAGAAAATCATTGGGCTAGGTCACATGTTCAAGAATTTTGGATCAAGACATTTTATCAAGATCATTTTATCAAGACAATGTCTTGCGCAATTTTGACTAAGTTTTGTATTCTATCGTTTTCGGACACAAGAAAATCATTGGGTTAGGTCAGATGTTTGAGAAAATTCTATTAATGAGTCATTTTGGGTCACAATGGGTCAAGATCAAACTATTTATACCCAAAAATTGGCTCAATCGATTTTATCTAAATTTTGTATCTAACGTTTTTCGGCACACAAAAATTAAAGAGCTAGGTCACATTTTCGAGAGTTTTCGATATAAGGGTCATTTGTGGGTCATGCTAATTTTATCTAGAAAATTGTTCTCACCATTTTGAGTATACTTTCTTTTATATCGTTTTCGAGCAAGAGAAAACATTGAGCTAGGACACATGCTCGTAACAATTCAATTAGTGGGTCGTTTTAGGTCTTAATGGGTTCGGGTCTCATTCTAATTACGACTCAATCAATTTTACCTAAATTTTGCAACAAAACGTCTTTTGTCACGAGAAGACTATTGGGATGAGTTGCATATTAAACAAAATTATATTAGTGGGTCATATCGCTTCATTTCTGAATGCTGTCAAGCTAATTTTACTTAAGAAATGTCTTAAACGATTTTGATTCATTTTATACTCTACTGTTTTTGATTACCTGAAGACCATTGAGCTAAGTCACATTTGTGATCTTATTTGATTAGTGGATCATTTGGGTAATAAGGGTCAGGATCACGAGACTATGGCAAAAGCCAATAAGTTGACATAATATTTGACAAAATATTGGTTAAATTTGGCCGAAAAATCGAATATTAAGATTACGAAACCAAAACACGTATTTGGCACCAAATGAAAGAATGTGTCCAAATTTGGCTATATCTGGCAAAAAATATTATCTTTCAGAATGTGAAGAAATTTCTTATACATTCTTAATAGTATTCGAGATGCATAGTTAAACTAATCAGAGTCGAGATGAAAAAGTGATTTGGATTGATGTCCTTTCGTTGTAAATTTTAAAATAAAGTAAAATTATGAACATGTGCATACAAACACAGTTTTCTTATTGATTGTTTTTGTAAATAATACTATTATTAATACAGTGAAACCTCCATATAAGGGACACCTGTGGGACCGGAACTTTTGTCCCTTAAATAGAGGTGTCCCTTATTCGGAGTTTTTTATATTATTTTTAATTCAGAAGGATATAAAAATAACAAAGCATCAAAGGAGAAATTTAAATGTATCTAAAGTGTATAAATTATGTTAATCAGATAAAAGGAAGAAAAGAGAATTAATTAATTAAAATTTTCAATTAATTACTAAATTATTGAATAATTTGTAGATTTATTGATTATACTTTTTATGCATATTATGTACATGCAAAAAGTATATGAATATTTGAAAGAATTTTACTTGAACTAATCAGTCAAAGGGGATCGTTTTGCAAATTTCAATTTTTCAATAGAAATCTTTGAAGTGTTCATTTATCATATTTACAATTCCTTATTACCGGCAATTCCCCCCTCCCCCCCCCCCCAAAAAAAAAAAAAGTATTCCATGCTTTTAAGACAACAAATCTCTCCAATGCTCTACTCAGCAAGCGGAAAACGTTTTGACACAGAATTCATTTATTTTTTATTTAAAATGTTTTTTTAAGTTAAAAATTCATTTTTAACGGAAAGGTATAAAATTGAAACGCTTGACTATAGTTTGAAAATGGAAGCAATTTTGAATTGAACTGTGTTTTCATTTTTTTTAAATAAATAAATTACTTATTGAGTTATATGCAATTTTGATCACGTGACAAAGACATTTTTTACCCTTTCTTGAGTAGTTATTCTTCTTTCGCATGGAAATTTAGTTCAAAACGTCCACTTTGTCAATATTTTCTGTAAAATCTATTGCATTTGAAAAAAAAAAATGGTCGATTACATATTTTCTGAACAACTGCTAGTTTCAGGCATTTCCTAATAAAAGTAAATTAAAACTTATGTCTTAAAAGTTGCCATTTTTGGATTTGAGAACAGCTTAAAAGCATCTGTAAAGTTCTTTATTTCACAATTTTCTTTCATTTTCCACTTTCAGAATGATCCTCACAATTTTCAGCATTACTTTCAACGCAAATAAGCGCATTGATGTCGAATCAGAATTCTAGGTAAATAAATGCTCATTAATTATGTTGTATGCCTCTATATCAACATGACTGTCTGTCTGTTTGATAAGTTCACAAAAATCTGTAATTTCCTTTTCATCAAAGACTACTTCTTTATCTGAAACTCAAAAACTTGTCCCTTTAATCTCATTTTCAAGTGTCCCTTAAATAGAGTGTCCCATATTCAGAGGTAAATATATTACACGTCTTATACCATGGGACTGGGACTGGAAGTTTTGTCCCTTAAATAGAGGTGTCCCTTATTCGGAATATCCCTTATTTGGAGGTTTCACTGTAACATGTTTTGCAGTAATAATACAGTGTGAATAATACAGGGAAAATACTATATCGAGTTGAACACAAAGTTAATTTTGACCGAGCTGAGCTCGGTCACCACTGTTAGTTGAATATGAAGAAAGCAAAACTTTGAGGAGGTGGTCTCCATTGACGAGCATTATGTTTGTTACCTTACATCTCAAAGGCTGGTTGCAAAGTCCCCGATTGTATAGAATATCGTGCATTGTATAGAATAATACATCATGGATAATGTCGGATTAAGCCATTTTAGACAGCTTAGTAAATTCACATCCCGAAGCCCTCTTTCACAAAACCTGATTTTAATTTTCAATGATCGTAATTTTTAGGTATCAAATTCTCGAAGAATGAATATCAGGACAATATTGAATCATGAAAAGGAAATTTCAGCGATATTGATTTTCATACATATTCTATTTCTATTTTTTATTTATGATCATACTTCATTGATATGATTTTCTTCAACGAATGCATATTAAATGATGGTTGCTCCGGAAATAAAGTACACTTTTAAAACAGATAAACGCGATAGCTACAAAAAATCATAATACACCATTGAATAAAATATATTTTAAGCTCCAAAACGCTATTTTTTTTTTTTTTTTTTTTTTTTTTTTGCACAGTCATTATTTTTGATTTACGTTACCGGTCACGATGAATGATAGTTGTATGCCCAGTTTAAAAAAAATCATCCATAAGGGATTGGAAAAATTATAGGTATCGTTATGTAAATGTACATTATAAGCTGGCTTCAACATGATCACAGTAAACGATGTTCTGAACGATTATCTAAATTGTCCGCATCATAAAATAAAGTGCAAATGAAGGCGCCTTGAGACAGTCATAGACCGAGAGGAAATAGCACAGATAATCACTTGATCGAGTTCACGGATGAAAATCTAGGATTAGTTAAATCTCGATTCGCATATTAAAACGCATTCGGTCTGCCAAGTCATATCTTGGGGAAAAGTACCTAAAAACCTAATTTTAACGGTTGACTCGTAGGTTTACTGTTGTGCTTTCCTACACCCCAAAATACGAAAACACGGAGAATTGTGAGTAGAAAACATAGTGGTAAACCTGCGAGTCAACCGCTAAAATCAGGTTTTTAGATGTTTTCCATCAAGATATGACTTGGAAGGTCAATTGCATTCTAATATGTGAATAGAGATGTAACCAATCCAAGATTTTTATTTATGAACTCAATGAGGTGATTTTCTGTGCTGTCGCCTTCCGGTCTATCAATAATTGCGCACTGAAAGCTTCGATTTGTGAAGCATACAATTGTGAAACAGATAATGGTGCATTGTATAGAATAATGTACCTACATTATAAAGGCCAAACGTATCTGTGCGTAACGCATACGTCATTTTGCGAATGGCAACACATTGAAATTTAAAATGCAATTTCGGTTTTGCAATTCTTGCTACTGCCAATTTTTAAACTTCTAAGCATTCCACATTTTCAATTTTTATACCATCGTATAGAGTAAAAAATATTCTCTTAAATGCAATTTGTCTGAAAACTGTATCTTAATTTGTTTTTGAGACATCAATTTTTTGTAGTTTTTAACACCATTTTTATAAACGTGGCAACAGAAGTACATCATTTCTATTAAAAGTAAAGGAAAAGAAGCCGGAGAATAAGAGCGAAAAATTTTGAAATTAAAATAATTGCTATCTTTAAGATATCGTCTGTTATAAAACCAGGTGGATTTTAATTTTAATTTACACTTTCAAAATTATTTTAAAATGATCAAACTAGAATACCATAAAAAAGAAGTGAATACAGATATGAGAGGTGCATATGTAAATTTTGAGATGGGGAAAATGATATCGGGTTTACATTTCACAAGGGAAAATTCTATGATTGAGTCAAAGTGGAATAAATTTTGCTCTTTTTTATTTTGCAATACTAAGCATAAGAGCCTTAATTGATAATTTTGTCATAATAAAAGATTTTTATTATATTTAACTGATTACATTACGATTAAAGTTTAATTTTAATAATTTCTAAGACTGAGTTTTGTGGAAATAGTATTTCGTTATCTTTAGATTAAATATCATTTGTTTAAGAGTTAGGCTTACCAATTTAAGATGCATTTTTTATTGCAACTAATTTTGTAGGTTTATTATAAATCAATAAACAGTTTCTTCCTAAAAATTTTCTTTCGTCAAAATTCGACGGAATCTACCTTGTAATAAATAATGTCGGAATAAGCCATTTTAGACAGTATAGTAATTTCACATCCCGAAGCCCTCTTTCAAAAAACCTGATTTTAATTTTCAATGATCTTAACTTAATTTTTACGAATCACATTCTCGAATAATGAATACTAGGATGAATTGAATTATGAAAAGGAAATTTCAGCAATGTTGATTTTCATAAATATTCTGTTTCTATTTTTTATTTATGATTGTACTTCATTGATAACATATTTTTTTTTATATATATATAAAGCAAAGGATCCGCTCAATCCAGTGATCAACATGCAGATCACAAATGAGGAGTCATCCGATATGGTCTGAACGGTGTAACTGTATAAATAGCATTTCCAGTAATATTTTTTATGTGAAAGTGCAAGGTTATAATGCTGACAGATTCTGTTTGCCAAGCGTACATAAAAAAAAAAGTCCTACAAGGTCTTGAAAGGTTTTTCTACAATCAAAGGTATAAAACATGCAGGACAGGGAGCAGAAAACACTATGTTAAACCTACGAGACAACCACTGGTGGTATTAATTTTTGATTTATGCATTACTTCACTTTCCTGCAGACATTGATCATTAGATACCTCTATTTCTACACTTCCATAATATATATATATATATATATATTGTTCTTGTGTTAGGTTGTGGTTAGATTTTTGTACTGTCGGGTCTTGCACTACCTTGTGAATTTCTTTAAAGTTGTAAAAACCTAAAAAAAAGTATGAATCAAATTATTAAACAAATGATTTTGCCTTTTCCAGTACTGTTTTATTTGGAATAATTAATGTTTTTCTCATTTTTGCTCTACCTTAAAAAAAAACTGTGTCAACTGTGATATCATATTGCAGGAACACACTTTTGTTGCATCTTAAATTATAGTTATTTTATTCTACAACAGTTCTAGCCCACTGGCAGCTTAAAATATGCAATTTTACTTACCCATCATACGTAGTATAGGGTAAATCTTGCAATCGTTATAAAATTCAAAAAAGAAAAAATCGTCGTATTCTCACATTTCCAGACACCATAGATTCCAAAAAACATATTTTTAGAAGGGAAAAAAAATGCTGTCCGTCCATCTGTGTGTGTGTGTCTGTAAATGCTCTATCTCCCAAACAATTTGAGATAGAGAGTGTACTTAGTGTGCACTTAGTATGTAAAAATTTTTAAAAAGCCGATTGAATATCGGCAATCTCGATAATCCTGAACTTATTTTTTTTCGAACTCTCTAAATATTTGCTTTGATAAAATATATATAAAAATTTTCGTTTTTTGTTTTGTTTGTTTGTTTGTTTTAAGTAGTGGCTGTAAAAACAATTAAAAATATAAATTTTGCATAGAAAATTAAATCGATCGAATAATTAGTTGTCGAGATATTTGCAATCCTGTTTTCCACATTCTTCGATTTTTCATGACCTTATATTAGTATTTCATTCAAATTTCAATTCAGATATATATTTTAATTGGAAATGAGACACATTATCCGATTCAGAACTGTTAGTAAATAGGTTTATCATTTTTGGAGTTATAAGGGTGTTTCTTTTACTGCTTGATCATTACTTCGACCGAAAAACTATCGACAAACAATAAGATTAAATTCTAATAATGGTTTGCTGTCAATGTCGTATGCACTTGACATTTAATGCGTAACATGTGTTTATTACGTTATTAAGTTATTTTTAATTTGACGTTTAATTTGTATTTTTATTAATATTTTACTAATTTATTTGTTCTTTCGCTATTTAAAATAAAAAGTATGCCAATTTGTATAACTTACGAGTGGTTAGGCAATTCATATAATTTGTCGAAATGGGTCGATGGGATAATCAAATAGTACCCGCAATTCCGTAATAAAGCTTTACTGCGCATTAAAAATATTTAAATGTAGGTTTAAATTTTATTTTGGAATGCATTTTATAAATAATTTACATGTGTTTTATTTCCATATTTTATAGCATGCATATCCATGATGGGTAAGTATTACGGTGGCACCAGACGACTAGTTTCTTTATCAGTTACACAGAAAAAAAGAATAAATATTTTCTTTGATTTAAATTTGATGTAACATGTGACAATTATGACATGAACTTAATTTGCAGCAATGTCTAGAACCGCCATAAATAAGATTAAATATTTAATGTATATTAAGAAGACATAAAGCAAATCAAATATAAAACATTATTTATTATTTAAGACACACATAATAAATATACATAAATTTCAGGACCGTTTTCGTTGTGTGCAGTTCTAAGCCACTTTCTAGAAAAAAAAATGCAAGATCTAAAGCAATATGTAAATGAACTATGTAAGAGATCTGTTCCAAAGATTTTGAGATAATGTCGATATATTATTATCCATCATAATAATAACGCCTGATGAGGATAATGCTACAATTAGATTTATTCTAGAGACTTTAAGTGAGTTTTATAAAAAGTACAAAAACAAATATTACGTCATATAACACTAAATGGCCAATTATATTTATTATTTTCTGTGCAATTTTCAATTTTTATATGTGGAATTATATATTCTATAAAGTAATAGATTGTTCTTAATTTTCTAATGAACATTGATATTTGATAAGGAATAAATGTTTATTCTTCACCTGACATGAAAGAATTTTGTTTATGACGATAGTTCTTGAAAGAATAAATTATAACAAAATGAATCCTTGCTTTCCATTGAATTTAAATATTGAACTTTTACGATTAATGGTTAATTCAATGTGCATTTTTTGGCAAGTTGGGTATTCCAAAAATTGAAATGTCTGAAATTTCAAGTTTTAATAATAAATGTGTGGAAAAGAGTTATATAAAATGATCTCAAAAGTTTTTGTTAAATTTCGAATGCTTTTATAAAGAAATAAAGCGAAATTTAAGCCTTTACGACCAACTGTCTAATCATAAAAAAAAGAAAGAAAGAAAGAAAAGAAAAAAAAACTAAATGAGAAATGCTATAGGCAGAGGGCACATTAGACACAATACACTAAAATTTTATTTTAGAAACAAAGGATATGCGAAATTTCTTAAAAGTTTAGACAGTATATGGCGTATCTCCGTATGCCTTCCACTACATCCCTGATTATGACAAAGCAAACTATTTTAAATTCAGTGAAGATGTTTGTAGAATGTTTTGAATAGTAGAAATGAGAGAGAGATAAAAGTTATATATGAACTGCCTATCTTGAAACCATCTAAGCTGTATTCTCCTATAGCGTTTTCTTTATCTTGATTTACAAGGAATTTTTTTTCTCTCTCTATTTTTTTTTTTTTTTTTTTTTTTTTTTTTTTTTGTATTGTGCGACTTAAAATTTCGGAACAGACCTCGTATAAATGCAAACGTTTATATACAGAGGAACATGACACTAAATAAATAATTTCATAACTTTATTCTACACAGAATATATAAATTTATAAATACCATCTGTTTTAGAAGAAACCAATTGCTTTGCAAACTTTTATTTTTCCTTGTGTTCATATGTTTTGATTTACAAAAATATGTTACACATGACACTAAAAGTTCTTTCCCATTTAATATCTTCATAGACTGATTATTGTCAAAGAATAACAAAAACACTTACAAATGAGTAGAAGTAAGAAAATGCGATGAATATATTAATGTAAAAATTTTATATAAAAAGTAATTGCATATTTTGTTAAGAGAAAATCAGTTATAAATCGATGTTCTAAACAAATTTCCTTTTTTTTTTTTTTTTTTTTTTTTTTGAGCTTGTCACATTTTTAAAAAGAACAATATTTGCATTCATGAACTGCAATGATTAAATGCAAATGATCGAAATACAATATTGACCTTAATTTATCACATGAGTCGAAATTCTTAACATAATATATTTAAACTGCATTTTCAAATATCTTTTTTATTTAAAAAAAAATAAATAAATGTAATAACACTCCAATAGGGATCCAGGTATATCTCTAATATTGAATACATTGAGACAGTATTGAAAAAAATATATATTTGACTTTGCTTGAGAGCAATGTTGTGTAAACATTAACATTGAATTCGAAATACCTAAAAACTAGAAATAACATTGTATTTATTTATTTTTAATTCAATTATTTCGAAAGTAGTATATGAGTTTTTTATTTTATTTTCAAACTAATGTACATGCTGTTGTGTTCAGCAATTAATTTTACTGAAATATGCTTCCACTATTATAAAAAGATTGTGGGATTTATGTAAATTAAGATCAATTTTTATTTGTGCCTATTGTTAGACGAAAAAACCTTCTTCACATCAAAAATAAATTTAATTAGTAATTTAGGTACTACTTCGTTATCCCGTCAACCAAAAAATTATCGCCAAACCATAAGATTAAATGCCAATGATGGATGACCGTGAATGTTACATTCAATGACGTTAAATATGATATTGACGTTTAAAAGTCATTAAGTGATTTTTATTTCGACTTTTTATTTGTATTTTTATTAATATTCTACAAATTATTTGTTTTTTCGTTATTTAAATTAAAAATTATGTCAATACATATAATTTGGCTATTAGTTTGGCGATTTGTATGGTTTGGCGAAATTGGTCGACGGGATAACCAAGTAGTACCGTAATTTAATTCAGAAAAGGCAGTAGTTATAGACAACTTAATTATTGTTTGTATGTTTGAAATTAACTAGAAATCGACCTGCTTTGACTAAATTGTTTTACACCTAACTATGCAACAATTGCTTAAGCTGCGAAAAAAATATTTCCATAACAAAACCACATGAAATGAGATAACTCTGTCGTGTAAAGCCAGCCGTGAAGGATAGGAATTTTCCTACACGAGTGGAAATATTTAATAAAAATTCATACTTGAGATTACATATGTTTAATATTACTTAGAAATTACGATAAAATAAATATAAAATTGATTTTTACAGTTAAAATTCAATACCATTACACTTCTTAACATTAAAATGAAATAGAATCATAGACGAAATATCTTTACGCCCCTGAAAGCTCCTGAATATTTTTTTAAAACAAGAGTATGTGTCAATTCAAACTGCGATAAATAAACTTTTAAAATTTTTATGTTATAAGAAAAGATATAAAGATAGTAATTAGAAATTTTACGAAAAAAAGTAAACTAATGCATAACACAATTAGTAATCTGTTACATGACACTACAAGAAAACTTTAGTTGAAGAAATATGAGTGCGATGATATAACACAATGAGAATTATAATATAGAATTTTACAATTCCAATAAGGAACTGGATATTATTAAAAATAGTTGAAATGGCCATAGACTATTTTTCGCAAATGAGAAATGTTTTTTTTTTTTTTTCTGAAAATCATACTTTTATTTAGTTTGTCGCAATTTAAAGGATTAATCAGAAAATTATTCAGATTCCATCTCACAGTGACATTTTTATCAAAATTGAAATATGTCCTAATTTCCATATATGTAATGTACAACAACCCGTGAGTAAGGTTAAAATTTAACATATATTACAACATTATCGTCATCCCGCATGATGCAAAATAGATGTTGTGGAGATTAGTAAATCTTCAATTACAAAAGATATACACATTTTTAGTGTAACTTTTAGGTATGGCATTTGCCTTACAGAGGGCTGTATACAGTCTAATAAAATATAAAATTCAATTCTTTATATGGACCCCGTTCAAATAATTCTTATATCTCTGCTCAAAACATACCGAGTGTTAATAACTTGAATTTGTGCATGTTCACAGTTTTAAGGCATTAACCCCCTAGTCACCCAGAAAAAGTGAAAAATTTTAATGTTATTTTACCTGTAATTTTTTATAAACGTTGAAAAAAGATTTTTTTTTTCAATATGATACTAAAACCTTAGTTATATTTATGATTATAATCCTTGTGATTTTTAACCATTACTCAATGTTTTAAAACTTCCTCACATCTGTAGAATTATGTTAATTTAAATCATGTTTCTATTGCAATAAAATCTACATCTTAATGAACAAATATATCACTTCACGGAGCAGAGAAATTAACAGAAAATAGCGCATAAAAATACTGAAAATTCATAAAATTCAAAGTATCATGAACTGGTAAGGTTTGGTTTTATAAAAATAGGATTTTTTTTAGACGCAAGGTTACATTTTTCAAAATTTAAATTATAGGAAACAGGGTGTGTACAAAGATTTAAAAATCGCATTTTAGTAAGTATACAGTCCCTTATAAGACAAATGCTTATATTTAAGGAAGTATTATTAGAGGTTTAACCCATTTGCATTCGAAATGTGAAATTTAGGATTTATTATTATTATTCAGAAATTCTGTGTACATACCAGGAATTCTGATTTATAATTTCTCCTTTATTTGATTACATGTATTTAATTATGGCACAAAGTAAAAATTATCTCCTCTCTGAAATCCCGGTGTGGATTCGGAATTTCTGAATTAAAAAGAAATTTCTGAAACTGACGTATATATGCCTCTATAATGCAAATGGATTAAGAGATAAAAGCATTAGCATTCGTAACTGAATATTTAAATTTTTGATGCATAAAAGAGTACATTTTTTCTGTATATGTATACAAAATTATTATAAATATAACACTGAATTCTGCTTTATGAAATTTAAGCATTGTAACATCACGTACGAAATATTTTGATTTAATGAACTGTTGATAGTACTTCATTATTGCTTTTTATTCAAAGTTAAATTACTATTTTTTTCTTTTTGTTTATTGCTTCTGGTCCATAGACACAATTTAACATTTGCATCGTATAACATACAAATAGCGAGAAATCACACCATCACAGCTATTTAAACACATTCAAAAATATATATGACAGATATTATTATTACATTATGCATTACACCTTCTTTTATTTTATTAAATTTTACAAATTAAATTTTACGGAAAATTTTACATAATATTAATGTAGAATTTGGATGTCTCTAAAACTGATTGAATATATCGGTAGTCGTACTTTTTTTGTGAAATATTTACAAAAATAATCAGATTAATTAAGCAAAATTACTCTTTTGAAATATCACAAATCTTAAAAAAGCAATGAGTTTAAATGTATTATGATCCGCTCTATAAATGGAAACGTTTTTGAAGTTGGATATGTTTCATATAATTTTATTTAAAGAAATACCCATAAAAATGAATAATAAAACTACCACTTTTTGAAAATATTTAGCTTTGACTGTTTCTCTATTCTATCTAAGTTTGATCGAGAAGAGTGTTTTGTGTGGAAAGAATTTAAAAAAAAAAAATACTTTTATTAATAGACAGAATAAATAAGTTTTATATAAAGTTTTTTTCAATGGTACTTTAAAGTACCGTCGGTGCATAAAGGGTTAAAAACCAAATTGATTATTGTTAATAAGAAAAGATACACCTTTGTGATACTTTTGTTATGTTTATAACATAAAAATATCTGGGTTAGAAAGTTAAAAATTATTTAGTAAGTTTTGGTCTAAAAAACTGAAAGATAATCAGAACTTATGCTTTTACAAATACATGATATTTCATAATACAGTATACTACCTCAAATCCGTAACTCTCTAAAATCCTCACATAATTTACGATGTAAACAATGAAACATTCACTTCAGATATAGGGACAAAATTAGACTTTTTTAGTTTTATATCAATTCCATATACATTTTAATTTGTAATTTTTTGTTAATATTACTGAATTCATGGCTTTTCATGAAAGAAGAATAAATTTATTTCTGGAAAATTTCAATAAATTGCTTATATTACTGGTAACACAATTTTCTTACAAAATATATTTATGGATTAATCATTTTTTTTTTTTTTTTTTTTTTTTTTTTTTTTTTTTTTTTTTTTTTTTTGGTTATTAAGTCTAGCTAAACCTGAAATAAAATTTCTTTATTTTATGATTTTTATGTGAATTTGTAATGTGCTTTTATGAGTTATTGAATAATCTAGCAAAATTACATTTTATCTTTATAATGATTATTTAGTCATACATTATTGACTATTAACTTGACCTTTGCTTTTAATATCTTAATCAATTTTAAAATTATCTAAATTTTTATTATTTTAATTTATTACTTATTTTAATATTTTATTACATTGTAAGCACTCATTATAGTTTCGATTGCATTATTAATTGCATTCAAATTAAGGTTTAAAAACTTTTAACAAAGCAAGGACCAGAAATCCACAAAATTCTATAATCCGCACAACCTCTGGTCCCAAGCTATGCAGATTTGAAGAAGTCTACAATACTAGTAAAATCGATAAGTTAGATAAAAAATATGTATTAATAGATAAAATTAAATTTTAATAAAATTTACATATAAAAAATTTCAGAAACGTACTTTTAAAAGCGGTGAATAAAAATTATTAAAGATAAAACAAGTAGAATATTAATGGATAAAAATTAATTTTAATAGCATTTACATTAAAAAAATTTCAGGAATGTACGTTTAAAGACAATAAGTACAATTATTTAAGATAAAACAATAATATATATTAATAGATAAAAGTAAATCTTAATAACATTTACATACAAAAAAAAAAAAAAAAAAAAAAAAAAAATTAAATGTACGCTTACAGACGGTAAGTACCAATTATTAAAAATAAAACAATAAAATTATTTCATAAAAATATATATCAAGCATTATTTGATGCAAGGAGACAAAGGCAAGAAAATCTACAATAATCAAAAATAGTTATTTAAAAAAGATAGTCCAGTTTCATCTTCTATATTTTTCACAAAAGTTTAATGAAAAAAAAAATCATTTTTGACCTTTTGGCATGTTCTAATCTACGCCATTTTGTGTTTTCATCTTTATAATTATAAATTCTTTATCTTCAATCCGATTTAGAATTTCATCAGATATATAAAGTATTTGACCATATTCCCACTTTTACTTAATTATGTGTCATTATAGCAAAAATTCTACTAATTATTTTTCATTTGATTAGGTAAAACAAGATGATATCTCAGCGTAACAAATATCAATTACTTTATTAGAGAAATAAATTTTTGAAATGTAAGATAATTAGTTAATACATGTACTTGCAAAAACAGTGTAAGTTTTTTTATTTCATTTATTTATTTGTCTTTTAAATATACAAAATTAGATTGGAAATAACAGAAGCCATTTTGTTTCGAGTTCACGGACTGAAGAACAACAATGGCCTTCAGAGATTCACTTTATTTGAGAATAATTCATATATTTGTCGTAAAATTTGCATACAAGTTTACGGACATCTTTGTTTAAACCCTTGAAATATGAAAAGAAAGGAATATATTTTTAATTGTTTTAGAAAAATTGTTACCAGCCTAGTTATGTTATTAGAACAGATCGGCAGTATTTCTAGAAAAAATTGGAAATTATCTGAGTTTGTAGTTTGTAAAAGTAATATGGCATTAATCGTTAAATTGTTTGTGCATATGCAAATACTCAATTTTTCAAATTGTCCAATCTTACTGCTTATTTGATAATGAAAAAATTGAATATTATCATTTATTTTGATTAATATTTTGTTAAATTTAAATTTGCAATGCACAAAATACTAGAATCAATGGTAATATCTATACAATTTGTATATTTGTATAAGTATTGCTACCAGCTAATTTATACCAGCAGAAGACGAAACCAGCTGGATTTGAAGAATTTGCTTAGAAAATTACACACGATTCTAAAATGGTTGGAGAATAGTTACCTAGTGATTTGAGAAAGTGTGGATGTTATTAAGTGGAAATACAAGTGTTCGATTTCAAAAATTTCCAATATTGACGATAATTTTGAATAATGATATTCACCTCTATTAATATGTGTGCCAGATGATCCAATGAAATCAGTTTTTACTGCCTTTAAATACTAAAAATTCAAGGACTTGAAAGTACCATAATTAGGTAAATTTTGGCCATAAAAAATGGAATTTTCTTCCTTCGACGTTGACCAATGTTAGAAAAGGGATTAGGGATATATGAACAAAATAATTTTAATATGCTTGTATTCCCTTGGAAAAGAAATGCCATACCTATAGCTTCAAATAGGTTTTTATGCTTTATGTAAAAAGAACCATGTTTCTATCACCAGCTGTTTAACTGATAATTATCATTTTTAAAAGCCCAACATATTTTCATTTCACTATAATATTAAAATGCTAGACAATATTCATGTAATTTTGTAATACTTTTTATAATAAGTTACCTAAACAAATAATGCAGTATAGCAAGGCTAGGCTGAGATAACGAAAACAAAGAGTAAAATACATAGTAATATGGTCATAAGGTCATTTCAAAAACTACACAAATCCAATTTTTTTCCCAATTTATTTTTTTATATCCATACAACTCTTGAAAATTTTTGTGCAGAAAATTTCTCACGCCTTGCATTCCAGAATATAACAAATTATACCTTAAAAGGCGCATAGCTAACAGAGTGAAAAAGTATCCAAGCCTGGAACAGAACCTGGTTCATCGGTGTAGCACACCAACGTTCTACCAACTGAACCACTTGGAACGAAACCGAGCCTAGCACTCATCACAACATATGTTGACAAAGCTACATCAGCAGCGCAAGATGAAATATTTTTCCGTGAGCCACCGACTCTGGAGCAAACATGGAACTATAAAGAATGCAGCATTGATGAAATTGAATAAATATGTGTAATACTAGATTTATTAAATTCTAAATTTGTTCAATAATAGATATATACCGCTATACTGATGTCCCAGGTTTGGTTCCTGGTTTGCTGGTTTGGATACTTTTTCATTCTGTTGGCTATACGTCTTTTAAGTTAATAAAATTTGAAATGTTACATCATTTTTCGTTACAAAGGTGTTCTTGAAACTAGCCTCACATGTGTGGTCAAAAATTTAATATTTTTATTTATTTATTTATTGCCATTGAAAAGAGTGGGGAAATCGTCATCTATCACAAAAAAACATTAGTCAATGACAATACAGTCAAACCTCGTTAATATGAACACTCTTAACATGAATTACTTTTAACATGAATTGTTTTCACAGTCCCCTATAAGAACGAATACAAAGAATTAATACTGATAACATGAATTACTGTTAACATGGACAAAATTTTGATTCCCCTTGAGGTTCATGTTAACGAGGTTCGACTGTACCAATTTTTTTTCTAACAGCCAAGAACAGAACAGGAAGAAAATATGATCAAACACATTTATGTGCGTTTCTATCAAAGTTTACATATTTTAAATACATTATTTCTGAACAGTAACTGTCGTCTTATTTAATTCCTTGATTCTGCGATTTAATAAGGTGAATATACTGTGTTTGAAAAGGATATGAACACCCAGTTTTTCAAGCATAAAAATAGAAAAATGTTACAAAACAAACGGAAGTCTAATCAATTTTAGAAATGGAACAAATTGTTTAATTTTATAACAAAATATAATTCAAAATGCGATTTATACATAAAATAAACTGCATTTTTCCATTTTGAGATGTTTCATAATGATATGTACATTGGCCAAAAATATAGATTAAAAGCCAGCGTATGCACCAGATTTTCTAATTAATATAAAAACGCGATCACTCATATTTGAATCTTTAATATATTTAATCGATTTCACTCCAATGAAAGATTATAGCAGCTTTTAATTCTGATATTGTGGCTTATTGTTTTCAATTTGCAAAAACTACTCTTACCAGTGGGCTCCATACATTTTCCATTGGATTTAAACCTGAAGAAACAGATGGCCATGAAATTACATCCACACCATTATTTTAAAAAAATATATTCCTAAGTGCTTTTTGCGGTGTGGGGGAATGCATTGTCTTAGACGAACATTCAGAAAGTTCCGCCAATTTCTTCAGTGAATGACAATAAGTTTTATTCAGGTAGATGTTGGTAGGTCAATGCATTCATACTGCCAGAGAGAAACGCAACGCTGATCTTACCTGAAATCTAACCGCAGCCAAAAACATGAGTGAACCTCCACCCTACTACTGCTTTGAATACGTTTCTGGTTTTTTGCGCAGATCGTGTAAATATTAAGAAAAACCATCCAAACCGTCGAAATTGATATTTTTTAATTCGAAAATATTACACAGTTTTTAGGACATATGATCATTTGCCCAATCCACGCGATTCTGCTGACGCATTTAACTCATACGTGGTTGAGGAGTTTCTGCAGTTGTACTTCATCTTTGAACTCTTGATTACTTTAGGCAAAGTAATTTTTAAGTACTTTGCCTAAATATGTCATAATAAATCTGTCTAATCTTTGTCTAAATCTGGCATTGCTGTCAGTGGATTTGGTAAAAGTTCACCTAAAGTTATTTTTCAATTACTCATTCTTTTTATAATGGCTCTTTTTTCCCCTTTTTTGGACAGTTTTAGCGGACGTCTCAATGATTTCTTTTTGGTTCATAATCCTCTTTTAATCGAAAATAATTTAATATTATGCAAGAAGATCTTTTCAATTATTTTGCAATAGCTCTGGCCGAAATTCCTTGGTCCCCAAAAGACAAAATTTTCCCTTTCTCAAAACAATTTAAAGTGCTTTTAGGACCCACACTTGTAGAACTCACTTTGCTATGAGATTTGGAAATTTCATTGTCTGCTAAATATTTTTATATGCTAAACTAATTTATATTTCGATTTCTTCTTCTCAAAGTGGCATTCAATATTCCTGCACAGATTCTGCGCTCGTTTGGTGATAGTTTTTACCAATGTTCATATCATTTTGCAGCACCATTTTTTAGATAATTTATATTTTCAATAAATTTAAAGTTTAAAATTTGATTTACAACTAATGTATTAGGTAAAATTACTGTATTTGTCTCAAAAATGAAGTTTTCTCACAATTATTTATAAATTTTTGCCTGGATATCGCAAAAATACTAGGTGTTCATATCGTTATGAAACCCAGTGTATTATAATTCGGAAACAGCGGTATTCAAAATCTGTCATTCTTAACATCTATGCATAATGTCGATGTTAAGATTTATGACCATTTTGCTGAATACTTAGAATATGATAAATACTGTTTTTAAAGTCATTTGCAGTGCACTAACTTCCACTTCTACCAAAAGCAACATAAATTCAAAAGTGATTACGTTTCTTTTTCCAAATTTAATTATCATAAAAATAATAACGGATAATCGAAATACAAATTTAAAAATTCAAGATATATAATGAGCATTTTTTTTACTTAGTATTCATGTATAGCAAGTTTTTATTGATTCCTAAAGTTTTTTTTTTTTTTTTTTTTTTTACTATGACTCAACCCACTGAAGGGCGGTGGTTCATTTTTGGACCCTACAATTTTAATTCCTTAATGCCACATCGTCACCAGAATTTTTTTAATGAAAATTTTATTTTTAGTATGTTTCTGGGGGAGGGGGGGGGGAGTTTTTACTTATTTTCAAATCAGATTGTTTATAAATTCTGGTGTCATTCAATCATTTCGAATAAAATTACTTTGCTCCTGAAATGAATAAGTAGTTTTTGAAATGACTTCTACAAAGTTCTGTTAACTCTAGAACGTCAAACTCTAGAAATTTTTCTCAACCATAATTAAAAACATTTCACACCAGAATTTTTACTTCAAACTATTTAAGTTATTCATTTAACTTTGGTATCTATGGTTTACATTTAACTTATTTTATAAAGAAATTTATGGTTGGAATCTACATTAATCATTTGGTCAGTGTCGAATAGATACCTGCTGGACGTTAGAGAGTTAATTTCTGCTATTGTTAGTAATCGATGACATATTTACAAAGTTAAGACAGTACCAGTTCTTACATTCTAGTAACCTGGTCATCTTTGTAACTGATCAAAGAGTAGTAGCACCTTTCAGTATTTCCAACTTCATATTATAATCTTAATATATACAAATATATGGTACTATTAATTATATCAATCATAATGATTTCTTCCATATTAAGTTTTACTTAATTTTAATATTTAATAAATCAATTACTTATTATATTTAATAATGTTTTTCATTAGATAAATAATTTAAATTTTACTTATATAACTACTGAGAATATATGCTTAAGACATCTTCCAATACATATATAATGCATTTAATTAATTTATAATCATAACAGTCTATTTTTTGCTACATGATTTTAAGGTTAACTATAGTATCTGGTATGTTTTTTTTTTCCTTTTTTATCCATTTTAATATTGTTATTATGATTTATTTTTAATGTTTTCATTCATTTTGTTTTGATTTTATGTGTGTTCGTAGCCCCAAATTCGTATTATTTTGGCTTTTTATGGCTAATACGAAGATTAAACCACGCACTTTATTT
Organism: Maratus speculifer; assembly: GCA_964019185.1. NCBI lineage: Eukaryota > Metazoa > Arthropoda > Arachnida > Araneae > Salticidae > Maratus > Maratus speculifer. The sequence continues at coordinate 173,449,725 of OZ025295.1, forward strand.
GTAGCTCCAAAGTATTTGTGAGCCTGAAGATTCTACTTTGGTTCTACAAACTTCGATTATATTCATTTCAAAATTTTTCATGTTTCAATGTGGAAATTTCGTACTAAATTTAATAATTTATATATTGTTTTACAATTAAAAGGTTATATATATATTAAATAGAAGAGTTTGGAAAGAATTTATTTAAAAAGGATAATTTTAAGTGCAGAAAAACAATCTCTAATTTAAAAGAAAAAAAGAAAGGAATAACTTTTTTTATATTTTATTATTGCATACAGATCCGAGAGGTTACATTTGACTAGAAATTATATAATACTCTGGGAATGCGGATGTAATTTTTGATTTCTCCTAAGAAAAATAATTTTGAATGTACCTTTCGGATGCATTAGACCTATCTGGTAGGAATAGAGTTAATATATAGTCTTATTATTATTATTATTATTATTATTATTATTATTATTATTATTATTATTATTATTATTATTGCATTCATATTTAGGAAGTAGGCCCAATTTCCAATTTGATAATGCATCAAGCATTTCAGTGCACTGTTGAAAATTTGCAGAAAATGTCCAATACTACCGTTCTACCGAATTTTACTGTTTAATAAAAAAAAAATTCTGTTACATATGCGTAATTTAACTCTATTCTGACCTTAATATGAGCAATAATATTGAAAGAATAGATTTAAATTACGATTATTTAACAGTTTTTTATAAAAACAGTCTACGAGAATTTGGAGATAAAATATCATTAAGGTTTTTTTTTTTTTTTTTTTTTTTTTTTTTTTTTTTTTTTTTTAGACTGCAGATACATGAACTTTCTTTATTTTAATGCTTAAAATATATGTTCTCACATTTCATATTACAATTTGTAGGGATTTTTTTTTTAATTTTTTTTATTTATTTATTTATTTATTTTGTATACAGCTATTCGGAAGGAAAGCATCATTAAATAAAAATTATACGAAAATAAAGGATATAATCATATTTTAAATAGAAATACATTCAGTACATACAAAAAATACATATTAACCAACGTTCGTACGCTTCAAGGACCTTCAAAAGCTTTTATCAGAATTTTCGTAAAGTAATATTTGCCTTATTCAACGGTAAAAAAATCTGTCTTCATACATTGTGACCAATGTTTTACATAAATTCTAATAAATGAAAGGTTCACAACGATAGTAGACCAAGTCCATTTTGAAAACAAATTAGATAGTCATTTGCAAGGTGCATAACATTTGTTTTATCCACTCCCACAATGGACCAAGTCTGTAAACTGATGACATGAATGAGAAAGTATGTGAAAACAGACTTGGTTCAATGAGAAAGTATGTGAAAACAGACTTGGTTCAATGATATAGTATGTGAAAACAGACTTGGTTCAATATGGGAGTGGATAAATTAGATTTATGCACCTTTTAAATGCACGATCTAATTTTATTTTTTTTCAAAGTGGACTTGATCTGTGATGTTTGTAAGCCTATCAAATATGCTGAAGTAAAATTACAACCTACTCATTCCGGCAAGTATTTTCTGAGTTATGTTTAAAAAACTACCTTCAGTGCGATCTATAAACGATATTCATTTCAACGATAAAAAATGAATTTAACATTAGGAATTTCAAATTTTAACTTGCATGTTTTCTTAGTCCTTTGAACGCGTCAGTATCTTATGCGAGAACCTGTTAGCGAGCTTGGACGTTGTGATGAAATGGGTTCTGCGTTTAAAGGGTTATCTATTTGATCCGATGACTTCCCATTTGGTATCTGAAAGTAAAATTCATCAAATAATCCAAATATAGCATCAAAATTAGGTGTTTAGCAAGGAAAGTTTTAAAGTTTGTTACACTTTTTTAAATTTTTTCCCAAAATTTAAACATAACCTTGATACAGTATTAATATTATTAATAGATTGATAGCAGTCGCATTGGTATTCAATATATGTGTGGGCATTATTTATGCTTAAATACCGTAACTCAAAATTACAATTTGCTCAATTTGATTTTGTTCAGAGTGTCCTTAAAAAATAAGCGCTGGTGGGGCTTTATGTAATCAATTTCTCGTTAAACAATCATAAGCATTTAAAAATAGGAGTATGTTATGTTAGGGGCTAAATCGGTTTAGGGAATAAAATTCAGAATATTGTCTAGAAATGCACGCGCGTAGGTACGTCAACATGGTGTTCTTTCCTTAAGACAATCGGTACATTATCGCTGTTTATATTTCCGATAAGAAATCGCAAGAAGTGATAAGACTCTTTCAAGAGAAGTCTCGTGAACTGTATTCACTAACCGAATCATTAACCTAATACTGCAGCGATATCGTTACGATTATATAATGACTTGACATGCTGAAACGAATCTTCATGAACGTGATTAAACATACACACATATGCGTGTCTATAAGTAAGAGGAAAGCATTTTGAAAATCTGTTGCACTTTAGAGCAAATAAACAAGTTTTAGGAGTTTTATTGAATTTTTTTTTCTTTCGAAATTTTACAATTGCTTTTTTTAGGGGGAGGGGAGGAGAGGGACACCCTATATGGTTCGCTCTGCGTTTAAAAATAAATTTTCCAAAATATTTAGCAAAAACATATTTATTTTTTTACGTCCAGTGTGCTTTCAACTTCAATCTTATAATAAAGATCTATTTTACAATAAATTTTTATGAAATAAAAGCTTACAGACAGCACATTGGTGATGATAGACAAAAGTAAAACGTTTGAGTAAATTTTCAGATTTTATCCCGCTTCAATGCTTAGTGTGTACTCAGTCATATTTTGCATCAATCACATATCTATATTAAATTGTAAGAAAAATAAAGAAATTTTATTGTTTAATTCGAGAAATTTATTTTTTATTTTCTGTAACTCAAAACAAATATGGTATTATAAAGTTAAAATTATTTTCAACGTTAGAACACCAGAACATTCGTATTCCAAGCATACCGGTTTCGGTAGCATATAGCATACCTTCCTCAGTGCTAAAGATAGTGGAAATTTGCTCATATATATACAGGGAGGATGGGGATTCAAGCGACAAGTTTCTTGACCAATAGGAAAACAGAGGATCCTAGGTAACAGCCAATAGGAAAACGGGGAACAGCTAATAGGAAAATTGGGTGGAAAATGGAAAAGATATTGCGAGAATTGCATTAAAAGATAAAGAAAAATTAGTTTTAATGTAATATTTTTAGCAGTCTGATAATGGTGGAATAGCGAAATCACATCTCGTTAATTGTGATTTTGCTATTCCGCCATTATCAGACTGTTGGAAATATTACATTAAAACTAATTTTTCTTAATCTTTTAATGCAATTCTCGCAATATCTTTTCCATTTTCCACCCAATTTTCCTATTAGCTGTTCCCTGTTTTTCTATTGGTTGTTACCTAGGATCCTCTGTTTTCCTATTGGTCAAGAAACTTGTCGCTTGAATCCCCATCCTCCCTGTATATATATGAGCAAATTTCCACTATCTTTAGCACTGAGGAATGTATGCTATATGCTACCGAAACCGGTATGCTTGGAATACGAATATTCTGGTGTTCTAACGTTGAAAATAATTTTAACTTTATCATAATGCACCAGGCAACAACCTATTAAATATGGTATTAGTTTATTCCGGAAAAGTTTTGTTCAATGAATTATTTTTAATTTCTCAAAGGTTAATACCTATTTGGCTTAACATAATCTTTACATGATTGTTAGAAGCTCAATATCTTATTATTTCATAATAAGTCATAAAAGGCAGAAAATTTCCAAAAATTTTAAAAATGTATAAATAAATACCTAAAATTAATATTGAAATTTCGAAGAAAAGGTTGTTAAAACTTCACCAAAATCGTTGAATAAAATGTATTTTATGTAAAACTTTATTTTGTTTAGAAGAAAACAAAATATGATTTCTTTTTTATTATTATTTATTTATTTATTTATTTTTATATTTTTGTCTCATTACCTTGCTTGTCGATTTTGACGTCCCACATTTTAAATTCCAGCACTTTATGAAATTTAGTTTTGCTGTAATTTTATTTTAAATCTTAATTTAGCATTGTTGCTCAAAAGTAACATATTTTTTTATGTTTTGTGACAGTGGAAATTAAGCCAATCAGAAAATATTTTTCCTAAACTGTTCCAAAAACTCATTGATAAATTCATACAGTCATCCAAATTATCAAAGTTTTTAAAGAAGAAGATTTTCGATGAGGGACTTAAGAAATATATGTTGTCAGAGCAACAACTGAGCAAATGAATTAATCTCATAAATTAATTGCACCAGACTTATTTATATTGACCTTACCGGAAGGTTATTATTTCTGTTTTTCTCACACAAAATATTTGAAATCTCTATCATTACAAAGAAAAAAAGAAATCGGACGGAACTACTCTTAATCAGCTTCCAACTTGTAGCTCAGTAGTAGTTGCAGTGTTTTTTCTCCACTCATCATTTGTGCAGGTTCCTTTGCCAGCCCACCAAGTCTGGATGTCTGTGTAAACCTTCGGTACAACAGGCGCATGGAGCAGTGCACAAAGTCTGCACCAGAAGCGCGTGTTGATAAATTCGCCCGAATTCTTCCACTGGAAATATGAATTGAAGAGAGTATCGTTTTTGTCCAGAATGTGGAGATACTCAGCCAGTTCAGCAGGACCTGAGAAGTCTTCGACGTGGATATAAGAGTGGGGTGGGGCCACCCTCAAGTAATCCTGTGGACGAGCACCCATTACGATTGGAATTACATCTTGTCTGAAAAGAAACAATCATATATGAGAACCTCAGAAGTCAAGAGGTACAAGTTACAAAAAATCAATTTGGAGTAACCATATCATGGAATACAAAAATAAGCAACGTTAAAAAGCACCATATATATTATAAAAGAAGCAGACCGGTTTCGGTAGCATTTAGCGCACCGTCGGCAGTGCTAGAGGAGGTAGAAATTTGCTCATATATATAGTAGAGACGGGGGATTGAATGCAGCCAATAGGATGGAAGAAGACTGCAAGTAATGGCCAATAGGAGAACGCATGTAAAAAGGGACCGAAGGAGAGAGTCTATCGAATTGCTGGAAATATTACATTAAAACCTCTATTTCGTAATTATCATTATTATTATTTTCGCTCCATTTGACCTTTTTTCTCCCCTTCGGTCCCTTTCCACATGCGTTCTCCTATTGGCCAGTACTTGCAGTCCTCTGCCATCCTATTGGTTGCCTTCAATCCCCCGTCTCTAATATATATATTAGCAAATTTCTACCTCCTCTAGCACTGACGACGGTATACGCTAAATACTACCGAAAAAAGTCTGCTTCTTTTACAATATATTTGGTGCTTTTTAATGTGGCTTATTTTTGTATTCCATTGCATTGCACCAAGTTCTATCTGAATATTAATTAACCATATCATTATGCATGCCGGTTTCATTTTAAAATTCAAAATACCTTTTACAAAAATATTTGAAGAGAAAATGACGTCACTGTATAAAATAACGTATTTTTATTGACAACTCTTTCATATTTCAATATCTTTTTCATTCCGCTGACATTGAGATTGAGACACTCATTTCATAGTCCTTCAGAGGGATAAAATGGAAATGAAATGAGGATTTTCTTTGATAAAACTAAATATTTTACTGCGGAACTGTCCTAAAGTACATTTCTGAATTTCGGAGGCATTCAGATTAGAGAAGAGCATGAATGATTACATGCAAACTTGTAATCAAGTTTGAAAATATATATATTAAATATTGATTCATTATTATAAATGACGACCTCAGAAGACAAGGGATACAAGTGACAAAAATTCAATTTGGAGTAAACTGAGTTTAAAGATAATTGACGTTAAATTTCAACATCAATAATAATTCACTGAACTGAAATAGGAAGCTGCGCTTGTTTCATTGTGGTTTTTGAACTCTCATTTCAATAAAAGTGAAAAAAGTAAGCGTACAATTTCAGTTAAATTTGTAATTAATCAATATCGATTATCACTTGGCAAAAGTGGTTGATCTCTAGATCGCAGCACATAATTAGAGAACTGCTTATATTTCATTACATGAAAAGAAAGAAGCATATTTCCAAGTCGTCTGTGTATTCAGTTCATTTTTTTTTCAATTTTGTCACTTATACTCCTTGGCTCATATGTTAGGTTTATTAATTAAATATTAATGCAGTTCTAGTCAAAATTTCTTGATTCTTTTATTAAAAACTCAACAGATTCTTTCATCTAAAACTTACTAATGATTTTAATTCCTCCTTAAAATACTATAAAACATTAACAATCATTAATAATTCTATAAAACACTACATTTATATCGCAGAAAACCTTGAATAATTTCTGTTTTACCAATAGCAACAAACCGAGTATAAACAAACTCCATGTACTACGAAATTCTAGATATTGTTTTGCATAAACCTAAACTGGAACGGAAATATTAACATTTTTCAGGAACTCTCGTTTTAATCAAATATATTTAATAATTGTACAAATTAAAACTATATTTACCACAATTTCAACAATCGAAACGATATTTGGCTACTTCTATGAACTAAAATATCGTTCTGGTGTGCTACGGTACATTTCGACTCCCACAGTAAAGCCTATATAAACAGAACCTGTTTAAAACTGAAATATGTTGTAGAAGTAAAAATTCCATTGGCCTGAGGGAATATTTATGCAATTAAACCTGTTAAATTAAATTTTGTTTGGCAAATCAACTTTCACATATTTTAATGTATCAGATTGTTTTGATTATTGAGTATACAAAACTTGCTAAGACTTAATCGTAAAATATAAGAGAAAAATTCCCTTTTAAACAAGTTTTTGCCTTAGCAAATGTAGCTGGTATGGTACAGAGGTCTGCACAAGCCGAAATTTCCAAGCCCGAGCCTGGTCCGATCCATACACAAATAAATTCGATCCATCCCGAACCGAACGGGAAAAATATTGCTCCAACCCATAAAGAAAATTTAGCGGCCCTGTTCGGCGCAATATAATAGCTAAAATCACGGCCCGAGCCCGGATCGGCCCGAAAAAAAGTTTTAAATATCGGCCCGGTCCGAGTGAATTTCTACAGAACATTGATTTTTACTCTTAACAAAAGAGTTCTGACCGAAAAATTTGTCTTTTTTTTTTTTTTTCATGTTTATAATCTTTATTTATGCTGATTAATTGCTTCATTTATGCAGATTATAAACTGCGATATTTATGTTTTTAATGAACCTCTGTTTGTTGCATGTAAATGTTTCAGTTATGATTTACATATTATTAATCAATATTCCATGTAATGGAGACATATAAATCTAAAAAAAGGTATACGGTAAAAGTAAAATCGCCTAAAACAGAATCGTATTGGAAAGAAAAGAATACGTTGTAGACAATTTCCCTTCCTAGAAGGTGTAAATGCGTAATATATTGTTTTCTGGCGTATTATTGTATTCATTTTGCATGGATGAACAGTTTAAAAAAAGCTTAAAAGAAATTTCCAGTTTTCATTTTTTTTAAATATTCCGTTTTAGGCAGGTACTTTATTTATGCGTTTAACTGTATTTTAATAAGCCTAGACATCTATGTTTCTTATAAAAAAATAAATTTCAATGTTTAGTTGTAAAATAATGGCAATTTAAAAGTATATGGCTTTATTGCAAAAATTTTTGGACCAAGCCAAATTTTACTGATTTCTGAACAGACTTGGCAACGTCAAGTAATCGAAACGGAATATTTTGGTTCATGAAGACTAGAAGAAAGAAATCAGTCCGGGCTTCGTATGTGAAAAATAATTTAGGCCCGAACCGGCCTGATCCTTCAAGAAAAAAGCAAGGCTCAAGCCCGGCCAGGAAAGATTAGTGATTAGGCTCGGCCTTAGTCTTCAGAAAAAAGTAAAGCCCGCGCTCGGCCCGAATGTCGTTAATGAAAAAATTCCCGGCCCGTACAAATCCCCAGTATGGTAGTATTCCTTATCATAAGAACAATGTAATTTTCGTGTTTAAGACATAAATTCATAATAGGCAAGTTCCGGTTTAATAGTGTTTACATTATTATTGCGTCACAATTTAAAAGAAGATCGCCTATTTTTTGTGACACTGGACCTGACAACACTACGCTGCATGTGGCAGCGTAAAAATAAGTAATTACTTAGAAATAACAACGTCAGTTTCAATATTCACCTTATCAAAATATTTTTTAATTTTAATATTTTCTTTTTAATATAATCCATTTTTTTAAATTGCATCTAAAAAATACTAAATTTTTTTTAATAACTATAGTTTTATCGTGTACTTCTGGCATTCTAAAATCTTGGTTTACAATAAAAACCAAAGGGCGCAGTCAAAAATTTCTCGCGATTTCCCGAAATTTGATTTTCTGGATAGCGCGAGTTTAGGAATTCACGTCCTAATATATATTTACGTTACTGATACTAGTACACCGAACCCGGGGTTCCCGGGTCTCAAAGTAAAGGTGAAAAACTTTTTTTAAATTTAAAATTGGAAAGTCTAATAAATTTTTTCTGCGTAATAGGCTTTTTAAACTGCCAACTAATTCCAAACAGCAATTTTATATGAAACATATTATTTATGTAATCATATACAGCTTTAAAAATTATCGGTACTTCCGTATTAGAGGCAAGATAGAAGTTATTAGCCAAAGAATAAAATTGCATTCTCAGTTTTTAAAAACACTAAGAAAATATGACACTCAGATATTCTTTAAAATACATTTTTGTAAAGGTTAATTGATGTATCTTTTGTAAAGTAAGTTTACAACAAATTAAAAGTCATTAAATCCATAGATATAAACGAAATAAAACCAACAACATTCACCTCTTTTATAGCCGACGATATACTGACATAACAGGTTTTTAATTACTATTTTTTTTCAGTTGCAATGAAAAAAATGACAACTAAAATATACAGTATACAGTGATCTGTTATTTTCCATGGAGAAAAGAGATAGATGGAGGTACAGTATGCGATTAAAACGGTTTGATGGGCGTTATTCTTACAATTTAAGTCTCTCATTCGGCCCAAACTAAACAATCACGTGGAACAGAAACCGAAATTTTTAACATCATTTTTTCTCTAAATGAAAAAGATCTAATTATATTTTAGCATTATAAAATAGCATTTCATTGTATTATGAATTAAAATTGCATCGCTAAAAGTTTTCCTTTTTTGTGAAAGCACGCGGTTGCGTTTGATGCAATGCAGCGAATTTTAGAGTTACATTTTTGGCATCAGCTCTAGCCACTAAACTGCATCTCTATTTCTTTTTTCTTTTTTACTCTATGGATATTTTTCCTCTCTTTCCTACATAAATGCGATACTCAAGTTGCCACCATTAGAGAAATTGAACCAAAAACTACAAAAAAATTAATATCTCAAAAACAAATTGAGATACAGTTTTCTAATAAACGGCATTTAAAAGTGCATTTTTTTCTCTAAACGATGGTATAAAGATTGAAAACGTGCAATGTCTAGAAGTTTAAAAATTTACAATAGCGAAAATTGCAAAACCGAAATTTCATCGGAAAGTGTTGCCATGCAAAACATGACGTATGCGTTACGCACAGATACGTTTGGCCTTTATTATATAGATAGGGCTTTCTCATTTAAATTCTCGAAAACATATAGCATCGTTTATCGAACATTTAAATTTAAGTTAGAACATCAGTAAAAAAAATTCTTTTTTGATAACGTTATGTTGCAGTCTTATATTTCTTATTCATTCTCTGAATTTTCGCTTACGTTACCTGAAACAAAAATTTAGTCTGTCTGGAAAATATCGATTTGGCTCTATGCCATAAACTCCCGCAGTAAAATTTCAGACATGGCAGAAAATATTCTTTCCTTTTCGTATTGCATTCACAAAAGGAATCTCATGGGTTCAAGATAATAATCTTAAGTATCTGTTGTTTAAAAAGCATTTATTGATTCTAGAACTTTTTTTTCTCGCCCTCATCGTCCTCTCCACCTCCAACAAATACTAGCGCGTCGAAAAAGAAACAGTGATGTGTAACTTGTCCGTGCGCATTTTTTATGTATTCTGAATGCATTATCTAATATATAAAAAATAAAAAATTGTCTGTCTGTAATTCTATACAAATCTACAGTTTGGAAGCCAGAATTGTGAAATGCTAGGTACATATATATTAAGGTATTCGAATACCTTTAAAATGTAATTTCCGATCAAAATATCGATCTTTCATTTGTGCAATTATATTAAAATCAACTATTTTATTTATCGAATTCTGCTTAAATTGTGTCTGTATCTTAATTATTATCAAAGTTACAGAAGTTTAAACATGTTAAGAATTAAAGTTAGTTAGAGTGTTAAAGTTATAACTATTGCAGTTTTTGAATTGCGTTTAAAAGTTATTTTTAGCTTTTTTGCTATAATTTAAAAAATAAAGAATACTGCTCAGTTAAACTGATGGCATTGAGCTCACAGGCTACAAATACTAAGTGTACATTAAAGCCTTATATTTTCAAGGGTTAATTCCGTTCGAAAAAAAATTAAGAAGGGGAAAAACCCCTTTCCTCTTTTTTTATACTTAATCATTGAACCTCCTATACTATCAAAGACATGCTTTATCATATAAAAAATCTATATCCAAAATTCAGAGCAAATGAAATAATTCTTAATAAAAACCCATTTAGCATTTATATAATTTAAAAGGCGTTATCCCCCTCTTTTATACTTAACCATTAAACTTCCAAAACTATTCAGAGATTTGAACGAAATCTGAAAATTCTGCTTGAAAAACCCATTTATGTATAATAAGGGGGGGGGGGATTAGAACCCCTGTTCCCTATATTTATACTTATTCAATGAACACCTAATAACAGTCACGGAATCGCCTCATCAGAATGATCCTAATCTAAATTTTGAACGAAAACTTAATTCTGCATGAAAATCCCATTTATATCAACTAAGGGGAGGGGCATGAGCCCCCCGTTCCCATCTCTTATACATGTCGGATGAACTCGAAAAGTTTATCAGGGAAGCGCCTTGTCAGGATATACCTACATACAAAATTTCAAGTGAATCGGATATTTTTATCATGAGTTATCGCGTTACGCACGAACGTACGAACGTACATACAGAACGGACGGGCACATAAGCTCTCAGGCTATGATAATCTGTGAGCTAAAAAGACTATTTTAATTTTTTTCAAAAGAAATCATGAAACTATTATGTGATTAAAAGAAATGACCACCAAAATATGCATCATTTCCAACCAATCTTAATAAAGTATTCTACTAAAATGTATATTTTTCTCTCAAATAGCATACATAGTCCAAGAGCCGACCGCATAAAACCCTAAGTCACCAAACACAAGAAAAAAATCCTTTATTGTATGGAAGAGTAGTAACAGAGGAATCTAATTATCCATGTCTGCCGGAAGCGAAGTGGTGCATAAGCCAAAAATTAATATCACTATTGGTTAATTCGTACGTTTAGCATTGTGTTTGCCTGCACCCAGTTTTCCATGTTTTCATACTTTTGGTTGTATGGCAAACACAATGCTAAGCCTATGAGTCAACTACTAGTGTTGTCAATTTTCGGCTTATGCACCACTTCGCTTCCGGCAGACATGGATCAATAGATTCCTCTATTACTACTCTTCCATAAAATAAATACTTTTTTCTTGTGTGGGATGACTTAGGATTTTATGCGGTCGGATCTTGGACTAACATTTTTAATATAAGAAAGTTTAACAGTCTTTTACGGTTTGAAGTATTATTTCTGAAATTATTTTTAATAGTCTAAAATATAAAAAGTCGTTAAATCCGCATGTCAATCCCTTTCGTTCATTATATTTCCAATATAATGTAATATTAGCTTTAAAAAAATCCGTTAAGATATTTATCTTATTTTTTATATAGAAATCTTGTACAGAAAAATTAGGATGTAATATTCAATTTTTCTTAAATATCTCAAACTTTTTTATATTCATCTTTTTCACTTGGAAATATTCTCAAAGAGTCCTCAAAGATTTTTCAGATGTTTTTGGTGGAATAGTGAAAACATAATTTATTTATTTAATTAATCATGATTTTATCTATAATTACTAACTTCATTATTAATATTTTATCAGAAAATATACGCGTTTAATTTTTTTATTCGTAAAAATGCGTCGTAAAAAGTAAAACATGGAAAATTAATTAATTAAAATATTTTTTTAATTTATTCTGTAAAATAAATAATGTTCTGCAAATCTATAAATCATAATTTATTTTATGTTTAATTTCAAGACAAAATACTGAATATTTTTTTTTATAAAGTGCACAACAAAATGTAATTTGTGTAGTTTAGTAAAGGATTCGCTTAGCTCATCCTAATTATGTGTCCAAGTGTATCTATGAAGATTAATTATGTGTTTAAATATGCCTATAGGGATTAATTATGTTTTTAAATGTGCTTCAGATATTTAACTATCGTTTAAGTGTTGAAAGACTATGTTTATACATAAATTAGACCACTATGTAAACGGATCTTTAAGACGCATTTAATTAAAAAAAAAAAAACATCATTTTCATGCATATTAGTAATTTTCTTCGATATCGAAATGAAATACACTATATGGTCAAACGTGACCGGTCACTTGCGATTTTTCACATTTTGTTAAATATCTAGAAAAGTACATGAGGCATTATCCTGAACCTCTAAGTGTGCAAACATAATAAAACAGGTAATAGATTTTCGTAGAGATTTTTTTTTCCGAAACTCCATACAGAACCATCAACAAGTTGATAAAGAACGAATATCTTTTGGATAACCCTATCAAAACTGATGTAGCAACAGCGCTCAAACTGTAGATTATAATTCAGTGGCTTATTGTAAATAAACTGTGTTCATTGTTATGCGGGTAGCGTGTACATTCATGGAAAAATTAAGGTTTTTATAAAAAAGAGTCCCAAATTTTGCCAATTTTTTTGCTTATAATTTGCAGAGTTCATCTTATAAAATGATGTTTTTTTTTTTTTGAAAATATGACAAATAAAATTATACACAATACCCTGTAATCAGACATAAAAACTAATAAAAACTATGTGAAAAACTATGCAGGTTTGCTAAATAATTTTTCATTTTGCATGCGTGGAAGCTATCAAAATTTCATTTGCACATTATGTTAGCTAAATGTATAGTGCAACATTTATGAAAGTCTCAAAATCATAGATTGAAAATTCAGAAAGTGTCCGTCGATATAATAAGCTCAAAATTAGTTATCCTCAAAATGAAGCAAAAAAATGAGGGATTGTATCCATTTGTCCATCGATTAGTATTAATATAGTATACACAATATGGCACGTACTATTATATTTGTATACAACGCCTCATTTCTTTACTTCATTTTGGGACTAACGGATTTTGAGCTTATTCCATCGACGAACACTTTCATAATTTTTAAACTGTGTTCTTGAGAATTTTACAAAGGTTGCACTATACATTTAGCTAACATAATGTGCAAATGAAATTTTGGTAGCGTCCACGCATGCGCAATGAAAAATTATTTAGCAAACCTGCTCATTTTTCAAATAGTTTTATTATTTTTTTATTCTGATTACAGGGTATTGTGTACAATGTTGTTTGTTATATTTTCGGGAAAAAATATTATTTTATATTAAAAACTCTGCAAATTATAAGCAAAACATTTCGGAAAATTTTGGACTGCTTTTATAAAAACCTTAATTTCTCTACGAGTATACATGCTACCAGCATAAAAATCCTTGTCGGCTTGGCCAATAGGCGGAGGTAGATTTCGAAGAGGGCTCATTTCAACAACAAAAAAAAATGATTAGAGATAAACCCAGTTTAATAACTTCCCTTGGCCGTTTATGAAAAATTTTTAATTGCATTTTTCTGCAAAAACTGGTTTTATCAGAATCGTCTTAAGAAAAATTCAGCTCAAATGCCCATTTTGACAACATATTTTGAAATATATTCTGAATTTATTTAAAAATCGACCAAAACAGTACATTATATGGTTCCTAAATAACAAAAAAGTGTCAGTTGAATGCGTTTGAGAAAAAAATTGAGTTTAAAAATGAGTCATAAAATAACCGAGTTGTTGTTTGAATACATCTTTAATTCTTTACTCATGATTGCTTCGGAAAATTTTGTGCGAAATGCTCACTTTGACAGCATTTTAAAAAATATATTCTATGTTTATTAAAAAACTGGCCAATGCGTCACAGTATATAGTTCCTAAATAAGAGGATCTGTAAATTGGATGCGTTTGAGAGCGAAAATGGATTTTAAAACGAGTCAGAAAAAACTAAAATTGCTATGTGAAAACTTCCTTAAATTTTCAAATCAGGATGACTTCGGGAAATTCTGATCAAAATACCCTTTTTGATAGCCTTTTTCGAAATATGTTCTGTCTTTATCAAAAAACCGACCAATGCATCACATTATATAGTTCCTAAATAAGAGGATCTGTGAATTGGATGCGTTTGAGAGTAAAAATGGATTTAAAAACGAGTCAGGAAAAAACGCAATTTCTTATTTGAATATTTCCTTAAAGTTTCAGTCACGATGACTTCTGAAAATTCTGTTCAAAATACCCTTTTTGGTAACCTTTTTTGAAATATATTCCGTCTTTATCAAAAAACTGACCAATGCATCATATTATCTAGTTTCTAAATAAGAGGATCTGTAAACTGGATGCGATTGAGAGCAAAAATGGATTTAAAAAGGAGTCAGAAAAAAACGCAATTTCTTATTTGAATACTTTCTTAAATTTTCAGTCATGATGACTTTGGGAAATTCTGTTCAAAATACACTTTTTGGTAGCCTTTTTTGTAATATATTCTGTCTTTATCAGAAAATTGACCAATGCGTCACTTTATAAGTTTCTAAATAAGAGGATCTACCATTTGGATACGTTTAAAATCAAAAATGAATTTAAAAATGAGTCAGAATATAAAAGGATTGGATTTCAGGGTTTTTCTACAACTCCTATTTTTGTTTAATTTCTTTTTGCTATACGAATTGGTCCTATGAAAAACTTGTCAATATAAAAGTTGTAGATATTTTTGAGAAGATGTAAAATAAATTTAATCAGATGTGATATCTTAAAAATTGACGGAGTTATGGATTTTTATGGATCTTATGGTTAGACGACTTCAAATTCTTGTCTCTTAGAAAAGTAGAAAATAATTTATTTACAGATCTTCAGAACAACAGAGTCTTCGAAACTCACAAATATTACTAGATATTCAAAAATAACTGTTCAAATCTATCGTACAAGTACAGATATAGGTCCCAGAGACTCTTTATACAATGTCTCAACGCTAAATCACATTCAAAACAATGTAGAGAAAACTCAAGCAAACTTGCTTACAATCGCAGCTCACTCAATGACTGACTGATGAATAATAACCACGACAGCTCGTATTGCTCTCCTTATATAGGCTCGCAGCATGAGCTAGAAGTTTCCACAGGCTTCTCGAAAAATCCAGAAACCAAGGAAAAACATTCAGTGTATCAGCATATCTAAAGGGGGGTTACCATAGAGAGGGAAGGGTTACCTTCGCCAACAATCGCCAAGTTTGTCGCCAACTTGGAGATATATCGCCAAATTTTGCGACCAAAATTAGTCGTCAAAAGTGACGCCAACTTGGCGATATCTTTATTATTTCGCCAAGCTGCCTTAGACATTCACTGAAAATAATAGACAAGTTTGCTTGATAACAGAGACAATGTAACAAAAACTAATATTAGTAAAGGAATGGAGCTTAATAAGATTATTTACATTACTTTACAGTACAAAGACTAACTATTTACAAAATTCGTAACACTACCCCCTCCTCAAAGACTGTACGTCCCGGGCAGTGCAATCCCTGAGTTAGAGGAAAACACTTAAAATAAATAAACAAACAAATAAATAAATAAATAATAACAATAATAATAAAATTTACATAAATAAGAACTAATTACTATTTACATATTTACAAAAAGTGACTTTCATGACCATGGTCTGAAATTCCAGTTATGAATTTTTAATCACTTTGGCCAAAATAAGGGGTTAGCCGGTTAAAATGTACGACCTTGGGCTTGGTGTGTGGCGATTTTCGTATGCGTACGACGACGTCATTCAGCCTGTTGACGACTGTGTAAGGACCGTCCCAGTTTCTTTGTAGTTTTGGCGACAGTCCCTTACGACGTATGGGATTCCACAACCAAACTTTGTCACCTTCGTTGAACTCATGTCCAGTTGCCTTTATGTCGTACCGTGTCTTCATCTTTTCTGATGCCAGTCCGATTCGGTTCCTCGCTAGACAATGAACCTCCTCAATCCGTGCCTGGAGTCCATCCATGTATTCTTCAGGCGACAAAGGAGCGTCAGGAGGACGGCCAAACAAAAGATCCGCAGGCAGACGAAGATCACGACCAAAGACAATTTGAGAAGGGGAGTAGCCAGTGGCCTCATGAGTGGCACTCCTGTAGGCAAGCAGGAAAAGAGGCAATTTCTTGTCCCAGTCCTGTTGGTCTCTAGACACCAGGAGAGAGAGGCTATTTAGGATGGTACGATTGAAACGCTCCACCATGCCGTCCGATTGAGGATGTAGAGGTGTAGTTCGAGTTTTGTCCATGCCGAGTAGTCCACACATTTCCTTAAACACAGTCGAATCGAAGTTTCTTCCTTGATCAGAATGGATTTGAAATGGAACTCCGTATCTGGAAACCCAGTGTTGAACCAGTATGTCTGCTACGGTTACCGCCTCTTGATTAGGAATGGCGTAGGCTTCAGGCCACTTAGTGAAGTAGTCCATGACAACGAGGATGTACTTATTGCCATCAGATGTTCTAGGAAGAGAACCCAGGATGTCAATTCGTTCGAAAGGAGCTCCTACATTATAACGCTGCAATCGTCCACGGGTGCACCTTTTTGCGCCTACACAGGTGTCACAAGTTCGACACCACTTCTCTACATCACTGCGAACATTATTCCAGTAAAAACGCTCTCGAACCTTTTGAAGGGTCTTCATTACACCAAAATGACCTCCTGTGGGACTACCATGAAGTTCTTGAAGGATCATAGAAATTCTCGACTTAGGGAGTAGTAGTTGCCATCTACATGTCTTTCCATCGTCAGACTCCCATTTTCGGTACAAAATACCGTTCTTCAAATGTAGGGAATCCCAGAGAGCCCAATAACGTTTAGTCGTAGGATGGTAATGGGCCATGTCTTGCCAGCTGGGCTTCCTGTTGAACTCCTCTTTCAGCTCTAGAATTGGCTTAATTTCAGGATCAGCAAGTTGATCTTTACGCAGGCTTTCATCACTCCACGGATCTTGCGATGATGTAGACCCAGTTGTAACTTGTATTACTATAGGACCTTTGACATTAAATTTCTTCTCAACCCGATCGCAGTATCTACAATTCTCTGAGCAGGGTCTTCTTGAGAGAGCATCTGCATTTCCTGTGATGAGCATTTTCGATGGCGTATCTCCATATCGTACTCTTGAAGATTTTGTAACCACCTGGCTATCTGGCCTTCAAAGTTCTTAAAATTCAATAGCCCAGTTAGAGAAGCATGATCAGTTCGGATCAGGAATTTTCGACCGTAAAGATAGTGATGAAAATGGTTTATGGCTTTCACTACAGCAAGAAGCTCTTTTCTTGTTACGCAGTAGTTTCGCTCTGCCTTTGATAAGCACTTGCTGAAATAGGGGATAACACGCTCCTGGCCGTCGATTTCCTGGGACAGTAAAGCGTCAATGCTTTCGTTACTTGCATCCGTAGCAAGTATAAATTGTTTATCAGTTTGAGGATATGACAGAATTGGAGTGGATGTTAAGGCCTCCTTAAACTTTTCGAAAGCAGCGTCACATTCTTGTGTCCACATAAATTTTTGATTGGCTTCTGTTAATTTATGAAGTAGTCTTGCAATCATCGAGAAGCCTTTGACAAATTTTCTGTAATAGGTGCATAATCCTAGAAAGCTCCGAAGCTGGTGCACATCTGCTGGACGATTCCAATTTTTCACAGCCGATATCTTCTCGGGATCAGTCCTAACTCCTTCCGCTGAAATGATGTGTCCAAGGTAGGCGACTTCATTTCGAAACAAACTGCACTTCGAAAGGCTTAACTTCAAATTAGCTTCCTTTAATTTTTGTAGCACCCTCCTGAGGTTGTTCAGATGTTCATCAAAAGATTTTCCTATGATTATGATATCATCTAAATAAACAAGACATGCTTCATATGACAGACCCCGGAGAACCGTTTCCATAAGCCGTTCGAAAGTTGCAGGTGCGTTACACAGACCAAAAGGCATTACCTTGAACTGCCATAATCCTTGTCCCGTTGTAAAGGCAGTCTTCTCGCGGTCGTCCGGATTGATCTCTACCTGTCAGTAACCACTCTTCAGATCCAGAGTCGAGAACCAAGTGTTGCCCGCAAGTGTGTCGAGAGTGTCATCCATCCTTGGTAGAGGGTAACTATCCTTTTTAGTGACGTCATTCAGTCGGCGGTAGTCTACACAAAATCTTGTTGAACCATCCTTCTTTCTTACTAATACAATGGGAGACGCCCATGGACTTGTCGATGGTCCGATGACGTCATTTTCTTCCATATCCTTAATTAAATTTTGCACCTCTTCTTGCTTGGCAAAAGGTAATCGTCTAGGGTGTTGTTTAATATAGGTGAGTGATCTCCAGTATCCAGGGTTGGTAAAAAACCGGGTTTTTTTGAAAAAAACCAAAAACCATGGTTTTTTTTGGTTTAAACCAGGTTTTTTTGGTTTAAACCGGGTTTTTTTTTAAATATGTTTTCCTGTAACATATACATGCAAATTTATGAACAAAAGTAAACATTTTTGAATATATAAGTAATAATTTGATTTAAAGGTAATTCTAATCAATATAATTATTTAATATACAATCAATTATGTATAAAAATTCTTTAAAATCTGAACATTTTTAGAAAAAGCTGTGTCTTATATTTCATAAATAAAATGTGCTACATAATGAAACATTGATACCCTGAAAATCTTAATGAACAATCTTTTGATTACTAGCACTATAAATAAATATATAATATAGATTCATATATAAAACTTCATATATATTATTTTCAAATGGTTATTCAAAATAATTAATTTGAAATACTTGTTATATGTGATGTCTGATTTTTTTGTTAGAAGACTGTATGAGTTAATTATCTTTTATTGAAAAATAAAGCTTTTTATAAAGAATTTTTGGAAGGATTTGAATTTAGCAGTAGAATCTTTACACACTTCAAGCATTGTATTTTCTAAAACTACCAGTTAAAAGATGACTGTTAAATAAACAAAAATATCTATTTAACAGCTTTTTAGACTATTGAAAAACATTGATGTTAAAATATACAGTAGCTTTATAAATGCTGTCATCTGCCAAAGAATTTAAACAGCCATCGGACTGCATGCTCTATTATAACACTTAGTATTTTTAAACATCTAAACTAAAAATTGCATTTTTTAGGCATTTTTATGAGACTTTTTTTCTACTACGTCTCAAGCAAACCTTCCTTGCCCCCCCCCCTCCCCCCTTTTTGCCAATTTTTTTTAACTGATCTAAGTAATGGGTTTGGTTATGCAATAGAAGATTTAAATATATCTTTTGCATATTTTAGTTAAATGTAAACAGGTGCTTCACTAGTGCCTAATTATTCAATGTCTTCTATTCGACTTCATATCTTGAGTTTTTTTTTTATTCTTAAAAAATAATCCCTCCAATCAAGAAAAATTTCTTTTAGACCTTGACTGAAATTTTAAAGATCATTTATGTCATTATCTGTACATTTGCGTTTCTCAAGGGAAAATATTTTTTTAATCTAAATATTGTATATTTTCATCTATTTTATTTTTGCTAAATTTACATGATTTAACTGTTTTCTGTAGAGTTTCAGATATGTTCATCAGTGCATGAAATATGCATTCTACATGTATACTAACATGACCTTGATTAGACTCACTATGTCTTATGGTGACTATTGAGATAAGACTTAAAAATAGAAATTACTTTCATCCAATGATTTGAAACACTTAAATTACAAAAATGAGAAAATATTATATTAGATTTGTTCTAAAAAACCAATTGGTTCGAACTGTGCCAACCTAGCAGGCAAAAGAATAAAATTATAATGCAAAAAAAAACAATCCCAATGTAAGAATGCAAGAAAAACAAAGGCTTATTAAAATCACTAATCACAGAGCAAATAAAAAGCTCATTGCCAATTATTCAATAGCATACATAACAAAAAGAATTTCTGAAATGATGAAATCCTTAGTAAATCTTAACTAATCAAGCAATTTAAATAATAAAAGTGCATTTTTAACTCGAGTCTGCCCTTCTGGCTATACAGGGTGTCCCCTCTCAACGGTGGCCAATGGCTAATTTCTAAACCGTTGGTCATAGACATATAGTTCCAATTGCAAAATTGCTTTAAAAAAGGCAAAGAATTGTTTTTTAAGCGATTTTGGTCAAAAAAATGTTTTACTAAAAAATTACGAAAATTAAATTTTTATACGGTCCCCCGGTCCTATAAGTGATATTTAGTAAAATTTTTTCAACATTCTAGCAAGTAATACAGAAAAGGTTCCATTCATGTAACATTAAAATTGACCGAGTTATGACACTTTAAATTTCATGACTTAAACCACTTTTCTATAGCTGAAAACGGATGAGTTCGATTGCGCTTTAAGGGAACGTACACTAAGTGCTTAAAGTATTATAAAGGGAGTCGATTTCCAACGCTGTTCAAAGGCTACTTCCTAAACTATTTGTCACAGACATATAGTTCCAATTACAAAATGTTTTAAATGAGCGATTTAACTGAAGGCGCTGTCACCGTATAAGTTTTACGGTAGTGATAATTATAATTAATTAACTTCTAGCTTGGTTATTAAAATAACTGAAGACATGAATTTCAAAATTCTCTTTACCGAAAAACTGAAATTTTGGGAAATAGCGAAAACACTTTAAATGCATCTATTGGTTTTCATTATAAATTTTGAGATTGCATTGTTACAATAGTGGAGGTTTGTCTAGACTGATAGAGAAATCAAAAAGCTATAAGTCGAGTTTTGAAATTCATATCCTCAATTGTATTTTTACGTATGTTTTATTTTGTAAGCAAATGAAGCTGATTCTTTTCGTGATTTTATTTTAAAAAGGTATGTTATTTTGATAAGCTTTTATTTTATTCATAGTTTTTGTATGTAAATTTTCCTAGTTCAGAACTTATATTCAAATTTTAACTCACTTCCAAATATCTGATTGAGGTTCAATTCCCATACTTATTTAAACCCGATGACAATGTAATATTAATACGATTTTAGGTGCGTTCCATTTATTTATTTTATAGGACTACATCAAATTCTATTAGGTTGAGTAATCTAATAGAGCTTTAAATATGTATCATTTTGTAACGATTTGTGACTGTTGCTTTTCATAGTTTAATTTAACAAAATTTTTGTTATTTTTTTTACTTATATTTTTAGCACAAATTGCATATTTTACTTTAACATGTAAATGTCAACATAAATTCAGAAACAACATTGTAAAAATTTTTTTAATCTCAATGTTTAAAGTTAAATTTTCTATCTGATGTTTACTTTTATTTCCAGTAAATTTGTGACTGACCCCTATTTTGCAGCAAAAAATATGCTTCAACTTTGAACAGCTATAACTCGGTCAATTTTAATCGCAGAGGAATGGGACTTTTTTTGTCTTACTTGTTAGAGTAGTGGTAAAAATTTTCTAAATATCACTTATAGGACCGGGGGACCGTATAAAAATTTAATTTTCGTAATTTTTTAGTAAAACATTTTTTTGACCTAAATCGCTTAAAAAATAATTCTTTACCTTTTTTAAAGCATTTTTGCAATTGGAACTATATGTCTATGACCAACGGTTTAGAAATTAGCCATTGGCCACCGTTGAGAGGGGACACCCTGTATATATATGTTTTACAAATAATGGCTATACATACATGTAGGCCTTAAAAAAGAAAAAGAAAGAAAGAAAACTGATTAGTTTTTTCTAACCAGCTAATTTAAGAAAAAATAGTTATTCTGCCATATAGATTTACAGCTTACAAGAAAAGTTGAGTTGATTAAAATTTTTTGTCCTTTTAGAAACTTATTAATTAATCATTTTTTTTACAGCTTTGCTTGTAGCTTCTTCATAATTTGGATTTTGCATTTTTCAATAATGTGTAAAATAAAACATTTGGGTAAAAGAATAAAAAAAACCAGGTGAAAAAAACCAGCATGGTTTTTTTAAAAAAACCAATTGGTTTAAACCATGGTTTTAACCACGGTTTAAACCAACTTGGTTAAACCAAACAACCCTGCCAGTATCGATTCGGTGTTGTGCCATTTTGGTTCGTCCAAAGTCTTCAGATGTTTGGGAAAATAAACTTTGGAATTCCCTAATTAAATTTTCCGCAGCGTCCATCTGTTTTGGATCTAAGTCTGTATTTTGTAACAAATCTTTGACTAAATTATCTGAAGATTTCTCAGAGTGACTGGAATTTTGACTTATGCACGTCACAGGAGCACATGATGCTATCACCTCTCCTTTCTTGATAGTCCTCGTCTTATCACTGATGTTAGCAATTCTGACTGGAATGGTCTTTTTCGAGAGGTCTACCACAGAAGAAGCCACCAATACTCCTGCTTGCGTACTATTGTCTTCTGGATAATCTATATGGCCAAATCTGTAATTAGTTTCATTTTTAATTACAGCTGGAACTAAAAATTCTGTTCTTGGATCTAGATTTATGTCATCTTTGGCTATTACTGCTTGTTTACATTCAATTTCGTAATTTAATCCAAAAAGACTTATTTCTTCAAATTTTGAGAGCATTTTTTTATTTTTGAAATCAAGTTTGAAGCCAAACTTCTTCAGAAAATCTAGTCCGATTAAGCAAGGATCTGTTATGTCAGCCACATATGCCGTATGGTAATATTTCGTTCCTCCAAAGTTGGTGGTTAAATTGGCCTTTCCATATATGGCTATCTTGTCGCCCGTCACAGTTTGCAGGGTAACGCATGGTGGAGTCCAGATGAGTTTAGATTTCAATTTCCCAGCCAAATCTTCTCTTATTACTGTCACATTGGCTCCTGTATCGACAATCATACGGCACTGAATTCCGTTAATAAAGCCTATCACATATAATTCATTATCACCGCCACTCATTTTTGATATCTGGAGGATCTTCAGGTGGGGCTTTTCATTCTCTGGCAACCTCCGCCCCGCGAGATGGCCAAAATTTAGTTTCCCTGCTGACTGTTTGAATTTATCTCACGTTCGTGGATTTTCGGACAATTTCTTCGGAGATGTCCTGTATCACCGCATCCCCAGCACGTCAGATTCTGTCTTCTTGAGCTTGTTCTTCCATATTTTAAAGCTTCAATCTCTTGATTTATTTTCCTAATTTCTTTCAAGACGTCGATCTCAGTGTCTGAGCTTTTGTTCACCGTTGCCCCTCGGACTGAATGACGATCTCTTCGGCTGGCTTGTGTAGCTGCTTCCAACTTTAAGGCATATAGTAATGCAGCCTTTAAATCCTGCATATCTGCCATTCGTACCGCTCTCTGCACTTCTGGATTTTTTATTCCGTCTACAAAGTACTGCAGTGAGAGCATTTCCCGCACATTTGTTGGGCAGTCGATGAATGCTAAATTTGCCAGCCGTTCTATTTCTGAGGCAAACTCTTGAAGGGTTTCACTCGATTTTTGATGGCGGCTCTTCATTTGTATTCTCGTATAATCTTTGAAGAATCTTTCTCCGAATCTCATTTCAAGTGCACAACTTAGAGTCTCAAAATTGAGTTGCGTCATATCGGGCAATGTTTTTAGCACGTCGGCGGCTTCTCCTCTCAAAGACGCTGCCAGTTGACAAGCTTTCACCTCGTCACTCCATTTGTTCGCTTCGGCTACAATGGTGAATTGGGTCTTGTAAACTTGCCAGGAACTCTTTACGTCGTATGTCGACAGCTTAACGTGCACAGGAGAAGCAGGCGGATTCCTAAATTCTTCATACTTACCACTAGACGCTGAAAGCTTCTTCTCAAGATCTTCTACTCTTTTATTTAGCTTTACATCTACGTCAACTATTTTCTCTTCAACGTTACTTATTTCATTCTGAATTTTCTCTTCTACTTCCTTTATTTTCTCTTCTACCGAACCTATTCTTCTCTCTATCGACGAGAACTTTTCTTCATTTCTTGGTCTTTATTCATTTTATCTGCCAACTCTTCTTGGCCTTTGTCAATTTTTTTCGCCAATTCTTCTTGGCCTTTATTCATTTTATCCGCCAACTCTTCTTGGCCTTTATTCATTTTTTCCGCCAACTCTTCTTGGCCTTTATTCATTTTTTCCGCCAACTCTTCTTGGCCTTTCGCCAATTCTGTCCTTATGCCATTGATAGCATCTAACAGTTCTTTCAGTTGTCCGTCCATTGTTCTTGTTTTCGCCATAAGATCCCGACTCCTGACACCAAATGTTGCAGCGTACATAGGGTTCTTTTGATCTTATGGTTAGACGACTTCAAACTCTTGTCTCTTAGAAAAGTAGAAAATAATTTATTTACAGATCTTCAGAACAACAGAGTCTTCGAAACTCACAAATATTACTAGATATTCAAAAATAACTGTTCAAATCTATCATACAAGTACAGATATAGGTCCCAGAGACTCTTTATAGAATGTCTCAACGCTAAATCACATTCAAAACAATGTAGAGAAAACTCAAGCAAACTTGCTTACAATCGCAGCTCACTTAATGACTGACTGATGAATAATAACCACGACAGCTCGTATTGCTCTTCTTATATAGGCTCGCAGCATGAGCTAGAAGTTTCCACAGGCTTCTCGAAAAATCCAGAAACCAAGGAAAAACATTCAATGTATCAGCATATCTAAAGGGAGGTTACCATAGAGAGGGAAGGGTTACCATCGCCAACAATCGCCAAATTTGGCGACCAAAATTAGTCGTCAAAAGTGACGCCAATTTGGCGATATCTTTATTATTTCGCCAAGCTGCCATAGACATTCACTGAAAATAATAGACAAGTTTGCTTGATAACAGAGACAATGTAACAAAAACTAATATTAGTAAAGGAATGGAGCTTAATAAGATTATTTACATTATTTTACAGTACAAACACTAATTATTTACAAAATTCGTAACAATATTATTGAGAAGATGAAAATAATTTAATTAGATTTGATAGCTTAAAAATTGACGGAGTTATGGATTTTTCTCTTTTTTCACCACCCTTTTTCTTTTCGTTTTTATGTTTTTTCATCGGTAAAAGTTGGTTCTATCAAAAACTTGTAAATACAAAAGTTTTATATAATTTTAAGAACATTTACAAAAAATTTAGTTGGACTTGATATCTTGAAAAGTGACGAAGTTATGAATTTTTTTCTCTCAAAACCTCTGTTTTTTTCGCCCCTTGAGCCCACTTCTAAATTTATCAAAAATTTGTCATGCATAAACGTTTGGCCCATTTTTAAAAAGTAATATAATCTTTAAACTGATTCGATACCTACTTTAATTAAGAAGTTATGACGTTTTTTCGGTTTTCACAAAAACGCCCCTATTCCGACCCCCTTGGTCCGTTGTTGCCCATTAACGAACTTAGCCGAGATTTTATCCCCTTTGATTTTATGTACCAGTTTGGTGGAGATTGTTGAAGAATTATTGAAGTTATCGTGTCCATAAAAAAGTGAGATATATATATATATATATATATATATATATAATACCATTAAAAGTAGACAAGATTCACCAACGGATTTTATCAATAAAACAATAAACCAAAACGAAGAATTAAATTGAATTATAGTAAACAATATTAACCATTTGAAATTAACCATTGAATTTAATAACTTATAGCACATTGAACATGGAAGGAAAAAAAGAATAATATGAATATAATTGAAATTTGTAGAACCAAAGCAGAATCTTCAGGTCCCAAATACTTTGGAACTACAAATGGAGTGTGTGGTTTCATCTTCGTATTTGCCATGAAAAAGCAAAACAATACGAATTTGGGACTACCATCACACAAAAACCAAATTATTAAACAAGGAACAAAGATATTTTACAAAAAGGAGTTGAAAGTAAGTAAAAATAATAGTTATCCATAACAAACAAAAAAGATAAAGCTGAATGGAAATATAATTGAACCGGAAAAAATAATAATCGATATTAACATAAAATTAAATTAATAAAATGATTAAAATTAGAATTAAGAGATAACATTCATATTAACATATAACTTAAAATACATTATTGTTACTTTAATCAGTAACATTTATTTTGACTTCACATGGTAAAAACTCATTATCTTAATATAGGATAATAATAAAAAAATAATAATAATAATAATAATAAATAAATAAATAAATAATAATAGTAATAATATTATTAATAATAATACCAAAAATTATATCAATAACATTAAAAATAATTTGATATTTAAAATATAGCTATTTAACTATAGATATAACTAGACGAATATCCATATATTGGTGTAAATTAAACAGTTTAAAAATTATGTTAAAATAAATAACCCACTCTCAATTTTTTTTTATAAATAATTAACCTTTGCGTTTTTATCCAGACAACACCACCCTCCTCCGTACTCTAACATCTACCCACCCAACCAACCTATATATATATTTTTTTATTACTTTTTAACATTTTTAATTTTTTATTATTATTTTTATGTTTTATAATTTTTTTTTATACATTTTTTATGCAAAGAATTAATTATAAGATCATGTAATATCTAATTATAAATTAAAGAATATATGAATTTTTTAGGATAGCCATTATTTATAGCATCATATACAAGCTTTTTAATATTAGTATTAATTAAATGGGAAGAACATAGACATTTTATTCTATATAAATGGTTAAGTATTATATTACGATATACAGAATTATGAAGACATGATTTAAAATTAGTAAAAGTATTAACTTTAAAATTAAATTCTTTCCTTTTGTCATAAATATCAGTTATAAATTTGTTCGCTTTTAATATAATTTTAATATCTAAGAAATTGATTGTATTATTAAAAAGTAGGTTTTTTGAAAGTTCTAGATTAGAAGGATAATCAACAGGGAATTGAGATATACAGGTGTTATCAGTATCAATTAAAATTACATCATCTATATATCGATATAAATGTATTGTATTATTTAAATAATGACGTTCATAGTAATATAAGTATAAGTCAGATAATACACTAGATGTACTACCACCTTGTGGTATACCAACATTTTGAATATATATATTGTTATCATGCATGATAAAATTATTATAGATAATGAAATTAGTTAAGGTATGAAAATAATCAGAATCGATATTATGTGATATATCCAACTCGTGTTGATATTTTTTAAAAAGCTCATTTATGATATTATGTAAATCCGATAAATCGATATTATTAAATAAATCTTTAAAATCATAGGTAGTGATATTTTTTATACATTTAAGATTTTTCATAATATGGACCAGTTCATAACTATTTTTTATGCAATGTGTATTATCACTTTTTTTTGTGATATTATATATTTGATTAAGAATTACTAATAGAAGTTTGTTAGCAGCATTATTATAAGTATTGCAACCAATTGTAACAGTTCTGAATTTAACAGGATGCTTATGAAATTTGGGTATAAGGACTAGATAAGGATATTTAAAGTTAGTAGGGTTAATGTCTAATAATTTATAGAATCCTTTAATTTTACGATTATTGGCAAGTAAGTTATCATTAATTTTTTGGAATGTGTTATTATTAGATATACTAGATTTAAGCAGTTGATGATAATAAGATTTACAAATAATGGCATAATTATTAGGAGATTTATCAACATAAGTTATTACAAAGTTTTGTTGTAATTTATTGATTTGCTTAAACAAATGCTGTGTATTTACATATTCTAGGTGTGAAATATTATATTTTAAGGACTTGGTTAATTTATCGATAACTAATATTTTCCATTGATTAAAATATTCAATGGGTTTATTATAATAAATTGCAAGTTTATAAATAAATATATCTATATCATATGTAAATAGTTTTATGATAGATTTAATGTTTAATTTGGATGGAATTCTGTACTTGGTCCCATAACCCATAATTCTTCTAAGTGGTAAATCATCTACAAGATTAAGATTACCAGTAATAATATGTCCATGATCTTTATTTATATATTTTTGTAGAGAGGGGTCATTGCATTTACAGGGTAAAGTACTAGCATCAAAAGAAGATTTAGCGAAAGAATTATAGTTAAAAATCGTTCTGCCGATAGATATGGGATACTTAAAGGTTTTAGAAATATGAATATTATTAATAGGAAATTGACAGTTTTTATCATTTAATATGGAATTAATATTGATTTTATTAAATATTGGATTAGAAAAAGTAATTACCATTTGAGTATTAGTTTGTAGATTTTTAGGTTTTTTGAGTAAATTTATATTGTACAGGTTGACACGAGTCATAATGAGATCATAAAAAATATCTGAAAAATGTTTAGAGTAAGTTTTACTGAGAAAAATATTTAAATATTGTACTATATGTTTCTTTTTTATTCCAAAAATATATTTACGTATTAGAAACCAATTGTAATTTTTTAAATAATTACGATGCAGATTATTAATTTGTTGAATTATAAGGTTTTTAGGAGTAATACTAGAAGATGAACCTTTTCCTCTTTTGTTACGTGTAGTTTTAGGATTTATAAGATGATTTAAACTATGATAAATGGGAGAATAATCTGTAGTATCATTTATAGATGAAAAAACTTTAACAGATCTTTTAAAAACCTCACTATTAAGACCATAAGGATAAATTGTATTATAATATTTCATATATGAAGACTCTAAATACAGACGCTCAGATTTATTTTTCTGAATTTGTATTATTTCAATAGTAGTATTTTTAAATTTATGTTTATGAAAATGCTGTATTTTTTGCTAAATTTTTATCAATATATAAACTGGTGCGAATGCAATAGGTAGTATTTCATACGAAATCTACCTAAAATGCACACAGTTTATTTCAATAAGCCACTTAATCATAATCTACAGTTTGAACGCTTTTGTTATATTAGTTTTGACAAGGTTATCTAAAAGATATTCGTTCTTTTTCAACTTTTCGACGGTCTCCTATGGAGTTTCGGAAAAAAAAATCTTTAAGGAAATGCATGACCTGTACTATTATGTTTACATACTAAGAGTTTCAGGATAATTCTTCATGTATTTTTCTAGATATTTTAGAAAATGTCTAAAATCGCATACGATAATATCAAATAAGCCTGCCATTATTATCAACCTAATAAATTAAAATGGCAAGTTGTAAACTTACCATAAAGAGTGCCGTCGAATTTTTCAACTCTCATAATTTAGGTTTAGACAAAAACTAGGAATTTGAGTGTGTGCATTATGCATATGTTTCTACAGTCTTTTAAAACTGTATTAGTCGCATGTTATCTATGTGATAAAATCCATTATCTTCTTCTTGTAAGATCTGAACCAAGTAGAATAAAAACCTGGTGTTTCCTCTACCTTCCACCAACCGGTATTAATTTTTCCCCCGTAGTAGTTATTCTCAAATCACCTAACAGATTCAAAACTTTTAAGAAAATGGCGTCTTTTATCACAGACACGCATGAGACTAACATAGAGTTAAAGATATTCTAAATTAAATCTCTGGGAATGAACAGAAATTAACAGTGTAAAAAAATACCGAATATACACTTACCCAAGACCATTTATGAAAAATTTCTCGCTGATGTAATCTTTGCAGTTCGAATTTTCGAAAGCAAGGTAAAATTTGTAGTCTTTATTGAGTAGTTGGAAGCATAAACCAGCTAATGATCTTGAGCATTTCATCGTGCCACATTTCCCATACAAATCGACTTCAATATATTGGGATAGTTCCTTCGCATACTGTAACCTTTTGTTTCTTGCTGAACAGTTGGAGACGAACCAAGCCACTTTCTTCGTCTTGCCAGCTGCATAATTGCGACTCGGCAAAGCGTCCTCTGGCTTGACATCGGGATACTGAACAAATTTCTCGTAAGGAGCCACTATATCGGAATCGTGTCGATAGGAAGCCGTCCAGTTGAAAAGTCCGGCCATCTCAGCAAATGACTGCGTGTGTAATGGGCATTCAAGTAGAAATAGTAACCACACCTGAAGTATAAAAAAAAAAAGAAGAAATGAGTTTAGTGATAATAACGCACTTTGACACGTATTACTTAACAATAAGAGTTGGACGGGCTCACAAGGAAAATCTCCATACAGGCATACTTTGAAAAATCCAAAAATATTTCAGAATATTCTTCTCATGGGTATATATACGTTAAAAAAAGAAAAGAAAAAAAATTGGAGGAACCTCTATAGAATTTCCGTAAAAAAAATAATGAAAATTTCGTTATTTGGCGATGTTTTATCCGTTGGTGATGGTATACAATTTCAAAAAACACTTTTTTATGTCAAATACACATTAATTAAAAGTTTTATATTGAACTTGTTTGAATAAATTCAATTTAAATAGCTTTATTTTTTTTCAGTTTTAGTTTGTTTTAATTATAATTTTATCATATCGATATTTATGCATATTTATAATGAAACTTAATAATAAAAAATTCTGATTTCAAACAAAATTCAAAATTTAAAATAATTAAAATTGTTCCAAGTTCAAAATTAAGCTCAGCTGCGCATTGACGATTCAATTTTGTTGCTATGGAGACGGCTTCTTAGATATTGAAATGTATAACTGCAGCATTTTTCATCTGGCTTTTATTTTAAATACGCTTGAATGTATGAATATATTTTTTTCAATGTGAATTTTTTAAATACATGACAATATTTTTTCACTGATAAATTAAATAACTGCAGCAATAAGCAATACTTATATATGTTAAATTCTCTCGTTTTTTAAGTTTAAATTCAATAAATACCATTTACACGCCTTCTAAAAAATTATTAACAAGCAATTTTTAATTATATAATAATTGTTTGCTTTTGGCGAGGAAAAGTACTGTTCGCCAAATTGCATAAAGCTTTCGTCTTTCACGCCAAATACTTAAGCATTTAATTTCTTAACAGACTTTCCACTGTAATTCCATTGTTAAATTTAAGTGATCCCTTATTACATAATAAGTAGTTTCATTAATATTTCTTTCAAAATATTCTGAGTATGCCCAGTAAGTAGACCTTCCTTGTCAGACCGAGTCCAGACACGAAAGGCGTTGGGGCTCGGGCTTAAAGTGAAAAGTTTATTTCATGGAGCTAAGAAGGTATATGGAGGAGACATATCAATCTAGCATCATGGTGAGACCTGACGCCGAAAAACCAGTTCTTTCCCCTTCTTTCATATCCGCCATGTTTGACTTTTACCGTAGTTGGCTTGCGCCGCGAGGAGCTTCCTCAATACGACGATCGGTAGCAGACGGGAAAAGGCAGCTTACCCAGGTCAAATATGGCGGCCGCAA
The DNA here is from genome assembly GCA_964019185.1 of Maratus speculifer. Lineage (NCBI taxonomy): Eukaryota > Metazoa > Arthropoda > Arachnida > Araneae > Salticidae > Maratus > Maratus speculifer. Next base: position 173,481,240 of record OZ025295.1, read on the forward strand.
CGTTGTAACGGGGGGGGGGGGTAGGAAAAGCTTCAAGTGACGTCACATATGTCTCCTCCATATACCTTCTTAGCTCCATGGTTTATTTACTCACAAATTGAACAAGTTGGAAATTGCACGTGAACGTAGCAAATAAGGTGCGTTCGTACGTTAACGACGTTTTAAAAATATTCAGATCTTGCTGATATAGTAGAGCGTACTTCGGATACAGTATAGTAATCGAAATCTTTGTGTTTCTGTAAATATGCAGGAAGTAATTTTTATTACACCTCAGCAACGTATATCTTATTCATAAAATATGAAATAGTTGAATATAATTAAAACACTCCCCAAACAATGTTTCCCCGTATAGCATTATGTAGTGGAATACTTTTGTGTAATTTAATAATAAAAATTCTTTGCAATAATATTTAATAATAATATTTAATAATAAAAATTCACAGATTGTACAGAATGCATATTTTAGTATATATTTCATAGATTTATGCCAATTCTATTATGTTCAAATGAGTGTAACATCATTAAAATGCATTTGAAACTTTTTTCCCATTGACCGTAATGTAATGGAATACTTTTGATTGTCCCTGTAAATGATCTATGCATCCGATTTTCATAACATTTGAAATGACTCGACAAAACTACTTAATAATTATATGTTTTAAATTTCAAACGATTAAAATGCATTTGAAACATTTTTCGCCATTGACCGTAATGTAACGGAATCCTTTTGATTGTCCCTGTAATTGATCTATGCATCCGATTTTCATAACATTTGAAATGACTCGACAAAATTACAAAATAATTATGTGTTTTAAATTTCAAATGATTAAAATGCATTTGAAACTTTTTCCCCATTGACCGTAATATAACGGAATCCTTTTGATTGTCCCTGTAATTGATCTATCCATCCGATTTTCAAAAAATTTTAAATGACTCGACAAAATTATGTTTTAATTATGCATTTTAAATTTCAAACGATTCAGTTCCGTAGTTTTTGCGTTGTTATATGCGGACAGACAGACGGACAGACGGACGGACTGGGCGACAACAATAGGTGCTACGTATTTACATAATTACGAACGCACCTAAAAAGTGCCTGTAAAAAATATGCTGTTTGAGTAGCAACTGCAAAAGTTTAGACTTCTTAAAAGTGTTTTACAATTCAATTCTGTAAAAATCAGTTTGAAAGGTAATTGAATTTTTATTGATGGGATTTACGAAGAAGCATTCTATTTGCTTCTGAAACCTTGGGACGGACAGTTTTAATAACAGAAAAAATATGTAGGGTTCCCCTTTCTATACTCGCTAACTGCTGGAAGCTCTTTTCAAAAATTACGGGAAAATAGAACTCAAGTCTTTCTGAAATTGTTGTAGAATGATATTAAAAAAAAAAAAAAAAAAAAAAAATAACAACAGGGATTTTTATAGATTTCTACCAGTACCTGGGTATAAATTGCATTTTTTAAAATTTTAAGCAAATTTTCAAGCCTTTTAAAATCACGAAACTTTTTTTTTTTTTTTTTTTTTTTTTTTTTTTTTTTTTTTTTCGAGAGAGAGAGAATATTCAAGATTATTACTCATTTCGATGTAATAAAGCAGATGTTATACCTATAGATAGTCTACATTATAAAGCATAAAGTTAATCTTAAAACAATATTAAAATAAATATATATAGGACAGTTGCACCATAAAATTTAACTAATAAGAGTGTATTTATTAAAATACAACACATTGCTCAGTGGTGCAGAAAACAAGAATTTTAATATACAGGGTGATCAGAAAGTCAGTATACATTTGATAAATTAATAATTCACTGAATAATGTAGGTAGAGAGGTAAAAATTGACACACATGCTTGGAATGACATGGGGTTTTATTTAACAAAAAATAAATTAAAAGTTCAAAAAATGGCCGACAGATGGCGCTGCACAGCAAAACGTCAGTGACGCTGCCTGAGAATCGTGTATAAAAGGCGCTGTAAATGAGACAGAGAATCAGATGCACCAGCAATCGCAGCATGTTGACGTTACCAGAGAAGGCAGTGTTAGTGAAGCTCTACTATCAGAAAGGGGAATCTGCTACTGCAGCTTTACGATCCTATCGCCATACGAAGGGTACTCGAACGGGTAAGGGTCCTATGACAATTGCAGCTGTGAAGAGAATGATGTCGAAGTTCGAAGCCACAGGTTGTTTAGACGATGGATCCCGTAGTGGCCGACCGACCACAAGTGCTAATGTTGCTCAGACTGTTCAGGACGAAATGGAGGTTGTAGCGGGTTCGTCTACGCATGGAGAAGTGACTGCTCGTGATGTTGCACGTCGCACTGGCATTCCATACAGTACTGTTTGGGCAGCACTAAGGCGTACCCTCCGATACTATCCTTTCAAAATCCAGCGGCATCATGAACTGTTACCCGGCGATTTTGAGCAGCGAAGAGCATTTGCGGTGTGGGCGTTTCAAAAGATGGCGGAAGAAGACGATTGGTTGTCTAACGTGTTATGGACCGACGAAGCCCATTTCACACTCCGAGGGTCTGTCAACACCCACAACTGCAGAATTTGGGCTACCGAAAATCCCAGAACTTTCGTGCAAACTCCATTGCACGACGAGAAAGTCACTGTGTGGTGTGGATTTACCACATCTACCGTTATCGGGCCTTTTTTCTTCCAGAAAATTCGTGATTCTGGTTTTGTAACTGTTTCCGTGACGGGTGAGAGGTACGCCGATATGTTACAAAATCACATCATCCCTAGCCTGGCTGATAAACATCTGCTGAAACTACGATTTTTAAGCAGGATGGCGCTCCACCCCATATTCATAGACGTGTGAAAGATCTCTTGCACACGTCGTTTGGTGATGATCGCGTGCTGAGCCGCCATTTTCCTCATGCGTGGCCTCCCAGGTCCCCAGATATCACTCCGTGTGATTTTCGGCTCTGGGGTTACATGAAGTCGCAAGTCTACTGCGATCGACCGACATCAATAGGGATGCTAAAAGACAACATCCTACGGCAATTTCGCAACATAACTTCAGATATGCTGTACAGTGCTGTGCACAACATTGTCCCTCGACTACAGCTATTGTTGAGGAATGACGGTGGACATGTTGAGCATTTGGTCTGAAGAACATCGTCTTTGCTTTGTCGTAATTTGTTATGCTAATTAATGATTTTCTTATCACATGAAACGCCATCTGTCGGCCATTTTTTGAACTTTTTATTTATTTTTTGTTTAATAAAACCCCATGTCATTCCAAGCATGTGTGTCAATTTTTACCTCTCTACATACATTATTCAATGAATTATTAATTTATCAAATGTATACTGACTTTCTGATCACCCTGTACACTTGTACAATTAAAATAAAATAAAAATATCAACGTTTCACGCCGTCTTCTGCGGGCGTCTTCAGAAAAATATGATAATGGAAAGACTAAGTTTTCATCTTGATCGAGAGATAATATTTCTAATAAATTAGATTCATTCATTCATTAGATTCATTTATTCATTTAGATTTTAATTTATATGTATTATAATGGAAGGACTAAGTTTGCATCTTGATCGAGAGATAATATTTCTAGTAAATTAGATTCATTCATTCATTAGATTCATTTATTCATTTAGATTTTAATTTATATGTATTATAATGGAAGGACTAAGTTTGCATCTTGATCGAGAGATAATATTTCTAATAAATTAGATTCATTCATTCATTAGATTCATTTATTCATTTAGATTTTAATTTATTAGAAATATTATCTCTCGATCAAGATGCTAACTTAGTCCTTCCATTATCATATTTTCCTGAAGACGCCCGCAGAAGACGGCGCGAAACGTTGATAGTTTTATTTTATTTTAATTGTACAAATGTATATTAAAATTCTTGTTTTCTGCACCACTGAGCAATGTGTTGTATTTTAATAAATACATTCTTATTAGCAATATTAAAATGTTATTAAAATTTTTCTACTGAGTACTTTCGGTATCGACTTCGGGCAATCTATATATTTTGAGAAATGTTTCCTAGATTTTATTTAAAGAACATACAGAAACAAAATATGATAAACGTTTTAATATTATTGGCAAATCTATATATATGAGAAATAAGGCCCTTCGAAGTAAAACTGCAACAAATATATGAAAGTTAAACATTTTACATTTATTATATGATTTATTTTTAAACTTTTATTCTTCATGAGGTTTTAATTTTCTTTTTAAATATCATACATCATCAACTTTATTCAGATTGTGAAATAGTTTGGCATAGAAAAATAGTGTTGTATCTTGACTTTTCGACTATTCTAATCACCTATAAATTATGTAATGAAGTGACTGGTTAATAATGTTTTTTTCCTTTTAAATATTTACTAACATAAATGCTTTTAAACAATATTCTTTGACAAGAAAAGATAAAATTAAATTCGTATCCATGAATTTAGTAAATGTAAAATGCAAGATAATGATAAAATTGAATAACCAGGAAGTAAATCTATTCAAGCACTCTTCAAACTATGAGAAAGTATAAAAAATTTCAACAACATGATAGAAACTTAAATAATCATATGTATAAAAATATAAATATATAAATTGGGATCATCAGAAATATTATCTACTGTAAAACATGATAAAGAGTTTGTTCATCCGGAGTGAAATTTTTTGCCTAATTAATGCATTGATATTTCTTAAATATTTTACCCGATTATGGGTAACAGCTAGAAGTGATATAATACAAGAAAGATAACGAAACTAAAAACTGTAAGAACATAAAAATACACTTTAGTAATGTGAAAAAACAAGCGAATCACATATTAACAAAGAACATGCTTCCCCGCTAAGACAACAAAGCAGTGGAAATTTTTTTGTACAGTCTTGAAAAAAAAAATGTAAGCATCTCTATTAAATCCTCAACAAATTATCGTAGAATAAAGTTACTGGTACCGAATGATTGGAAATAAGGTCTACTTTTAAATGATTTATATAAAATTTGCTTAGGAGGCATCCATATTAAATAGAGCGCTTACTTTTTCTCCAGTAGCCAGTACCCGATTTTGATAGCATTGATGAACTCTACATGCTTCAATTAGCCTAAAAACAAATTTTCATACAATTCGTTCGACAAGTTTCTAAGAGCTTAATCATTTTAAGGGCTGTATTCGAATTGAAGTTCGGTACTGCACTGTAAAAAAAAATTCAAGAGGTTACTAAAAATTTCTTAGTAAATTTGTATTCCATAGAATTTTTTAGTAACCATTACAAACTTTTTTTTTGCAAGTGAAACAAGCATTTCTTTTGTAAACTGAATAAAAGAATTTTTTGTATAACTAACTTAAAAATTTTTGGCATGCGCCACAAAGCAAATTTTAGTAATAGCTCCAAAATTACTTTTAATAACCATTACGTGCAACCGAAGCGGAGGAGCTTCCTTCGAGACTTCTGAAGCGGAAGATTTTCGGCAAAACCGCAATAGATGGCAGCACTAAACATTCTTAACTGGTCCGACAGGATTTTCATAATCCCTTTATTAACGAGACACTACAGACATACGGGGTGTATTTGGCGCGGCAAGTTTCGAACCCGGGACCTTTTAGCCTGGAGTCCGTTACTATAACCACTATGCTATTAGGGCCACACCAATTGAGCTTTAGTAAGAGCTATTAAAAATATAAAACTATTAACTCTATTCGTTGCTAACTTTTTTCTAGTAATTCTTACAGATTTTCTAGTAACTGACTAAGATTACTAAAAATTTTTTAGTAATTACAAGGATCACTAAAGTTTTTTTAGTAGATCGACCTTTTTTTTTTTTACAGTGTGGATTGTTGACCAAAAGAGCCATCTTCTTGATCAAAGTATCTTAGATGTCACAAAAGTAGTCATTGAAGTCAGCTAAATTACAGAACAGCATAAGACATTTCAAAATATCTAGTCACTTCTATCGTAGATGACCCCTTAAACCTTCATTTTGCTATTTTTAGCACTTTCCAACAAAGTTGGAAGTGCTTATGCATTCGGTTTGTCTGGCCGTCTGACCGTCTGTCCGCGCTCTAACTCTCCTAAATATACTCGGATTGCCATGAAATTTTTGGACGTTATTTAGGTTTATCCTAGCTCGAACTCTAATGAAAATGAAGTTTCAAAAGTTTCAAAGCAGTCAAAAGTTTTCCTTTACATTACGGCCTATCGGGAAAAGTCGTTTGAAATGAATTTTAACGTTTATAACACTTTCCAAAAGTTTAAAAAGTGCTTATGGATTGTTTGAAAAGTGCTTATGCATTCGGTTTGTCTGTCCGTCTGTCAGTCTATCCTTCTGTCCGCGCTCTAACATCTGTAAATATACTCGAATTGCCCTGAAATTTTTGTTTGTTATTGACGTATGCTCTAGCCTAGCACGAACCCTATTGAAAATGAAGTTTCTACCAAGATTAGTTTATTTATAGGCAGAGTCAAAAATTTTACATTACATTATGGCCTATGGAGAAAAATCGTTTCAAAAGCGTTTTAAAGATGTTACACCCAGTCAAACATATTAAAATTTACATGCATTTAAGAGGTGCACTAAAATATGCATTCTATAAAATATGCAGTGAAAATGTAGCTATTATTCCTTTACAGGGCCACACAAAAAGAATTCCATTGGATAATGGTAAAGGGGGGGAATGGTGTGCGACATTTTAAAAATATATTAAACTGTTTCGTGTATAACAAAATTGATGTATGTCACTGAGGCTTAATATAAATTATACGATACTGTCTTGCATAATATGAAGTGCATTGCATTTACGGGGACATACAAAAGATTTAAAATAGTATATTTCTTCCGACGGATTGTATTTGTTTCCGAGGATGGCTGATAGATGGATGAAATACATTTTAATTATGATATACGCATTCAAGGTTCACTAAATCTTTGTACATTATAAGAGTGTGTATAAATGTTATAGTTGATATATAGGGCTATCCAAAAGAGCTCGCCAACGTTACTGAGTATGAGCGTAAATTACTTAAAGGTGGTTCTTAAATAAGGTATACATTTTTACGCTGAACTGCATTCAATTTACAAAGAAATGTTTGCAGAATATAGATAAAATGATATACAGGGCCATGCAAAGAATTGTGTACATGGACACTTATGAATGATAATGATAACAATGTGATTTCAGTTGTTTTAAGGGTGTTTTAGTTTAAAATGAATTTTAGCTTCTTACTGACGTGTAATAAAGTTACAAGGTAAACTAGTGGTCTGAACAAAAGTTTTCAAGTATGTTTCCCATTTATTAGTACAAATTGCTCAAAAAGAAATTTTAAGATTTTTTCTTGCTAAACTAAATTTTCCCATTTTATAATATGTATATCAACTGACAGATCAAATACAGGGCTGTTCAAAAGTATGGGAATACATATTTGGCTATATTCGCTTATTTCCTTAAATAACGAAGTTTTGTTAAAGATTTCACGAAGTGTTGGAAAGTGCTTCATAATCTATGCTTAACGCATGATTTTTCTTACTTGTTTAAGCATAATTTGAAAATCACTTCAAAGAAAATTTTGAAATTTCGGATTTTCTTAAAGCTAAACTTAATAACTGTAAATCCATCAAAAAAATGCAGGTTGCAATTCATATTCTTTTCGAATATTATTTTCAGAATTCAGAATTCATATCATAAATTTATAAAAATTGTAAATTCAACGTAATTATGTTTGGGTATTTTAGTACCGTTGCTTCATATGAAATTAGCACATTAGAAGTATAATTGCAGGAGATATTAATGAAAATATGAAAATGTATTTAAAAATAAAAGAACTAAATTTTAAATGTTGAAAATGTATTTAAACAAAAAAGAACTAAATTTTAAATGTTTGTAATGCAAAAACTTATCATTCAAATGACTTGAAATTGTTTGTCTTGATGCAGTTTGAACCGAAGATTTGAAATATCTTCTTAAAATTGAGTATTGCTATTGAAAAAAAAAAAAAAAAAAAAAAAAAAAGAAGAAGAAGTTTGGGTTTGTTTTAATATGTAGATGGACCCTTAAGCAAATTTTGTATACATCATTTAAAAGTTGACGTTATTTCCAATCCTTTGGTACCAATAACTGTTTTTTACAATAATTATTAAGGAGTTAGTAGGGAGTGTTTACTTTTTATTTTCAATGACTATTCATACATGCATATATCTTGCAAGAATATTTAACTATTGATAAAGTATTAATCCAATTGCTTAAAAAAGTTATCCCACAGTAAAAACAGTAACGAACCGGGGAAAACCTTTAATTTAAATTGACTGTACTATCGATGTTTCGATATATGAACCAAAATTTTATACAGTATTTTTGATAGTATAGTTATAGGATGAATTTTTACATAATGTCTGTTTTTAATTAAGACTAAACTGTGAGTCGTCGTCAATTTTAGATATTTAATAATCAATGCGGAAAATTTCAGTTAAACGACTTAATGAACTCAAAAATAAATAAATAAATAAATTTAAATGACTTTTTAAAAGAACTATCTATTAATAGGATGGGAGTTATCAGCTGAGTTCTAATAATTATAGGCACTAGCAAGAGAAGAATTAACTACATGTTCTTTGTTTCTTATTGTTTAAAAAAATGACATACACTTTTTTCTGAAATAACTTTGAATAAACATTAAGAAAAAGCGAAAATAATGATTTTCCCCCCCATGAACACCGTCGGAAGACAGTTAGTAACTTTTTTTTCTTTTTCGTTCATGTGTTTCAACTTTTTCTTAAACTGGGGAAGCAGAAAGGAGAGTAACCCCCCCCCCTTCCCTTGAAAAATAGAAAAATGAAATGCTTCAATCCTCTATTTAATAAAATGTTTGTAGAACTTATTTTTAAATATTTAATTAGGATGAGTGAAGCGAATCCTCTACAAGGCTACACAAATTACATTTTGTCGTACACTTAAAAAATAAAAATAAAAATAAAAAACCAATTTAGTATTTTGACTTGAAATCAAACATAAAAATAAATTATGATCTGTAGATGTGCACAACATTATTTTTTTACAGAATAACCTTAATTTTTTTTAATTAATTAATTTTACATGTTTTCCTATTACGGACGCATTTTTGCAAATAAAAAAATGAAACACGTATATTTTCAGAAGGAAAAAAATCATGGAGTTAGTAATTAAAAATCGAATCCCGATTAATTGAATTAATAAAATATATTTTCATTATTCCGTTAAAATATTTAAACAATTGTTTTTAAAATATAATTAATTAAAAAAATATTTCTGGACTAGATAGAAATAAAATTGTTGTGTAAATTCTGATAATATTATTTTCTTATCGAATGATTAAAAAAATTATTTTTAGATTACTTTGTTGAATATATTTTTCCGTTACACGGATTCATATTTTGTAAACGATAGTGAAACCTGCTTATTTCTTGCAGTAAATAAAAATCATTCAGTCAGTAAAAATAAATAAAGTCATGAATGATTAAGTACGTGACATAATATCGTTGCGTAAAAATTTCTTGAAAAAAATATTTAAATAAAGAAAAGAACTTATATATTTACATTTTGCGAAGGCAAAATATTTAAAATATGGAAAATAACTGCAGAATTTATACTTGAAATCGTAAAAGAACAATTCTTGCAAATTCCTATGGGTACCCATGCTAATGATAGTAATCTAAAACACTTACCTGGTGGAGAGGCCGCTTATGACTAGCAGAAGTAAATCTGTCTTTAAATAGCACCAAATCTGAGGTTTCTGCCTTCTTGTGGTCGATAGTGATTTCGCAAGTATCTACAGGGCACTTATCTCTGAGGAAGACTCTTCGGCCAAAAAGCAAATCGCTCCAGCCTCTTCGACCGTGGTAGAGTAGAATTCGCTTCAGCCGGTTTTTGGAATTGTTTCGGTAGGCACCATATCCGGCCGGTATATACATAAGCTGGTTGACGATCCGGTCTGAACTGTCTTCGTGAGGCCATAAAGGTTGAGTTGGACCTGTAGATAGTTAAATGCAACAGTTACGAGCCGACATTAGTTAGTACAAAAATTACAACACATGTGTGATACTTCGTTCAGATCGAATGTTTAAGATAACTTAGACCGTCGTTTGTGAGGTTGTACTCTCCCGGAATGTAATGCCTGTTAAAACTATCATTGAAAATTTCATCTAAGATAACTAAATGAATGCATTGTCTAAGATCTGAACAAAGTAAAGTGTGCGCATGTGAATAAAATAAAACCGATCGCAACAGCCAATCAATTAAAGGGAAGCTTTATAGCCTATGAATCAGAGTGAGTGGTTTTGGCTGTATCTAGCTAAAGAAGTTGAAACTCAGATTCATCGACAGAGTTTGTGGGACTCTCTCGGAGGGTTTAGGCTGTCATAAATCTGAAACATCCGATCTGAATAGAATATAAGGTTTCTCGCATTGTTCGTGTTTCATTATCAGCAATATCACTCACAATCCGAGAGTTTTCCAGTTTCATTTGTGCGATAATTTCATCATCGCTTCTAGATGCATTTCTGCACAAGTGTCTACACCCTGGCTATCTAACTTTTCCATAGGCATTAGATCTGTTATTTGAGAAACGTTGTTGTTACTGTTATCTGTACTATAAAATTGGAATTTTTTGCATAAAAAATTTTTCGCGTCTAAGTTTTATATCCACTCACATCCCGTTACTATAATAATCTATTTTCTTTTAAATCTTTCTAAATGGACTTCGAGTAAAATCTAGTATGGACTTCTTTATAACCGTAATTACTAAATATATGTATGGGCGTTTCGTCGTCAAGAAAATAAATCACCAAAGAGTAGATGTGTTGTTTTAAAATTAATTACATTCATCAACTCTTTCAATTTTCTTCTGTTATCCGAATTTGTTGTGGGGAAACCTGCCTTGAAGTTAAAAGATGCGGATGCAAAAGCACTTTTGAGCCATAAATTACTTTCAAACATAAAACAAAATATTTCTTGATCTCATAGGAAAGTCTTTATAAGTATAAAGGCTAGATGCGAACTTTGCTACTAAAACTTTTTGGTACTCTAGCTTTTTAGGTGCGTTCATAATTATATAAATGCGTAGCACCTATAGTCCTTGTTCAGTCCGTCCGTCCGCATATATAACAGAGCAAAAACTACCCAACCGAATAACTTAAAATTTAAAATTTATAATTTTTGCATAATTCTGTCGATTCATTTCAAATTATGCGAAAATCGGATGCGTAGTTTAATTATAGGGACAATCAAAAGCATTCCGTTGCATTACGGTCAATGGGGAAAAAAAGACAGTTTCAAATTAATTTTAATGATGTTATACTCTTTCGAACAGAATAGAATTGATATGCATTTATGAAATATACTAAAAAATATATTCTGCACAATCTGTAGCGCAAAGGATTTTTGTTATTGATTTACAGGGCCACAAAAAAGTATTCCATTACACAATGGTATAGGGGGAACATTGTTTAGAGCGCATCTTATTACTATTAAACTATTTCACATTTTATGAAATTGTTGTATGTTGCTGAGGTTTCTACAAGTTACTACCTGTATAATAGAAAGTAGATAGTATCTACAGAAAAACGCAAAAGATTTCGGCCATTATACTGCATCCGATGTTCTCTATACTATTACACCAAGATCTGAATATTTTTAAAACTTTGCTACAGTACGAATGCACATCATTTGCTACGTTTGATGTGCAATTTCCAACTTGTTACTTTTAGAATAGTTAAGGTCTTTTATTAGATTTTTAAAACAAGTAGGTAAGTGTAACCGCAAATCGCACAGAGGGTTTCGTTTAATACCCCTTTTAAAACATTATACCCTTATATTATAAATCAAAATTATTGATTTATAATTAGTGAACCGTTACATAAATAGCAGAATGATTATATTTAATTTTAAAATAGTTGAAAAATATTTTTAGACCAAATTAAAAATATTCAAGTAAAATTATTTAAATAAATTAAAAAATCCGAATATTTTTAAATTCAACAATTTCAAAAATTTTATGGAGGTATAAATAAAACATGATATTTTTAAAAGACAAAACAGTTTAAAACGCATTTAAAGTACTGAAATAATTCCGAAAAAAATCCATATTAATTCTTTAATTTTTCAAACACCCACCACCATGGCGCCAAAAAACATGTTAATACTTATTAACATTAAAAAAACCCAAAAATTCGAAATTTCTTTTTAATTAAATCCACCGAACAACTAAATGTAAAAAATTGAAAATTTCAATTTCCGCCGACATGCTTGGAGCCCGGTACCTTTCGGTTAGAAATGACACGATCTACCACAAGACTACTGAGTTCCCGAAAAGGCTGTTGAAATTAAGAGTGTGTTCTGAAATAGCAAAAATGGTGTTATGCCACTAGATTGACTTGTTTAATTGAAATAAAATAACTTTTTCAAAATTTTAGGATTTGGTATATGACAAGGGGTATTCAGCTCTATGTAAAAGAAAAATTCAAATATGTAACATTAATAGTTTCTTAGTACGAGCGCTGTGACGGAGAAACGAGACTATAAGGATTTCGTGAGGTGGGCGACTTTTGGTCCCCTTGCGAATCCTAATAAGAACAAGACCAGTACATTTTCCTTGTTGCCGATTATTTGTTCTGATTCACATAAGCTCGAAAAATCAAGACAGTAATGTACAATTTTGCCGATTCATTACAAAGTGTCCATGACGGGATTCAAACCTATGTCATCTGGCTCAAACTGCATGCGATAGAGTGCTTGCATGCAATCCAGAAGTCTTGGTTTCAGTTCCTAGTCTGGACATTTCTCCAATCAGTTTGAAAATTTCCTATGCGTAAGATTGCTTTACTAATCCGTATAAATGAGCTAAATCAAAAAAACTGTAATCCAAATGGTACTATACATATTAAACTGTCTTTTGTGTTTTTATAAAATACAGGGTGTACCAAAGTCTCCGTATAAATTTAAAAAATTGTTACAAAAAAAATAATATGCCTACAGCAAAAATAATTACTACAATACATAAAGTAATTTTAAAAGTTTTTTCTACTAACTTAGTATACTTCTATATGAGATCGTTTCGTTGCATGAAGAATATCAAGTTGATATTTCAATTATATCCATGTGCGTAACAGTATGCTAACATCACAACAGTAGTTACAACTGTTTGGATCTTTTGTTTCAATTCCCCGAGATTGTTCACTTTCGTTCGGTACACGATATCTTTTACAAAATCGCCAAAAGAAAAATTCCAGTGGAGTGATGTTAGGAGCCCGGGAGGCCAAACTATGGATGGGGCCATTCCTGCCAATCCAACGCTGAGAGAATGAATTATGGAATGAATTATTCAACAGACAAAAAAACTTTTTAATTTACTCAATGTACTGTTATAATTATTTTTGCTGAAAATCACTTTTTTTTTTTTTTTTTTTTTTTTGTAATAAATTTTTGAGGTTATACGGAGACTTTTGGGGTGTCCTCCATAATTATAATGCTATTTTATTACATTCACTATGTATTTCTCATGCAGACATGCAGGTGTACTTACCAGATGGCTTAGATTCAGTCGGCCGAATAACGCCGCCCTTCATGTACCAGGGACGGTTTGGCTGGTAGCTGGAACTGGGTCCGATCGCATCGCTGGGCGGACGGCGGTAAAACTTCGTCTCCACACCAAAGTGGAATCGCACTCTGAGGACACTTTGGAGGAGTAGGATAGCAGCAATCAGGAATAGGAAAGTCGAAGACACTACCCGGGGCACACGGAATCGCCGCATGTCTGGAAGCGGGATGCATCCGTGCCTGGTTAACTTGTTAAGTTACCTGGTAATGTGGGGGGAAAAGGCATAAGAAATCCTATGTACTACATTTAGACAAGCAAAAAACTAGTGATGATGAAATATGAAATAATGATGAATGATATTTAGACTGGAAGGCGACAGCTAGCGTTGCAAAGGTTAGAAAAAACCCGGTTTAAACCCGGGAATAAACCGGGTTTTTAGAAATAAACCTGGAAAAAACCCGGGATTTTTTGGAATAATTCGGTTTTTTGGGAATAAACCGGGGAATAAACCTGGTCCATTGGAAATAAACCCGGGAATAAACCGACTTTTTGCAACTCTAGCGACAGCACAGACAATCACTTCATCGAGTTCACGGATGAAAATCTATCTTGTGAATTAGTTATGGATGATAGAATTTAATAAAATGAAGAAATCTATTATTAAAATGCTTTTAAGTTTTGATTCGATTTTCATAAAATTCGAAATGATTAACAAAAACTCTTCAACGAATTCATATATTAAATTTCAAAATGTGTTGGAAAGTGTTTCATAATCTATCTTTGACATGTGATTTTTATCCTTCTTGTTTTATAATACACAGATATACGTGTATTTATGAGCATTTTACACGTTAATCTGCATATTTCTGAGTTATTTGATATAGTCCAATAAGTTTAGACTAAAAAAGGTTTCTGCCTGGAATGTTTTGTAGAAGTGTTTTTCTTTCCTTCTTTATGTTTTTGAGATGCGGAACACGATTTCCAACTTTACCATCTAGTATCTGGTCTGCTTAAAAAGTTAAAAGCGAAAAACCATAAAAAAAAATAGGATATTTTTCAGTTTTTCTTTTGTATTCGAATTTCAGTATTTCTTTTGTATTTTTTTTACACCAATTTAAACTAGAGAAAAATTCCTACATTTTTCCTATACCATGTTTTTTTTTTTTTTTTTTTTTTTTTTTTTTTTTTTTTTTTTTTTATGAATAGTTTTTGCAATATGAATCAAAAGAATTTTTACGATATATTCAAATTCTTTCATCGGGTTCAAAATCAGAAGGGCGTCTTTGACACACTCCCATGACTCCACGCACATGATATTACGAGAATACCCCTTCCCTCACTCTTTTGCCCCTTTCCTTCTGGGCTTTTTTGGCGCGTTGAAATTTAAAGCTCAGCTCTTAGTTTGTTTTCAGATATCTCGTCGGCCGTTTATTCATTTGCCTTGATTATGTGTAGTGTGCATTTAATTAAATTATGTGTTTTAAAACGATTCTATAGGACATGAAGTGATGTTCATGATGACAGAAAAATATTAAATCTGTGGCACAGAGTTTGAGTACGGAACAAAGGGTGTTGTGTCCTTTGGACTAGCAAGTAAACAACGAAAAGATAGGAAAGGGAATTTTTTTTATTGAATAATTAGTCTTTAAGGATCCAGGAAAAAATGTCGTAAGCAGTACACAAACGAAAAGCTCATTGCTCATTGTTCACTTGAAGAAGTTTCTGAAGTTGTTGAAAACCAATCGAAATTGCATTCAGCAATACAACAGTTTTCGTTTCGAAATCTTTTGCGTTGAGAAGATTCAAAAGAGTGCAACAATTTAAAACAACAGAATTCATAAATCAGTAAAAAAAAAAAAAAAAAAAAAAAAAAAAAAAAAAAAAAAAAAACGAAATAATATGCACATGTTTGATCATTGACAGTCCTTGAAAACTTAAGCAGCTTGCCGAAAATCATAATGATGAGTGGGAGCGTGTCATAATACACAGACTGAATTATGTGTCTGATGTGGTTATTGCTGATAAAGGTATTATTTGAAATGCATGAATAATCCGTAACAATGTTTTTTTTTAAGCTATCCACTTGTCTCTGACATAGACACAGCCATGGAAGTAATTTTTTTATCTAGAGGAAAATGAAGGACAATGCTATTTTCTGTAAAAAAAAATTATTAACAGAATAGATTAAAGCAAATAAATACTGTCCTTCAATGAAAACAGCTAAACCACACCTTTTAAACAATTATGAAGAGGATACTGTTATATTAGTCGTTTCAAACAAGGTATATGTTCTTTGCTTTAAGAACATAGGTCATAAAATTTTGATTGATGTTTGATATCAATAACGATGTTCCTCTCCCCAGGAAATCCTATGTCGTATTGTCAAACTGCGGCGAAGACAGTGGTAAAAGTATTCGATCTCAGATTTATAAATCCACCCAATATCCTCATCGAGACGAATTTTTAAAAGAGAATGAGTCTCTCATTCTAAAAACCATAAATATTTTCATAGAAACACTACTTTTAAGAACGAGAAAATGAGACATTGATAAATGAACAAGAGTACCGTATTAGCTCACAGCATTGAGATCAAGATCCTTTCTTTTAAGAGTGTTGCAAATACAGCATCACTCTTTCCAACAGAAGATGTTACTCTATATACATGTCTGAAAGTTTACTTCCAAGCACAGCTATGATTAGATAATTATAAAAAAGCTGAGAAATGGGGCTCGAATAAAACCAAGAGAAATATCACACCCATAACAACTATCAAACCTCACGCACGAGAAGCTGTTCGACGAAAAAATCTGGCAAATACAAGACAAACTGCAGTGGAAAGTGTAGCTGTAGGAAATCAAATTTGTTTTGCTTGCTCCTCTGCCTGAATTGTGACAATGTCAGTCTTCCATCGCCGAATATGTCTTGGAAGCAGAGGTTGACGACCCAATATCCAGGATACTTTAATTCAAGTAGAGACACAACTTGAGTCATCAAGATAACTATGAGCCTGTCGAAGAACATCAACCAAGTCTTACTTTCAAAACCATCAATCAGATCTCCCTGTCGAAGAACATCCCAGATAGCATGCATATTTGCAGGAAATTTGTTCCTTTCCTGATATTTTCTTGCCGTGACAAAATTGACTTGACAAATTTGCATCAAATATCTCGTAAGGTAGACCATTACCCACTTGCATTACTAGTTTGTTGTGAAACTGATGCAAGACTGTCTTTAACTCACGAAAGTGACGAAAGCAAAAAACCCCTCTGTTGAGAGAATAGACAACTTTGAAGACTGCATTTCTTACACAAATTTTATTTAGTTGGCACTGCTTTTTTTAAACGCTTCACTTATCAAATACCAAAAAAGACTCTAATTTGAAAGCACAGATATCGCTTTTATTTGTCAATGATTATAAAAACGGTGCATGCATCTTCCGACGGTGCGTATTCAATAGGCCTAAAGGGGATAAACTTATAGTGTGACTGTTGTAAGCAGACAGTGTTGCATGAAAAGACTACAAATTTGCAATAAGTTTGCAGTATTTTTGACAAGACAGACAAAGCTATATTTTCTAATAGTTTGCAAAGAATTTGCAGTACAATAGTCTCGATGGAACTAAACTTTCAACTTGTTTGCACCGCTAATTTGCGATAAATTTTATACAGCAAGAAATTAACTTGCATGACAAGTTAACTGGAAGTTCAAAGCGTGGTGACTTCGCCGTTTGCGTTATCTTGCTGCAGTCTTGATATAAATTTATAGTCTTGTCATGCCGAACTCGCTTCTACTTTGGAAATTTGCAAAGCAAAACTGCTGTGAATGCTCTCCAAACTGAAATTGCTATATGAGATCAACCAAACCCTTTAAAACTACCAAAACGACATTTATTGGAGAACAACACTGCATTTCTCTTTTTCTCCCATTTACAATGTTTCTCATTTGCAATTAGTATTTTAAACCTATAATAGTCATAACTGTACTTAAACCAGACAACTAGAAAAATAAAAAATGATGCTGTCATCTATTCGGAGTGTTTGTGTTTTATATATTTCCTAATTACCTGATTTCAATTTATTAAGTAAATAAGTATTAAAAAATGTACTTTTAAACTTTTAAACTTTTTTCAACTTGATAAGGAAATGTTAACATATTCGAAATGAAAAATATCTAAAAATCTTCAAATTGGGGATTGAAGAGAATGCATAGTGATTGTATGGTGTTTTCGCCCTCCTATGATGGAATTCAAATATATTGCTAAAATTATTTTTACTTGTATTGCAAAATTATTCATCTTAGTAAAGAAACATTGTGTATAAAAAAAATGTAAGAAATTTTCTCTAGTTCAATTTGATGCAATAACTTTTTCAAAAAAGTTTTACCCTCTATACCAGCTGCAAAGGAAAAACCGGAAAATGATATAATTTTTCGCTAATAAATTTTTAAGCCGACCACATACGGAATGGCAAAATTGAAAATCGGGCTCAGCACACTGTTAAAAATAAATGTGACAAACCAGTTGCATTTGGCACCCAGGGGTGAAAAGATGTTACCATTTGATACCCGCGGGCTTGAAAATGTGTTTGGGTTGTCGTTGATCCCTCGCTGGGTGATTCATACTACCATATTTTCGGGTGTATAGTCCGCAGCTTATACAAGAAAAAAACCTTCGAAAAAGCCGCTGCGGCTTATACACGGTGTGGGTTATACAAAGATTTTTTAAAATGGAAATCGTCGTATTTTTTCTACAATTTTTAAACCTCAAAAAATTTGAAAAAACATCGAAATTTGTAAATTTTTTCACTATGCCGCGAAATATAGAGAGTTCTCTCATGTTTGTAAAAGCCGTTTTTTTTTTTTTTTTTTTTTTTTTTTTTTTTACTGCTTAAATACAGTTATTTCAATGACGCTCGAACGCAGTTTGCTCTTGATTTGAGAGGGTAAAAGCAACAGTATAACGTGTCACTTATTTTAAACTTACTTTTTGCTGAATAAGTCGTTTTAACGTAAACTGTAATCAGTTTTTTAGCAGAGATGTGTCTTCCTCTGACTCATTCCATTATGAAACGACTCTGAAAAGGAAGGATTTATCGGAATCGTTCCGAAAAAGACCGACTCCTCTGAATCGTTCCGAAATGACAAAAATCACACACTTTTTTTTTCTTTTTTTTTTCCGTTCTTTGCAACAGGGCAGGATAGATTTTTTTTTTTTTTTTTTTTTTTTTTTTGAGAAATAAACTAAAAATGATCTTAAACTCAGAATTGTCAAGGTAGGAAGGGTTCCAGATTTTGGATTTTGTACTCTACAAACACAAAGGGGTATGCTGCAGCACCGATTCGCTAGCAAACTATTTTTCGATATTTTATTCATAGATTTTTTTTAAGGTTTCGCATATAAGTCTCCCCACTTTGAAATTCTATTTTCGTCTAAAATTTCTCTACTTTTACGGGAGTATATACTTTAATGGCTTTTAACTTCAAGCCGTAATCGAATATACAGTCACCGCCAAAAAAATCTTGACACTTTCGATTTTTGATGTTTTCTTAAATATCTAGAAATATACACAAGGAATTATTCTGAAACTCCTGGTGTGTAAACAAAATAGTACACGTCATATATTTTGACAAAGATTTTCCTCCGAAATCTAACAGGGGACCGTCAATAAATTGAAAAACAACGAAGATCTTTTGGATCACCCTGTCAAAACTAATGAATCAAAACAATTTTAATTGCAGGTAAGGATTAAGTGGCTTATTGTGATAAGTTGTGTCGATTTTTATGAATATAGCTTGAAAACTCGTAGAGAAATTAAAGTTTTTATAAAAACGATCCAAAATTTTTCCAAGTTTTTTGCTTATAATTTTCAGAGCTCTTCATAAAACACAATAATCTTTTCAGAAAATATGACAAACAACATTGCACATAACACCCTGTAATCAGAATTAAAAAATAATGAAAAATGTATGAAAAATGAACGGGTTTACTAAATAATTTTTTACTGCGCATGCGTCAACGCTATTAAAATTTCATTTGCATATTATGTTAGTTAAATGTATAGAGCAACTTTTATGAAAGTCTCAAAAACATAGCTTGAAAACTCTGAAAATTATCGTTAATAGAATATTGTCAAAATCCATTATTCCCAAAATGAAGCAAAAAGACGAGGGGCTGTATCCATATTCCATTGACTAGTACCTACACAGTATTGCACGTACTACTATATTTGGATACAACTCCTTATCTTTTTGCTTTATTTTGGAAATAACGGATTTTGACCATATTCTATTGACGATAATTTTTATAGTTTTTAAGCTATGTTTTTGAGACTTTCACAAAAGTTGCTCTATACATTTAACTAACATAATATGCAAATGAAATTTTAATAGCGTTGACGCATGCGCAGTAAAAAATTATTTAGTAAACCCGTTCATTTTTCATACATTTTTTATTATTTTTTAATTCTGATTACAGGGTGTTATGTGCAATGTTGTTTGTCATATTTTCTGAAAAGATTTTTGTGTTTTATGAAGACCTCTGAAAATTATAAGCAAAAAACTTGGAAAAATTTTGGACCGTTTTTATAAAAACTTTAATTTCTCTACGAGTTTTCAAGCTATATTCATAAAAATCGACACAACTTATCACAATAAGCCCCTTAATCATTATCTGCAGTTTAATCAGTTTTGCTTCATTAGTTTTGACAGGGTGATCCAAAAGATCTTCGTTCTTTTTCAATTTATTGATGGTCCCCTGTTAGATTTCGGGGAAAAATCTTTGTCAAAATATATGACGTGTACTATTTTGTTTACACACCAGTAGTTTCAGAATGATTCCTTGTGTATATTTCTAGATATTTAACAAAACATCAAAAATCAAAAGTGTCAAGATTTTTTTGGCGGTGACTGTACATTCGTAAATGGTATATAGCCCGCGGACTATACACCGATGCATTTCCGCGGCTTATACACGAACTTTTTTTTACTGTACTGCTCGATTTAGGAGTGCGGGCTGTACACAGGGTGCGGGCTATACACCCGAAAATACGGTAATTAGGGTGCCGCGCAATGCATACCGTTTGAAGATTTTCACCCCTTAGTCATTTGCGCACGCTCTGTGGTGTGTGTCCTTCCCCTTCAACTCGCCGTCACTGTTGGATAAAAACAGCAATTTCCACCTACGCAGACTGTCACCGCGCATGCGCTATACCAATTTCGTTTAGAATTTCGGATGGTTAACTTTTGGTAGTGCTTTTTATATAAAGAAACCTTTGAATTTCAGGATATTTGACCATTTCAGGGAGACTTTGAAGGTGAGATCGATGGCCCAATGGTTAGAGCGGTTAGCTTTTAATCAGACGTTGTGGGTTCGAATCCTTCGCTGGCCAAGAGTCGGTTTATAATTTCTTTTTATTATTGGGCACTCTGGATTAGGGGTGCCGTCTTTTCACCCTAATTAAGGATGCCATTCTGGCTCCCCTAAGGGTGTCATCAGTGAGACAAACCTTTCACCCTTAAAAGGTGCAATATGTCACCTGTAGTTTTAACAGTCCACCTCCAAAAAAATATATAAAGAGAGAAAGAGAAAAGATTTCTCCAAAACTTTCCAGACATAATCCTAAATTGACAGGATTAATGAATAATGACATTTTACATACTTAAGCTGTTTAATGCACTATACACAAGAAAATGTGTATCTTGAAATTGACACATCAGTAAGTATATTTTTTAATTTATACACTTTTTTATACATAAAGACGAATAATTTTTGTATCATCAGTATACCTTTTTTAATGTGTAAATTTACGCATTTATATTTTAGAATGTATGAAACAATTAAAAGAGCTGAATAACGAAATCTGCCGTTGAAAGTGTGTCTATCTTGAAAGAAAACGGACATTTTAATAAATGAATTTGAAGTATTTTACTAATGATTACCGATCTCCTCTTCCCCCCCAAACCCTTAAAAAAGTAGTCATTTCCCCTTAAATCTCAGAATTCTTTCTACAATTGACATTATTTTTTTACCACTTCCCTTTAAATTGTGGCGAAGTCTTTTCCTTAAATTTCACCGAAATCTAAAACTGTAATAAAAACTACATTTTTTTTAACATCATGAAATTTTCACCTATTTAAATATCTAATATTTCTTCCACTCATACACTTTAAGAAATAAATGCGCAAATTTAAAAAAAAAAAAAAAAAAAAAAAAAAAACGAAATTTTTTTCTATGTTGAAAATGGTGCTTATGTAACAGTTATATTTTCCAATAAAACAAGGGGACTTTACTCTCTTACGAGTTTCGCTTGCCAATCCTTGTCCACTCCGCAAACTCTAAAAACTCACTAATTTGCTCTTTCATAAAATAAAGATTTACAAATTATGAAAAATTGATAACGATGAATAATAACATATTTAATATTTTGTAATAATGTATCTCATTTTGAATTAAAATTGATTTATTTCAACCAATTTGAAAACTTTTAGCATGTAACTTTAGAACTCTTAATTCAATGCCAAGATATAGGCTGAAGTACAATGTTAAAAATACAGGTGACAGGAAAGGCATGTCTCACTGCTGACACCCATAGGGGAGCCAGAATGGAATCTTTAATTAGGGTGAAAAGATGGCACCCCTAATCCAGAATGCCCAATAACAAAAAAAAAAAAAAAAAAATTATAAACCGACTCTTAGCCCGCGAAGAATTCGAACCCACAACGTTGTAAGCTCAACGCTCTAACTGTTCGGCCATCGATCTCACCTTCAGTCTCCCTGAAATGTTCAAATATCCTGAAATTCAAAGATTGCGTTATATATGAAAAGCACCGCCAAAAAGTAGACATCCGAAGTTCTAAACGAAATTGGGATAGCGCGTGCGCAGTGATAGTCTGCGTAGGGAGAAATGACTGTTTTGATCCACCAGTGACGGTGAGTTGAAGGGGAAGGACACACATCACAGAGTATGCGCAAATGACTGAGGGGTGAAAATCTTCCAACGATATGCATTAAGCGGCACCTTAATTAGCATGAATCACCCAGTGAGGGATAAACGGCACCCCAAACACATTTTCAAGCCCGCGAGTGTCAAATGGTAACACCTTTTCACCCCTGGACGCCAAATGCAGCTAGTTTGTCACCTTTATTTTTACAAAGGTAAATTTTCAAAAAAGTTTGAAGTGATGCATTTTTATTAGGTCAGAAAAATGATTTTTCGTAATAAAAGTTTATATCGTAGCTATATTTTCTAAATACATTAATGGACTCTGTCCCTACGAGCTACACTCGCCAACCTCCCGTCCAGACTCCACAAGCTCCAAAAAACACATTAATTTGCCTTATTTTAAACCGAATACTCGATAAGGAAATACCGAATGATATTATTATGACCAGAAATGGTCTTCTGAAATCGGATTGCTAATTGATTTCCATTGACTGATGAGAATTTTATTGTTCCAATGTCTGCATCGGAACTGACAGCTTTTTTGTGATTAATTTAGTAAGATCGATTAAACATAATAAAATCAACTTATGTAAACTGTGTTCTATAAAATGCCGTTACTTCCCAGCCTTTTATTAAAGATAAAACCTTTTTTTTTTTCTTTTTAATTTGGAAATATTATTATTTGGGTTTTTTAAGTATGATGTATTTTTCACCATTTAATTCTTTTCATACGTAATAATTTAATTATTTTAAAGTTTCCTGTCTGTTTTTTTAATATCCATTTGTAAGAATGATGTCAATTGAATTTTACGTGTTTAAAAAAACTAATTAACAGCACCAGAGAAGATGAGAAAAAAGAAGTTTTTGGTTAATAATATACTTATTCGATATTTGAGACTTCAGTTTTAAGGTAAAAGACAAACGTGAATATGGAAGGGGGAGAATGAATTATTCAGTATTGAAGGAAGGGGGATTATTACGAGAGAAACTTTCAGTAGCCATCTGAAACTTATTCATTTGAAAATTTCTCTCATCACTACCTATCGTCTTATTTGCTTAAGACAATGTACATTCCTTCATGATGTAACAATTTTATTTTTTTAAATATGAAACGTACTTTTTTCAAAAAGTAATCTAAAAACCTGAATAATTTCAAAATTAATTTTTTTAAAAAATATTAATCTTAATCTGTATTTTTTTTCCTTTTACAGAAATTTTCAGTCTGTCTGTAAAAGTTTTATGGGCGCTCTATCTCAAGAACTAATGCACGAAATTTCACAAAACTTTAGATTCTGTTAGACGTTGTATAAACTAGATCTAATTAGCTTTTGATGCATATCGCTCGACAGGTAGCGCTGCTATTCTACATTATTCACAATTTCCACAATAGCCATACCTCAAGAACTAGTACATGGATTTACATAAAAATTTTAATTTAATTTATACTTGATATAGCATGGTACTGATTACGTTCTGGTTCAAATCGCTCAACAGGTGGCGCTGCCATGGTGCGTTATTCGTGATTGTTACAATAGCTCTATCACAAGAACTAATGCACGAATTTTCTAAAACTTCAGTTTCAATTAGTCCCTAATATAGATTAGTGTTTTTTATTTTTGGTGTAAATTGCCCTACAGATGGCACCGCTATGCAGCATTTTCACGATTTCGCAATAAATGTATCTCAAGAACAAATGCATTGACTTTCATTAAACTTTAGATTCAGTTAATACTTGATAAAAAGTTGATCCGGATTAGTTTTTGGTATATATCACCCAATATGTGCCTCTGTTATACAGACATATTTTAAGATTTGCAATAGCTTTGTCTCAAAAACTAATGCACGGATTTTCATCAAACTTCAGATTCAGTAATAAGTTTGCATAGGTTGTTGCTGATTAGACTTTGGTTTAAGCCACCTAACCGCTGCTGTGCTGCATTTTTCAGGAAGTATGCATAAGATTGAAGAAAGTTTTGGGATTGCCACATCTGACTAGTTCTTAAATGGGAAGTAGTAGAAGGATTTTCGGATTAGAAGTATGTAGAATGAAATGTGTTGTTTCGGGCTGTGGTCTTTCTATTACATCTAATATCGGGCTATGTGTTTTTTCCCTCCTATATTTGAATTTTCTGCTTGTCAAACCAATGATTGCTATCCAATTAATTGCTATCTAATTTTGAATACCATTTGCAGTCTACATTGCCTATATATATCCAGCGAATAAAGAATTAAAGCGTTTTTCAATCTCTTTGGTCCAACAGGTAAAAAATTATAAAATGTAAAAAATTAAAATTAAAATTATTGAAATTAAAGGTAACGACATTGCTTAATCCGTACTACTGATCGGTTAATGTGTACAAATTTTTCATGATGAACCGAGTAGCATCAAAAGACTTGCGTATTGCTTTTAAAAAGCAACTTTGGGGTCACATCTTTTAGAGGTTGAGCAAATATAACATTATCAACTTTTTGGAAATTTTGGACCCCCTCCCTTCCGATATCATGCGTTATCATCCCACGACGCCCCCCCCCCCTTCCGGTAATAATATCCTTATCAAAGTGTAATTTTTTTTTCTAATTTTTTTTTAAAGTGATATACAAAACTGGTTATATTTATTTTTCACGTATTTTTATAATTCAAATGAAGAGAAGTCAATAAAAAACCTCTTTGCATAAGAAAAATCTGTATATCAAATAACACTGGAAAGAAATAGTTACTATTTGAAAGTTTTTTATAATACATTTTCTGTTACACAATTCATTCAGTAGTAATAAAGTCCTATTGCACTTTCTCCGAACAGAAAAGAGGTTGGGGCAGATAGAAATTCTTATCAACAAAACAAATGGACAACATTCCTTCTCTCTCTCTTATTTCTCTCTCATATGGTTTCTCGAACCGTGATTATATATGCATACACAAATGAAGAAGACTAGGAATGTCAAAAGTTGGGATATGCCACATTTTAGAATTAAATAATTTTGTAATAATGTAATGATTTTACTTATAATTTTGTATTTTCATGAAAATAGATAACATGCTATTTCATACCAAAGACTATGTTACAAATAAAAAGAAAAAAATTGGTTGGATCAAAAATGATATCGATACCAAAAGAGAGAACCCCTTCCCCTAGAGATATCTTGTGATATCATACGCGACCCCCTCTCCCCTCTAAAATGATAACGTTATGTTTGCATAGCCCCTTATTGAAAGATCGAGAAACTGCTAGGGATATTGGTAAAGAGAAGGATAAAATTCCATACCTGACATACGTTCAAACAAGTATGCCGTCATTACCTAATAAAATCGAGCCAAATTTTGGAGTAAGTTGCAAAATTCGAAAACAATGCTGCAAAAAGACCTTGCTCCACTATCACAAAGAAAAGAGAATTAATAATTCAATTATATTTAAATTATCCAAATCCGGACATTGATTCGTGTATTTTGTTTGTTGTGAATAACTGTTCTTTTAACAATACGAGGCGGAACCCGTCGAAATTCGACGAAAGAAAATCTTTAAGAAAGAACTGTTTTATTGATTTATAATAAATCTACAAATTTATTTACAGTAAAAAATGCATCTCATATTGGTCAATCTAACTCTCAAACAAAAATTATTTTAAGCTAAAATTAACAAAATACTATAGAACTTAATTATCCATATTATTGAACGAAATAAAACCGAAATTCACCGGATTTTTTAATAAACGATATTTTTGAAATAGTATACGCATTTTAATGCCTTTTTTTTTTTTTTTTTTTTTTTTTTTTTTTAGTCTTTTTTTAGTTTTTAGCTCTTGGAGAAAATGGAGTGATTATGTTGTCACAATTGTAAAATTGGTACTAAAAATTATAAAAATTTAATATCTCTAAAATAAATTGAGATACAGCTTTGAAACAAATTGCACTTGAAAGTGCATTTTTTTCTGTATATGACGGTGCAAAAATATAAAAGTTACGATATTTAGAAGTGTAAAATTTGCAGTAACGAAAATCGTAAACAAAGATTGCATGGGAAACTGTTAAGCACTTAAATTTCTTTTTTTTTTTTTTCTCTCTCAATTTTAAGAGAAAATACGGTGATTTTGTTGCCACAATTACAAAATTGATACTACAAACTATTAAAAAAATGACTATCTCAAAAATAAATTGAGATACAACTTTCAAACAAATTGCATTTGAAAGTTCATTTTTTCCTCTATACGACGGTGTGAAAATTTAAAAGGTAATGATGTTTAGAAATGTAAAAATCAGAGTAACGAAAATTGCATAGGAAAGTGTTACGCATTTTAATTTCTTTTTTCCCCCCTCAATTTTAAGAGAAAATGAGGTGATTTTGTTGCCACAATTACAAAATTGGTATTGAAAACTATAAAAAAATTAATATCTAAAAAACAAATTGAGATACAGCTTTCAAACAAATTGCACTTGAAAGTGCATTTTTTTCTCTGTACGACAGAGTAAAAACTTAGAATGTGCGGTGTTTAGAAGTGTAAAATTTATAGTAGCCAAAATTCGCAAAACCGAAATTGCATGTGAAAGTGTTGCCATTCGCAAAATGACGTATGCGTTACGCACAGATACGTTTGGCCTTTATAATACAGATTGTCATTAATTAGAATTTTAAATAAAATTATTAATTTAATAGAGTGTTGTTTCTTTTAGCATAGTGTTCGAACCTAATGAATTTCTTTAAAAAATTGAATAAAACTAAATCAACTCAAAGGACTATTTTTATACTACTCTACTGTTTGCATTTTTTTAATGCGGTGTTTTATTAGTGCAGGCAAAAAAACATATCCTTTGGCAGTAGAGTAGAAAATGATGGCCGGGTTTATTCTCGGAAATAAACTACGTTTTTGGAAGGGAAATTTTAAATTCACAGAAGTTTTCAGAAAGTTTTAGGTATAGAAATTTTTGATTTATTCACTTTAATTTTTTTAATAATTTCATCTGTTGTCAACATAAACATTTTTTTTTTTTTTTTCAAATGTAAACTAAACCAATGACATAAATATAGAAAAATGTCGCAATTTTCATGAAAACTAATAAAAAATATTCTTAAGTTCAGAAATATTAAATAAAAGAAATTAAAATATGATAAGCAATTTGATATTTTAACCGTCGATAAGTAAAAAGCTAGATTGGCAGATGATAGATTCATCTTGTCTAACATCTATATAAACATCCATCTATGTAAACAATGTCCCTGTTCCCCGAATCATTCACTGTAAACAAAAAAGAAAAGCGTCAAACCCCCCCTCCCCCCCTAAAAAAAAAATGCAAAATTACAAAGAAACTTGCCAGAAAATTAATATATAGTTTACCTGACTAACACATATTCCAGTTAACAAAAATTAAAATATTTTATTTTTCAAAGAAATATTTAAATATTCGCCAATTTATAGCTAATACTGTTGGAAAGCTAATGAGTTTTTATAAATTATACAAATTTTTCACAACAGTGCCTGAATGTCTTTAACCGTTTAAACGCCAATGTTCCCAAATGGGAACATTGCATTATTCGTAATACAAAACATATATTATCCAAAATAATAACGATGTCCTTATTTTTCCTATAATATATATCGTTGATTTAAACTTTTGAAAAAAAATGTATTTATGTTTAAGCATTTATCACAGGTATAAAAAAAATGTAAATTCATTAATTTGCATAAAAATATATTATTTGCTTTTATCGTTTTCTCTATATTACTTACATTTGACCGTTAGGAATCTAAATGTTTTTAATATTTGAGGAAATATTCAGCAGCACAAGAACAATATACAATAGCATATAGCGGAAAATAATTTGTTCTATTTGCATAGGTTGTCAATCAATAATCACGTTCCCAAATGTGAACACTGAAATGAAAACAGCCGAAAAAACTGCAGAAATTTGTTGTTGTTGTTGTTGTTGTTGTTGTTTAAATTTGAATGCATAAATTAAAACATTTGAAGCTGTAATATAGGAAAAACAAAATTATAATTACATTGCGATATTAATTTGGCGTGTAAACGGTTAAAATAAAAATTCTAAATTGACTGTTTTTGTTTAACTTTAATGCTCTTTCAAAATTTTCAGCATTTCCCGAAATTCCAGAGTTTGTTCTTGACTCTGGGCTGGTCACTCAGCTTTAAAATTCTCCTTCGTAATGTTAAGTCTATGGACGTTTGATGCATTCGTATATTTAAAATATCTCTTGGGGAAATTAATGTTTTTAACTTCTTTTTTCTACTCTTTTTATTTTAAAGGGTGTTTCTTTTTTTTCTTAGATCTCAAAGTATTTCAAAAATCTATGCTTAATTTAATATTTTATGTATTAAAAGCGAACGAACTGTGAGTAAAATTTTAGCACTTCATATAAAATTAAGTACATACTTTAACAAATTTTTGAAAACTAAGAAAACCAGAGACATCTTTTAAGAAGTGTATACAAAAAAAAAAAAAATTAATTTCCCGAAAAGATATTTTATGCATGAATTGCTTATAGACTTTTCACTAATGAGGGGAATTCGAAAGCTGGGTGACGCCTATTAAATTTAGAGGAATATTTAGAAAGCTAATTGAAAGTCCGCAGTAACAGAATTTCACTATACTTATAACTTAATGCATAAATACAGAGATACAAAATAATCATAAGAAAGAAAACATGCAGTGCTAATGACTTTTATGGTCAAATAAAACATAAAAATTTTAGTTGTCTGTGGGCATTTTTTTTTTTTTCAGGAAACCATTAATAGCCTATGTGATTAATAAAATACTAGATTAAATTTATAAATTTGATTTATAAGAAAGAAAGTTTCGTTCTACAGAAAGTTCAATCAGTGCCTGACTATTGCAGAAGCATGCGGGGCAGTTACCCGAACCCCCTAAGAGCAAATATAAGTTTTCTTAAAGGGGGAGGCAAATGATAAAAAATGGCTAAAAGAGGACAGATTTTAATTTAAAGTGTTTTTCATTTTGTTGTATTTAATTTCTTTCTTACTGATTTCATATAGATAACATAAATTTCATTAAAATATTGCTGTAATCTCACGCATCTCTTATCTTCTGCTTTCTGTTTAAAAGAATTTATCATAATAGGAAATTTTATTCTGAAGTATTTAAGTTCACGGTGAGGAATGTGGTAACAACATAACAAGTATTAAAATTTGTTGTTATTATTATTAAATGTATACCCCACTTGCTTTTCAATATGATGAAATCACCCAAATGCATGCAATAATGCTAGAAATAACTGCATTAATGTTTCGACAGCTAACATTTATCTTTATATTTGAAGTTTAGTTTTAGTCATTTCCGCATAAGTCATGGAAAATTTCAAAATATAAATGCACCCTTTCAAAAGATAAATGCATATCAAGCACCCCCCCCCCCTCTCTCTCTCTCCGAATAATGTTTACCAGATTTTCCCCCACTGTCTAGTCGGGCCCTGAGTTCAATTTTAAATTTTATTGTTAAGAAAGAAAGTTCCGTTGTACAAAATGTTCAGTTATAAACTTGAATGATAAGAAAGAAAGGAGAATTGTACAGAAAATTCGCTTATAAACTTCATTGATGAGAAAGTTCAGTTTTAAAGAAACTTCAATTATAATTTCTCCTCAAATGTAAAATTTAAAATTAGGGAATGTTCATTAGGTTGCTTGTGAAAAGGATATAAATAATTAAATTACAAAACAAGATTTAAATTTTATGAAATAATATTAAAAATATCAGCTTAATTGCTGAGAAAAAGGAAACAATTGTAAGGAAAATTTAACCGAAGTTCATTCTAAACATAAAACATTCATAGAAAATGTATATTTATGCAATTTGTATTTAACACTTTTGGGTCTGGTGTACTATTAATAGTACATGTCTTTTAATGAAATACATTTTTGTTTTTAGAAATACTTTTGATACAATTTTCATGTAGTAATGTTAATATATGTCTATGCAATTAGCATATGACATCATTTATATTTAGGCATTTAATAATAATAATTATTATTACTACTAATATTACTACTACTACTACTAATAATAATAATAATAATAATTAAATATTTGCTTAATTCTCTTTGTGCCGTTTGCGTATCTTTTATTTTAAATATATATTTCACTTTGTAAATTTAAAATAAAAGTTACTTTCCTGAAAACAATCATGTGTAATAAAGCACAAAAAGTATTACAAAGTTGTAATATAAGTTAAATCTGATTGTAATACAATACTTTCTAAACGTCTCCAAAAAATTTTCCTTAGCCTATTGCCATATGAATATTAATTGAATAACACGCAAAAAAAAAAAAAAAAAAAAAAAAAAAAAAAAAAAAAAACATTTGACATTTTTCAAACAATGAAATACACGATAAACACTAATTAATCTATTTGGATAGCTAGTGTCAATGTTATTAACGTAAAAGTATTTTTTTCTAAGCATTGAAAAAAAATTGGACCCGAAAGGGTTAATTTATTCTTATTGTTTATTATATCTACTTATTACAATAATTTAATTTTAAATTCATATTTATGGAATGTGTATATAATTTTTGGTAAAAAAAATTATTTATAAGGATTACAATTTTTTATTAATATGTAGCAGACTTTTTTATATAAATTTTTAGAAGAAATTATATATTTTATTGATGACAATGAAAGTATAGAAAAATATCCACAACAATATTTTCCTAAATGTACAATTTACGGACGTAAACTGGTTGTCCATAAAAATTTGGAAATAATAATTTATAAATAAAATATCCAGATTAAATACATTGACAACAAACTGCTTCAAAATAATCTGTTTTTTAATTAATTATGCAATAGAAAAGAAATTATAAACTTCACAAACAGTTCGACACTAAACAATAAAGTTCATTGTTGTTAAACTCGTATTTATAAGTTTTACTTTTATGCCATTTCTGTACAAAATTATAAAACATAATGATCGAATTCAAAATTTGTGAATTGTTCATGAAATATTTCAAAATATTATAAACTTAATTTTGAAAAAACAGTAAATGCTGTAGCAGTCATTGTTTAATTATAATATTTCTTCAAATGTAAAATTCATGTTTACAAAATGTTTATGATATCATCTTCCGAAAAAGAAATGTAATGTATGAATAATAATTCAAAAATATGTTTTGAATTCAAAAAATTGTTTCTTAAATTCTAGAAAATATTAAACATTAAATTATTTTTTAAATTATTCACTAACAAGCGCAATCAGAGGCATAGGAAAGGGAGAGGCTCAGGGGGCTTAATTGATTTGCATGAAGATTGTTTTTCTAAATCACATGAAATTTTTCATCTTCAACGTTTGATAATTTATCTTTGAAAAAACAACTCTGCTCATAAAGACGCGCAGTAACTATTTATTTCAATTATAAAGAGTAAATCTGAAGACCAGGTGCCTCAAGGAAAACTCTGAGGGTCGCATTTTTATTTTTAGCCTTTTGAAACTTTTAACTAGCAGTTTCATTTGTTACATATTAACAGTACTGCAAATAATTAAACTTCAGTAAGAAGTGAGAATTTCAAAGGGAAAAAAACAATGACATGCACTAATATTCTACAATATTTATTTTCTGTGAAAACTTTTTACTATATGAGGGAGGGCTCTGTACCCCTCAACCCCCTTATTCCCTCATTGATTTATGATTGCAATTCTCTAGAAAATCAGTATTTTTGATGTTCTATCTAATTTCATTAAAATAAAAATTTTGTAATAATATTATTAGTAACTAATTCGGACGATAAATTATTATCATTAGTCTCTTATTAATTATTCAGAATCGTAACTGTTCAATTTATTTGACAATGAGTACATAAGTCCCTCCCATGGTTTTTTAAATTACCATTCTTCTGAACGCAATACATGGAATTGAAAGAGACTTACCATTTCAATTTAGGAATAACACTGCTGAGTATAAATCCGGCAAAAGTATCCCACATGTACTGCGAAAAAAAATTATTCAAACGACCCCCAACGTCCTCCATGCTCATGCAGAAGGTGGCGCTGTTCCATTGTGGAAGGGGATGTCGACCAATTCTCTCTGAATCGATCGTCTGCAGCCGCTCCTTTCAAAGTTACCAACTAAGTAAACAGTCGATATAGGGAACGAGGCGAATTGCCCCCACTCTCTTAACGGTCGCGATTTCTAAAGAATTCATTTAAGAGGGAGGCCAGGTGTTAAATAGGGGCATGGACGCCCGCAAGCAGGGGCGTCATTTAGAAAGAGCAGAGTAGGGCAATTGTCCCCACTCTGAAATTCAAAAATAATGTTTATCATTATCTCTTTTGTAACTCTTTATTATTAAGTGTTTCCACTTTTTCTTTTTGGTGTTATATTTAAAACTACATGCAAAAACTATAGTATTTAAAACATTCCGTTTAAATTAGGTACAAGAAATTAATGCAGGAAAAAATTAAAGAAAACTTTAATTTTATCTGTCAAACAAAATAATTCCCCTCCCCATCCCAAAATTATATTAGGGGAAAGGGGAACAACAAACAGAAATCAGTGGCGTAGCCAAGGGGAGGGGTGTCCAGGAGATGAACTTAAACTACTGTTAACCGGATCCCCCCCGCCCAACCGAAAGAAGAACTGGTTTACTAAATCATGGGTACAACAATAAAATGGATAAGACAGAATCACGAAGAATCTATAGCAAATTTCGATTTAGACAGGTGTTTGTCTTAGAAGGTATAATTCAAAGGTATGACTTTCGCTAGGACTGTGATTTTTTTCCGTTTTAGGCAGTTCTTCCTTATAAAGACATTTCGTTTCCGCAGTATCCATTAAAACTGCTAACACGTACTCACTCTTTAGTGTTAAATACATTTCTGGAGAGATAAATGTATTACTGCAAAATCTATGAAGATGATTTATCTCAAAGAAAAACAATTCAAGATTCGAAGAAAACAACACTATATATTTATGCTTGCTAACATTTGAAACTTATCTGAAATGGAATTTGTTCCAATTGTGATTCCTTCTTGACAAGTTTTTTGTGAATACATAATCCTCTCGTAAATGGAAACATTTTACTGTCCCGAAACGAAAGAATAACTATGCCAGTCTACCTGCGATTCCATTTACACAAATTTACGGTAAATAGATTAAACGTAAAACTTCTTTATCTTGGACTTCGATGGGATGAACTGTTGCCGACACTCATGGAAAAAGAGGAGGTTATACGAACGCAATAATGGCACATTGGTTGAGTTTCGTGATTATTATCTTTATTCCCTTTGTAATGGACAATATTATCAATCACTTTAAAACTGCTGCCTGCAATTAATAAAAGTTTCTTTATTTTTGGATTTATGATTTGTTACCACTTTTAAAATACACTGGCGAGAAAAGTTAAACACATTGGCATAAAAAAGTGCTTTTTATTAATTTTATTAAGGGAACTTCAATGAAAGATGATTGGTTGGTAACTCAATATCAAAGTTTTCACTTATTCTAATAAAAATGGCCTTTTCTACAAAAAAAAAAAAAAAAAAAAAAAAAAAAAAAAAAAAAATTAAGCCCGTTTTTTCGGTTTACATGTAAAAAAGGAGTGCATATGGGTGATTTGAAGTCTAATTACAAGGAGTTAATTTTCGCTTGTAGTAAGTGAAATGTGTTGTCCAGAAGACATTTGACTGATTGCAAGAAATGACATGTGTAGGAAGATTAGAAGCAGGACGATCACTGACTTAAAAATAGCCATAAGCGTCATGTCAAGAATCTGGAAACGGTTTAAAGACGCTATTAATGTACACAGACTTTGGCCAAGGTAAAAAACGTACCAGAATAAAGACCATTATTTGCAACGATTGCTAAAACAAACAGGCAACTAATGTCAATTCAGATGTAAGGAAGTTAACTGCAGCAATTGAAACTAGGCTATTTAGATTTACTGTGAGTGGCAGGCTGCATGCAATGAAACCCACAAGGGCGGATCTGGAGAGTCCTCAAGGGGGGGGGCGATTTTAGAAATTTGGAGACTTGACTTTAATGCGTGGGTCGAAGCTAATTTTTTCACTGCGGGTCATGATGCTTTTATTTTTTGCTGCGGGTCGGGTCTGAGTCCGGTCGACTTCTAGTTTTTGCTGTGGGTCGGGTCTGTGTTCGGTTGACTTCTAGTTTTTGCTGTGAGTCGGGTTTGGGTCCGGTTGACTTCGTTTCTTTTGCTGCTGGTCGGGTTAACTAATGTTTATGTTGTGAATCACATTAGCAGGATTAGCAGGTGTTTTTATTCAAAAACTATGACGTAATCCATTTTTTGATAAGCAGTTTAAGAAAATACTGTGAAAATTATCGTTTTGAATAGAATTTCTGGAAGCGACAGCATGAGAAGGTAGAAAAATCCGCAATCATTTGACGTGCGAAGAGAAAACTGCGCTCGGGGCAAAGCAAAATGTGGCGCCCCCCCCCCCCCTCCGACCCAACTTTTTCTTGTAACAGGCCAAAAATTACGCTGATAGCATAAATTTGGAGCCCCCAAAATTTCCACGCCCGGGCCGACCGCATCCTTCGCCTCCGCTTTTGCACGGCACTGCATATTGTCTGTCCTACACATCTTGAGAACAATTAAGTCTAGTTCCAGCCCAGCTCGTCTATATGTAGAAAAGCAATGCAAGCCTGATCTCGGGCCGGTACGAGCCTGTTAAAAAAAATATTAAACCCGGGTTACACACAATATAATTCTCCGATGCTGATCTCTACACTGTAAAAGTTAGATTTCTGTATTACTGTTGCCAAACAAGTTCCGACTGATGACTCACATTTATATTTATTCTCATTAAACACGTATAATTGAAAATAGCTCATATTTTAACGTTCCTGCTTAAATCTTTACAAAGGGCCAGTGAGCCCGCAATTTTTTTTATGGGCTCGGCCCATATGGCCCTTTAACTTTTTTGCTGGATCGTCCCGTTTATTTTGTTTATTGGCCCGGCCTGCTGGAAAAATTATTCAAATTTTGTTGGCCCGTTAGAAAATTCGGACCCATTTCGCCTACTAGGACAGGCCAGGGCACATGTATACGTCTACGCTGGGTCGGACACGGACCGAAATTTAACTTTCATTCCGAGCCGAACCCCGACCAGGGAAATTTTGGTCAGTGCGGACTAGAGATAAATTTGGGCTATTATTCCACAGCCTAGTCCCGCCTGAGGCAGAAACATTTTGCGGCATCAAGAGCAAAACCCGATAATGAAATTATACAGTAGAAAAAATTGCATAATACTAATAAAAATGTTCCAAAAGTAATTATAATTTTAAAGCTATTTTTTATATTAAAAAAAGGCTGTTAAACGAAACATTAAATTTAATATTGTCAAAAGAACAGTTTGATGTAGAATAAAAATATACTTTACGCATAAAAGGATTTTCATATGTTGTCTCTGTTTTAGTAAAAAAATATTATGGACAATGGACATGTTAATGAAGTGTGTTTCATGAATAAATGCATGGAACCTGTAGAAAATACTGTTATTATCTGTCAAATCGAACAACATTTTTAAATTTTCTGTAAAAAATGCACATTTTTAACTATAACCATTTCATTCTTCATAACAAGCCTTCGTTATAGCATGACCCAAAAAATAACCTCAAATTAAAAATTTTGAAGTTCAAAACTTTTTTAGGAACAGTGGAAACACTACTCGATCGCAAGAATATGGTAAATACATTTACTTACCGCTACGGCATCAGCAGATATCCCAAAAGAAATGATAATTACTACAGTTATTATCATTTCGTATCTACAGTCGAGCGGTTTCATATGCGGTCACTACAGTCGTAACCGCATATGAAAAGCGATTACGACTTGTATACGTTGCATACACTAGAAATTTAAATTATTCGGTAACCGCAAAATAAAATCAAAAGAAAATATTATTTTCGCGTTACATGCTTAAATAATAATAATAAAAGATCCAATTGCAAAACAATCTCTGCCACAAACATAAATCGAACTAAACACAAATTCATTATTCCCGCCTTTTTTCGTAGGCGCCAGATCGGCGGTCGTCGGCAATGCTTGAACATAAATCTACAGATGTAGATATGACTAATTGTTTGTTTTGTTTTGTTTTGTTTCTTTAATAGCATTTAAATACTAAAATAAAAAAATTGTGCCTCTTTTTCATTTTTATCAAAATAGCAAGACTGATTTGAAAAGGAATAAGTACTAATTTTTAAGAGGAAAAAAGTTTTTTACATATTTCTATTCATCGATAAGTAACATTTTCAAATTTCAGAAAAAATGAGTCTGAATCAAACCAGTAGACCAGCATAAAAACAGAGCACGATCTCGTATCGGACACGGGCTAAGTCTGAACCGGTGTCATCTCTAATGCAGACATCTAAGAAGAATGACTCCAGACCAGACTCGATCTGGAAGAAAAATAAGTCAGGCCCAATCCAAATCAGCATAAAAATGATGATCTTGATAGTATCAAATAAATGACGGCCGAGTTCTGAATAAGGTAAGACCAGACACAGTCCGAGCCTCGGGAACACTTAAAAGGCGCGAATTCTAGTTAGGATCTAACTTATTTCTTGCAAGGATGCATGTATTTTTGGGAAACGTTTATTGCCCAAGAAGTGAAGACGATCGCCCCCTCAGACCCGCCATTGGGCCCGACCCAAATCTGCAGAAAAATAATGATCACGATACTGCCCGGTTCTGAAAGCGAGAAGACCTGACTTAGCCCGAGCCTCGCGAAATTAAAAAGGCGAGGCCCTCCCCGGACTCGAGTTAGGCTTCAATTCATTTCCTGCGAGGATGCATGTCTTTTTAGGAAACTTTTATTAGCCCAAGGGGGGGGGGTCTCCCTTTCGCCTTGAAAAATGCCAAGGCGCATTTTCCTTGAATCCGCCAATGGCGGATCTAAGGGGGGCGATCGCCCTTTCGCCCCCCCCCCCTTAGATCCGCCATTGCTTCTCCTCCCTTATGGTCTGGTTCGATCTTAGACCGAGCGTTTACCTCAAGGAAGAACGAAATCTACGCCAGGCCCGCCCTGAAAAGAAAAGTGTGGCTCGATCCCGCTCTACAGGAAAAAGTAAGACTCGATCCGCCCTGGTTCTGAAAGTGTAAAGACCTGACCTAGTTCCGTGACTTAAAAATGGCGCGGCCCGGGTCGGACCGCGCCGGTCTCGAGTTTAAGTCCAATCCTTTTTCCGTGCGGGCAACGTTTTCAGACCCTTTACTGGGCTCAAGGGGGGGGGGCGATCGCTCCATCGCCCCCCCCCTTAGATCCGCCATTGGAAACCCATGATTTGTATTCCACTAACTCCGGCAGCGAAATGCGTCCGGTTAATGTGCTGCAGGGATCATCATCGTTTGAGTACCATAGACTGGAGTCGAATTATCTTTGCCGATGAATTCTGATTTTATTTGAAGAGTTATTACAGACTAGAGCTATTGCAAACCACATGTATTCGTTACTGAGTAACGGGTATTCTCTACAATACGAAGTACCAAATCGTTACTTTAGAATATGAGTCCTTAAACGTTGCTGCATCAATGCTTCTTATAGTTCTGCAGCCAGACAGTTTTATTCACTTAGGATGAAAAGGCTGTAAAAAACTGCACCTCCACAGTACAAAAAATAGTATTTTAAGTTCTAACATGTAAAAGAAAAATATTTTTCAAATTTTGATTTTTCGCATTTAATTTTAAATTTTAAATTTTTTAAAAAAATTAAAATGGCCACCATTTTGACACAAAATGGCGGATGATGCTGGCCAACGAACTCGGTCGAGACATTTGTATGTACTATGTACATACCAAGTTTCATTGAAATCGGTTCATAAATACGCGTGTTATTACGTGACAAAAATCAGATCGTTTCAAAATGTCAGCCATAAGAAAAATTCAAAGTGCTATAACTCAATCATTTTTTAAGATATAGACAAAATAAAAAGTGTTCTGGAATCTTTGTTTTAAGTTCTAACACGTAAAAGAAAAATATTTTTCAACTTTTAATTTTTTCGCATTTAATTTTAAATTTTAAATTTTAAAAAAAATTTAAAATGGCCGCCATTTTGAAACAAAATGGCGGATGATGCTGACCAACGAACTCGGTCGAGACATTTGTATGTACTATGGACATACCAAGTTATATTCAAATCGGTTCATAAATACGTTAGTTATCGCATGACAAAAATCATATATATATATATATATATATATATATATATATATATATATATATATATATATATATATATATATGGTTATATATATATGTCGACATTTGAACGGAGGGTGGTTTTGGGGTCTGGGGGTCATGATCGGTGAAAATATACCAGGAATTTTCCGGAAGTGCTTTCCTCCGGACGGCTGCAATTTTACTTTTTGTAATGAAAGCTACTCTTTCGGTGTTTCACGGTCTCGGAGAGAAAATTAATAAGCATCATCATTCGATTGCAAGAAAAATATTGCAAAATTCGACAATCGGTCACCAGAAAAAATCGTAAAATTTGTCAGTTAATCACATGAAGAAAATAACCATAAAATTTGTAAATTGATCGAATGAAAAAAATCTCAAAACTCGCCAGTCAGGCGCAAGTAAAATAGGAAAATTTTTTCAGCGTGAAAGAGGCGGAAAAATTGTGAACTACGTCAGTCTATCGCAGGATGAAACCTGGAAATTCGAGTATCTGCAGTAGAAATTATAGCAAAATTTAATACAACAGCTGAAAAAAAATCATCGAAATTTGTCCTTCAATCACGGAGCGAAAATCGTAAATTTCTTCGTTCTGTCGCAGGAAAAATGTCGCAAAATTCTTTCATTGGTCACAGGAAAAAAATTTCAAAATTTGTCAATCGTTCGCAGGAAAAAAATTTCGAAATTCGTCAGTTGGTTTTGTGCAAAATTCGAAGAAAAATTCCGTCAGATACCGTAAAAAACGTAAATTCGCCAATCTGTCGCGAGATAAAAACGCGAAATTTCGCAATCGGTCATCAAAATATTGCAAAATTTAATAATAAGCCACGGGGAAAAAACCGCAAAGGAACCTGCCTGTAATAGAAACTAGCATTATATCAGTTCACAAAAGCATATTTACCTCTACTTAACATCGCAAAACTTTCTGACACATTCATAGACACTCAGGCTATATGAATGCACAAAATCATAAAATTGCCAGTCATGGGAATGATATAGAATCGAACAGCTTTTTTTAAGTTTTCGGCAATTGTATTGCGATTCATGTATAATCTAATGCTTTATATTATGATCCTTCAATTAGTATAACGTTCAGAAATCCGGTTCATAGTACTCATTTTTACATTATTCTGAAATATAAAAAAAATAAAAAAAATTTTGAATTTAAAGGAAAAGGACAGACGCTAATCGATTTCTTAATTTTTGATCAAGAGGGCTTAGTGATCTTATGCGAGTATGAGTAAAAATCAATGGCTTTAAAAGTTACTATATTTCATAGAAATACTTCATCATTCCTTAAATACAGTAATAACGAATTTTTTTTCGATTACTATAAGCTTTAATTATTTTTACAGTAAAATTATAAGCAATCTTAATAGATTAAATTCCTAATTAATACGAAATAAAATATTACATTACAAACACATCTTTTCTTTTTATTGCTTAGATCAATGCTTTCTTTTTAAAAATACGTTCATTGAAATGTTAAATCGCTTGTCAAAATAAAATCAGTTATTCTCTCCGTGTTTCAAAAAGGCATCTAGCCCTTCAAATCTGAGAAAAAAAAGTATAATCCCAGAAAGAATAAACGATCGAGTAGTAATCATTCCTCTATAAGCAGTATGTTCTGCTATTAACCACATGACTTCAAAACTTCAGTACTGAAGTAACGAAACTACTACAAATACCGGTATGCGATTCTAACGCGGAACAATTGATTCCGAGTTCAAAGACTGAATACGATTTCTTATATTTCGCATCAGACAGATTGACTCAGTTCATGAATCAGGAAATCAAGGTAACGTTTGAAGTTTGCTTTTTAGTAAAGCTGTAAAAGTAACGACAAAATAAATATCCATATGATATCGTTACTTTCGAACTCGCTACCCGTTAGGAAGTATTCGTTACTCGTTACTTTCGTTACTGTTCACAAACCGGCATTTAACATCGCATCGCATGTACTACAAAACTGCTGCAGAAAATCTGATTATATACCGTACGAGTCTTTGGGGGATTCCAATATGTGCTTCCAATCTGTATGTAAAGCTTACATTTAATTAAGTTTCTAAGTTTTAAGAAAAAAATTGCAAACAAAATTAAAATACGATGCATAATTGTATATAAATATGTCTAAACTGTAAAATTTATTACTTATGAAATAAAAAATAATCGGGGAGAGCAATTTAGGGAGAGAAAAAATTTACCAAATTTATACAATAAAACTATGAAATATAATTACAGAAACAAAATATTTTTACAAGAAAATTCACTTATTAATTTACATTAAAATTAATTATGTTTCATGTAAAATAAACATCGATTATAATTTTAAAATTTTTCAAAAAATATTTCTAATTTTTTACGTGATCACCGTATCAAAAAATGTTGTACTTCAATCAATTATTATTTCTGATTTTTATTATTATTATTATTATTATTTAAAAATACTTTTTTTTTTTTCAAGCATGAAATTTGAAAACATATCAACAAAAATGTTTTTACCAGCAACAAAATATAAATAAATAAACTTTATCATAAAAACATTTTTAGAAGCAACCTAAAAATTCTCCTTTATCATAATTTTTTTTTCTTTAAATATAAAAAATACAAAGAAATTCTTATAAGAAAAAGAATGCACTGAAAGCAAACCTGTAAATGCTCAATAGCTAGAAAATTTTCGGAACATTTAAAAGAAGTATGTTTCATTTGAGACTATCTTCCTATCAAACAGAAGTTCAAATCACTCGTATTATTACTTTAAAATTCTTTAACTTATGCTTAAAAATATTTTTTTTAGGTAGATTTCGTATGAAATACTACCTATTGCATTCTCTCTCATGTTGGAATTTCTGAAAAATTTTTGCAGATCTACACCGATTATGACTCCTAGACTCTCAAAACTATCATCAGTAAAAAAGTTTAGATATATATATATATATATATATATCATCATCATCATCATCATCATCATCATCAACCGCTTTCGATCCACTGCTGGATTTAGGTCTCCCCCAGATTTTTCCAGTGTTTTCTGTCTAGTGCTTTCGTCATCCAATTTACACCAGCCACTTTTCTAATTTCGTCACCCCATCATACATGTGTTCGTCTTCTTGGTCATTTTACATCTCTGGGATACCACTGTAGTATATTTGTGCTCCATCTATTGTTTTGTCTTCTTGCAATGTGCCCAGCCCATTTCCATTTTAGCTGTTTGATTCTTTTAAGGATGTCAAAAACTTTTGTCTGATTTCTTATCCAGATTATCCTCTTTCTGTCTCTTCTAGTTATGCCTAGCATACATCTTTCCATACCTCTCTGTGTTGTTTGTAGTCTTTGTATCATCCGTTTTGTTAGTGTCCATGTTTCTGCTCCGTAAGTTAATGCAGGTAAAATACATTGATTAAATACTTTTCTTTTCAAACAAAGAGGCATATTACTCTTCAGAATAATATTGTTCTTCCCAAAAGCACTCCACCCATTTCTTATTCTTCTATTGATTTCATTCATGATACTATTATCCGATGATATTTCCTGTCCTAGGTACACATAACTTTGCACTTCTTTAATCTCAGTGTTCTTGTAGACAATTTTCTTTTTTGATGTAAATGAATTAAACATGACCTTAGTCTTTTCTAAATTTGTTTTTGATCCCACATTGATGCTAGCTTCTGCAAGATCTTTTAGCATAATTTCCAATTCTTCAGGACTGTTACTGAAAATT
The DNA here is from genome assembly GCA_964019185.1 of Maratus speculifer. NCBI lineage: Eukaryota > Metazoa > Arthropoda > Arachnida > Araneae > Salticidae > Maratus > Maratus speculifer. The sequence continues at coordinate 173,523,602 of OZ025295.1, forward strand.
ACAATGTCGTCAGCGAACCGGAGATGACTTAAATATTCCCCATTTATTCTAATCCCTTTGTTTTTTCAATCCAGCTTCTTGAAGATATTTTCTAAGACAGCATTAGAAAGCTTAGGTGAAATGGTGTCTCCTTGTCTTACTCCTCTTCCGAGCGTGATCTTCGCTTTTCCTTTATCTAAACGGATGGTTGCTGTTGCTTTCTTGTAAATCTTCTTTATGATATTGATGTAAGGTTTGTCTATACCAATGTCCTCCAGAGATTCTACCACTGCTGATCTGTAGACGGAATCAAATGCTTTTTCATAATCAATAAAGGTAAGGCAGAGAGGTAAATTATATTCTTTATGTTTTTCGATGAGTTTCCTTACTGTTTGGATATGATCCATTGTGCTGAACAATCCTGCTTGTTCTCTAGGTTGAGCTAAGTCCAGAGCTGATTCAAGTCTTGATGTTAAAACTTTGGTGAAAATTTTATAAATCACTGACAGTAAGCTGATTGGACGGTAATTTTTAATGTTTTCCTTCTATCCTTTCTTGTAAAGTAATCTTAATTAAAATAGATATCGAATCAGTTTAAAATTTATATTACTTCTAAAAAAATGGGCTAAAAGTTTATGCATGACAGATTTTTGATAAAGTTAAAAATGGGCTCAAGGAGCGAAAAAAACAGGGTTTTTGGGAGAAAAAAATTCATAATTTCGTCAATCCTCAAGATATCAAATCCAACTAAATTTTTTATAAATGTTCTTAAAATTATCTAAAACTTTTATAGTTACAAGTTTTTGATAGGACCAACTTTTACCTAGAAAAAATTAAAAACGAAAACAAAAAGGGGATGGAAAAAGAAAAAAATCCATAACTTACTCAATTCTTAAGCAATCAAATCTAATTAAATTTATTTTACATCTTCTCAATAATATCTACAACTTTTATATTCACAAGTTTTTCATAGGACCAATTCTTATAGCAAAAATAAATTAAACAAAAATAGGAGTTGGAGAAAAACCTCAAATCCAAACTGTTTATAAACTGGCTCATTTTTAAAATCATTTTTTATTTTAAACGTATCCAAATGACAGATCCTCTTATTTAGGAACTATATAATGTGACGTATTGGCCAGTTTTTTGATAAAGGCAGAATATATTTTTTAAAAGGCTGCCAAAAAGGGTATTTTGATCAGAATTTCCCTAAGTGATCGCGATTGAAAATTGAGGAAGTATAATAAATCGCGTTTTTTCTGAGTCATTTTAAATCCATTTTTGTTCTCAAACGCCTCCAATTTACAGGTCCTCTTATTTAGGAACTATATAATGTGACCGATTGGCCAATTTTTTGATAAAGGCAGAATATATTTCAAAAAAAGCTACCAAAATGGGCACTTCACACAAAATTTCCCAAAGCGATCAATATTAAAGAATTGAGAATATATTCAAATAACAAAATGGTTATTTTGACTCATTTTAAAATCCAATTTTGCTCTCAAACGCATACAGTTGAGAGTTTTTTGTTATTTAGGAACTATATAATGTGCGTATTCGTCGATTTTTTTTATAAAAGCTAAATATATATATATTTTTTTAAAGCTGTCAAATTGGGCGCTTCGCAAAAAAAATCCCAAAGCGATCATGATTAATGAATGGAGGATGTATTTAAATAACAAATTGGTTATTTAATGACTCATTTTTAAATTCAATTTTGCTCTCAAACGCATTCAATTGACAGTTATTTGTTATTTAGGAACTTTGTAATGTGCTGTATTGGTCAGTTTTTTGATAAAGGCTAAATATATATTTTAAAAAAAAGCTGTCGAAGTGGGCACTTCGCTCAAAATTTCCCAAAGCGATCTTGATTAAAGAATGGAGGATGTATTTAAATAACAAATTGTTTATTTTATGACTCATTTTTAAATTCAAACGCATTCATTTGACAGTTTTTTGTTATTTAGGAACTGTATAATGTGTGTATTGGTCGATTTTTTAATAAAGTCAGAATATATTTCAAAATATGTTGTCAAAATGGGTATTTGAGCCGAATTTCGCTTAAGATGATTGAACAGTTCTTACAGAAAAATGAAATTAAAAAAATTTCAAAAGCGGACAAATGAAGTAGGGTTAATCTGTAATCATATTTTATTTTTTGTTGATGAAATGAAAACTTCAAAATCTACCTCCGCCTATAGGCCAAGCCGACAGGGATTTTTTCCATTCTTGGTTTTAATTAAAGAGCAGGACTGAAATTACTCTTTTTCGCACCCGGGGCAAATATGAATTTATGTGCCTCCCTCTCCCCTCCTTCGAAAAGTGTATTTAGAAAGAGAATTTTATTAATTTTCTAATAATCAATTTATTTTAAAATTTAAAGTATGTAATCTGAAAATATTTAATATTGAACTATGTAATTTGCTTCGTCAAATGCTGATTCATTAAAATCTTAAAAACGAAATCGAAAAAAAAATGACGCTTTACACAGTCTTTTTATGCTATATCATTCTTAAATTCTTCTGTGCTTTGGCATACCCCATACAGGATTATTTTAACAATACCATGCTGAACATAGACATGAGAAAAATCGACAAAAAAAAAATCGTCATTTGGCGCCCGAGGCACATGCAGCTCTGCTGCTCCTTAGTTTCAGCCCTGGAGGGCGGGGGGGGGGGGCATATTTTTTTTTCCCAACCGAGTTTTGCCATCTTGTAATCTGATTGGTCAGAACTTTCTGCATCAAAGAGGCTTTTCTTGGCGGGAAGGTAGTGTGTTTGGCGAAACTAAAAAGTGGAGAATTTAGATTAGATAGACGGGGAATAAAGAAAAAAAATTCTGCATTTCGATATTTTTTTTTTTTTTTTTTTTTTTTTGTTTTTTTTTTTGTTTAAATTAGTGGTCAATGGCATAAGTGATTTCAACAGAAAAAAAAAAAAATTGCAATATTTTATGAGAAAGCAATGAAAAGGAGGGGGGGGGGTCATCTGCGTTTCGATAACATTTTGCCACTTTTTAAAGAATCATGAAGGAAGCTATGTACGTTACTTAATATATACACATATAATTTTAGACATTATGTGTTAGTGGAGAAGAGGTAGCGAAGTGAAAATTTCAGAAGAGAGGAGATTTATATCATAAGATTTACTGTAACTACAAATTAGCAATATTATTAAAAAGTTAAGAAAAAAAATCCAAATAATTTATATATATTATTTTTTAAATTTAACATATTCTTTAAAATTGCAATATTTTTTTTTATTTTAAATTTTTTATTAATTTATAATTTCGTATAATTATAAATTTATTTAATTGAATTTGTAATTATTCAAATAGATCATAAATTTTATCTCCTTTTAATGATTTTAAATTTAATAATTCCTTTAATTATGAAACTCTGTAAGCTCTAAGGATGATGTGTTTGGAAAGAAAAAAATAAAATTGTCAGTAGTTGTAGAATTGTAGAAGATGCAATGAAGGACTATAAAATAGCAAATTGGAGAGATGACTTAAAAAAGAATACTGCCCAGTTAAACTGATGGCATTGAACTCACAGGCTACAAATACTAATTGTACATTAAAGCCTTACATTTTCAAGGGTTAATTCCGTTCGAAAAAAAATTAAGAAGGGGAAACAGCTCTCCCCTTTCCTCATTTTTTATACTTAATCATTGAACCTCCTATACTATCAAAGACATGCTTTATCGTATAAAAAATCTATATCCAAAATTCAGAGCAAATGAGATAATTCTTAATAAAAACCCATTTAGCATTTATATAATTTAAAAGGAGTTATCCCCCTCTTTTATACTTAACCATTAAACTTCCAAAACTATTCAGATATTTGAACGAAACCTGAAAATTCTGCTTGAAAAACCCATTTATATAAATTAAAAGGGGGGCATTAGAACCCCTGTTCCCCCTATTTATACTTATTCAATGAACACCTAATAACAGTCACGGAATCGCCTCATCAGAATGATCCTAATCTAAATTTTGAACGAAAACTTAATTCTGCATGAAAATCCCATTTATATCAATTAAGGGGAGGGGCATGATCCCCCCGTTCCCCCTCTTATACATATCGAATGAACTCCAAAAACTAATCAGGGAAGCGCCTTGCCAGGATATACCTACATACAAAATTTCAAGTGGATCGGATATTTTTATCACGAGTTATCGCGTTACACACGAACGAACATACAGAACGGACGGGCAAATAAGCTCTCAGGCTATGATAGCCTGTGAGCTAAAAAGGAATGATTATAGATTTTAAGATTTTCATGATTTTGTGAAAGTAGAAATTTCAGACAGCATTGAATTTAGATAAAATCTTTTAGACCGGGAAGCGGCAGCACAGACAATCAACTCATCCAGTTTATGGATGAAATTCTAGGATTAGATAAATCTCGATTTGCATATTAAAACCTAATCTGTCTGCCAAATCAAATCTTGGTAAAAACACATGAAAACCTGCTGTAAGGGGCTGACTCGTTGATTTACCATTATGAATCCGTGAACTTGATGAGATGATTGCCTGCGCTATTTAGAAGAAGTGGAAATCAGCAATATGCAAAATTTGTAAAACGAAAAAAAAAAAAATTCTCCGTTTTTTATTTTTTTAAAATAACAAATAAATAATCCATCATCTAAATTTCACTTGAAATTTTTATTTCTACCGCCGATATCTCGACATAAACATATGTAATTTTGAAATATTTATATTTAAAAAGTCCTTCCGGCAGTGCCGGGAGGAAGAGGTAACTTTCATATACTTATATAATTATTTTAAATTAAGTTTATTATTCAAATATAGAGTTCTATTATTCAAAAATATTAAGCTCAAATTAGTGGAACCTGATTTTATAAGATTGAATACTAGTTTTTGTCAAGACTGAATATTAATAGGAATTTTTAGAAATTATTCATGTTTTATTCAACCTGGTTTTATTTTAAGCGATTTAGAGAGTCACCAAATTCCACGATATCTTGAACTGTATGCCATTTTAAAGCAACATGATGGATCGTTCAGATCAGATCGTTTCAAAATATCAGCCATAAGAAAAATTCAAAGTGCTATAACTCAATCATTTTTTAAGATATAGACAAAATAAAAAGTGTTCTGGAATCGCTGTTTTAAGTTCTAACAGGTAAAAGAAAAATATTTTTCCACTTTTGATTTTTTCGCATTTAGTTTTAAATTTTAAAAATTTAAAATTTTTTTAAATGGCCGCCATTTTGAAACAAACTGGCGGATGATGCTGGCCAACGAACTCGGTCGAGAAATTTGTGTGTACTATGTACATACCAAGTTTCATTCAAATCGGTTCATAAATACGCGTGTTATGAAGTGACAAAAATCAGATCGTTTCAAATTGTCAGCCATAAGAGAAATTCAAAGTGCTACAACTCAATTATTTTGTAAGATATAGACAAAATAAAAAGTGTTCTGGAATCGCTGTTTTAAGTTCTAACAGGTAAAAGAAAAATATTTTTCCACTTTTGATTTTTTTGCATTTAGTTTTAAATTTTAAAAATTTAAAAATTTTTAAAATGGCCGCCATTTTGAAACAAACTGGCGGATGATGCTGGCCAACGAACTCGGTCGAGAAATTTATGTGTACTATGTACATACCAAGTTTCATTCAAATCGGTTCATAAATACGCGTGTTATGAAGTGACAAAAATCAGATCGTTTCAAATTGTCAGCCATAAGAAAAATTCATAGTCCTATAACTCAATAATTTTTTAAGATATAAACAAAATAAAAAGTGTTCTGAAATCATTGTTTTAAGTTCTAACACGTAAAAGAAAAATATGTTTCGACTTTTAACTTTTTCGTATTTAATTTTAAATTTAGATTTTTTTAAAAAATTTAAAATGGTTGGCATTTTAAAACGAAATGGCGGATGATGCTAGACAACGAACTCGGTCGAGACATTTGTATGTACTATTTAGATGCCAAGTTCCATTTAAATCGGTTCATAAATACGCGTGTTATCAAGTGACAAAAATCAGATCGTTTCAAGTTTTCAGCCATAAGAAAAATTCAAAGTGCTATAGCTCAATCATTTTTTAAGATATAGACAAAATATAAAGTGTTCTGGAATCGTTGTTTTAAGCTCTAACATGTAAAAGAAAAATATTTTTCAACTTTTAATTTTTTAGCATTTAATTTTAAATTTTAAATTTTTTTTTTAAATTTAAAATGGCCGCCATTTTGAAACAAAATGGCGGATGATGCTGGCCAACGAACTCGGTCGAGACATTTGTATGTACTATGTACATACCAAGTTTCATTCAAATTGGTTCATAAATACGTTAGTTATCGCATGACAAAAATGAGATATATATATATATATATGGTTATATATATATATGTCAACATTTGAACGGAGGGTGGTTTTGGGGTCTGGGGGTCATGATCGGTGAAAATATATCAAAATTTTCTGGAAGTGCTTTCCTCCGGACGGCTGCAATAGGTAGCTTTTTACTTTTTGTAATGAAAGCTACCTAAAAGCAATTTCTATATTTGTTGAAACAATAGTCAGCCATCTAAATTCATCATTCTAAAATTATCCGATAAATCTTTTTTACACACAACAAAGTTCAGTTTCTAAGCAGTACATTTTAGTTTTTTTTCTTCCTGGTACGCACATATCTTTTTACATCTGAATTTCTATTCTGAATATGTAAAGGAAATATATATATACACATATACAATCGAGTCTCTATATAACGAAATCCATCGTTCCAGTGAAAAATTCGTTACATAGAGAAATTCGATGTATAGAAAATGATGTTAAAAATCGTATTTAATGTGTAAATTTTGAACAAATATTATTTTTTGATGTTTTTAATTAAGAATTCGAAATGTTTAAAAGTAAATATTAACCTAATATTTTATTTCTTAATTATTTAAGCAGTTTCAAAAAAGAGAATAGACATTTATTTGAAAGCTTAATGAAAATCAAATAAGGAAGACTTGTATTAATTTCAGACGAAAAAATCTGTAATTTTTGTTGCTTTGATTCAAAAAATCATATTTGCACTTTTTCCATATAAAAAAAATCAGTCACAGTTATTATAAAAATGTGCAGTGTAAAGACGTTAAAAGTAAAGATGTGACTTGATTAGACATAAATGTAAGGCAAGGCGCCATAGGGCCAAAAACCTAGTTATGCAGGTATCACATTCATGCACTGCCACTAACCACGTCCGCAGAGTAGAATTGCACAGAAAATTTATTTATAGTATACTGCAGAGTGAACAGTGCAGTTAACACGTAAAACTCGGTGAGAAGCTCTACTAAAGCATAACATTCTTTCAAAAGGAAAAAGTGCAAATATGATTTTTTCAAAGTTGGCATTGAAGTGAGTTGTAGCCAAGAAGGGATCCCTAGTCCTTCCCCATGCTCAATTGTTAACAGAAGCACTTGTCAAATCCCTTTTTTATTCTTAAAAACATATTAACCTTTTTTTGTGCTCGTCAGAGCATTTTTTAATACTAGTCATTTAATTTTTTTTTTTTTTTTTTTTTTTTGATAAAAATTGAATATTTTCTAATATCTTTAAAAAAAATTGCTGCTGTAAAAAATTATAAAATAATGACAGCAGCAGAAAATTTTGACGTATTGTTATTACTGAACAACATACATCTGAGTTGTGTGCTCGACATGAAAGCCTGCTTAAAAGTCATCGTCAATATGCAGGGACGAGATAGACAAGGGAATTTTACTGCGCAACAGAAGTACCACCGGAAGCTCAACACAAAATGTGTGTGCAATGAAGCCAACGGGATTTGAACCCACAACCCTCTACGCTCGCAAGCGATTAGCGGCATGGTGTCTTAACCACTCGGCCACGGAGCCCCTTTTAATGTATTAGAATAATCAAAAAAGTCATTGCATGTCATTGCATTTCCATATAAAATACATGATATGAAAAATAAACCATGGAGTCAAACGAAAAATAAATAATGTGTTCCCAGTTTTATTCAAAGAATTGAAAACTATAATAATTAAATATATTCAAGGTACTTTCTCGAATGGAACAAAAAATTGTAGAAATTGAATAATTCTAGAAATTGAATAACAATTAACATAAGAATATTCCCGAAGGAATAAGAACTAAAAACAAAAGCATTTCTAAGCAAAAACGAATTTACGCAACTTTCATCCAATGGGATGTAAGTACCACTATGTCCAGCTCATCCGAGTGAGTCGTTTTCAAATGCGACAGTAAACATTCTACCACCTAATACCACAACGCATTCACAGCCAATAGATGAAGGGAAAATTCAAGCTTTCAAACTACTACTAGAAAGTTCTTGGGCTATAATTTTTTGATCCAGGTTATAATAAAGCTCTAAACTATCATTTTCAGAATAGAAAATGTAAATCAGTAAATAAAGTTGCTTCATGTATAAACATCCTCCATGCCATTATGCGGGTTAATGATTTTGAGAATTTTTCAAGCCAATGTACGATTTCAAAATGTTTTGAGAAAACTAGCTTTAAAAAAAAATATTTCTAAAGATATTATTGATTTAATGTTTGATTATGATGACGATCAGGGACGGATTTAAGGGGTCGCGATGATTGCAATCGCGAGGGGCCCCGCTTCCCAAGAGCCCCCAAATCTATTTTAAACTCAATAAAAAAATTGATTTTCACAATTTTTTTTCAAAAATATTTTAAGTTTCCTCTTTCCTTTTATTTATTTATTTATTTATCTTTTTTTTTTTTTGGGGGGGGGGGGTGATATTATTAAGACGTCAACATTTTAAAGGAATGAGGTAAACTTTAAAGGAGACAAACATATTTTGTTCTGAGCTGAAAATGATCTTGTAGAGGAATTTTACAGTGATTTTAATATGTGCAAAGCAAACCAAAATTTGGGGCCCCGAAATCAGGACAACATAATGTCATTAAACTAATGGTCGAGTGGGTTATAACTCTTAGGCTTTTGATTTGGAAGATTCCCAAATCTGATATGGAGCTTTATAAAGCTGATATTTTAAATGTGCGATTTTGTTTAAGGGAGACAAAAATATTTTGTTCTTAGCTGAAAAAGATCTTGTAGAGGACTTTTACAGCTATTTTAATATATATATGCAAATCAAACCAAATTTTGGGGCTCCGAAATCAGGACAACATAATGTCATTAAACATATAGCTGAGTGGGTCTCCGCTATAGGCTCCTGATTCGGATGGTCCCCAAATTTGATAGACACTTTCATAAAGCTGATATTTTAAATATGTGATTTAGTTTAAGGCAGATTTAATTGAGGCAAACATATTTTGTTCTGAGCTAAAAAAAATCTTGTATAGAACTTTTACAGCTATTTTTATAAATATCTGTAGAGCATGCCAAGTTTGGGGGCCTCGAAATCAGGATAACATAATGTTATTAAACATACGGGCCGAGTGGATTGTGACTCTTAGACTTCTGATTCGGAGGATCCCCAAGTTTGATATACAGTTTTATAAAGCTGATATTTTAAATGTGCGATTTTATTTAACCCTTTCCAGCATTGACAAAATCTTTAAGTAAAATGAGAAATTATCCACTAACACCGGAATTCACAAACGAATTTTTTAAATATTTTGAATCTCTTAATTTAAGCTTTTATTGTAAAAGCAAAATTTTACTAAAATATTATTGGTGCCATTTGCAAGTTAGGAATTAAAATTAGGTATCCCAGACCAGGCACAGTGTGCCGGACGGGGTAAAGGAAGATTTAATTGAGACAAACATATTTTGTTCTGAGCTGAAAATTTTGTAGAGAATTTTTATATCTATTTATAGCTATTTTAAATAAGGTACCCTGGGGTAATAACGCCAGACGGGGTAATAACGCCAAGTGCTAATATTTTGCATAATTATGAAATAATCTGGTAAATGACACCCATGTGCTCTGCGGAGAAGGGTTTTGAGTCATATAGATCGCAAAAAACAGCTTCAAGTTAATTTGTTTCATTTTTAGGTGTTATTGTTTTTACAAGCTACTAAAAATAACGCTTGATCTAAAATTTGCGAGATACGTTTTGTGATGTGAAGACTATTTTTTTTATCCGGAAATACTTTGTTAATTACATAAATTTGTAGTACATTTTATGGACTTTCAAAATGTTGTTGAAGATTTTGGATATCTTCTCGAGATAATTTGTAATTTAAAATGTACAACGCAATAACTATAACGGGGTAATAACGCCAATCCTTGTAATTTTTACCACGGTTGATTCCCTACAATGGCCGAGCTACATCCTAAATACTGATTCAAATAAACACAGTTAAAACTGTGCAATATTTCTAATAATTCTATTTAAGCGGTCTTTTTTAAGCAAAAAGAAGCTCATGGTCTGATATTCTTTTGCCTCATTCCCCCCCCACACACCACACCTTTATTTTTCTTACACTTTCACAAAAAATTGAACATTTTCAATAGCTTAGGATGCAATTTGTCAATTTCTAGAGCTGAGAGTTTGTATTTTTAGAATTGGGCAATCTACATGCAATTATTCCAACTTATTTCATAGTTTTGTTTGCATGGCGTTATTACCCATATAGGTGGGTAATAACGCCAAATAGCATTGGTCAAGAAATCACGCCATTACATTTTATGTATTCATATCTGTTAAATTATTTTTTTATATAGATTGTCAATGAGTTGCTGTATCAAATCATATATTTGTTTGAAAAATACAAACTAAAACTGAGCCGTGAAAATTGGTAGAACCTTAACGTGGCGTTATTACCCCAGGGTACCTTACATATATAGAGAGAGCATACCAATTTGTGGGGTCCCGAAGTCAGGACAACATAATGTTATTAAACATATGGGTCGAGTGGGTTGTGACTCTTAGACTTCTGATTCATAGGCTCCCTAAATTTGATATACAGTTTTATAAAACTGATATTTTAAATGTGCGATTTTGTTTAAAGGAGACAAACATATTTTATTGAGCTGAAAAGAATCTTGTAGAAAACTTTTACAGCTATTTTAATACATATATATATATGTGCAAAGCAAATCGAATTTTGAGGCCCCGAAATCAGGACAACATAATGTCATTAAACATATAGCTGAGTGGGTTATAACTCTTAGGTTTCTGATTCGGAAGGTCCTCAAATTTGATAGACATTTTCATAAAGCTGATATTTTAAATATGTGATTTAGTTTAAGGCAGATTTAATTGAGACAAACATATTTTGTTCTGAGCTGAAAAGATTCTTGTATAGAACTTTTACAGCCATTTTGATATATACAGGGTGAGTCATAAATATCGACAGAACAGGCTGTCTCCTTAACCCTTTAACGTTCATTGGTTTCTCCACGAAACCACAAAATGTTAATTCCGATACGCAACACTGACACCGATATTTGTATCTAAAAATATCCCTTTTATTTTGTATATGAAAAATCACGTTTTCTTACTTAGAAATATATTTGTTCTTAATTACCGGTGTCATCCATTTATTTCGACATCTTAGCAATAAAAATGCTATGATCGTTAAAGGGTTAAATATTGCCCCTAGACCCATACTTCCAATTGCAAAAATTCATAAAAAAGGTGAAATTTTTGATAAGATAAATTGCAACTCCATGGGGAGTCTATTTGAAAAAATACTAAAATTAAATTTTTATATGGCCCTCGTAGGATAAAATTCCAATTAGGAAGAGTTTCCTTATCCAGTCCTGAATAAGACACAAAAAGTTGCATCTCCATACCTTCAAAACTCGCAGAATTATAGCTGTTTAAATAATTCATCAGGTTTTAAGGGATTAGACACAAATTGAAATGCGCGTAACTCAAAAAACAATGTTACTTTAACACTTTCCGGCAAACTGTGCCCAGTGTGGGATACCTAATTTTAATTCCGAACTTGCCATCGACACCAGTAATATTTTAATGAAATTTTACTTTCACAATAAATGCTTAAATTAAGGAATTCAAAATATCTAAAAAAATAATTGGTGAATTCCGGTGTCAATTGATAATTTCTCATTTTACTACAGATTTTGCCCGTGCCGGAAAGGGTTAACAGTTCTAGGAAACGAGTAAAAAAATCTATCTTTTGAGTTAGAATTTAGATTTTTTTTTTCTTTTTTTTTTTTTTTGTGATAGTTAGCCATATAATTTGCTAAGAAAATCGCATTCTAAAATTTCTCATAAAATTTATAAAAATTTCATATGGTTTGTCGGACGTTCCCCTCAGTCCACACAACTTTGAAGAATGTCCGTGGTAGATATAGCTGCCACCACCGATATTACTAGGTGATATCGGTCACCCACTGTGAGATTGGTGTAAATGAAGACTTACGCTAGTAACTGAATTATCAGTTTATTAAGAATATATGTACACACAAAATACGCTATTTACAAATATATACAACTACAACTCGGATATAGGTGATCCGGTTCAACATTAAATTAGATACCGTAAAGATTGGTTGTGTACTATTCCAATTACACTTTCCACCTCACACTCAATACACGTTAAATTCACTTTTTTGGAGCTCAACCTTGAGTCTCCCAACACAAGTATACTGGGGTTGCACTTCTTAGCCCAGAACACTAAACACCAGGACGTCTGTGTCCTTTGCGCACCAGAAAACGCACACTTTACGCTCTTCCACACAGAGCAACCTCTAGGTACGAAACCTAGGTACCGAATCAATGATCTGAGGCAAACTTGCCCTCTCCAAATCACTGCTTTCCCCCACATAAATCCCTTTGGAGCCTCCTCATTGGACACTCCATTCTTTTTTTGCTTAGTGGCATGCTGCTAATCTGCTCACCATCCGCATACTTCACTGACAGGTGGACATGCCTCTCAGCTATCTCTTTTCTCTAACACCCCACCTGTAAAGGATTAGCTGGCAATTCCCCTTTCCACGAAGAAGGAATGTCACCTTGGAAATTCTGTACACAACCATACAATATGAGATATTCAAATAGAGAAAGAGTAGACATTACATTCTTTAGCACAGGTGCTATCAGATCCTGACACCCCCCCACCTTAGCTGAAAATATGCCTTTTAGGGGCTAATTTTCCCCAAACATATAGTAATAGCGCAGAAGAGTTCAATAGTCTCTTTACAGATTTCTTCATTATGCTTATTACATAGGTATTTCCAGGTGTCTGAACACTATCTACTGACATCTCTACTGAACCTTTACTAATATTATTATTACATAAACAATACACATGTTAATACAATATTATAAACAAAAAAAATCAAAAAATATTTACACACACACAGAAAAAAAAATTAAATGTGTGACGACATCCCTTTAAGGTTGTCCACTATTGGGTCGTTGATGTTGATGGGCTAACAACTGGTTGTTCTTCCCAGCTCTTTCTATGTAGCCTAGAAATTGCGTCAGCATTTAAATGTTGAGCTCCTGGTCGATGAGAAATACTCAGGTTCCAGCGTTGCAAGGCAAGAGCCCATCTAGTGAGTTTGGGTGATCTTGGGGTTGTTTCAGTGAGAAATTTTAATGGATTATGATCCGTGATGATCTCAATTTGAGATCCATAGGTCCATTTTTCAAACTTTCGCAACCCAAAGAGAACACTCCAAGCCTCTTTCTCTGTACTCGGCCAAGCACGCTGAGCCCCTGACAATTTCTGACTGGCAAAAGCTATTGGTTTAAACTGACCCTTTTCATCTTTTTGAGTAAGACAACATCCTACTGCCAGGTCGGAAGCATCTGCGTGGAGCTGATATTCCCGGCCTACGATAGGTGTAGCCAAACTCGTCACTTTACATAACTCATCCTTAAGAGTATTAAATGCTTTTTCTGCCCTCTCATCCCATGGTACAGTATTTTTAACCTTCCCTTTAGTCAATTCGGTTAAAGGTATAGCAATTTCGGCATAATTTGGAATATAAGATCGATAAAATCCCATTAATCCCAAAACAGATCTAACTTCTTTTTTAGTTTTTGGTCTCTTTAGATCCCTTATTGCTCCTATTTTTTCCTCATCAGGTGCATGCGTTCCACCCCCAATTACATGACCTAAAAACTTAGTTAATTTCTCTCCAAATTTACATTTGTCTAGCCTAATCGTAAAATTTCTCTTTTTCAACTCTTCAATGACAGCCCTAACATGTTCACAATGCTCTTCCCAGGTGTCGGAGAAAATAATGACATCATCTATATATGCTTCCGCATACCTCCGATGACCTTGAAGAACTTCATTCATATCTTTCTGAAACGTGGCAGCCGCCCCTGATAATCCAAAAGGCATGGTACGCCACTGATAAGTTCCATTATGCGTTGTAAAAGCTGTCAAATGTTTACACTCCTCTGCCATTTTAATCTGCCAATAACCCCTCAATAAATCAATTGACGATAAATACTTAGCCGTCCCTGCGGTATACATGATTTCTTGAGAATCTTTCATCGGGAAGGTTGGCACCTGAGTTACCGAATTTAATGCTCTATAGTCTATACAAAGCCTAACAGTTGCGTCTTTTTTCGCCACACAAACAATTGGATGACTAATTTCAGCATTTGACACTTCGATTAGATTTAATTCTAATAACTCCTGAACCTGCCTATCTACTTCCTCTTTGTAAGCTACCGGTACACTATATATCTTTGGCTTTTTCTTTTCCACCCCCGGTTTAAGATCAATACGATGCTCCCCTACATTAGCTGGTCGTACAGGACCCATAAACACCTCTTTATTCTCCCTCAAAATAGACTTTATATCTTTAACTTGATTGTTAGATAACCCTTTCATTTCGAACCTTTCTATATCTCGTTCTACTTCCTGATCCCGGTTCAAAATAGGAATTTCCCCAACTTCTCCAAATTCCTCATCACCCTCAAAAACAATATTAACTATATTACATTTAGCAATAAATTCTCGTATTTTATTTTGGTGCACATGCTTCCTACTCCCGTCAGCTAACTCAACTACAAACGAATGCTGATTTCGTTTTTCGACTATGTTTGCCGGCCCTTGCCACCTAGAATATAATTTATTAGTTGAATCGGGGATTAACAATATTACCTTATCGCCTACTTCAAACGTTTTTTCCTTTGACCTTAAATTATAATGATACGCCATTCTATTTTGTTGCACCTCGGACGATAATTTTGCCTCATTTGCGGCTCTTTCTAAACGTCCTCTAAGTTTATTCAAATACTCATGAATCGGCGTAGTATCTAACTGCGCCCCCTTATTTTCTCCTGCCCAAGATGACTTGAGAATCGATAAAGGACCCTCCGACGCTCTACCATATAATAACTGGAAAGGTGCGATTCCCGTCGTAGAATTTGGGACTTCCCTATACGCCCATAATACAAATGGTATTTGTTCATGGCACTTTTTTCCTTCTTCTCTAATAGTATGATATAACATACGTTTAAGAGTCTGATTAAATCGTTCCACAAGCCCGTTAGACGGTGGATACTGTGGGGTCGAAAATCTTGGACTAGCACCTAACCTTTTCTCAAATTCTTTCGTTAAGTCGGCGGTGAAATTGGTTCCATTATCACAAGCAATTATATTCGGAATTCCTGTCCTCATAAATATTTGAAGTAACGCATCACACGCGGTTTTAGCAGTTAAACTTTTTAAAGGGATCGCATCCGCCCACCTGGTATGTTGATCAATTAAGGTTAGTATATACCGATGCCCTTGGGAACTTTTAGGATCAATAGGCCCAATTAAATCAATATTAACTACCTGAAATGGAAGTTCCGGCCGCGACACTGGGGAAATAAGAGCTCTATCATTTACTTTAACCCCTCTAGTCAATTGGCACTCTAAACATGACTCACAAAATTGTTTAGTTTCTTTCGCCATCCCCTCCCAATAAAATGAATACCTGATTCTCTGTAAAGTTTTCTTGGCTGCATGATACCCTCCAAATACCGAACTATGCGCTAATTTTAGGATTTCTTCCCTTCTTACTTTGGGAACTACTAATTGCGCTATAGTCTAGCCTAACAATTTCTCTTTGTGATATAATAAGCCATTTACAATATAATAATCCCCCTTATCCATTTTAGCTAATTCCCAAGCTTTCTCTAATTCTTTACATTCCAATTGGGATTCCTTAAACATATCGGAATTGCTAACAATAGTTTTATTACCTTTCTTCACTTCCGTTTTTTCCGTATTCTGAGTTTGTACATTTTCTGATTTTGCTTCTATTGCGTAAACATTACAATTATCGTTACTCATATCTTCCTTTTCACTCGAATTATCAATAATAATTTCCGAACTTTCTAATTCTTGGGCCTCTAGCAATGGCTCCTCGCGGTTGACACCTGACAACTCATTAATCCCTTCGGGATGTAAAATCACTTGCTCATTAATATTATCAGTCACTGCGCAAAGTACTTCCTGATGAATTATATTAGTTTGTCCGAATTGCGGAATAGCTAACGGTAGTTTAACCAACGGCGATTTAACTGCTTCACCGAATAACCCTTGTAAATAAATACTACCCGCTCCTTTTAATTTCTTTTCCGGTACCAAATCTTTATGAACAACACTAATTTCACACCCAGAATCAACCAATCCCTTTGCTTTTTGCCCATTTACACTAACTTCAATTTTCTCGAGTTTATTTAACTTCTCACCAATAACGTTAGTTCTCTGTTCGGCCTTTGCCGATATTCTCGCCACAATAGCTCCATTAGGTAACTCTTTGCTTTCTTTTACCACAATCTTATGCACACCCGCTTTCGGATCTCGCCCTTTATTACCATTATTTCCCTCATTACCCACTTTATTACAAAAACGTTGGTAATGACCTCTCAAACCACATTTAAAGCATTTAGGAGCTGAAGCATCACTAGGCTTCTTAAAATCTATTTTCCTATCCGAAAAAGAATTAGTCTCATTACTCCCGTTTTGCCTCTAATTATTACTAACTTTGTTATCATCCCTCGGTCTCATTTTTTCATTGTTTACGTGCCTATCTTTACCTTTAAAACTTTTATACATGACGGCGTAAGACTTATGTTTAGCGTCAAAATAATTGTCACATTCTTTAGCAATTTTAGAAGTTTCTAACCATTTACCTTGATGAGTTAACCCAATATATGATGCATTATCCTCATCTAACGTACTTACTAATTTATCCGTAACTATTAACTGGTTGACTTTTTCATAAGAGTCAGCACCTCTAATCTTACAATAATTTTCCCATGTCGCTATTAAACGAGATACAAATAATACATGAGTTTCGTTCTGGTTTCTCCTAGCCTTCTTAAAATTTTCCAAACATGCCTTCGGTGTCGGCTCGTGTTCCCTTAGAACTAACTCCTTTAACTCCTCATAATTCTCCATTTGTTCCGTCGTGGTATAAATTAACAAATTATCCGCCTTATCTCCTAACATATTTAGCAGAATTTCGGCCTGCTGGTTTTCAACTACATTTTTAGTTTTGAATGCCCTTTCTAAACTGTTGAAAAATAAATTCCATCCCTCAGTCCCTTCTGGTACTTTGATAGATAGAATTTTAACACTTTTGATCAATTTTTCTATATTACTTTCATTATTAGATTCCCTAGAAACATTACAATTATTTGCCGAACCTTGAACCCTTAGTCTCTCCATTTCTAATTCATGTTCCATCCTTAATTTTTCTATCCTCTCTTCTCTTTCTAACCTTTCGTGTTTTTCTTCGCGCTCTAACTTTTCCTGTTTTTCTAACCTTTCGCGCTCTAATTTTTCCTGTTTTTCTAACTTTTCGCGCTCTAATTTTTCCTGTTTTTCTAACTTTTCGCGCTCTAATTTTTCCTGTTTTTCTAACTTTTCGCGCTCTAATTTTTCCTGTTTTTCTTCACGCTCTAACCTTTCCTGTTTTTCTAACCTTTCGCGTTCTAATTTTTCTTGTTCTAATCGTTCTGAAACAATAGCGTCAGATAATTCCTTAATAACCCCCTCGTCATACTCATCACTGTCCATTATCTTTTTCTTAAGCTGAATTCTGGTATCATCTTCCGCGAATTCAACACCCAATTCTTCAGCTATCACCTGAAGATCAACCTTTTTTAGTTTCAATAAGAAAGCCATACCTTCACCGATTGTTATTACTACCCAACAATAATATTTAAACCTACCAAATTAATATTTCCTAAATTTTTTAACTTAGTACAGTTATATCCCACATATTATACTAAATAATACCCTTCAGATAATCAATACATTTCATTTCTAATTAATTTACTGAATACTCTAATTTTTCTCAACTATTGATATCACACAATTTACTTCCAATAAAAGAAAAAGGTAAAACAATAATTCGATTTGCTTACTGTGCCATACAGATTTCAACTTATATACTTAGATAACAACATACAATTTATAAAATAATACTGATACGTTGAAATTGAATAGGAGTATTGATGTCAATAAAAATATCCACATAAAGAAAAATTGTAAAACATGCATATATAAATTTCTACCATTATCCTCACTAAAATATTTCCGAACTTAATACTGGTTCTTAAACTTAAAACAAATATACTGAAAATCTTTACTTTTATTTTTCCTCACTATGGCTCTCTTTTGAGCCTTTTTTTTTCACTATGGCTCTCTTTTGGGCCTTTTTTTCACTATGGCTCTCTTTTGGGCCTTTTTTTTCCCTCACTATGGCTCTCTTTTGAGCCTTTTTTTTTCACTACTATTGGCCAATTAAAATTCTAAGCAAATGTTATTATACACTCCTCAAACTTAAAAATGTTGCTTCCTTTAAATATTACTTTAACAATAATTTAACTTTAAGTAAATTTAATTATTCCTTTCAATTACTATTACCATAATTAGTAAAAAAAAATTATAGACCATCAATACTAGCTCAAGTTATTATGACCTTTCCTTAAATATGGTTATGGACACTTCATAGGTAGGAAGTATTGATAAAACACATAAATAATATAGACAATTTACTTAAATTACTATTAATTATACAACAACAAATTTTGGTTCAAGATGTCAGTAGAAAGATGTGATCAAAACACCTTACCTTATACTTTCTTTGCTGGGGTACTTTTCTAATCACAGGTAGTTCCACGATGTAGCGGTAATATGGCACAACAGTTCAGTTTAGTTCTTTCTAATAAAGATACGCACAACACTTTAGTCCACACTAGACGATATGGCACGATACTTTAGGACACATTCGACGATACGGCACGACACTTTAGCATACAGTCGACGACCCGGCACGATACTTTAGGACACATTCGACGATACGGCACGACACTTTAGCATACAGTCGACGACCCGGCACGATACTTTAACACATACTCGACGATACGGCACGGCACTTTACACACCTTCCACGATACGGCACGACCACACAAGAATTCCACTGGATACTCCGGCATTAACAGACTGCAACACGGCTCGCTGGTCACTGGTTTCAGGCGATTCTATCCCGACGCTGCCAACAATTTGTCGGACGTTCCCCTCAGTCCACACAACTTTGAAGAATGTCCGTGGTAGATATAGCTGCCACCACCGATATTACTAGGTGATATCGGTCACCCACTGTGAGATTGGTGTAAATGAAGACTTACGCTAGTAATTGAATTATCAGTTTATTAAGAATATATGTACACACAAAATACGCTATTTACAAATATATACAACTACAACTCGGATATAGGTGATCTGGTTCAACATTAAATTAGATACCGTAAAGATTGGTTGTGTACTATTCCAATTACACTTTCCACCTCACACTCAATACACGTTAAATTCACTTTTTTGGAGCTCAACCTTGAGTCTCCCAACACAAGTATACTGGGGTTGCACTTCTTAGCCCAGAACACTAAACACCAGGACGTCTGTGTCCTTTGCGCACCAGAAAACGCACACTTTACGCTCTTCCACACAGAGCAACCTCTAGGTACGAAACCTAGGTACCGAATCAATGATCTGAGGCAAACTTGCCCTCTCCAAATCACTGCTTTCCCCCACATAAATCCCTTTGGAGCCTCCTCATTGGACACTCCATTCTTTTTTTGCTTAGTGGCATGCTGCTAATCTGCTCACCATCCGCATACTTCACTGACAGGTGGACATGCCTCTCAGCTATCTCTTTTCTCTAACACCCCACCTGTAAAGGATTAGCTGGCAATTCCCCTTTCCACGAAGAAGGAATGTCACCTTGGAAATTCTGTACACAACCATACAATATGAGATATTCAAATAGAGAAAGAGTAGACATTACATTCTTTAGCACAGGTGCTATCAGATCCTGACATGGTTAGTACTGGTTTAAATAGGATAATTAAAAATCGTTATAACTCGAAGCATTATTTATCGGATTTAAATTTCTTTCCATTTAATTAAAGATGAAAATATGATTTTATTTTTGTTCCAGGGTTTTTGTTTTTCAATATTAATTTTAAAACTATTTATTAAAAAAATAGAACTAAAAAAAATCATTTTTTCAAATTTTATTCAAATTTGCCGAAACAAAACTAATGCAAAATAATAAAAAATGACATGTTTCAAGTTTGTATTTTTTTTTTCTTTAACAATTCTTAGCTTTTAATAATTTGAGACGAAAAATAGTGGGGAAAAAATCATTAGGGGGAACTGGGGCACATTAATACAGCTTTTTTTCTAAGAATTTTTTCTTTTTTTTTTTTTTTTGGTGTCCAGAAAGCAGAAATTTCAAGTTATTTTTCCACGTGGTGTCAGCAAAACTTGTGCAGTATGTTATAAAAATGTACAATCGTTGTTTTATGTATTATTTTTGCATGCAATTTAAAAAAAATAAAAAAAAAAGTCATTTGTATCAATGCCCGGGGCAGATTTGTATCCCCGGGGCAGATTGATACACCTTATGGGACATTAAAATAGCAAATAAAGCCTTTGTGCACAAATGTTTAAAGATAGAAAACCAGCGATTATAAGTGCACAAATAAAGTATGAGAAGGTAGCAAATAGCTATTTCGAATCTACTATCGAGATGACTGATGAAGAATCTCGATAGTAGATTCGAAATAGCTATTTGCTACCTTCTCATACTTTATTTGTGCATTTATAATCGTTGGTTTTCTATCTTTAAACCTTATGGGACACTTTGATACGTCTGGGAAAATGAAGACAAAATAACACCAATGCAAATTTTTGATAGAAAAATACTTAGCAAACCATTTTATATTTATTTATAGAAATTCAAATCGCCTACAATTTATTTGTAAGCAATATTAAAGCAATCAAAATGAAATGTAAAATGACCTGATGTTCTGGCTCTTCCTTGTCTGATTGTTGGCCGTGGTAACTTTGTCATATCTGGCACTTCAACCCCAGCATTATCTTATTTCTTAGGAAAGATGAAAAAAAATTACAAGGTTTTCTGTTTATAAATCGGTTTAAAAACAAAAAATAAAAGATAATTATATTAAAAATTCTGTTTATAATATAATTATCTTGTGTTATTCTGCAGCTTGTTTCTCTTACTTAACACTTTTCATGACGAAAATACTTTTTTCTCTGGAGAATCGATATAAATTTGTGATTTTCGTGGCTGCCGTCCTTTTCTTTTTTAAATTCTACTAGCACTAGATGTTGGGTAAGTTCGCACATCTTCTGTTTGCAAAAATACTATAAAATGTAATAATATAAAGAAATTAGACTATTTCACTTCAATAAAAACTAATATTAGAAATTTTTGACGAAAAATGGTTGGATTAAGGAGTGCATGGAAAAATAAATAATAATAATAAATAAAACATAATGAAAAAATGAACTAGAAAAAGATTAGGTTATATCAATGTGCCCCGACATAGCCTGTATCATTGTCCCCCATACAACCATTTTGAATAAAATGAGTCTCAAATCCAACATTTCATAATTTATCTAACAATAAAGAATGAGGAACTGATAAAGAAAAGCTTTACTTGCCAGATAAAGTATTCTTTTCGTTTGAAAATGCTGAAACAGTTGTATAATGCCATTTCATTTATACAACTCAAATTTACTTTTGACCTACAAAAACAATTAATCACCCATATCATTTCATCAAACTACTGAATCATTCCAACACTTTCTGTATGTAGTTGAATGCACTAGTATCACCTTTTGGAGCTGTTGTGAAACTTCCTGTAATGACCCTATATGCAGTACAGGGGGTGTATCAATGTGCCCCAGTTCCCCCTATGCAGAAAAACAAAAAGTACTGTTTAAATATCTGTGAGTTATTTAAAAGAATGCTTTTTCTAAGATGCATATTAAGTCCTTTTTTTTTTTTTTTTTTTTTTTTTAATTAGCTCTTACAACTAGGCTTTTTATTGTCCTGGAGAGGTTGTTAAAAAATAGGTATTTTGGACCCAGGTCGGACCAGGACCGAGGCTTTACTTTTTTCTGAAGATTCACCTGGCCGGGTCTAACGTATTCTTCATACCAAAGGGGACTGCTTCCTTCTTCATAGGCCTTCACTGGACGAAATTTTCAATCCCGGTCTCGAACAATCCCTATTAAAATCACTGTCTCTTACTGATCTAATACGTGCATAAAATAAATAAAATTTGGTTCAAAAATTTTTTTTACAAAAACCACATGGATATTTAAACCGCTTTTATTTTAGAAAAAAAAAAAAACTTTACAATTTATTTTTTTAAAGAACAGTATATTTAATATGGTTTATTTTTTGTCGGCTGATTATCTACACGAAGGATATAGGCCCAGCCGCGATTGGGTTCGAACCAAGCACCTGCCTTTTACCAGTTGAGAGGCCAGAACCTCTCGGCCACTGGTGGGGCAATATAGTATATTTAAAGGCTAAAAAATTAAATACAATAAAACCAGTGAAAAAAATCTGCCTAAGACGGAATGCTGTCTTAAATGCAAAATGTGTTGATCCTTGCAAAATAAATACAACAATACCTGAGAAAAAAAATAAACTTCATTTATACCTCCTAGGAAGTACATTTGTCTATAACGCATTTTTTCTTTCCTATGTGATTTCGTCTTAAAAGGTTTTATTGTATAACATTTTTCAAAGTCTCCAACACATGGGATATGGGTTAACGATATTTAAATATAAGTGAAATATATAAATAGAGATTCAATGATAAAATAAATATATCACAGCCTTTGTCGCTTCTTTAATAATAAAAAGTATAAATATAAAAAACGAAAAGCTATAATAAGTACTTTTGGCCAGAACTCCTCGACCACGAAACAATTTTTAACCGCACCGAAGTAAAAAAAACTATGTAGAAATTCACGGCTAAACCAGGCTATGATTTAAACTTTTTTTCAGGCCGGTCCGGGGTATGATTTTAACATTTTTACAGGCCGGGTCGAACTTCTTATGGGCCGGTTTGGGACCAGATCTAGATATTTCGATCCATGCAGACCTCCAGTGCAGACTACCAATATATTTTTAAAACAAATTTAGATTTAAATAAATACGCTGCTTTATTATGTCCAAATAAGAGGCACTGTCTTATACCGACACTTAATAACAAACAAATTGTGGACAATCCCTTATTTGCTTTCAAATTGACTCAAAAACTCTTCGTTTACAGGCATGGTAAAGTGGTGTATGTCACGAATTTTGGAGAATTTTGGATTTTAATATCTCTGTCAGGTTTTTAGTTAAAGAAATGAAATTTTTTTTGTTCAAATTAGGAATGGATAAGGAATAATTTCCTGATTGGGAATTTTGCCCGACGGGGGTCGTATAAAAATTTAATTTTCGTATTTTTTCAAATAGACCCCCTATGGAGTTGTAACTTATCTTATCAGAAATTTCACCTTTTTTATGAATTTTTGCAATTGGAAGTATGGGTCTAGGGGCACTATTTAAGGAGATAGCCTATTGTTTCGATATTTATGACTCACCCTGTATATGTAGAGCATGCCAAGTTTGGGGGCCCCGAAATCCGGACAATATAATGTTATTAAACATATGGGCCGAGTGGATTGTGACTCTTAGGCTTTTGACACGGAAGATCCCCAAATTTGATAAACAGTTTTATAATAAAGCTTGTATTTTAAATGTGCCATTTTGTTTAAGTCAGGCAAACATATTTTGTTCTGAGCTGAAAAGAATCTTATAGAGAACTTTTAGAACTATTTTAATATACATATATATAGAGAGAACATACTAAGTTTGGGGGGTGGGGTGAAATTAGGACAACATAATGTTATTAACTATTAGGACCGAGTGGGTTGTGTCTTAGACTTCTGATTTGGAGGATTTTTATGTGCTTCAAGCGAAGAATCTGGCAGTGTATAGTTTGGTCTTGATGAGACATCCTGCATAAAGTGCATTTTGTATAATTAACGATTAAGGATTTCAATAAGTTTTAATTAATTTGTAATTACTGTAATTAATTAATGACTTTTTATTGTTTTAAAATTATAAATGTACCCAATTATTCAGATGAGGGTCCCCTCAATCTATAAATCCGCCGCTGATGACAATAGCTTTTTGAATATTCAAAATCTTATAAATCAGTTGCTTTTTGAAGATAAAGCAGTGAATGCTGAAATATTTATGAATTTTGATAATGACATTTATTATTTATTAGTATTATTTATTAGTATGACATTTATTAGTATTTTGGTCCCCCAAGTTCCCTTTTCTGTGTCTGAAAAAAAAAATCGCCGCAAAATAAAAAATAAAAACTCTGAAAATCACTAAAAGCTTACAAATCCAAGAAGACAAAATTTATTAAAGTGGGCGTAAAAAAGGCATTAATGGGTATAAAAAAGCGTTGTAACTGAAATTCTTTCCTGAATCTAAATGTTAAAAAATCACCACAGAATAGAGGCAAATTTTAAGAATCTCATTAAAATTCTTAAAAATGAAAAAATTGCAGAACACGAAAGTTACTATATTAAGCTACTGCTTGACCAGTCTTTCAATAACGGGCCTTGGCATGCTTCAACCCTCCTCCCCTAAAAAAATTAAGCTTTTTTGAATGGAAAGAATCGTTGAATCGTGAGGAAACAGACGATTAAAACTAAGAAAAATTAATTTAAAGTTCACAACTCTAAATCATATTAAAGAAAATGGTTGGAATAAAATGCCTTTTCACATATTTTTACTTTTTTCTATATTTACAAAAAGAAAATATTGAATTCATGAAATAATTTCGACTTCCAGTTTTCGATCGATTTATACATTTTAGAAGTTCCTGAACACGATTTGGTAGTTTTTAGAAAATGTCTGTATGTGGCAAAAATTCTGTGGTCGCTGTATCTCAATAACTAATGCAGAAAACTTTAGATTCACTTAACTGAAATTCTTTCCTGAATCTAAATGTTAAAAAATCACCACAGAATAGAGGCAAATTTTAAGATTCTCATTAAAATTCTTAAAAATTAAAAAATTGCAGAATACGAAAGTTACTATATTAAGCTACTGCTTGACCAGTCTTTCAATAACGGGCCTTGGCATGCTTCAACCCCCCTCCCCTAAAAAAATTAAGCTTTTTTGAATGGAAAGAATCGTTGAATCGTGAGGAAACAGACGATTAAAACTAAGAAAAATTAATTTAAAGTTCACAACTCTAAATCATATTAAAGAAAATGGTTGGAATAAAATGCCTTTTCACATATTTTTACTTTTTTCTATATTTACAAAAAGAAAATATTGAATTCATGAAATAATTTCGACTTCCAGTTTTCGATCGATTTATACATTTTAGAAGGTCCTGAACACGATTTGATAGTTTTTAGAAAATGTCTGTATGTGGCAAAAATTCTGTGGGCGCTGTATCTCAATAACTAATGCACAAAACTTTAGATTCACTTAGACCTTGATATAAACTAAAGTTGATTAGTTTTTAATGTATATCGTTCAACAAGTGACACTGTTATGCTGCATTATTCACAATTTCATTAACAGCTCTGTTTCAAGAACTAATGCACGGACTTTCATAAAACTTCAGATTCTGTTAGTCTTTAATGTAATTTGGTGTTGATTATCCTTTGATGTAAACTGCTTAACAGGTGGCACTGCCATGCTGCATTATTTATGAGTATTGGAATAGGTTTATCTCAAAAACTAACGCATGAAAATTCATCAAACTTCCGATTTCGTTACTCCCTGATATTAGATTAGTGTTGCTTAGTTTTTCGTGTAAATCACCCAACAGGTAGCACTGCTATGCAACATTTTTCACGATGTCATAATAGTTGTATCTCCAGAACAAACGTACGGATTTTCATCAAACTTCAGATTCAGTTATTACCTGATTAAAATTGATCTTGATTAGTTTTTCGTGTACATCTCCCATCTAGGTTACGCTTTTATGCAGAATTTTTTAATATTTTGCAATAGCTGTGCCTCAGAAACTAATGCGCAGACTCTCATCAAACTTCAGATTCTGTTAGAAATTGACATAAATTGTTTCTGACTAGATTTTGGTGTAACCATCTAATCAATGGTACTGCTAAGCCTCATTTTTCAGAAATTACTAAAATATGTGAGATAGGTAAAAATTTTGGGATTGCTACATCTGACTAGTTAATTATTTGAATGCAATTTCTTTTAAATAAGAAGGTATATTCTACAGAAAACTTTCTGTTGAATCAAAAATTAGAAATATATTTTGCATTCTCATTACTTTTTTTTTCATACCACTTTAAAATTATTTAATGATGTCAATTTATAAATGAAAATAATACTGCATTGCATATTTAACCATCCAAATTATCATATCGTGTTTCTTTAGCTTAAACGTATTCTTTTCATTGAAGAAAAAGCTAAAATTTTTATGTACTGTTATGCAGGGCCAGGGCCGTAGCTACAAGTGAACAACAGGGGGGCGGGGGGGGGGGGCTCAAGTGTATATAGAACATGTTTTTTTTCTCTCTCTCTGAAGCAGAAAGATAAAGTAATGCATATTCTCATTTTAGGTACTATGTTTCTTATTAAACTGTTGTAATAACTTCATTTTATGTTAAGATAAAAATATGATGATGAAAATTTTAAGTGTATAACTGGTGCAAATTAAACATCATGTTAGCTTCATATGTACAAATAGGATGAGGGAATGTTGAAACACTTATTTTATGTACAATCTAGTATTTCTGCAAAACTATGAAAGGGTCACAAAATTAAATTAGATTTTTGAACAGAATTTCATTTGAATTTCCGGAACAGAAATTCATTTTGTGACCTTGGAATTTTTTCCGGGGGGGGGGAGGTGGCTCAAAATATTTTAGGGAGGCTGAGCCGCCTAAAGCGCCCTCTTAGCTACGGCCCTGAGAGGGTCAGAGCAACAGTCGGGCTAAAAAAAAAAAAAAAACTGTCCAATTTTATTTCCTGTCTGCAAAAACGTTAAAAACGAAACATCTTTCCTTCTATCTTTACAAGAAAAAGGTATTAGATTCATTAATTTTTTTAATTCAAGTTTTCATCAGGCTTACATGTTTTAGGAATTTGAGATCATGAAAAATATGTTTTTACAAAATGTCTGTATGTGACACATATTTTGTGGGCACTTTATCTCAATAACTAATGCATGGAGTTTAATAAAAATGTATATTTATTTAATATTTGATATACAATGGCACTCAAAGTTTCCGACTAGTTAGTTTTTTTAATTGTTTTCCAGAACATTTCAGCGAAGAAGAAGCATAATTACCCGCAAAAATAAGGAATATACAAAGGACTTCTAACCGCGTGATCATTTTGATACAGTATTGAAGACACTTGGTGCAAAGGGGAGGTATACGAAATTTTGTGTGTGCAAAAGTTTCCGGCCATTCGTCATTTTTTTTATTTTTGCTATTGGGAAAATGCTTTTTTGGCCATGTTTGTTAATTAATCAGCAAATAAAAAAAAAAAAAAAAAAAAAAAAAAAAAAAAAAAAAAAAAAATCTAAATTTAAAAATAAAAGTTCAACAATTATTGTTTGTAAATAGCAAGTTGTTTGTCGCTAAAGGACCAATTCTTTTAGGAGATTGCGGCAAAGTTATCAATCGGTAAATTTACTGTGAACGATACATTTAAGATACAGATGGCCATGGCCTACTGGACTTGCCACGGTCTGGGAGATCTGGAAGACAACTATTCGTGAGCACAGAATCGTTACGAGAAAAGTAGTTGACTCCCATAAAAATGCTGCTGCAGTCATCCGCGATAGACAGAGCGAAAATATACCTGAAATAATTCGGTCTACCATGTCAAAACACATATGTGATGAAGGACTTTATGGAAGAATATGTTAAAAAATACTTTCATAAGTTAAAAAAAAAATCAAAGGTTTCAAAAATATGCATTAAAGTATTTAATTGCTATAAAGGACGTTAAATACTAATAAAAACATTAAAAGATCTTAATAATTTTACATGTTTCGATTGAATTTACTAAATCATCATCAATCAAATTTTTTTTTTTTTTTTTTTTTTTTTGTAATAGTTTATTGTCATTTTCCATCTTTGTGTTTATTTGTATTTTCTTTTTTCTGATGATGATTGAGTAAATTCAATCGAAACATGTAAAATTATTAAGATCTTTTAATGTTTTTATTAGTATTTAACGTCCTTTATAGCAATTAAATACTTTAATGCATATTTTTGAAATGTTTTTATATGGACGTATATGAAAACTTCTATCTATAATTAATAAAAATCAAAGGGTCTGATGAGCGTTTGCCAAAGAGCACATATAGTGGTCGCAAAACTGGAATAAAGTGGTATTTTCCGATTAATCGAAGTTCAATCTTTTTAAGAGTGATAGCAGACAGTATACCCGATGACTTAACAACAAAAGACATGATTCCAGATATGTTATTCTTACAACTAAGCATGGTAAAAGATACGTTACATTATGAGAAGCATTTTATGGGAAAGATGCCAGTCAGTCTATTAAAATCCGTGACAAGATGAATGATGCAATGTATAAGGATATTTTAGAAGATAATTTGCTGCTTTATTGGAAGCAAAATTTTGGTGACAATTATTAGTTTCAGTATAATAAGAAATTAAAGCATACATGAAAGCTTGTTAAGCAATGGCTTTCGCAAAAAAATATTTCTCTTTTGAAATGGCCAGGCCAAGCCCAAGCACCCAATCTGAATACTACACTGTAAAAAATATGACTACTTTGCTGCATCGTCACCCCCCACTTTTATAGAATATTACACTTTTGGTCAATGAGAATGCTCCATGATAGCCTGAAGTAGCCGTTTTCTATAAAAGCGGTGGGGTAACGATGCAGCAAAATAGTCATATTTTTTACAGTGTAGCATTCTCACTGGCCAAAAGAGTGATAATCTATAAAAACGGAGGAGTGACGATGCAGCAAAATAGTCATATTTTTTACAGTGTATAGAAAATCTTTGGAATGAACTTTAGAAACGTGTTTGAAATTAATAAAACTTCCAATTCAGCATGGCTGAAATTTTCCCATAAATTTCAAGATGAGTGGAAAAACGTACCACAGACTATTTTCAACTGTTCATTGAATCGATGCCAAGTCGCTGCCCCTCGGTTCATTTTGCTAAAGGTATGACAAGGACAAGATACTAATCGTAAATCTAGTTGATCACAGTGATTTTCTATTAAAACAAAATTTTTTTCCAAACTTTCCAAGATGGCCGATAATTTTTGAAAGCATGCGTTTTTCTTTGCAATTAATTTTGTCAGTTATATTTTTTGATATTCATTAGTTATTCCATAAATAAGTTCCTAACTATTATGTCAATAAAATGTATGAGTATCACTTTGAGATTCCTCTTTATATGGGTATACTTTCAAAATAACGAAAAATTTTATGCTGGCCAGAAACTTTTGACCGCCGCTATAAATTGATGTTGATTAGTTTTTAGTGTGAATTGCTCGACAAGTGGCGCTTCTATGCATCATTTTTCATGATTTCTGGAATCACTCAATCTCCAGAACCAATGCACAGATTTTTATCAAAATTCAGATTCAGTTAATCCTTGACATGAACTGACATTTTTTATAGTTTGGTATAAATCGCTCAACAAGTAGCACTGTTAATCTGTATTTGTTGCAATTTCTGCGATAGTTCTATATCCAGAATTAATGCGCGGAATTCCATCAAACTTTAGATTTAGTTAGTCTTTAAGATGAATTGACATTTTTTACATTTTGATGTACATTCATTAACAGGTAATGTTGCTATAATGCAATTTTTTTTTTTTTAAGTATTTTTGCAGTAGATCTATCGGATTTAATGCACGAATTTTTGTCTAACTTAGGATTCAGTCAGTCCTTAAGATGAATTGACTTTTTTTTTTACACTTTGATGTAAATTCATCAACAAGTAGCGCTGAAATGATGCTTTTTTTTTTTTTTTTTTTAAGGATTTCTGCAGTAGATCTATCTGATTTAATGCACAAATTTTTGTCTAACTAAGGATTCAGTTAGACGTTGACACAAGTAATTACTGATTAGGTTTTGATGTAAATCTTTCAATAGATAATGCTCCTAAGCTGCATTTTGTGGTTTTGCCCAAATTTAACGACAGTCATACTTGAAGAACTAATGCACAAAATTTTATATCTTTAGAATTCTCATGATGGGCATAGGTTGCAATTTAATTTTGGGACTGTGGTAGCGAATTTTGAAGTATCAACATATATAAGGTAAAAGAAAGTTTCGGGATTACCAAATCCGATTAGTTTGGCAAGGATTGTTCCTGGGGTTACAGAATATTTACATGTACTGCATTCATAGATGTTAAACGTGTGCATATATGCCTATTGTTTTTTTACATTAATTCTAAATGTCTAATTTTCATAAAAATTGATTAAAATTTTATTTTATTGAAATATTGCTTTGTAAAAAGAAAAAGAAATGCTTTTGTATGACATGTTATTTAAATCTAAGCGTTTCTCCACTAATTATCATTATTTTAAGTCTGGTTTGCTATTATAGGCTATATAAAATAAACTTACTGGCCCCTTTTATTTAAAAGTGGTAGTAGTTAGCACTAATCCAAATATTAATTTTAGCAAAAAAAGAAAAAATAAATAAATAAATAAATAAATAAATAAGAAAAGTAATCAAGTTATCGATTTTAAAATCTCAGATATTTTTTAAAGCACACAAAAAAATTTAAGCAGTGTTTACACACAGTGGGATTAAATTTCCAAGTTTCTTTTTCACTTCTTCAGGCTCTAACTTAAATATTTTAAGCAATTTTCTAACTCAACCACTAATTAAACTACAGCGAGATTCAATCTCATTTGAAGTGTTGACCGAAGGAAGTATCTCATCGAGCCCAACATCTTGCTAGGGTCTATTTTGACCCCAGACAATTGGGGGCATTTCTTCATGTGCATGTGGGTGTGGAGGGGGGGAGGAATCAGAAAATTGATTTTTTTCACACATCCTTTTAAAACTCTTGGCCTAAACACCCATTTCTCACAGTCTTAACTCATTTTTTTCACCACTAGTAAATGGTTCAATGTTTAACTGCGTTCATTACCACTCCATAAATTTTCTAAAAAATTAAGAAAAAAAATTGCTTAGCATATCTCAATGGTTAGCATCTTTTCCTCCCTTTCTGTTGCCAGGGGACGCTATTGATATAAATTTTCAAAAAATTTAATCTACAATATGTCACGTAAGATCTTAAATGAAACGCCAGATTATGAATAATGTTATTCTTCACACTCTCTCTACCTCCATTCTCACTGCCTTATATCATCCGGTATCATCTCCATCTATGTAAGGATTTAATCATTATAAACAATTATTAATTTTTAACAATTTTGGTTTATTAATTAAAGTTTAAAATGTTTTGAAAGTAATATTAAATAAAACCTTCTGAGTGATCTGTGATCATACTTACCCATTTACTTGTTTTTATTAACTGATTTCTATTATTCTTTACCTGTAACGAGAATTATCAAGGTGAATGCCAAAATATTGAATGCTTTACATACTTTTCCAGTAGGATATTTAAATGTGCTTAAATAAAATTGTGTACATTGTTTAATGATATATTATAAAGATAACCATCTAACATATTTTCTAGGGTCATTTTAAAAATTTACTTCCTTATTTAGGAAAATTTGTGCTATATCTTAATACACATATGATCCTTATTTGGTTTCCGTTTTTAATAAAATTGGTTCCTCATAGTCCCCTTTTTAAATAAAAATGATCCTTTTTTCCCCTTTTTGAGGACTAAAATGTGTTGAGAGTCCTGATTTATAAGAGATGCATGTGAAAAAGTGGAAGCAGGACGTTTCGGTCCCGCCATTTCGGTCCTGCCATTTCGGTCCCGCCGTTTTGGTCCCGAGACACTTCGGTCCCTAGACACTTTGGTCCCAAGACATTTCGGTCCCTAGCCATTTCGGCCCCAAAACATTTCGGTCCGAAGACATTTCGGTCCCTAGCCATTTCGGTCCCTTCTCCTGCAAACTGAAATTTTGTGAAATAAGACATAATTTTATAATCAACATTGCAGAGGTTTTAAACTGAAGGCCATAAAATTTTAGTATAATGTGATATCAGGGGCCCGAAAATCGGACACACGTATAACTCTTATCCAAAATATTATAATTCACACAAATTTTGTATGGTAATCCTAATCATAATTGGTAATCCTAATCATAATTGGTAATCCCAATTCTCAAAACGGTTAGTAATTTTAATATAAAAATCAAATTAATATTTTATTAAATATATTTATTATTAATAACATGATGAATTTACATAATGAATTTTATTTTAAAATAAACTCAATACATAATACATTTTATATTCAATACATTATTATACAGGGTGTATCTAAACTACTGGGCAAAATTTTAAGGGGTGATAGTATGCATCAAGACGAATAATATTAAATGGAAAACTAAGGGTCCCAAATGTCTTCCGAAGGAGATAGGCGCCATCAAAGTTTAGGGTCCAAAATTTGAAATGATTATAAAAAACGAAAAAATTGGTCGATTCGTTTGCGGTTTTCACGAAAACTATTCTTTGTGTCAACATTGTCTTGAAAATAAATTATAAAGATAAATTTCAAAAATGCCACTAGAGGGCGCTTTAGACTTTGGAGTAACGAACAACTACTTTTAACTGTTACTTTTTGCATCTCATTAAATTTTTTTAGAAGTTTAGACATAAACTTAAATTTTGAGCTCAAAATCTGTGGTTAAGTAGCGCAAACTGAACTGTGTTCAATGGGAGTGGGTAGGTTCAAATTTCAAATGATTATAAAAAACAGAATAATTGGTCAATTGATTTCCGGTTTTCACTAAAACTATTCTTTATGTCAGTATTGTCTTGAAAATAAATTATAAACATTAATTTCAAAAAATGTCGATAGAGGGCGCTTTAGACTTTGGAGTAACGTACAACTACTTTTTACCGTTATTTTTTGTATCTCATTAAATTTTTTTGAAGCTTAGACATAAACTTAAATTTTGTGCTGAAAATTTGAATCGTTGAGAGTGGTTAAGTTGCGCTAACTGAACTCTGTTCAATGGGGGTGAGAAGATTCAAATTTCAAATGATTATAAAAAACGAAAAAATTGGTCGATTCGTTTGCGATTTTCTCATATACCATTCTTTATGTCAGTATTTCCTTGAAAATAAATTTTAAAGATAAATTTCCAAAAATTCCATTAGAGGGCGCCTTAAACTTTAGAGTAACCAACAACAATTTTTAACTATTATTTTTTGTATCTAATTAAATGCTTGCAAAAGCTTAGACATAAATTTTGAACTCAAATTCTAAATCATTGGGAGGGGTTAAGAAGCGCAAACTGAACTGTGTTCAGGAGAGGAAATGTTACCCTGCCCACCCTACGAACGCAGTTCAATTTTTCGCTACTTAATTACTCACAACGATTCAGATTTTGAGCTCAAAATTTAAGTCTAAGCTTTTAAAACATTCATTTAGATAAAAAAATAAATGTTAAAAATAGTTGTTGGTTACTTTGAAGTTTAAGGCGCCCTCTAACGGAATTTTTTGAAATTTATCTTTAAAATTTATTTTCAAGGAAATACTGACATAAAGAACGGTTTTAGAGAAAACCGCAAACGAATCGACCAATTTTTACGTTTTTAAAAATCATTTGAAATTTGAACCTCCCCACCCCCATTGAACACAGTTCAGTTAGCGCCACTTAACCACTCTCAACGATTCAGATTTTCAGCTCAAAATTTAAGTTTGTCTAAGCTTCTAAAAAAATTTAATCGGATGAAAAAAATAACGGTAAAAAATAGTTGTACGTTACTCCAAAGTCTTAAGCGCCCTCTATCGACATTTTTTTTTTAATTTATCTGTATAATTTATTTTCAAGACAATATTGACATAAGGAATAATTTTAGTGAAAACCGCAAATCAATGGTCCAATTTTTCTCTTTTTTATAATCATTTGAAATTTGAACCTACCTACTCCCATTGAACACAGTTCAGTTTGCGCTATTTATCCACAGATTTTGAGCTCAAAATTAAGTTTACTTCTAAACTTCTAAAAAAAATTAATGAAATGCAAAAAAAGACGGTAAAAAATAGTTGTTCGTTACTCCAAAGTCTGAAGCGCCCTCTTTCGGCATTTTTTGAAATTTATCTTAATAATTTATTTTCAAGACAATATTGACATAAAGAATAGTTTTCGTGAAAACCGCAAACGAATCGACCAATTTTTCCGTTTTTTATAATCATTTCAAATTTTGGACCCTAAACTTTGATGGTGCCTATCTCCTTCGGAAGAATTTGGGACCCTTAGTATCCCATTTAATATTATTTGTCTTGATGTGTACTATTACCCCTTAAAGTTTTGACCAGTAGTTTAGATACACCCTGTATTTCCTAGTAGTTCTAAATTGAAATTTATCTTTTACTTGTTTACTTATTGTATATTTAAAACTAAAGAAATTTAAAACAATTAGTATTGTTAAAAATAAAACTAAAATAAGAATTATTATTATTTTTTATGGGAAAGTAAGAGCGAAAATGTAATACAAATAAATAAATAAATAAAAGCTTAGTTTTGTCACTTAAAAATTGAAAATAAATTATTTAAAATATTATTATATTACATTTTAATATATTTTATTAAATTATATATTATATTTTATATATAATATTTATATTATTATATTTTAAAATATTATTATATAAATCTTATGTAAATAAAAATAGAAAATAATCAATTTATTAGAATGAAATAGGTCCAGTTTCAATAAAATTGACTCACAAAAATTGTCTTCATGGCGTGAGAAGACAGTTAAAAAATGCAATCAATAAATGCCATTATTATTTAAAAATAATAATAATAATAATAAAAAGTGGCGGAGGCAAATTTCTAAAAACAAATTTTTGTCATATATAGCATGCCCAGTTACGAAATCACTACTGCTTTCGCAATCTTAATATTGGAAAGTAACTTATGAAAACAAATTTATAAGATGCAACTTTGTATTATAAAAACAATAAGAAAAAAAATTGTTCTTCAATAAATATAGCTCATTTCTGAATTATCAAAGGAGAGGGTGTAGATGGGTGATTTGAGGAAATACGTATATATTATAACATATAACTGTCTAATTGAATTATTTAAGACATTTTTTATCAAACTAATTGGAATGAAAAAAAAAATAAGCACAGTATTTTTTATTATTTAATTGATGCTAATTCAAAGGTTCTAAAAAATGTACGTAAACAGCCAAAAAAATATTTATGGCAGTTTATATTAAATACTTTTTAGTTTATATAGTTTATAGAAGTTTATATAAAATACTGGTACTAATAATTAGTAATAAAATTTAAAATATTTATTCTGATTAATAATAACACTACTAAAAGCAAAAGACAATATCCCCTAAATTTATATCACATTGTTTAACCAAACAAAATTTTCAGCTCGCTGTGATTTAATTTTCACGAGTTATAAAAGTTTAAATTCATCGGACTCAAATTTATATATATATACATTCTATATTCAAATTTTTAAAAAACTTGGGGGGGGAGGGAGAGAATTAAAAAAATTAAAAAAAGGCCGGAATAATCGTGAACTTATACCATTTGGCAGGCCCAGAACAATTAGAATCCGACTTATAAGATAGTAAGCAAAGTAATAACATGGGACTGAAATGACTAAGGACCTAAATGGCAAGGGACCAAAGTTGCTTTTGACCGAATTGCCTCGGGACCGAATTGTCGTGAGACCGAATTGTCTCGGGACCGAAATGTCTTGGGACCGAAATGTCACGGGACCGAAATGGCCAAGGACCGAAATGGCCAGGGACCGAAATGTCTCGGGGCCGAAACGGCGGGACCGAAGTGACGGGACCGAAATGTCGTGTACCCTGAAAAAGCATCAGTGAATAAAGTTTTATGCACCTTTTATGTTGAAGATAATTTTTGCACATGCTATTCTAAATAGAACACAAATAAAATGATGAAATAAATACAAAAATTCCTGTCGGCTGGGCCTATAGGCGGAGGTAGATTTCGAAGAGTGCTCATTTCAACAAATATATATATATATATATATATATATATATATATATATATATATATATATATATATATATATGATTAGAGATAAACCCAGTTTAATAACTTCATTTGGCCGTTTATGAAAAATTTTTAATTTCATTTTTCTGCAAAAACTGGTTTTATTAGATTCATCTTAAGAAAAATTCAGCTCAAATGCCCATTTTGACAACATATTTTGAAATAAATTCTGAATTTATTAAAAAATCGACCAAAACTGTACATTATACAGTTCCTAAATAACAAAAAACTGTCAGTTGAATGCATTTGAGAAAAAAATTGAATTTAAAAATGAGTCATAAAATAACCGATTTGTTGTTTGAATACATCCTTAATTCTTTAATCATGATTGCTTCGGAAAATTTTGTGCGAAATACTCACTTTGACAGCATTTTAAAAAATATCTATCTTTATCAAAAAACTGGCCAATGACTCACAGTATATAGTTCCTAAATAAGAGGATCTGTAAACTGGATGCGTTTGAGAGCGAAAATGGATTTTAAAACGAGTCATAAAGAACGCAATTTGCTATGAGAAAACTTCCTTAAATTTTCAAATCGCGAAGACTTCGGGAAAATCTGTTCAAAATACCCTTTTTGGTAGCCTTTTTCAAAATATATTCTGTCTTTATCAAAACATCGATCCATGCATCACATTATATAGCTCCTAAATAAGAGGATCTGTAAATTGGATGCGTTTGAGAGCAAAAATGGATTTAAAAACGAGTCAGAAAAAAACGCAAATTCTTACTTGAACACTTCTTTAAATTTTCAGTCACGATGATTTCGGAAAATTCTGTTCAAAATACCCTTTTTGGTAGCCTTTTTTGAAATATATTCCGTCTTTATCAAAAAACTGACCTATGCATCACATTATATAGTTCATAAATAAGAGGATCTGTAAATTGGATGCGTTTGAGTACAAAAATGGATTTAAAAACGAGTCAGAAAAAAACGCAATTTCTTATTTGAATACTTCCTTAAATTTTCAGTCCCGATGACTTTGGGAAATTCTGTTCAAAATACCCCTTTTGTAGCCTTTTTTGAAATATATTCTATCTTTATCAGAAAATTTACCAATGCGTCGCTTTATACAGTTTCTAAATAAGAGGATCTACCATTTGGATGCATTTAAAATCAAAAATGAATTTAAAAATGAGTCAGAATATAGGCAGTTTGGATTTGAGGTTTTTTTCTCCAACTCCTATTTTTGTTTAATTTATTTTTGCTATACGAATTGGTCCTATGAAAAACTTGTCAATATAAAAGTTGTAGATATTTTTGAGAAGATGTAAAATAAATTTAATCAGATTTGATATCTTAAAAATTGACGGAGTTATGGATTTTTCTCTTTTTTCACCATCCTTTTTCTTTTCGTTTTTAATTTTTTTCATCGGTAGATGTTGGTCCTATCAAAAACTTGTAAATACAAAAGTTTTAGATAATTTTAAGAACATTTACAAAAAATTTAGTTGCACTTGATATCTTGAAAATTGACGAAATTATGAATTTTTTTCTCTCAAAACCCCTGTTTTTTTCGCCCCTTGAGCCCACTTCTAAATTTATCAAAAATCTGTCATGCATAAACTTTTGGCCCATTTTTAAGAAGTACTATAAACTTTAAACCGATTCGATATCTACTTTAATTAAGAAGTTATGGCGTTTTTTCGGTTTTTACAAAAACGCCCCCTATTCCGACCCCTTTGGTCCGATTTTGCCCATTAACGAACTTAGCCGAGATTTTAACCCCTTTGATTTTATGTACCAGTTTGGTGGAGATTGGTGAAGAACTATAGAAGTTATCGTGTCCATAAAAAAGTGAGATAGATAGATAGATAGATAGATAGATAGATAAACTGGTGCGATTGCAATAGGTAGTGTTTCATACGAAATCTATATAATATAGAAGTTATCGTGTCCATAAAAAAAGTGAGATATATAGATAGATAGATAAACTGGTGCGATTGCAATAGGTAGTGTTTCATACGAAATCTGAAGGGTGAGTTCTGATTCGATTAAATGATATTTCAATAAAAAAATATATAAGTTCAGGCCTACCTTGCTAGGAATCTTCTTCGAACATAATAACTTTCTTCTTCTTTAGGCCTGCGTGGAATGTTACTGGAATAATAAATCGTAATTATTTTATTACTGTGTTCTATGGAACAAATAATTTGTTCACTTCCGTTTTGGGAAAGATATGTTCTTTAATAACATAAATAAAAAACACAGCACAGTTACGTAAATACAAAATAAGTAGACTTTTAAATGTTGAAATCTTAAAGTTCTTTAAAAAGAAAATATTATCGGAGCTGAATACTTTGCTTCCGATTTAACAGTTTCAAGAAAAGGTAAACATCACCCGCTTAGAATCATTTTCGACGTAAAAGTAGCTTCGCAGAAAAATGTGACGTCAAAGAAAGTTTTTTAGTGAGTTCTTTTCTTCATTTCAGGACAAGAGTTTCATAGTGCTGCCATCTAGCGTAGTGCTTTGGAAACAAATAAGTTTTTTAATGAAGAAAAGAGTCTTTTTCCATCACCCCCACTTTTGTTTTCAAAGTGCTAGCCTCAGTTGCAGCTGAGATCTCAAAGTTTCAAACTGAGGTTTCGCAAGGGGCTTTGTCATGATGTCAGCAATCATTTGCTTTGAAGGGCAATAGTGTAGACACATTGTTCCGTTTTCTATCATAGTTTTTACGTTGTAATACTTGACACTTAC
The DNA here is from genome assembly GCA_964019185.1 of Maratus speculifer. Classification (NCBI taxonomy): domain Eukaryota; kingdom Metazoa; phylum Arthropoda; class Arachnida; order Araneae; family Salticidae; genus Maratus; species Maratus speculifer. The sequence goes on from OZ025295.1 coordinate 173,562,749, forward strand.
ATGCTTGCTTCTCGATAAATGTTTCTCATTCTTTGAGATTTTTATGCATGGAATATTATCTTCATAGATCGCGATCGGTAAGGTTTGTGGTAGGTCCAAATCTGTTAACAATGCGAGTAACCACTCCATTTCTTGACAGGTGTTTGAGACAGAAATATATTCTGCCTCAGTAGAGGACAGTGCGACACTGGTCTGTTTTCTACTTGACCAGCTTAACAAGTTGTTGCCCAATTTGAAGATATTGCCGGTAGTGGACTTCCGGTCACTTTTATCTGATGCCCCATCAGCATCACAATATGCTGTTAAGACGGGCTCTTTTTTTTTATCAATTATTAGCTTAAGGTCCTTGGTTGTTTTCAGATAGCGAATTACCTTTTCAACTGCTAGCCAATCAACTTCTCGTGGTTTTTCATTTCTTCTACCTAGTATGTTCACACATGACGATATATCCGGTCTAGTGATAGTGGAGATATATAAGAGTGCCCCCACTGCTTGTCGATAAAGGGTATTATTACTCATTAGTTTACTATCAGGATCTAAATTAAAATAATCCGTATTCATAGGAGTATAAGTCGGCTTAGAATTTACTAAGTTAAATTTCCTAACAATTTCGTCAATTTTATTTTCTTGATCTAACATTAGACTTCCATCTTCTGTTTGTTTGATATTTATCCCCAAATAATGCGATATTTTACCTAACGATTTTATTTCATATTCCCTTGATAACTCTTTGTATATCTCTTCGGTATCCCATTTCTTTCCTGCTACTAAAATGTCGTCGACATATACTATAATATAAGACAAGTTTCCGTTTTTATTTCGTTTGAACAAACATAAATCTGATGTGCACTGATTAATTCCCATGTTTTTGAGTGTTTGACTAATTTTTAGGTGCCAGGCTCTAGCAGCCTGTTTTAGCCCGTAAATAGCCTTATTCAGTTTACACACCTTTTCCTTTTGATCTTCTACTATATATCCCTCGGGTTGTGTCATGAATACCTCCTCGTCTAAGTTTCCGTGCAAAAATGCTGTTTTTACATCTAAATGAATTATTTCTAAATTTTTATATACAGCAGCGTTTAGGAAACTTTTTATTGTGGTGTGTGCTACGACAGGGGCGAAAGTTTCATCATAATCGCACCCGAATTTTTGCGAATAACCCTTCGCAACAAGTCTCGCCTTGTAGCGTTCTATTTCTCCGCGTGCATTGCGTTTTGTTTTAAAAGTCCATTTACAGCCTATAATATGTTTTCCCGGAGGTGGGTCGACTAATTCCCAAGTTTTTTTTTTTTTTTTTTTTTTTTTTTTTTTTTTTTTTGCATAAGTGAATTGAATTCCTCATCTGTAGCTGCTAGCCAATTATTTTTAATTTTTGGGTCTTTCATATTTTCTATATCTTCCCAAGTTTTGGGTTCCTCAACCTGACACATGCTTTGCATGTTTGCTTTGGTTGGCAGCCTATTTGTTAAATAAGTGGCAGTGAGAATTGCTTCACCCCAAAATTGTCTTGATAGATTTGCGTCTGACAGCATTGTGCGTGCCATTTCTACAAGGGTACGGTTTTTTCTTTCAACAACACCATTTTGAGGTGAGCAAAATGGTACACTTAATTGGCGTTCGATACCGTTAAGGGTTAAATAATTTTCAAAATTTTCCCCAAGATATTCCCCTGCATTATCCGATCTAAAGGCTTTTATTTGTTTACCAAATTTATTTTTTACTAGTGCAGAGAAATCTTTAAATTTTTCTAGGGCTTCCGATTTGTGTGAAAGTAAATAAACCATAGTAAACCTGCTAAAATCATCAATGAAAGTAATAAAGTACCTTTTACCTGAGAATGTTTCCGTCTTCATGGGATCGCAGATATCACTGTGGATTAGTGAAAGGACTTCGTTAGATCTATTTGATACTACCTTTGGATAAGGTAATTGTGACATTTTCCCTTCAATACATTTAGTACATATATTATCGTGTTTACACTTACTTAAAGTTATACCATCCGCTAACTTATGATTCACAAGATATTTGATTGATTCAAAATTTTTGTGTCCTAGGCGTTTATGCCAAGTTGTAATACAATTCGGATTATCACAAAACATTTGTGTTTTGACAGCATATCCGTACTCATCTTTAGGACAAATTTCATATAGATTATTATTTTACTCGGCTGTTAAAACTATGTTATTGTCTTTAACAAAGTTACAAGAATCTTTTTCAAAAATGACTTTAAAGTCGTTTTCTGTTGCTCTCTTTACCGATAATAAATTACTTTGTAATTCAGGACAGTAAAGAACATCTTTAAGTATAATTTCATGTGGTGAATTTGTACAAAGTTTAATATCACCCATACCATGTGAATCTAGTTTATTTCCATCCGCTATCATTATGCTACCAAAATTTTCGGTTTTAAAGTTTATGAAATTTTCTTTTGCGAATGCTACATGCCTTGTGCAGCCGGAATCGATAACGAATTTATTTACATTAAGTTCTTGTGCGCTATTAGCAGACATTAAATCGCACGCGGGATAATTTTGTTCGGAGAACTTATAAATGTTTTCTTCCGAATTAGTTGAGGTAGAAAAATTGTTCGTACCTATTTCTGCGTCGACATTACCTTTAAAACAGAAGTTGGAAGTATCCCTTACATTACCTTGATTACCTTTGTAATTTCCCGAATTATTTCTGAAAGAGTTTGAATTATTATAAAACTTATTTCGATTCGGATTATTTCTCGGGTTATCATTTTGCATTTTATTCTTTAAATGATAACAATTTTCGCGTACATGGTTGTCTCGTTCGCAAAACGTGCAAAATTTCTTATTTCTAGCATTTTTATTTACTACCTTATATGCTGAGTCGCGTGAACTCGAAACAGCTTCACGATTCTCAGATTTATTTATTGCTTTGTAAGCCGAATCTCGCGAATTTGAACTCGCGTCTCTGTTTTTGCATCTATGTTTATATTCATCGATCAATTTATTTTTTACGTAATTTAAAGTTAGATCCGTCTCGCTGGCTTCTAACGCGGTAACCATTGGGTCATAAGATCTAGGAAGGGAGCAAAGCAGGAGGGCACATATATGCGAGTCAGGGATTTCCTCGCCAATAGCAAATAATTTATCTTTGATTGATAAAATATTATTGATATGGGAGATCATGTCTCCTCCCTCACTCAATTTTTGAGAGTAAAGTTTTCTTAAAAGAAAAAGTTTGGAAGAAAGACTACCTCTTAAGTGAACATTTTTCAAAGCCTCCCAGATTTCTTTGGCATTTATCAAATGTTTTACATGAATAATTTGTGAATCTTCTATACACAGATTAATAATAGATTTCGCTTTAATATTATCTTTGTTCCATTGGGCAGTGACAGGATCCGGTGGAGGATCTTTAATTACTGAAAACACGTTTTCTTTCTGGAGAAGATTTTCTATCTTAAATGCCCAATTACTGTAATTTTGGTCATTCAGCTTTTCAATGAGGGCTATATTACTGGTAGCCATTATATTAATTCAAATCAACATCAATTCAATCGTTATTCAATTATATTAATTTAATCGTTTATTCAACAATCGTAATTATATATTTTCAAAATTGTTTATGGTTAATTACTTTCAAATAAAATAAAATGCAGATATTTTTCATTTGGATAAAGAAGAACATTTCATTCTCAGCCTTCATAATCTGAAGGGTGAGTTCTGATTCGGTTAAATGATATTTCAATAAAAATATATTTAAGTTCAGGCCTACCTTGCTAGGAATCTTCTTCGAACATAATAACTTTCTTCTTCTTTAGGCCTGCGTGGAATGTTACTGGAATAATAATACGTTATTATTTTATTACTGTGTTCTATGGAACAAATAATTAGTTCACTTCCGTTTTGGGAAAGATATGTTCTTTAATAACATAAATAAAAAACACAGCACAGTTACGTAAATACAAAATAAGTAGACTTTTAAATGTTGAAATCTTAAAGTTCTTTAAAAAGAAAATATTATCGGAGCTGAATACTTTGCTTCCGATTCGACAGTTTCAGGAAAAGGTAAACATCACGCGCTTAGAATCATTTTCGACGTAAAAGTAGCTTCGCAGAAAAATGTGACGTCAAAGAAAGTTTTTTAGTGAGTTCTTTTCTTCGTTTCAGGACAAGAGTTTCATAGTGCTACCATCTGGCGTAGTGCTTTGGAAACAAATAAATTTTTTAATGAAGAAAAGAGTCTTTTTCCATCAAAATCTACCTAAAATGCATTTTTTAATTAACAACACGGCGTCACTCAAAATTTGATATCATTACTTTTAAAATTCATATTTAATTCTTAGAGCTATAAGCTGCGTCAAAACTTTTAACTCATTAAGGATTTTTTTTTATACCATTACTTTTTTTAGGTTAATGATCAAAGGATTAAAAAAAAAATACATGTTTATGAGATTCGATGCAGAATTCAAGAAAATAAATACAAAAAAACTTTTTTTCATAATTTTTAATAAGAATATTCTACATTTTATAGGTTTTAATCCCAAAACAGATGTAATTAAAGTATGTCACTTTAAAGCAATTGTGACAAAAAGTTTCCCATTTTTGTATCTAAGTTTATTTTTAAGTCTATTTCCAAATCCTAAATTACCAACTTTCTTCACATTTTTTAATTCATTTTATTCGCAAAAATTGTCAAGTCATTTTAGGCGGAAACTGCACAATTGAACAATTTGCTCCATTATTTGGTAAAGGCAGAAGATTTTTCAAAAAATAGTCTGAAAGTTAGTGTTTTGAATCAACCACATTTCGTCGGCGAATGTACAAATGTAATGAATTCAATTTTTATAAGTTTCTTATTTTTAAACTACACATGAGTTATATTTTCTTTATAAACATACATACGTGTATAAATTCAAAACTTATATAACTTTATATTTATATATATATATATATATATATATATATATATATATATATATATATATATATATATATATATATATATATATATATATATATATATATATATATATATATACATATATACATTACATATACATTGATATTGATTCTGATGCTGAAATTCGTAGTTCCTAAATTATAACTATGAATATTAATAATACAATTATTTTAAAATTTGCAATTGATTTATGATCTAAATGCATAAAAATTGATCATTTAAGCTATAAGCACTTGTTTATTTTAATTTTTTAATTATTTTTTGAATTATTTTAAATAATTTAATATTTGCTTTAAAGATATCTAAAAAAATGTTTTACTTCAGAAAACGAATATAACATTCTTTATATAACATAATTAGAAACAACTGTATCATAAACATATTAATAAAAATATTAGCATACTAAAAATATTCTTAGAAACATAGTAGTAAGTGTAATATTCTTTCTATTTCAAATTACATCATTGCTCCCACCCCTTAAAAAAAAGTACTATGATTTTTTCTAAATTTATTTTTTAAAGCCGTATAAGTGACAAAATCTAAAAAAATAAACTAAGTGCACAGATGTCCTGCTTTTTTTCTTTCCATGCAAAGAAATAATTGATTTTCTAATTATGTGATGTCGAATAATAATCAATATTGATTAATTATAAATTTAAAGAAAATTGCACTCTACTTTTTTTTATAGTTATTGAAATAAGAGTTGAAAGACCACAATGAAACAAGTGGCATTTCCTATTTCAATTCAGTGAATTATTATTAATGTTCAAATTATCAAATGTCAAAATCAAATGTCAATTATCTTTAAATACAATGTACTTAAAATTGAATTTTGTCACTTGTACCCGTTAGCTTGTAAGGTCATCATATATCATATAAAATTATATTATACATAAATTATTATAAATAAAATAAACTGCTTGAGCCAAAATTTTTTAAAAATTAAAATTTCATTTAATCATTTGATTCAAAATAAAAAATTACAAAGGAACGGATAATAAAAGTCAACTATACTTTATTAACTGACTTAAAAAAAGATCAAAACAAAAAGTTAAAGTGTCGGAGAGGATAGAACACCAAACCTTTAGGTCTACAACCCAGTAACATACCGACTGAGCAAGAAACTTACGTGAAGGAGTAGAAATAAATGAAGATAAAGAAAAAACAAGCTTGCAAATAAATACAGTAAATGAGTTTCACTGAGATTCCCAAAGAAGAACCCATATCTCACATCCCATTTCCATTTTCCATATCTCAAAAAATATAGTTAGATATTTCATGAGGATTATATAATAAACAAGAATTTTCCTAGAAACTAGGTAAGTCTTATTCACTTCATAAAGAAAAGATTTATAATATATATTAACTTTTTTTAATCTCTATATATTAACTCTAGGCTGTTTCGGAGGAAAAAAAAAAAAAAAGACAAACTTACATTATTGTTAAGTGTCTAAAAATAGGCTTACAGGTCTCGAAATATACTGTACTCTGAATTAAAAAATTTTCAGGATAAGATTAGACTGCAGATATAAGGCTGTTTTTAAAAAACCAGAACAGTATGCACTATACAGGGTGTCCCAAAAGGTCGTTTACAAACTTAACATGCTGGTCTGTCATATCATGATGAATAATATTAAATAAGAAACTAAGGGTCCCAAACGTCTTCCAAAGGAGATATTCGCCATTAAAGTTTGGGGTCCAAAAATTCAAATGATTATAAAAAACAGAAAAATTGGTCGATTCGTTTGCGGTTTTCACTAAAATTATTCTTTATGTCAGTATTTTCTTGAAAATAAATTATAAAGATAAATTTCAAAAAATGTCGATAGAGGGCGCTTTAGACTTTGGAGTAACGATAAACTAGTTTTTACCATTATTTTTTGCATCTCATTAAATTTTTTTAGAAGCTTAGACATAAACTTAAATTTTGAGCTCAAAATCTAAATCGTTGGAAGTGGTTAAGTAACTCAAACTTAATTGCGGGGGGAGGTTCAAATTTCAAATGATTATAAAAAACGGAAAAATTGGTCGATTCGTTTGCGGTTTTCACGAAAACTATTCTTTATGTCAACATTGTCTTGAAAATAAATTATAAAGATAAATTTCAAAAATGCCAATAGAGGGCGCTTTAGACTTTGGAGTAACGTACAACTATTTTTTTCCGTTATTTCTTGCATCTCATAAAATTTTTTTAGAAGCTTAGACATAAAATTAAATTTTGAGATAAAAATCTGAATCGTTGGGAGTGGTTAAGTAGCGTAAACTGAACTGTGTTCAGTGGGGGTGGGGAGGTTCAAATTTCAAATGATTATAAAAAACGGAAAAATTGGTCCGTTTTTGCTAAAAATATTCTATCAATATTTTCTTGAAATTAAATTTTACAGATAGCTTTCAAAAAATTCCGTCAGAGGGCGCCTTAAACTTTATAGTAACCAACAACTATTTTTAACCGTTATTTTTTGTATCTAATTAAATGCTTGTAAAAGGTCAAACTTAAATTTTGTGCTCAAAATCTGCATTGTTGTGAGTAATTAAGCGGCCAAAAATTGAACTGCGTTAGAGGGGTGGGGAAGGTAACATTTCAATTCCTGGACACAGTTCAGTTTACGCTTCTTAACCCCTCCTATCGATTTAGATTTTGAGCACAAAATTTAAGTCTAAACTTTTGCAAGCATTTAATTAGATTTATAAAAAAAAAAAAAAAAAAAAAAAAAAAAAAACGGTTAAAAATAATTGTTGGTTATTCTAAAGTTTAAGGCGCCCTCTAATGGATTTTTTTTTTTTTTTTTTTGATTTATCTTTAAATTTTATTTTCAAGGAAATATTGACATAAAGAATAATTTTAGCGAAAACCGACCAATTTTTCCGTTTTTTATAATCATTTGAAATTTGAACCTCTCCACCCCCATTGAACACAATTCAGTTTGCGCTACTTAACCACTCCCAACGATTCAGATTTTTATCTCAAATTTTAAGTTTATGTCTAAGCTTCTAAAAAAAATTTATGAGATGCAAAAAATAACGGAAAAAAATAGTTGTACGTTACTCCAAAGTCTAAAGCGCCCTCTATCGGCATTTTTTAATTTTATCTTTATAAATTATTTTCAAGATAATACTGACATAAAGAATAATTTTAGTGAAAATCGCAAATCAATTGACCAATTTTTCCGTTTTTTATAGTCATTTGAAATTTGAACCTCCCCCCGCAATTCAGTTTGCGCTACTTAACCACTTCCAACGATTTAGATTTTGAGCTAAAAATTTAAGTTTATGTCTAAGCTTCTAAAAAAGTTTAATGAGATGCAAAAAAATAATAGTAAAAACTAGTTTATCGTTACTCCAAAGTCTAAAGCGCCCTCTATTGACATTTTTTGAAATTTATCTTTATAATTTATTTCCAAGAAAATACTGACATAAAGAATAGTTTTAGTGAAAACCGCAAACGAATCGACCAATTTTTCTGTTTTTTATAATCATTTGAATTTTTGGACCCTAAATTTTAATGGCGCATATCTCTTTTGGAAGACGTTTGGGACCCTTAGTTTCCTATTTAATATTATTCATCATGATATGACAGACCAGCATGTTAAGTTTGTAAACGACCTTTTGGGACACCCTGTATTTCCTTTGATCTCAAGTTAGCTGTATATATGAGTTCTGCACTTCGTTCATTCTAAGATACGATTTCAGGTTTAAGGCTGCGTCACAGGTATACTACCGTCTTCCATGATATATGATGCCAATATGCTTAAATAAATGCTAAACATCGCAACATGGTACTTTTATTCCTTATTTAACTTGTTAATTTTTTTGCCAAATTGGAACATTCTGATAAAGAAACCAAGAACTCATTGTGATCATGGCAGCATTTTGCTCATTTTTAGTTATGTATTTCATCAACTCGCTTAAGAATTTATACTTCCTGTCATATGATTCTTAATGCATCATCATTTGCAATATGCTGGGTAATGTGGAGATTTTAAAAGCATTAACTAATTTTCCGTTATTGGGTCCACTGCCATTTAGTATATCTTAGCTAATACAATTTGTTGCATTGAAGTGTTTTTGTGAAATAAATTTCTTATGATACCCAAATTTACATTAAACCCCATTGTTGCTAATGTCTTTTGTTTTTATGCTGGCCTTAGCTGTGGGTTCGATTACAAAAGTTTAGAAAATTCATTTTCAAGCTCATTTAATTGTCTTGCTTGGTTAATGTGCCATAATCAATCTGCATACTAGTTGCTGCATTTTATTGAATATAGTATGGGAAAATATAAAACTTTTGGAAGCAACATATGATACTCTGATTTCCTTTAAACCATGTCTGCTGTTAGTATCACTTTTCCCTTTTATTATGCAATTCATTAAAATTCTTTTGCTCTCTCATTTCTAGATAAAATTCATATGTTTTCGTAAAAGCATATTTCACCAACTTAGGCACTTATGCTTATGTCTATAGATGTTTAAGATCCGTGCCATCGCACAAACAAAAACAATATCGCCTGTAATATTAATTACAGTATCCCCTTATTTTCATTCTATGTTGAAAAACTTGCTTGTGTATAAGAAACAGTGAACAGGTTGTCAGAAAATATGCAACAAATTTTCGTTTTCTCTCCAAGAACCCTATTCTGGAAATTACTGTTACCTAATGTAAATATTAAAAACACTCCAAAAGCATTTATACATATAACTGTTTAATGTGACATACAGATATAATATTTTTACATACACATCATCAGTGTTGCGCACGCTCATAAAAATAACGAAAAACTGTAAATCTGACAAATTAGAACGCTCCATTACAACTCTGGAACGTTTGCATTGGACAAAAAATTGATAGCCTTTAAAATCGGAGATAACTTTTCACAATGGAATTTGTCATTGGTCACAATAAGTGTTTTTTCTCGTGGATGGGTTGACCCCGGAATCGTTATACACGGAGGGATTTTATATATATAATAATTATTTAAGGAATTGCATTATGTACTCGAGGAACAAGTTGTCCTTTACGGGTATTCTATTATTTGCACGATGCACTGAAAAAGATAAGTGAAGTACAATTTCAGATCGAAATTTTCAAAGATATATAAAAAGTGTAAAAGATATATTTAAAAATATGCAATTAACACTATATAATTCGCAATAGTTGACACTCAATTTACACTTCTAAACAGAAAAAACCGGGTAAAAATTGTAAAAAAAAAATAAATAAATAAATTAAAATAATGTTTTCATTTGTTGATATATCCTAGTCTCTTATTCGGTATGAAAAGTTTTGAAGCAATTTTTGTAGACATGGAAGCAAAAGTAGCATATTTCAGAAAAAGATGTTTTTCGAAAGTTACATCCCCCTAATTTGCACCTTTGTTGCACCTTGTTTCTCTCTGTCAGATGGGCAGTATTATCATATCTTACATCCTCAATTAGGCGAAGTGATGGTTTCAACTTTTTTATAAGGAATAACCATGGTGGGTGAATTACTTGGACGACCACTTTTCACTGAAATTGTAGTTTGGTTTTTGAATTTCTTTTCTTTTTCTTTTTTTTTTTTTAAGCAAGTTATAGGCTAATAATATTGCATAACAATATCATATAACAAAAAGAATGGGAAATATTCTTATAAAACAGAAATATTCAACTTAATTTACTACAAATTTCATTTCTAAAAAACAATAAATGCAATGTACATATTTTAGTAAAATTAATTCCTTTAAAGACCAATGTACTACTAATAGTACGCATTTTCTAGTTCGATAAATCGTAATCTTTCAATGGCTTTGATTGCAAAAATTATATCAAATAATAGGTACAATAACTTATTTTACGAAAATAATTCTAATTATTTATAATATCAATAATGAGAAGAAATTCAAAACAATTCCCTGTTGACGTGAATTCGAAGTTTCATCTATCTTGAATGAGTGTTCTTGGACTTGTAGGACTATCTTTTAGTAAAAAAAAAAAAAATACACGCTTTCAAGAGGAGTCTTTAAAATAGAATATGAGGCACTTTGAAAACAATTCCAAAATACTAGAAAAATATGTTAGTTGAAAGATGTTGTACTATTAGTAGTACTATACCAGACCCGAAAGGGTTAAGCGAAACACAATAACGGTTTACTTTTTCGGAAAAAATATAAATAAATAAAGAAAATCAAAATTAACAGAAAAAAAATATTTCATATAATTTTATGAACTTACAATAGTGATGTTGCAAATTTTTTAATTAAACTGATATTTGGACAAGTCTTTAATTGTTTGGGCTTAATTAAAATATTGTATATTAATATAATTAATTTCTAATAATTAAGTTTTAAAATACTTGAGTGTTTTTTGGCGTTAAATACTCGGGATAATTTTATCTTTAAAATGTAACTTTCTATTAAGAACATTACAGTATACCTTTTTATTTTATTTTTTTCCAATCTTGTGTTACACTGACCTGTTTTTTGTAAGCAAAAGTGGAAATTTATAGTCGACTTTTAACCAACTTCCGATAAGGTAGAACTATTAAAAATATATTCACAAATCTCTTTCCGATGACAATATAACATTTTAAGATTTTTAAAACTTAATTATTAATTAATCCATTAATTTTAAGCCATTTTTTGTCCACAATAATTATTATTCAATTGATCAATCTTCAAATATTTTCTTTGATTCGTATAATCTTACACGTGTTGAGCAACAATGGATATGCCAATAAAAGTCAACGAGATTTGCAAAATGATTGTAAATTTGCAACAATGAAACATTTTAAAGGTTTAAAAAGTAACATAAAAATAACAAGTTGGAAATTGCACGTGAACGTAGCAAATAAGGTGCGTTCGTACGATAACGAAGTTTTAAAAATATTCAGATCTTGCAGATATAGCAGAGCGTACTTCGGATACAGTATAGTAGTCGAAATCTTTGTGTTTCTGTAAATATGCAGAAAGAAATTTTTATTACACCTCAGCAATGTATATCTTATTCATAAAATGTGAAATAGTTGAATATAATTAAAACACGCCCCAAACAATGTTTCCCCGTGTAGCATTATGTAGTAGAATACTTTTGTGTGACCCTGTAATTTAATAATAAAAATTCTTTGCATCACAGATTGTACAGAATGCATATTCTAGTATATATTTCATAGATTCATGCCAATTCTATTATGCTCGAATGAGTGTAACATCATAAAAATGCATTTGAAACTTTTTTCCAATTGACGGTAATGTAATGGAATACCTTTCATTGTCCCTGTAAATGATCTATGCATCCGACTTTCATAACATTTGAAATGACTCGATAAAATTACGTAGTAACTATATGTTTTAAATTTCAAACGATTAAAATGCATTTGAAACTTTTTTTCCCATCGACTGTAATGTAACGGAATCCTTTTGATTGTCCCTGTAATTGATCTATCCATCCAATTTTCATAAAATTTGAAATGACTCGACAAAATTATGGTATAATTATGTATTTTAAATTTCAAACGATTCGGTTGGGTAGTTTTTACGTTGTTATATGCGGACGGACAGACGGACGGACTGAGCGACAAAATAGATGCTACGTATTTACATAATTACGAACGCACCTAAAAAGAGTGCGATTATTAAAATACTAAAAATAATATCCTTTTATTAATTAACATTTTACTATTATTTAATTTACGATTATAATTTGAAAAATCAATTTAGAAATCTTAAAATTATAGTTTATATTAATATTTTTTTTTTCTTATTGCCCTATCTTAATTGATTCTCAAATTCCCAGTTCAATAGACGAGAAACTTTCTAACACATTTTATGACAATTTTTTTGTTTTTTGTTTAATTAAAGCATAAAACTAGAAGGCCTGACTACTGAACCGTGATTTGGAATCATTTTTTATTATTGTTTTGTGTATAAATGTGTTAAAAGCGATTCATTACACGTGATGGCACGTTCTTCCCCTTTCTTTCGCTGGTGCATAGGAAATTCGGTTCAAAACACCTACTTTGACAGTATTTTGCGGGAAATCTGTTTTTATGAAAAAGTCAAAAGCACCATTTGATTACATAATTTCTAAATTAGAGCAAAAGCCAATTCAATGTATTTTGTGAGCAAAAATGAATTAAGAAATGTGACAGAAAATAGTACCTTTAGATTAAAGAACAGCCTTAAAAAAAAGAAAAAGAACAAAAAATGTTTTTTAAATAAATTCATTAGCTTGATTTTATGATTTTTACCAAGAGTAAAATAAGCGTGAATTTTTCATAATGGAATTCGGTGTCGTGGCTATACCAAATTAAATTTTTAGGGGGAAAAAATATAATTTATAGTCAATAGATTAGGCGTGATTTTTAAGATGAACATTAAGATTAAATGCTTATAAATGTTTATATTTATATATGTATATAACTCGTTTGATTCTTATGCTTATTTAATTAAATTTATAGTTCAGTGAGATCTCAAATTCTGTTCATCCATGTTAAACCTGCTGGCGTAGAATACATTTTTATTTTTAAAGTATCTTTTCAGAAAATTAATATATATATATATATATATATATATATACATTTTCCGGATATTTTCTTTAAAGAAAAGTACTCTCTTTTCTTTTTTTCTTTTTATTTATTTCTTTCTTTTTTATGCTTGTAAATTTCTTGAACATAAGGAATTTCTCATGCATGCGCATACATATAATGTATATGTGTATCTACGTTTGTACATGTGCATATATATTATTAATTACATATTTTATAATTCATAGCTATTATGCGTATCAATTTGCTATCTTTCAATTAGTTGATCAGAATTTGTTAAAAGAACTTTTTTTTTCAAAGATACGTATACATGTGTATGTGTGTGTGTTTCATTTGGATATACATAATTCTGCTAAAATGCTAAATAAATGACCTCTTCAACAAATGTACATGTATATATATATTAGATATTTTACATTTTTTTACGATTTTCAATTAGATCTATATATAAAAACGGATAAAAAACAAGTTTATTGAGTATTAGGGATTCAATGGTACTAAAAATCATTTCTTTATTTCTCGCAAAATCAAAACGATGATTGTGTAATAATTAGTGAAATATTTCATTATAGTTGATGTATACAGACACAGGCATCGTCTCCTGTATTTTGAAACGGAATTGGTGAAATTTTATCTACCCCAGGGGATTTTAGAAAGAAGGGAAAAAAAATGAAATTTATTGACATGTGTTCTATAGATAGTTATCACACAATTAGGAAAGATTCGTTATTGAGGAAAGATTGACATTTTAGTGGCAGAAATTTATTAATGACTTTTTAAATTTCAAACATTTAATATGACACAAATTTTAAATTATTTTTTGAAATAATAAATTAAAATAGCGTTATTTGGTTTTAAATAGAGAATGATTTTATGTGTGTTTCGGTATAAAATGATTACGAAAAAATTTGCAGTGTGATAGCACAATTAGATTTCATGAATTTTTTATCATAGATTCTATGGGCTCTTCCCTGTGATTCTCGTTGAAATTTTTTATATATTATTATAAAAAACAGTCAATACATTCAAAGTAAATAATTTATTGCTTTAATTTATTTTTATTAATTGAAATTTCTCTATTTTTTTATAAAAATTATCGAATTCTAAGTTGTATTTTTTAATATTTACTTTATTTTAAATTAAGCAATCAAAATTTTATTACAAAAATACACATATACGTAAATATATCAGAGAAAACTTAAGCACTCTTTTAAGTTTGTTTTATACCTTTCATTAATTTAAAATAAATGAACTGTTCTGAGGTGTTTAAATTTCAAAAAATAGCTAGCATGCTACAATCTATGAGCCAGTTTTCGTGGTGAAATGAAATGCATTGTTTTCAGAAATTAAATAGGACAATATTCTAAAATCTAATTTTTCACTGTTTTCTACCTTCATAAAATGCATCTGTTTATGTTCTGTTATCTTTTTTTTAGGACTGATGCTTTTATTTGCTGACTTACTTATATTTATTTATTTTTATCAATTTATAGCATTTAAAAGATTTCGCTTTATGCTTTTCATTTGTTAAATAGTTTTAAAAATGACGAAATTGTGAAAAAATAGGAAAGAAAAAAAAAAGAAAGAGTACGGAAAATGACAGAATCTTTAAAAAGAGGCTGCATTTATTTATTTTATTTTTATTTATTTATTTATTTATTTATTCAATAAGGAATTTAAATTGCAGCTTTTTAAATCAAAATCCATGTATCGATTTGTAATCTCTTATTCATATAGGATATATTTTAAGAATATTCTTGTTTATACTGTAAAACCCATATGTGAATATACGGCAAATTTTCAATATTGTTTCGTTTATTGTTTAAATAGACCATTATCTATTAATGGGGTATGCACGTATGCAGAATTAAAGTGATGGTGCCTTTGTATAAGATAACACAAAAGCAACTTTAACATCTTGCCGAAGATCGGACCTCCCCTCCCAGTTGCTAAGGTAAGCATCAAAGTGGAAGAGAGCAGAACAATTACGTTTTATAATACCCTGGAAGGACAGAGATAAAAGACAGGCCCGTAGACGACTGCCTCGCGGCTATACGAACACTTTCTCGATACATACCCTTCCAGACAATACTGACCCGAGTTTTGTTCCTAGGAAAAAATTACCGAAAATAATCAGAATGAATGTAAATCGTTTTCTTTCCCACAATGTAAAAAAGAAAGAAAGAGCGTGTAGTTTAAAAGTCAATAACATGAAGGATTTCTGTAATAGTAAAACTACCTCATTCGTTTTGTTGTGTCATTGCGAAATTTAATGATGAAGAAACGCACATTATAAGGTATTTGTACCCTATATAGACAGGGCTCTCAATATGGATACCCCTAATATTTTTAAAGGTAATAATTTTGATCGAGAGATGGCTAAACATTTTCGCGAAGAAAAGCAGTTGAAAAGATAATTAAGTCTGGAAAGTGTAAAACAGCGCGCTGTTTGCCATTTAGGAGGAAACTTGTTATTTCGAGATGTGCTGATCTTAATTACTTGTAAGCTTAAATTCTTATTAGATATGGTAAAATTACATTAAACGTTGAAAAGTGGAGTATTTTAGAAAGCTAATAAAACATATTTTCGATTGCTATTGCATATTTTGCTTAAAATAATTTTCCTTATTCATTTGGTATAAGATTTAGTAAAACTATGCCCGGTTCCCAATATGGACAGCTTATGTCCCCATCGACTACAACTGTAAGAAAGAAGAAAATTCAACGTTGCCAAGCAATAACTTGAAAAGTCATCAAAGTGGTAAAATCTTTGTTCAACAAGATGCTATTTGAACAATCCCCCCAAAACCTTCCTCCAAAAAACCCTTGCAGAAAAATAAAAACAAGCCCCCCCCCCCCCCAATCCCAGTAGGATATCTGTTGGCGAAATCGTAGGTACCAATGGTATAACTTCCGCAACAAAGGAGAGCTGGTACTGCTTCTTTTGCAGTATTGATGCTTTTTCAAACATGCGGCCATGCATCACATGTGGCAGATATGTTCATGAGGATTATGCGGGACTTACTGCAATGGTGAAAAAGTTCCTATTTGTCCATGCTGTGAGGACTGAGTAATAACAGATGTAAATTCGCAGACAGATGCAATAAAGCTAAGCAAAACCAACAATATTACTTCATAATATTTACTAGTAACTAAGGGGCTTTGCATGGGTCTTCGAAGGGTAAAAACCGAGAATGCCCCCCCCCCCTTTCTAAAATGCATGTCCTGAAGATATTTACTGTCCCCCCTCCTCTTCGTAATACTTTAAGATTTTTTTTTTTATTCCCTTTCCTCTAAAATCCCTTGGAAAAGTGGCTCTTCCATACACACTGTGTAGAAAGTCAATAAGGAAACATCTGTCCATAATAGGGACAGGTAGTTCCTTATATGGACACTTGTAAACATTTTTTCATCATTTAATTCAAACCAGAATAATTACAAGGTCGCTAATTTTAATAATGATAGTCAATAGTCCAAGGATAGTGGTCATATATTTTTGGAGTCCTATGACTTGTACATGAGGGTGAAAAAAATACATTTTCCTTAGAGTGTCCATATTGGGTACAGGTACCTTATACAAACACGTATGTATATGTTACATATATAAAGAAAATATCTGTCAAAATCTAACCATTGCAGAAAGTAAAAACACAAAATGCCCCTTAAAAATAAATAAATATCAGGTAAGTAATTTGACACTAATGTTAAGATTTACTTTTAATGAATAAAATCCATGAGATTTTATATCAATCATATTTTTAATGAAATTTAAACATTTTTTTTTTTACTTGAAGACTTGACCTAATTTTAGTTTGAACATTTTAATAAATTTTTTATAGAGTTTTTCATATTAAAAATATACACCAGATAGAACATGAAACTTATGTATAGACATTTAAAAAAATAACAAATTTGTATTGTTATTTTTCAATTTTTGAATTAAGACGGATATGATTTTGATTTAGGAAGATCCACTTCTGCCCCATCAACTTCCCCCCCCCCCCACGTGAATTATTGAGTACAGAGTTTCTTGCATTTATCCGAACCCAGCCACGAGTTGAGTATGCACTATATTTTTTACTTGCTGGTCGAATTGAAATTTTCTTTTTTCCTGCGGATCGGGTTAATTCTGTTTGTTACGGGCTAGGTAAGATTACTATGGGTTTAGATTAATTTTTTTTTTTTTTTTTTTTTTTTTAAACACATTATTTTTTTACATCTATCATTATTATGGGTTTGTTCTAATAATTTGAATTAAGGCCAAAAATATCTAAGATTAAAAATCTATAAACAATAAGACCTTCATGCGATGAATAGTCTCAAACGCATCTATTCAGTGAATACTTTTTCAATTCTTAGTATTTATATGATTATAGAATAATATCGCTGAAATATGGGCATCTTCCAATCTATACAGATGTAACAGGTGTGTGAAAACTGTCACAAACACTATATATGGGCTTTATGTGTATAAAAATGAATTGTTCATAATATTTTTAATATTCCGAGATAAGAAAATAATGGATCTTATTTGTAAAGTAGCGAAAGAATAATCTATGATCACATTACTTGTACATTTTATTTCTCATGCAGTAATTTGAATATATAATCGTCAGACTAAAAAATATATTTTCATCTGAAACATAGCTGTGCAGAAACATTTTCGAAAAATTCCAAACAATCCTATTTAAAAATTAAAAGAAAAAAAAAGAAAAGTAAACTGATGCAAGAATCTGATCGATGCTTCTGTTATTCAGAGGTTTTACTATATTTGAATATTAGGGCCGCCCGTTCTGGCCCGACACAATTTCTACTATTTCGAAAAAAATCAGATTTTTATCTGATTTAAGATTTTGTTTAAATAATATTGCATACATATTTATGGAATGATTTTACAGTATATTTTCAGAAAATACACAATAGCAACATTAATGATTATTTAGATTCTCAGACTTTCAACATTTAAGTAAAAATTCTTTAAGAAAATAATATGGTTTAAAATAAAAAAAGAAAGTCAAAAACAACAGAACTTTTGAAATCGTATAATAAAAAGTAGATTTATGAAAATATTTCTATATCATTTTATCAAAGATTTTCTGAAATCCACAAAGATGCTACTTTGATACAATTCTAAATTCATTTTTTTTTTTTTTTTTTTTTTTTTTTTTAAGTTTTTATAAGGTTAGCAGGTATTTTTATTTAGAAACTATGTAATTGAATGGCATTATCCTTTTTTTATGCAAGCAATTTAAGAAAATGGTGTCAACATTAGCGTTCTGAATAGATTTTCCGGAAGCGACAGCATGGGAAGGGATTAAAATCTGCACCACATGACAAGAATCTCTTATATAGTCCAGTCATTTAAGCTTAAATTAGGTAAGAATCTCGGAATTCCAGATACCCAGCTGTAAGTCTGTAAATACTTGTATATTGACACCCTAAAAGTTATCTCAAAACCTACATATGGTAGGGTGTACGCAACTATTAAATTCCAAGGTCAAAGGTCACAAAAATCGGTTTTTTTTTTGCGCTTTTTTTGTAAATATCTCATTTCCTATAGGTTTTTTGCTATTTGTATTTATTATCAATATTGTAGAATACAAAATTCGCTACAAATTTTGTTTGAAAACATTTTTCATACGTCGAACCGTTTTCGAGATAGAGGGCGGAGAGCGCGCGGTCACAGCATCACTTCAGGTCAAACGGTGCCTCCGGTTGAAAACGCGCCATATATAGTTGATGAACTATCGATAAATCAATGATTATAAATATTTATCAATTTTTATTAACTATTATATTATATTTTATCTTTTTCTTTATGCATTGTATAATTGTATTATGCATGAAATAAAGTTGAAACCTTCCGAAAAGTAATGCCGCTTTCCTGTGTTAACAAATCTGTAAAAATAAATGATTGTAAAGTTGCAGTGGCTCCATTATTACTCTTCCAAAGAATTACTGTCAGCAAACAATTTGAAAGTAATCTTGAGGAATATCTTCAATATTAATTGAGTCCGTATCCAACAGCTCTATTTGATAATGATGGCATGAAAAAAACAACAAAATCGTCATTGTATAACAACATGAGCCCAATTGATTTTTTTCTCAATGAAAATAATGTGACGTTCATTATTGATGGCGGATTTTTTCTTCATGTTGTATGGAGCAGAGAAGATACTTTATCTATTATTTTTGATAAATACATTAATTATTTAAAAAGGCATTACAGTTCCAAAATAATTGTTGTATTTGACGGCTATTTAGACTACAGTAAGAACGTAAAAGCTATGGAGCAGCAGAGAAGAACTGCTGCACTTTCAAAAACGTATAAAGTCTGTTTAGATGAAACAATGGTTGTACCAGTTACTCAAGAAAAATTCTTATCAAATCGAAATAACAAAGATATGCTCATTAATACCTTAACTGAAAAATTACAAGCTGCAAATATTACTACTAAACAAGCCAGAGATGATGCGGATGTTCTTATTGTTGAAACTGCAATTGAAGAATCAAAGCCTGAAAAAACTGCAGTTATAATAGGACAAGATATTGATTTACTTGTCATTTTAATTGGACGTACAGTGTCTTACGAACAAGAAATTTTCTTTAAAAATGTTGGGAAAGGAAATGTAAAAACGGAGATATACTCGACTAAAAGTTTTGGTAATTATCCTCATTCCAAAATACATATTTTATTTCTGCATGCATTAAGTGGCTGTGACACAACTTCTGCGCTTTTTAAAAAGGGAAAAAAATCATTTTTAATAGTTTTTGAGAAACTGACGAATTTGGATGAACTAGCTGCAGCATTTGAGGAAGAAAATAGTTCGGCCCAGAGATTATTAGAGAGTGGAACTCAAATCTTATTGGCAGTCTATAATGCTTCGAAATCTGTGAAAAGTCTCGATCATCTTCGTTATATGCATTACGTCAAGTCTACAAAACTTAATAAACCTATGCAGCTTTCAATTCTTCCACCAACAAGTGCAGCTTCTCATCAACATTTCAAACGTGTATATTATCAAGTTCAAACTTGGTTAGGGCATGATTTGGAACCCCAGGTATGGGGTTGGGCAATGCAAAACGATTTTCTGTAGCCTATCATGACAATTTTAGCACCTGCTTCAGAAGATTTACTAAATACAATTTTCTGCAACTGCAAGAGTGGTTGTGGTTCGCGATGCGGATGCAGGAAAGTGGGCTTGCAATGCTCTTTAGCTTGTGGCCAATGTAATGGGCAAGTTTGTCTCAATGCAGAACCATATCAGAGCGACATTAACGAAGATGAAACCTTTGACCCCGAAATCATGGAACAACTTGAGACAAATGTCGTTGAAGACGATAATGAAGACCAGTTTGAAATTTACCAGCAACCGAAAGACAACGATGAAGAGGAAGAAGATGATTAAAAACATAAATTATAGTTTTTGTACTCTTTATTCCATTTTTTTACTTTCAATAAAAATAAATGTATTTAATAGTATTTTTAATAAAACGATTAATTCATAATTTATTTTTTTTTTCATCATGTAAGAAGTTATTAATATTATATTAATTAGGTTA
Source organism: Maratus speculifer (assembly GCA_964019185.1). Classification (NCBI taxonomy): domain Eukaryota; kingdom Metazoa; phylum Arthropoda; class Arachnida; order Araneae; family Salticidae; genus Maratus; species Maratus speculifer. Next base: position 173,583,765 of record OZ025295.1, read on the forward strand.
AAATTCAAATATAATTCCTATATTTTCATTAACAATTCTGCAATTACATGGACAGGTAAGTGTTGTTAAATAAATTAATACTGAATAAAGAGTGGATAGGAAAAAAAATGATATATGGCGCGTTTTCGACCGGAGGCACCGTTTGACCTAAAGTGATGCTGTGACCGCGCGCTCTCCGCCCTCTATCTCGAAAACGGTTCGACGTATGAAAAATGTTTTCAAACAAAATTTGTAGAGAATTTTGTATTCTACAATAATGATAATAAATACAACTAGCAAAAAATCTATAGGAAATGAGATATTTACAAAAAAAGCGCAAAAAATCGATTTTTGTGACCTTTGACCTTGGAATTTAATAGTTGCGTACACCCTACCATATGTAGGTTTTGAGACAACTTTTAGGGTGTCAATATACAAGTATTTACAGACTTACAACTTGGTATCTCGAATTCCGAGGTGAACTTACTATATTGACTGGACTAATATCTAAACAAGTATATACAAGTATACCAAAAAAAAAAAAAGAAAAAGCAATTCGATTCGAAATCCCTTCAATAATCAGACTTGTCAATTTCATATCTTTACAGTTAAAAATTTGTTAGATGTGTCAAACTTTCGAGAAGTGAATTTAATAACTAGTAAGAAGTATGTTTCCAATAATACTTTAATAAATCATGTGGTCTGACATTCAGATCTTGACAACAATTTAGTCTAGTTTCCGCCCAGCTGGACTACATGTAGAGAAACAATGCAAGTCTGATCTCGGCCCGGCTCCAATCTGCTAAAAAATATTAAGACCGGGTTAGACACCAAGTAACTGTCCGATGCCGATCTCTATACTGTACAAGTTGCATTTCTGTATTGATGTTGTTAAACTAGTTTATACTTATACTCGTTAAAGGCATACTCATTGAAAATATCTCATTTTACCCTTTTTTGTTGAAAGCTTTATAACGGGCTGATAATGATAAACTAAATTTTTTTATCCGCCTGACTCGTATTGCCACTTCAGTTTTTTTTGCCGGCCCGGTCCATTTATTTTGTTTGTCAGTCCGTCCCGGCACGTTGAAAAAATTATTCTAATTCTGCTGGCCCGGCCCATTACAAGATTCGAAACCATTTCGCTCGCCCAGCCCGGGCTGGGCTGGGTACGGACCCGTGCAGACCTTTAATCCCCCCTAGACATGTATTAACCGTATTTACTCGTGTATAGGGCGCACGCATGTATAAGGCGCACCCCTACTTTACAAGTAAAAATGCCGATTTCTTAAAATCTTGTATATAAGGCGCACCATAAATTTGTATGCTAATGAAGAATGACCAAATGAAGTTCAGTAAAAAAAATCAAAACAAACATTACACCAAACCAGAAAACAAGACAAAAATGCATTTTTAAACTTCGGGTTGAAAGAGAATGAAGGGAAATAGGAATGAGTGACGGTAAAGAGTTGCTAATTAGCGTTTAGATAATGTCATTAGCTCTGTTGTATAAAAAACTGCAAGGAATGAAATAAATATCTAGTAATACTTAAATTAAGTAACATTTTCCGAGTTTTAATATCTCCTTTGAATAATTTCTTGTTTCATATGTATATCGTTCGACTGCATCCAACAGTAAAAAAATTATTCCGTGTATAAAGCGCACCTAGGAGTTTTGCCCTAATTTTTTGGAAAAAAAGTGTGCCTTATATATGAGTAAATATAGTATTCATTAAAGGAAATTTTGATTGCAGAATAATGGTAATTTAAAAATATATTTAATTTCGGTAAAATTGTTGACCTAAAGAGATTATTCCTTTTAAAAAATCACGAATCCGACATAGACGGGCGAGTTATTTCCATACAAACAGACTTCACACCATGCTAGAAAATTTTGATCGGTGCACACTTCTGAGAAAAATAAAGCACAGGGGCAAAAATAAAATCGGCCTTTCCTGGCCGGAGCCTTTAGAGAAATTAAGACCTGGGCACGACTCAGAAAATCTGATGGTTAAGCTCGACCTATTCCGAGTCCATGTAGACTTCTTAATAGGATTAGAGTGAAAAAAATTTATTCTTAAATGCTTAAAACTTTTTAAAAAAATTCTGAAAAAAAAAATGAGTTTGAACGCTAAATTTCGTTCAAACTTGCAGATTTTTTGAGTTTACGTTCACATCACGTTTATTTATAAATATATGAACTAAGTTCAGTTCAACGCTCACAGAAATTGAACTAAGTTCGTGAACTTACTTTCAGTGAGCTCGTTCATACCAAACACTGCTATGTGCAAAAAGTCTGATGTTATGTGTTTGTTTAAACTACTGTATACAAAATATTTAAATTATTGTTTTGTATTAATTTAGTTTGCTTCTTTGGGTCATTCCATGTCAAATCAACCAATGGTCTGAATCTTGACACCTCAGAAATTTACAATTTTTGGTGCAGTGGTAGTATCAGTCGAGTTAATAAGAAAAATAAAAAATTCTGATTTTTTGGGCTTTTAGTTTTTGTGTTATTGACTTTCAAAAAATGGAAAATTGTTGAAATTTGGCTCCACTTTGACACCTTTAAATAGCTGTAGACAAAAAACTATTTGACTTAGAAAGTTCAAATTAGTGTCATTCTCTTCTGCTTTTTATGATCTTTAAAATGATTTGTAACACGATTAATTTATTTAAAATTTTAAATTTTTATAAAAAATTTAAAAACACCCCTTTTAATTTTTTTGAAAAAAATATGTTTTAAAGACATTAATTGACTAAGTTTATGCCAACTTTCATAATGGGATGACCATGGGTTCCTATGCAAATAAATATTTTTGTATCATCATGTATACTAAATTTGCTATACTTGTTTTCCCATGTTAAAAAAGTAACTGTAACTTCGTTGATTAAGGTTTGTTTATTACTATTAATCCATAAAGTAGTTTTTGTAATACAAATAAACATGAATATTAAATCTATTAAATATAATATCAAGTAATAACAATTTGGGTTTTGTTTGGTTTATGATGTATATTTATGTATTTAATTTTGAATTATAAACAAATTTTAATTTTTAACAACATAAAATATGAAATACAGTCGAGTCTCTATATAACGAAATCCATTATTCCAAGAAAAAATTCGTTATATAGAGAATGACGTAAAAATTCTTTTTATAGGTGTAAATTTTGAATAAAAATTTTTTTTGAGATGTTTATTAAGAATTTGAAATTTTTAACTATAAATATTAACCTAAATATATTGTATTTCTTAATTATTTAAACAGTTGTAAAAAAGAGAACTGACATTTATTTGAAAGTATAATAAAAATTACATAAGAAAAAAATTGCATTAATTTTTGACGAAGAAATCCGTTTGAAAAAATTTTTGTTGTTTTGATTTCAAAGCTGTTACACTCTAGTAAAAATGTTCACATTTAAACAAATACTGAAAATTGTATCGGGAACATTTTCTTCCATTTGAAGTCCTCTCTTATAACATCAAAAGGACTCAACATTTCACTGCGTGATGACTTTACTCTTGTTGTACGTTTTTGATGTCATGCTTAGTGTCATTCTCACAATCATTTCATCTCATCGAGAAGATTGTTGGAAGGTGCATGGGAGGGGGGAGGGGTGAATTTGTTGGAGTTAAAGAACAAAGAGATTCAAGGTAGAGAAGAGATATAAAAAATTCAACACAGAATGATAAATCAGGAATAAGTGATGGAAAATTGATTCTATGTAATTTCAAAGGTTTTTTAAAACTGAATCAATAAGGAACGTTTTATGAAAAAAAATTCATTCTATGGAGATAGATATTTCACTATATAGAGACTGTTTTTAATGTAATCATGGGAAAAGGGGACCGTTCTTACTAAAAATTTGTTATACAGAGAAATTCGATGTATGGAGTTTCATTATAGAGAAACTCTACTGTATTGTGTAGCAAATATTTTAAAAATTAGTGAAGTCGTGTGCAATGAAGATTCATGAATTACGCACAATTGGATTCCTGGTGTTAATCCTCCCCCCCCCCCCCCCCCCTCAATGACTACATCATGTAATGTCATTTAATTTTAGTGATCTGAAACTCGACCTGATTTTGACTTAGCATAATTTGAAATTCATTATGGAGAGAATTTTATACAGAACCTGTAAGTTATTTTTCTTTTGCATATCTTTATTTTTATTGTTACAGTAAACCATGCAATGGTATCCTACTCTATTATCATTAAATAAAGAAGCATTTCCCAAATTGTTATTACTCCACCTGTGGCTACGAGTTCTGCCCTTGAAACTGGTAGACGACAGGTGCTAAGTTCGAACTCAATCGCGACCATCGGCCTAACCGTTCAGAGTTTTGAGATTTTCTTTGAACCTTGGGTACCATAAATACAGGTTAGGTTCCCTTAGAAAGGTCCCCATGGAGGATACCCTCACCCCTTGGGGCCTATACCCCATGTGCTGATAACTGGTCTGCAGAGGTGCCCAGTTTGATAAAAAGTTACTAGTAACGAGAGTACCAGGATGAAGTGGGGATAGGGGAGAGAATATTTGCAAATTTCCACAAGTTAATTCATTCATTTATTCTGCTACTTTTTTGATGAAATTCTTGTTTTTCAGCAATCTTTCAATGAAATTTTCACGTCTTTCCGATCTTTTGATGAAAATTGCATGTTTTTAGCAATCTTGTGATGAAAACCATGCATATTACAAGACTTTTTGACGAAAACCACACATTTTTAACAGTCTTTAGATAAAAATTGCACGTTTTTAACTACCTTTTGATGAAATCTGTGCATTTTTCACCATTTTTTGAAGAAAAGTATGTTTTTTTCTTGATTTTTTAATGAAATTTGCTTGTTTTTTGCGATCTATAGAAATTGGAACATTTTATGTGATCGTTTGATTAAATTTGTGCTTTTTTGCGATCTTTTGGCTAAATTCTCGCTTTTATACAAACCTTTGTCAAAAATTCAGATTTTTTACTAAAATGTTGGAAGAAATTTGCATATTTTATGCGATCCTTAGATCTAATTTCGCGCTTTTCTGCGATCTTTTGAATGAATTTGCACTTTTTTTGCGACTCTGATGAATTTCGCATTTTTTTACATGATATTTCAACAAAATTTCAAGGTTTTCTCATAATCCTAAGTCGAAATTTACATTTTTTCAAGCAATCCTTTGGGGAAATTCGCAATTTTTTTCCTGTATTTTTTATTAGATGCCTGTAACACCATAAATTTTGTTGTGTATCCATAATAATTACGGACAAATCTTAATACTTGGCATCTCTATGGCCATCATAAACTAAACCAAACAAAACCCAAATTGTTATAACTTCATATTATATGTAATAGATTTTATATTCATGTTTATTTGTATTACAAAATCTACTTTATGTATTAATAGTAATAAACAAACCTTAAGTAATAAATTTACAGTTACTTTTTTAACATGGGAAAACAAGTATAGCAAATTTAGCATACATGATGACACAAAAATATTAATTTGCATAGGAGCCCATGGTCATTCCATTATGAAAATTGGTATACATGTAGTCAATGTCTTTAATACATATTTTTTCAAAAAAAATAAAAGGAGTGTTTTTAAATTTTGAAATTTTTTATAAAAAATTAAAATTTTAAATAAATTAATCGTGTTACATATCATTTTAAAGATCATAAAAAACAGAAGAGAATGACACCAATTTGAGCTTTCTAAGTCAAATAGTTTTTTGTCTACTGCTGTTTAAAGGTGTCAAAGTGGAGCCAAATTTCAACAATTTTTCATTTTTTGAAAGTGAATAACACAAAAACTAAAAGCCCAAAAAATCAGAAATTTTAATTTTTCTTATTAACTTAACTGATACTACCACTGCACCAAAAATTGTAAATTTCTGAGATGTCAAGGTTCAAAAATATTTTTTTGGTTGATTTGATATGGAATGACCCCTTTGTATTAGTTAACATTTTTAATATGTTATATATTTAATAAATGTACATTAAATTACTATTTTGAACTTGGTTACCCATTGAGAATTTGAAATATGATAGGCAATTACAAAATGCAAAGAACCAGATTGGAGAAGATTCATTACTGAATTCGAATGTTGCCAAATTAATCAGATACAACCAAATTGGCTTCATTTATGGCAACCTTTTTTGGTTGCCAAATTTAGTGATATTTCACTAATGATGCCAAGCTTGGCAACAACTTAATGCTAATGCATATATAGTTCTTTGCTTATGATTGGGAAAATTGGTTAAAACAACGAAAGATAATTTGCAAGAAATCATTTTCATTTGTTTTTGTCTTCATTTGTTAATTACTGAAAAAGTACTGAGCTAATTTGTATCAAATGGAAATAGTATCAATTCGAGAGCATCCTCTCATTTAAAACAAAAACTAGTTATTTTTTGGGGGGGGGGAGGGGGGATGCACCGTAATATTTACCCATCATGGTAAGCATAATATATAAAACATGTATAAACTATAAAACGCATTATAATAGTGTAATTCCAAAACAAAATTTAATCATTTTATTTAAATATTTTTAATATACATAGTAATTGCTCTATACAAATGCCAAATAAACTTTATTAAACGAAGCACATGTTAGTGCATTGGTCTAAAACATTGAAACTGGATTTCTTTTATAAAAAGGGGAAAAAACACTTCAAAATATAAAAAGATTATATTTTTTCTTTATACTTTTTTTATCTAACACTAACGTGGAAAACTTGCTGTGAAACATGAAACAAAAGGAAGCCGCTCCTTGCATGAAAGCAAGCATGAAATAAAAAGGTGTCAGAAGCAATTTTTGCCGATCGGCTGATAAGAATTAATAAAACAATTGCTAAAAATAAAATAAAGTCCTTGTCTAATCTTCCAATGCTAAAAAATGCTATGTTAGAGGAAACTGTGAAAAGCTCTTGCAAGACAGCAGATTTCATTTAAAGACTTATTCTTAAACAACCGACTGATTCTGATGACGAATTGGGTAATATTTAATCAAAACATTATGTGTGCAACACAATTTTGAAATTATTAAAATCGAGAAGTGTAATTTGTTAATTATTAGTAGACTAGCAGCCTTCGCCCACTACGCTGGTCAGAACTACGCTGGTATATCACAAACTACTGGATTTAAAAGAATTTGCTTAGTACCATTCGATTCAGCATGAAAAAATACGCTAAAATATGTTATCAGTTGAAAAATCTCTAAATTCTGACTTTTAAGGAAGTTTTTAAAAGTTTGTTCTTTTTTTTTTTACCCCCCTTGGGGGTGGAATTTTCAAAAATCCCTTCATAGTGACATTCGATGTTATAAGAAGTATTTTTACCCCAATTTTCAAGATTTTTGGCTTGGTAGTTTTTTTTTTTTTTTTGTGCTGTGATTAATACGAAATCCAGACTTTCTTTTATATATATATATAGATAAGGATTGAAAATTTCAGGGATAGGAAAATGTGAAATATCTCGTGAACTACTGAATTTAAAACAATTTGCTTAGTACCATTCGATTCAGCATGAAAAGATACACTAAAATATCAGTTGAAATATAACTACAAAAGCAGATTTTTAAAGAATTTTTTAAAAGTTCCTTTTTTTTTACCCCTTTAGGAAGGGAATTTTCGAAAATCCCTTCTTAGCAGCACTCAACGTCATAAGAAGTATTTTTACCCCAATTTTCAAGATTTTTGGTTCGGTAGATTTTGTTGTGCAATGATTAATACGAAATCCATACTTTCTTTTATATATATAGACTGAAAATTTCAGGTTTTTGTGCCGAAGACATCGCCAAATTAAGAAAATGTGAAGTATCTCGCAAACTACTGAATTTAAAAGAATTTGCTTAGTACCGTTCGATTCAGCATGAAAAAGTACACTAAAATATCTTATCAGTTGAAATATAACTATAAAAGCCAATTTTTTAAAGAAATTTTTAAAAGTTCATTATTTTTTTAACCCCCTTAGGGGTGGAATTTTTGAAAATCCCTTCTTAGCAGCACTTGACGTCGAAAGAAATATTTTTATCCCAATTTTCAAGATTTTTGGTTCGGTAGATATTTTTGTGCTGTGATTAATACGAAATCCAGACTTTCTTTTATATATATAGATTATGTATAGTTTAATCTTACTTTTTATAGTAAAATGCAGTCGGTGAGATTAGATTTTTTTAATTTTATCAAAACCTTGATAACTTGAAACCTCTATGGCTCGAATTTTTTAATATTTCCGACAGATTCAAGATATCGAGGTTGTACTGCATATAAAAGTTAATGATACAGAAATTTTTCATTTTACTCTTCTTTTTTCACCTTTTAATTTTTTTTTAGAATTTTATGCAATACTTTATTGATTTAAAATGCAAAAGATTTTAGCAATGGATATGATTAATGTGCATTCAAATGTTTTTATTTTAGGAAATGCCATTGATACTTATATGTATGTCAGAATAAAATCACAGATAATTACAACCTAATTTATTACCAACTCATGTTTCAAATGTTCTCGCACAAATTCCACTTGAAGAGATAAATTTTATAATAGAAAATATAATTACTATATAATAACAGGAATTATATTTGTTTCTGTTTGTCATTTTTTGCACTTAGTTTTTGCAATGTGCCTTTATTAAAGTTTCTTGTAAAATTTAAGGAATTTGAATTATTGTAAAATGTCAGGTGATTTTTTTTTTTTTTTTTTACTGTTATTATTTGAAATAACAATGTTAATTGAAAAAATAAAGAATTCACTAAGAATATAAACTAATTTTTCACTTAAAATGGTGCATAACATACAGTATAAAAATTCTATTAAGTATTATTCAAATGAAATTCAAATTTTTTTAGATTTCCTTCGGTATTTATTTTCTCTCTTTTTAATTACTTTACACATAAGATAATGTAAGGAAAATAACGTAATCTCATAATAAATCCAGACAGTGGTTTTGATACATTTCATGAGTAGGCATCAGAAATTTGACCCAGACTGAAAATATTTTGAATTCATTCCCTCCCCTTGAATGCACACAGCGCACACATGCATGCAGTAATGCACCATGCACACTTACACAAAACACCATATTAAATATTATATGCAGTAAAATTCAATTATGTTGACACTGAATGAAAAAAGTAAGTGCAATTGAGAAAACCTTTCATAAAACAGCATAAGAACAATACAGGTTATTTTATTATTTCTTTTCTAACCAAAACTCTTTTACAAAGTGTTTGAGTTTGCAATACATCAAGAAAATACAAAAACAAGTCATGATACATACTGAAATGAGAAATTTCACCTATGATATCTTTATACAAGTGTAAGAAAATGAGCTATAATATTTAAGTCTTACAAATGAATTTTTAAGTGAATAATAAAAAAAGACCAATGAAAAAAAAGTAAATCGCAGATTTACAATTTCTCATTTGTGCCTTTCTGATAATTTAAATAATGATCCCCCACATTTAATTTTGAAAGAGAAAAAATATATATATAAAAGTTATAGTTAAAAAAAAAAAAAGAAGCTGAGAAATGAAGTAAATATATGGACAGTTTTCCCACACAAATTCAAAGCAGTTCTTATGAGTGGGATCTGATTCATTAGCTCAGCTATAATGATGTAGAAAGTGCTTCTGTTTTTGTAAGAAAAATTTTAAACCATCACAATTATTCTTTCTCCTACAATGATGGAAAATCTAGCTGTATAAGTCGTCATCACCATCTTCAGGAGGATCTTGAAATGATTGGTCAAAATTATTTCCTCCTGATCCCCCGCCAGAAGCTTGTTGAGATGGAAACCTTAAAAAAAAAAAAATAAATAAAAAATTATATATATATGTGGTATTGTTTATTGTTTCCAAAATGAAATAAAAGGATGAGGGGCTGTATCTATATATCCATTGATTAGAGTCAATATAGCATGCATAATATTTAATATATTTGGCTACAGCCCCTCTTCTTTTTGCTTTCTTTTAAGAATAATAACTGATCTTATTATATTGACAATAATTTTCAGAATTTTCTAGCTATGTTTTTGAAACTTTCACAAATGTTGCTACATTTAGTTAACACATTATGCACATATTTTAATTGTATTCATGCATGTGTAGTGAAACATTTAGTAAATCTACTCATTTTTCATACAATTTTTAATAGTTTTTAATTCTGATTACAGGATATTGTGTACAATATTTTTGTCATATTTTCTAAAAAGAACATTTTTTTTATATTAAGAACTCTGCAAATTAAAAGCAAAAATACCTGGCAAAATTTGGGACTGCTTTTATGAAAAACTTAATTTCCCTATGAGTATACATGCTATCCTCACAAAAATGAATACAGTTTATTAAAATGAGCCACTTAATCATAATCTACAGTTTGAATGTGTTTGCTACATTAGTTCTGACAGGATGTTCAAAAGATGTCAATTTTTTATTCAATTTGTTGACAGTCCCCTATGGGGTTTTAGAAAAGAATCTTTGCGGAAATATATGACCTGTACTATTCTGTTTAGACACCTAAAGTTTCAGGTTAATTCCTCATGTATTTTTCTAGCTATTTAACAAAACGTCTAAAATTACAAGTGACCAGTCACTTTTGGCTATATAGTATATAGTACCATAAAATTCTGAATTTAAGCCCTCCCATCTACCCTCCTATTACAAAAACAGTTGAATTTAGGAAGAGGATGACTTATAGATTAAAAAAAAATCCTTAAACTGATTTGATCATTAATTTAGATTTAGAAGCAAAATAGGTAAATATAAGGGTGAAAATATTTTACAATTTCGGTGCATATTCATAATTTGTGTACATTACCTATTTTAGTATTCATATTTTTAATGCATTGATTACATTTTGTGTAGTAAATCTTTGTGTATGTGTTTTTAGAACATGTTGAAGCAACACATCTTTTAACTAACTCAACTAAATATTAATTTCAGGGGTATGAAATTTAGAAAATCTTACCAGTGAAGCATTGATTTTACCGGTCAGTAAGATGTAATATACGTTTGTTATAAAAAATTATAACAAAATGTAAATGATTGCAAAAATGATTACTATTATTTACAATGCATTTACATAATTATATATATTAAAAGTTTCTAGGCTGACAATTTCAGAGAAATTATAGTGAAAATAGAAACAAAGAACATTTTACTTCCATTTCCATCACAACCCATTTGAAATTTGAAAGCTTCGCTTTAGGAGCATTGCCTATGCTAGAGGGCCTCGGCCCGAAGCCCGAGCCTGGCCCGCGGGCCGGGCCGATTTCCAATAATGGCATTCGGGCCGGGCCGGGCCTAGTCACTAATCCTTTCGGGCCGGGCTGGGCTCGGGCCTTAATTTTTTTGCAGGAGTATCGGGCCGGGCCGCATATTTCAGATCTGTATTTGCTGGGACGATTACTGTTTCTAAACCAATAGGAGACCGTCATTATCACGGTCAAGTACACGCCCACACAGTTTGATTGACAGGAACTCGTGGACAATTGATCGTGTGTGTTTATTATTTATTTCTACTCTGATTGTTTGAATTTGTACTCAGTAATTAAAAATTAAAGGTACGAAAGAAATTTTTTTTTTTTTTTTTTTTCAAAATGACTGAATTTTATTTACTTCAATTAGAAATTATACTTCCTCTGATCCTGAAATAAATAAATAAATAAATAAAAATTAAAGTAAGAATTTTGCTTATACGGATATTTTCGCAGAATACTTTTTTTCCCATTTGTTTAATATATATATAAATCATTTTGGAACGATATTTAGAATATTAAAAGGGTTTGAAATATTTTTTTTTAAATGTCTTATTTATTAATAAAAGACAGCCTCCAATAATTTAAAAAAAAAAAAAAAAAAATCACCAACGGACTCTCGGCCCGCGATGGACTCGATGGAGGATATGGGTATCCTCCGGTTTCAAGCTCGACGCTCTAACCATTCAGCCAGTCAGCTCACTTTCATCCGCAACAGATTATCGTTATAATTAGCACCGTCAATTGTCCACGAGTTCCTGTCAATCAAACTGTGTGGGCGTGTACTTGACCGTGATAATGACGCTCTCCTATTGGTTTAGAAACAGTAATCGTCCCAGCAATATATACATCTGAAATATGCGGCCGGGCCTAACTTTTTTTTTTCGTACGAAGCCGAGACAGATTCCATTCTTCCTAGTTTACATGGACCATAATAATCAGTTCCTATTGAATCTTCCTATATGAAAATCCTTTTTTCGACTTTTTATAAATCAGTAATATTTGGCTTTGTCCAAAAATTTCTGCAAAAAAAGCACATACTTTTAAGCGGTCATTATTCTACAATTAAACATTAGAATTTATTCCTTTTAAAGAATCGTAGATTACTAGGCGTTTTAAAATAGAATTAAACACACACACAAAAAAAAAAAAAAAAAAAAAAAAAAAAACATGATTATGACGGAATTTTTTTTTAAACTGAAAACTGAAAGTTTCTTTTAAAATGTTCATCCATGCAAAATGAATACAACAATACGGGAGAAAAAATATATTAAACATAGTGTTCACTCTAGAAAAAAAAAGGGCAGGGTGCTAGCAAAAAAAGGGTACAGTTGAACCTGAAAAGGGGCACATTTCTCAGCGAAAAAGGGCATTGTTTCTTTAGAAAATATCGATATAAATCTTATATATCGATATAATTCGATATAATATCGATATAATTCTTAATCGATATAAAAATATTACATTGCATATTCATTATTGTTTATATTCTTATTTAATAGCAAATTACAGCTATTTTTTTTTCTTAATTGAATATTTCAATGATCTAGTAAATAATTTTGGTTCACATACCCATAATGTAAAACTGTTAGCCACATAAACTATCAGTTTTATGGATATGACAGAAGTTTTAAGAGGTAATAAAATTTAAATGTTAATTAGTATTACTGTAAATCACCAAACATAGACTATAAACCTTGTGAGCTGTGAAGGGATAGGAGGAAAATGAAGCAAAGAGATAAAAGCAATTTATTTCATTTGGAGGGGGCGAGGAGGGAGAACATTGATTATTTATCATTAGTAAAAATTTTAACATTAAGGTAAAAAAAATTACATTAAAAAATAAAAGACTTTAAATTTGGTGTGCTTGATAAGACGGAGAAGCGGAATTAAGATGATTGGTTATTTACTGTCACAATGAAATGACAAATATTTACAAGAAAAAAAAGGGGGGGGGGTTTGGGGGGGGGAGAAGTGGTTAATTAGATTGGATGATTGATTATTCACATTGTACTAAATATTTATTTCAATACAGATTTATAAATATATATTAAAAATGACAGTTAGAATAGAAAAAAATGTTACATTTTAAGAGTTCAAATTTTCTTAAATTAAAAAAAAAAAAAAAAAAAAAAAAAAAACTAATAAAATAGAGAAAGTAATAAAGTAAATAATTTTAAACATTTAACTGAATTGTGGAGCTGATTAAAACGAAGAAAAGGTATTTCAGAAAGGGCGGGGGGGAGTACATACATTTAAAGATTCAGAAATCTGTTAAAATGTAAAAGGTTTTATATCATATTGTAAGAAATAATAGAAATGTAAAAGCGAGAATTTTTTGCAGACTTTGCATAAATTATGGACTAGAAATTAGCCCTTTGTTTGGGGAAGGGAAAAGGGGGGCATACAGCTTGGCAAAAATATGAATGCAAACTGTATTTTTATTTGTTAAGCTGACTGACTAACCCAAGGTTGCCAGAACCGGTTACGAAATCGCGAAAAATTTAAAAATCTTATCTCTGCGCTAATTCCGAATGAACTTTATTGAAAAGAGAACTAAATTTACACTATTAAGCAAATCGCCGTAAAACTTAAATTCTATTAAAAAATCACAGATAAAAAAATTTTGTACAGTAGCTGAAACATTGTAACAGAAATTGTTTCACAAATGGAAAAAAAAAAAAAAAAAGTCAGCGTGAAACATGAAAAATTGCTTAAAATTAAGACATGATGGAAGATGCTAAATGTTAAACCAAATTCCTTTTACAACAAAATTACATTGCAGTGAAAATAACAATAAATAAAAAAAAAACTTTGAAAATCGCAAAGGACAAAAGTTAGTATATTAGGCTAAAAGTCTAAGACCTAATTCTTTTCATGAATGTCAAAAAATCGCATCTGAAAGCGAAAAAACAGTAAAATCTCATTTAAAATTAAAAAAAAAAAACAAGTTAAAGCAAATTACATTAAGTTAAACGTTTAAAATTGAATTCCTTTAACAAAAAAGGATTTAAAAAAAAAAACAATAAATCTCTAAAAATGTAGAAGGCAAAATTTATTATATTTGGTAAAAGTTTGAAATTGAATTCCTTTTATTATCATTCCAAAAATAATAATAATAAAAGACTGAAAACCTCAATAGATCTTAATAGAAAAAAATGTTTATTATAGTGTGAATTATTTGAAATCATAAAAATTTCAAATTAATTTGAAATAATTCATAAGAATTGTTATGAATTAAAAAATGGGGGAAGACAAAATTTATCATATTAGGCTAAAATTTTAAAATTAAATTTCTTTTACCAATTAAAAAAAAAAAAAAAAAAAAAAATCCACTCCAGACTCCAGACGCGTAAAATTTATAATCGCATTAAAAAATTAAAAAATTGTTGTACAAATTCCAAATAAACTTTATTGAAAAGAGAGCCAGGGGTGATTCTCGTCCGAAAATTTAAGGCATCCTCTTCCGAAAATTTGAAATTGGGTTATCAGTTTCGCATTTGCCAACTTGTACGGTTTTGCGCGCGGAAAAAACAATTGCGTAGAAATGCAAAATTTCGTGATAGGATCGCCGAAATAGCATACATTTCGTCAATATTTCGTGGAAAAACGACGATTTTGTCAATGTTTTTGTAAACGAACTTTGTCAAAAGATCGATGAAAAACGCGAATTTCCTGTGCGGACTGCGGAAAAAACGGCAATTTCACCAAATATCGCAGATAAAACGCTGATTTCTTCTGAAGACGGCGAAAAAACGCCTATTTCATCTAAAGATTGCGGATATAATGCCGATTTCATTAAAAGATCGTGGGAAAAAATGCCGTTTTCGATAAAACATCGCTTAAAAATATTTTGTCATAAGAATATTTGAAAAAATACACGGATTTCATAAAAAAACGGAAAAAACGCACATTTCCACTAAAGATCGCAGGAATAAAACGCCGTTTTCGAGAAAAAATCGCGTAAAAAAGCAAATTTTGTCTAAAGATCGTCGAAAAAACACCGATTTCACTTAAAAAACATGGGAAAACGGCAATTTCGTCAAAAGATCGCGGAAAAATTGCCGATTTTGGCAAAAGACCGCAATAAATCGCCGATTTTGCTAAAATATTGCTGATTTCGTCCGAAGATAGCGGGAAAACGCCGATGTTGACCGAAGATCGCTGGAGGGGGGGGGGGGGGGGGGGGACGGACTCACGATTCCCCCCCCCCTCGATTTCCGAAAATGTGATGCGAATTTCAAAAAAAAAAAATTTCATCCAGAATCACCCCTGAAGAGGGCAAAATTAACTATACTGGGCTAGAAGATACGATTCATTTTAATAATGTTAAAAAAAAAAAAAAAAAAAAAAAAATCTGTGCAAAACGTAAATAAAACGCAAAAAAAAAAAAAAAAAAAATCTAATCAAAAGTTGAGTTTCTATGGGCAGAACTACATTCATAGGATTATCTTCCTACCAAATTTTATAGTCTCGTGTGTACAGTTTTTTCTCCCCCCCCTCCCCCTTCAAAAACACGATATGTTGATAGCCAAACTTCTTTCCTTATTATAAGTTTAATTTAGAAAATTTTTTTTTTTTTTTTTAAGGGTTTATGATAAATTTATTTTATTTACAGATTTAAAAATTGAAATTATAATAAATAATTTCTTAAAGTTTGTAATAAAAAATGAAATTGAAGATTATTTAACATCTCTAATATTAACCAGTTGATCGAACCATGATGCAAATAACGATTTTGAAAAATCTCAAAATGTGATCAACATTTAATTTCCGATTAAAATAAATATTATGCAACTGAAATTCTAAAACAAACTGCCGAAGACAGAAAAAAAAAAATCTGCTCAATTAATAATATACTAAACAAATTCAACATTCTTAAAAAAATTATAAAAACTAAGTTGTTAATATTTCTCGAGCATTACTACCCTACAATTAAAATTATTCAAGAAGCATTCTTATTTATAGCGATTTTAATCACAAGATAATGTCCATAATTAATGGAATACGAAAAATTGATAATAATGACCTCGTATGCACCGATATAAATCAGCATATGAGGTCCATAAAATCTGCACGCTTCAAAATTTTCATTAAATTTTAACATTGTCGAGGTTTTTAACTACCTCTACCATTAAATCAAAATATAACAATAAAAACATTGGTAACTATTTAGTAAAAGAAAAAATGACTTATCTTTGTTTAAAGGATTTTTTGCTGACAGCTTTCTTTACCACAAGCCATTTCAGCTTTTTATCATCGGAAAAACAAGCACGGAATTACCAGATCTACAGACGTTTAGCATTTCAGAGCAGCATTATACTGACTGAGAAACTGGCCTCAGAGTCCGTCACCCCAATCGCTAATTTTCTTCCTTTAAAAGCGCCTATTGTACATATAAGAAGATGCAATGTACTATCAGAGGGGATATGGGGTTGGGTATCAGACTTGGTGACGACTAGCCCCGCCCCCTCCGCTTTCACCAAAAAACTGCCCCGTCCCAACCCAATAGATTTTAATTACTCAGGAACTTTTCCAGGGGCATTCTCTATTCAAGAAGCGGGGAGGCGTTTTCTCTTATACCGGATCAGAACCAACTGATGAGGTAAAAGAAACAAACATGACAAGCGAGGGAGAAGGAAAAAAAAAAAAAAACTAAACTGTGTAAAATAGAAGAATGTCACAAAAATTCAGTTCCGGTCTTGACCCAGCCCGTGTGAAAATCATTTTATCAGCCTGGTCCATGCAAAAATCGATAAAACTTAGCTTGGCACAAATTTTTTGGCATAAAACACACATTTTTAAATAGTCTTTTATGAGAATGTGTTACAGTCGGCTCTCGTTAATTCGAACTCGTCGGGACCACAAGAAATGTTCGAATTATCCGAAGTTCGAATTATGGAAAATATGAAATGAAAACATGCTTAATTGAGTGCTATTACAAAGGAATTAATGTTAGTGTTTTTTTAATTTATTTCGTTTGTTATCATTAGAATGACTTAATATTAAATTAGAATGTATAAATACATAAACTAATTAAAAAGATTAGAAACAAGCTCATTGGAAGAAAAATTTAAAGCGTCACTGATGGACAGACGGGATACTAAGAAAGCAAAACCCTATAATCAAATGCATTTACATTGGATTATAGGTATAATCGTTCGGAACAATTTTCACAAAAAGCAAAGAAAGAAAGTTATTCAAATGATCTGAAATCCATGAGAAAGAAATGAAAAGTGAAAAATCGGAATTCTAGTTAGTTCGAATTAATTGAAGTCAAGAGAAAATGAGTTCGAATTAATGAAAATTTTTAACATTATTATACCATTGAAAATTTCGGGACTTCATCTTTAGTTCGAATTAAGTGAAGATTCGAATTATCTGATTTCGAATTAACGAGAGTCGACTGTATTTCCATTTTCAAAATCGGTTCCTAAATAAAGTAAAATGTGTGAAAAAGAACTTGCCTATGACGGTCAATCACGCGAATAGACCCGCTTGCTAATATTAATTGCTAATCCTACAGAGAAAATAGTTTTTTTTTTTTTTTTTTTTTTTTTTTTAATTACAATATTTTTTACTGATTTTTTTTCTTTGTTTGCATTGTATAGCTGAAGTCAAACGCTACAAAGGCGGTTTCCATTTTTTTGTCTCTTTTCTTTTTATTATTGATTTATGAGAATGTGTAATTTCCATTTCCAAAATCGGTTCCTAAAATGAAAGTGTCCTTTTTAAAAATACCTGAAAATAAAATCAAAAAAAGTAAAAAAGAGCCCTTTTAGAGAGAGACCTCCACTGTGGAATAGAAAAAGAAATCACTTTAAAATATTGAAATTCAAACGAGATATATTTTAAAATTTCTATTACAGAATGAACATTAGCAAGCGGGTCTTTTCGCGTGACTGGAGTAGCTTCTAAAGCGGAAAAACGTGTTGATCCATGCAAAATGAATGTAAAAATAAGCGAGGAAAAATACAGTATTTATCTTAAATATATAATAAATATCACAGCTTAGACTGCTTCTTTAAAAATGAATATTATAAAAACATAAATAAAAGAAAGTTAAAAATAATATTTTTGGTCAGAATTCCTCGTACGAATAAATTTTTAACCATATCGAATTAAAAACAAAAATTCAACCGAGCCGGGATTTTAATTTATATTTCCACCGGGCCGGTCTCTTAAGAAGTTTGGGCGTGCGAGAATTTCTAGGCCCCGGCCTGGTCCGTTTATATTTTTACATTTCTAGGCCCGTCGTTTTTCGTAAAGAAATTAGTGAAAAACAGGCCCGGCCCGATTAGACCCGACACAATTTCTACTATTTAGAAGAAATTCAAATTTGTATCATATAGTTAAGATTCCTTTAAAGAATACTACACACATATTAGTGGGATGAATTTACAGCGTAATTTACAGAAAATACACAGTAGCAACATTAATGATTACTTAGATTCTTAGACTTTCAACAAAGAATTAATTAAAGAATATGATATGGAATAAAAGAAAAAAAAAGTTAAAAACATAACTTTTGAAGCTGTATAATAAAAAGAAGATTTATGAAAATATTTTGATTTCATTTATTAAAGATTTCCTCAAATCTAAAGGAACTAATTATTGTTACATTTCTGAATTCATTTCTTTTCGAAATCACATATGATTAGCAGGTGTTCTTATTCAGAAAATATGTAATTGAATGACGTCATCCATTTTTTGATAAAAGAAATTAAAGAAAATGTAATCAAAACGAGCGTTTTGAATCGAATTTCCGAAAGCGAGACCGTTGGAAAATAGTCTACAGTCACACAAGAAAAATCTCTTATATCTCAACAAGTAGCGTATTTATCTAAAATGGAAAACGATATTTGATTTCAAATCCATTTAATAGTCAGGCTTGTCAATTTTATACTTTTACAGCTAAAAATTGGTCCGAAAAATTGTCAAAATTTAACATTTGTAGGTGGTTAATAACCACCTACAAAAACCACCAAGAAATATATTTCCAAAGATTACATTAACAGAAGTTCATTAATGTTATTAATATTTTTACAAAATATAATGTCTGCCTTACACATCTTAAGCCCAGTTAAGTCCAGTTCCGGCCCGGCTCAACTATTTAGAAAAACAATGCAAACCTGATCTTGGCCCTGTACGAATCTGCTAAAAAAATATTAAGTCCGGGTTAGGCATATTAAGTCTGGGCCGGGCCGGGTTCTGAAGACTCGGGCCGGGCCGGACTAATTTTGTTGTTCCAAGTCTTAACGGACCTAAATAATCAGTTCCTGTTGAATCTTCCCGTATGTAAAGCATTTTCTCGACGTGGCAAAGTCTGTTCATAAATCAGTAAAGTTTGGCTTGGTCCAAAAACTTTTGTAAAACAGACATATACTTTTAAGTCGTCATTATTCTACAATTAAACATTAGAATTTATTCTTTTTAAAGAATCGTAATCACTAAAGCGTCTTAAAATAGAATTAAACACATAAAAAAAGAACATGATTATGACGGAATTTTCGTTTAAACTGAAAACTGCAAATTTCTTTTAAACTGTTCATTCATGCAAAATGAATACAACAATACGCGAAAAAAAAAATTTATATATTAAACATTTACATCTGCTAAGAAGGAAACGTATTTTTTTTTTTTTTACTCACCCATCATACGTAGTATAGGGTAAGTCTTGCAATCGTTTTGAAAATCGGAAAAAATTTTTGACGGATTTACACGTTTTAGATAGTGGAGATTCCGAAAAACATATTTTTAGAAAAAAAAATTTGCCGTCTGTCTGTCTGTCTGTAAATGCTCTATCTCCCGAACAAATTGAGATAGAGACTTGAAATTTTGTATGTAGTTAGAATGTAAGAATGGGACGAACCCTATTTAATATCAGCAACCTCGATTATCCGGAACTTTTTTTCGGACTCTCGAAAAATTCGTTCTGATGAAAGGTATGTAAAAATTTTCGAATTTTTTTGTTCTAAGGAATGGACGTAAAAGGCAATAAAATAACACACATTTTGCATATAGAACGAAGTCGATCGGATTATTAGTTGCCGAGATATTTGTAATCTTGTTTTCCACATTCTTCGATTTTTCATGACCCTGTATTTCATTCAAATTTCAATTCAGAAGTATATTTTAATTGGAAATGAGATGCTTAATCCGACGCAGTTAATTGTTAGTTAATAGAATTATTATTTTTGGAGTTATAAGGATGTTTCTTTTACACAGTTCGGTACTACTTGAGTAATTTGGTGTTTTATATAATTTGTCGAAATTGGTACATCAGCAGTTCTTTAATATAGCATTACTATGTATATTAACAATATTTAAATTTTGTTTATGAATTGCAATGCATTGTATAAATAGTTTCACATGTTTTATTTTCATATACATATCCATGATGGGTAAGTATTACGGTGGCCCCCAACGACTAGTTTTTCAGTGTCTTAGATTTTACTTTTACCATAAACCATTTTTTAGATTTTTTTTTTTTTTATGTATTAATAATACTAATGATAACTGAAACATTTACATACAATAAACAAAGGTTCATTAAAAGCGTAAATATCGCAGTCTATGGCATTTCTGAATAAATAGAGATTATAAACATGGCAGAAAATAAAAGACTTAGATAAGTTTTTTTTTTTGGTCTGAATTCTTCCGTTAGAATAAAGATCAATGTTCTGTAGAAATTCACTCGAGCAGGGCCGGGTTCGGACCGAAATTTTAACTCTCGGGCCGACCCGGGTCGGGCCAATTTTTTTTCATTTGGGCCGGGTTTTTGTTTTTTGTATGGACATAACTGAACTTTTAACTTTCATATCATCCATTATTATTTTTATTTGTTTTGGCCTGATCCTAGCTGCGCTTTTTTCGATGGGTCGGGCCGGTGGGCCCGATCGTGGAAATTTCGGCTCATGTAGACATCTGATTCAGCGTCATTAAGTGTATGTATGTAAATGCATAAATAAAATATAAGTTGCTAATTACGATAAAACTGCTGACATATCGACAAACTGCAATGTTGAATGTGTTAGTTGTGCCACTTTGGCCCTATGTTGTTTATCAAAATAAGGCATATCTTATTCCTTATACACTATATTGCCATTGATTATGGGACACTTGCGATTTTAGACATTTTACTAAATATCTAGAAAAATGCATGAGGAATCATCTCGAAACTCTTAGTGCATAAATATAATAGTATACGTCATACATCTCCGTAAAGATTTTTTACCGAAATGCCATAGGGGACCGTCAACAAATTAAAAAAGAATGAATATCTTTTGAATAACCCTGTCAAAACTAATGTAGCAAAAGCACTCAAACTCTAGATTATGATTGAATGCCTTATTGTAATACACTGTGTTCATTTTTATGCAAATAGCATGCACACTCGCAGAGTAATTAAGGTTTTTATAAAAATGGTCCCCAATTTTTCCAAGTTTTTCCATTATAATTTTCAGAGTTCTTAGTATAAAATAATATTTTTTTTCAGAAAATATGACAAACAACATTGCACACAGTACCCTGTAATCAGAATTAAAAAATAATAAAAATTGTATGAAAAATGAGTAGGTTTACTATATAATATTTTACTGTGCATGCGTCAAAGATATCAAAATTTCATTTGCATATTATGTTAGCTAAATGTATAGAGCAACTTTTGTAAAAGTCTCAAAATCATAGCTTGAAAATTCTGAAAGTAATCGTCTATAGAAAAAGGACAAAATCCGTTGTTTCCAAAATGAAGCAAAAAAAATGAGGGATTTTATCCAAATGCAGTAGTACATCCCATATTGTGTATTCTATATTGACACTAATCAATGAATATAAGGATACAACCCCTCTTGTTTTTGCTTCATTTTGAGAATAACGGATTTTCTACTTATTCAATTGACGATTATTGTCAGAATTTTCAAGTTATGATTTTGTGACTTTCACAAAAGTTGCTCTATACATTTAGCTAACAAAATATGCAAGTGAAATTTTGATATCGTTGACGCATGCGCAGTAAAAAATTATTTAGTAAACCAACTCATTTTTTATACAATTTTCATTATTTTTTAATTCTGATTACAGGGTACTGTGTGCAATGTTGTTTGTCATATTTTCTGAAAAAAATAATATTTTATATTAAGAACTCTGAAAATTATAAGGAAAAAACTTGGAAAAATTTGGGATCATTTTTATAAAAACCTTAATTACTCTGCGAGTATGCATGCTATTTGCATAAAAATGAACAAGGCTTATTACAATAAGGCATTCAATCACAATCTAGAGTTTGAGAGCTTTTGCTACATTAGTTTTGACAGGGTTATTCAAAAGATATCCATTCTTTTTTAATTTGTTGACGGTCCCCCTTTGGAGTTTCGGGAAAAAATCTTCACGGAGATGTATGAAGTATACTATTATATTTATACACTAAGAGTTTCGAGATGATTCCTCATGTATTTTTCTAGATATTTAGTAAAATGTCTAAAATCGCAAGTGTCCCATAATCAATGGCAATATAGTGTATAAACAATCTAACAACGTGCATCTGTAAATTAAAAAGGCAAGAATGAAGATTTATTTATTTATTATCTCAAACTTGAGCGATTATGATGAAAGTAAGTTTTCTTTTCCATTGATATTTATATATATATTGATACCACATGCAGTTTTATTAGTTAAAATGAAAAGAAAGATTTAGCTTTTCTGAAATACTAAGGTATGAATGATATGACTGTCGGAGTTAAGGCGAGGGTGCTAAGAATGATGCCCTTGTTCATATTTCTCCTTTTAGTCTTTTTTTTTTTTTTTTTCAGCAAAAGATCGAGGGGCTGGGGAAAATCCACTTTTTGGTTTAATTTTCGGAGGGGGGGGGGGGAGAATATTTTTTGAGTTCAGTTTAAACAGTAAAAGTATAATGAGTTGCAGGTTGAAAAAAAAATATTTTTGAGGGTTCCTGTCAATTATCGCATCGCTCTTGTATACCACATCGCTAGTGTATACTTTTTTTTTTTTTTTTTTTTTTTTTTTTTTTTTTTTAAATAGTGTATACATTAAATTTTTTATTCAGTGATTAAAAGGTTAAAACTTCACTTGTAGTAACATAACAAAAGTAATTAAAAAATTATAGTTAGTTTGGCGTGTTTGCGTAATTCTTTGAAATTACTTGTATGTATTAGGCTAATCACTTGTATTTATTAGGCTAATGGTCAGCGCCGTGCGAAAGGGGGGGAGGGGCTGTCTCCCTGGGCACTGAAGTTTAGGGGGCGCCAAATTTATACTACCAGCATCATTTTGGGGCTGTTAAAAGAAAAAGGTGGAGTAGGAAGCGCCAAATTGAAACTTTGTCCCGGGCGCAGTTTTTTATTCGCACGCTCTGCGTATGGCGGGAGTTTAACTACTCTAGACGGGAATTAAAATGTTATCACCTACGATTTTTTTTTTTTGTGTGTGTGTGCGTGTGTGTGTGTGTGTGTGTTTGTTTTTATTGGTTTATGCTTGTACAATAGCAGAATCGATGCATAATCTTGCTCCCT
The DNA here is from genome assembly GCA_964019185.1 of Maratus speculifer. NCBI lineage: Eukaryota > Metazoa > Arthropoda > Arachnida > Araneae > Salticidae > Maratus > Maratus speculifer. Next base: position 173,607,527 of record OZ025295.1, read on the forward strand.
GAAATAGCGGTGGAAAGAAAAGAACGGACATAAAAAAGGAAAGTTGTAAAATAAGGATACTGAATTGGATTTCAAAAGATAGCATCACAGGTCGAGGAACAGGGGGCATAGTTCAGCTCAAACAATGCTATTGTCCAGTTTTAACTTGCCGTAGGTATCTTATTTTCTCTTCGTTCTCCTCCAAATCCTTCTCTGACCACCCAGGGTTTCTGTCATTGGTTTCCACCCACCAGAAAAAGGGGACAAGTAAAATAGAAAGTATAAGTAATTTAGCAAGAAGCTATGACAAGTTGATGGGAAAAAACAGGGTGTTTTTGAAGTGGAGTTTCTCTAATTCATGGATTGAGGAAAACCTTAAACAATCGTAGCGATTGCCGGGAAAGATTCTGGGCACATTTGACTATTTTTTAATATAAGAAGGGCGCATTTTACCAATTTTTGAAAGGGCGGGGCGGGATTTGCCGATTTTAAAAGGGGCGTGGTGCTGCGCCCTCCAAAAATGGCCTAGCGGGAACACTATTAAACATTTACATCTGTTAAGAAGGGAATGCATTTTTTTCGTTCCAAAGCGATTTTCGTCTTTGGAAATTTTACCATATACCGCTTTTTCAATTTTTTGTCTCCATTACAGGGAATATGGATTAATTATACTAGTGATAACCGAAACATTTACATACAACAAACAAAGATTCATTTAAAAGCATAAATATCGCAGCCTATGGCACTTCTGCATAAATTGGAGATTATAAACATGAAAAAAAAAAGACTAATATAATTTTTTTTGGTCAGAACTCTTCCATAAGATTAAAGATCAATGTTCTGTAGAAATTCACTCGAGCCGGGCCGGTTTCGGGCCGAATTTTAAACTTTTTTCCGGACCGGGCCGGGTCGGGCCAATATTTTTTTCGTTCAGGCCGGGCTCGGACCGAAATTTTAACTTTCGGGCCAGGCCCGGGCCTGGAAATTTCGGCCCGTGCAGACCTCTAGCCTATGCATCCTAATCCAAGTTATCCAATCATTTTATTCTTTAAAATCTAATTTTTTTTTTTCTTTTCAGCTAGTAAAAAAAGAAATAAAAGAAGTTAGTACTAAAAAAAAGTTTCACTCTGTATGCCTGTCTATGCCTCCAGGATGGCTAGTAAAATTTATTGCACATACCTAGCTGAAAATTTTTTTAAGGGCCAAAGATTCTCATAATGCACATGAGACTCAGAATTTTAAATTTCTAAGGAAAAGTTGAGTCATTAATTAACAATTACAAGACACACTCATTAGAAACTCATCTCAGTTCTTGCAGGAGGAGAGAGCTGACGCATGCGTAAAAGCCTTATTTACACTTTATTTTGTATTAAAATGCAGACTAATTTTCTTTCATTTTGCATCTAGTTTGCCACTCACTTCAAGCAGAAATTTCTGGTTTGAGTCGCATACAACCTGACTTTAATGGAGACACAGGGGTCAGTCTAGGCTTTTATCACAGGGTCCTGTTTTTTGTGAAATTGTAAAAAACCTAGTTATCATTTTATGAATTTGTTGTCTTATTCAGTGTTCTTTTTACCTGATTTTAAGCGTTTTAATAAGACCTTCAGGTATAAAAATAGCTAGATAATAGATTCTTTGCCAACTTCATCTAGTGACATAACAAGTGAAATTTTGTTTTAAAAAGATTAAAAAAAGAAAAAAAAAATCTTTTTTTTTTTATTTAAGAATTTTATAAAGAAGCCTTTTTTAAGTTGGAAAAATTGTGAAGAGTTTTTTAAAATATCCAAATTTTCTGAAACTGATCACTGACAAAGCTAGTACAGAGGTGCAAGACTGAAAATTATTCAAAAATTCATTTATTTGAATCTGTTAAGCAAAAACATAAAATTTGATATAGCAATTATGTTTAAAACGTAAATGTTCTAAGAAGAGAGCATTTGTTAAAATATTACAGATTTAAAAGAATGAAATGATTGGATAATAGGAAATTTTAAATTTGACAACCAGGTTTTCATTAGGATGAAATGCTTTCAAAAAAGAGTTTTAAATCTTAGATGAAGTGTAATGGAATGAATGTCCTAGAGTTATATATATACTATAATTTCTCAAAAAAAATTGTCAGCCTAGAAACCTTAAATTTGGAAATAAATGTGCATGGTTTTTTAAATTATTAATTTATGAGAATCAAAGATATGAAAAATCTATTATTTATCAGACTAGTATTAGATATAACAATACTGAGCAATGGCATTCTAAGTCAATTCAATATAGTGAATCAAAATACATTAGCAGTATAAAATTAAAATATTTGTTTATAAAAAAAAGATTTGAAACTACTAAGCTTATTTTTAAGTTTCAGTGGGTAATAGCTGATAAACGAAATTCCTAAGTAAACTCCAATGTATCTATTTTTTTGGAAGAAGGTGGCTTGGTTTGGTTTATTTTTGTCGTCCGATTATCTACGCTAGGGATATAGGACCAGGAGGGAGTGCCCTTCGTGGGGGTCTTTCTAAGGGAACCTAACCCGTATTTACGCAAGGTTCGAAGAAAACCACGAAAACTCCGAACGGTTAGGCCGACAGCCGCGAATGGGTTTGAACCCAGCACCTGCCGTCTACCAGTTGAGAGATCCGTACCTCTCGGCCACTGGTGGGGCGGAAGAAGGTGGCTAGCTGCAAATGGATTGGAATGGAGATTTTCTCAGTAAATCAAATTTCACATTCACCTGATGCTTACAAGAATGAAGTTTCCTCAAAGTGTGATTCAATTAGTAACATTCTAATTATTATCAGCATTAAAATTTCCCTTTTAGTAAGCAAACAAAAATAACTTGGCATTTTGTGCAAAGCAGCAGACTTTACACATTTTTAAGGGTGTATTTGAAAAATCGCTTTTCCACCTTCAACAGCTCAAAATTTTCAGTTACAATTTCAGACATTTTTAAAAGTAGAAACATGAAACTTATTGGGGTGATTTTTGAGGTGATGTATAAGATGCCGTGTGATGTAATTTATCACTGAATTCATTAGAATTTGATTTATGAATAATTACCTTCTCAATAGGACACTTTTTCTTCGTTCCCAAATCTCCCACTTCGGAAAAATAGATTCAAAATGCCGTTTCTGATTGCTTTTCTTGCAATATTTTCTGCATTTATCAAAGAATCGACAATCACGTAAACCTTGTGTACTTTCTAAATAAGACAATTTGCCAGTTTGATGCATATGAGAGCAAAAATTACTTTAAAAATAAATCGGAAAATAAGCAGTTTGAATCAAAATACACCCTTAAATAAAATGTTTTAGCAAAAAAGCAAAAACCTCTTATGTATTTTAAATAGTGTTTTCATTTAAAAAAAAAAAAAAAAAAAAAAAAAAAAGATCATTGTTGAAGTATTGATTTAATGTAACATAAAAACATTAAAAAGTTAAAAACTTCTAGGTTATAGAAGAGAATGACATCAATTTATATTTTTACAAAAGAAATTAATAAAATTACTCAAATGCAGCCATCTAAATACAAAAATTTTACTGACAAATTCTAAAGAAAAGTTGTAAAGCGTTTATTAAAGAATTGAACTATACATACCTAAAGTTAGATCCAAAACCTCTACTTTGTTGTAATGTTTGAGCAAACATTTCATATTTTCTTACATCACCTTCACTGACTGATTTCCTTGCAAATTTCATAGCCTCTTCAAAATGTTCCCGAGTTATTTCAGGTACAGGATCAAAATCATCAGTATCCTAGATTTAACAAAAGCCAGAAGCAAAAATTAAATCAAGCTAATGCAGATTATTACAAATATAAAAATGAAGCCTATTTTTAAAAACCATATTTTTGATCCATGAGTTAAAAAACATAAACTGATCCCCCCCCCCCTCCACCTCTCTCTCAAGACTATACGATTTATAAATACTCATAATTTAACATTGAAATATGGTAATAAGAAATAACAGTCAAATTTAAAGTTGAAATTAACAAATACTCAAACAATAAAATTCTACTCCTATATGAGAAATAACTTTGGATCTTACTCATAAAAGGTGTTTAACTTTGTAATAGTTTGCCAAGAAAAACAAGATTATTGCATTCCACCGTGAAGTAATGAGGAAATGAGAGTTTGTTCAGAAACATGAAAACTACAAACAATGCTATTTTAAATAGTTTGACCATAAACAGATATGTAATTATTAAAACAAAATAAAACTATTCTTCCATAGTATTTTGCTGCAAATAATAATAAAAGACAAAAAGAGAGCAATGCTTGTTTTTAGAATTGTTTTAATAAAATATATATAGTATAATTTAATATTAGTCAAAAATCTATCCAAAGCACAGTGGGGTAAAATCCTGAACAGCTGGCCAAAAGTCTAAAAATAAAGTTTCTATTTAAAAAATATTGCTTATACAGATAGATTGATTGTTGATTGATTGATTTTTGACGGCCGATTATCTGCGCTAGGGATATAGGACCAGGGGGGAATGCCCTTCGTGGGGGTCTTTCTAAGGGAACCTAACCCGTATTTACGCTTATACAAATAGAATAATGTCTAGAATAATATTTGGGGGGGGGGTCTATATTTATATAATCTATATTTATAAAAAAAGGTTTTCATTATGTCTTGATAACCTATATCTTTTCAAATATAAGGCTTCGAAAATTATCTGTAGTGAATTAAAAAGAGCAAGACAATGATTCCTTGAAACATGGGCAACATTTTTCCATATCATCCGATTTTAATGCTTTAAAGTGGATTCATACATCGATATAGTGTAAATTATATTAAGCACATTGTTATGTTATAAAAACCTTACATGACATTTCCTAATTAAAATAACATTTGCATAAAATAAATATTTGTTTTTTATTTATTAAAGTAAACAAAAGTTAGAATTCAATAATTATTCAATAATTTTATTTTTCAAATAATAAAGTTTACCATTAATATTTTCTATTTAAAATTAATTTCAATGATTTATCAACATTTATTAAATTAAATAATATTTACTTTCAGCTAAACTCTGTTTTTAATTTTAATTTTTAATCTTAATTATAAAAAATATAAAATCTTTATTTTTAACTATTCATAGTTCTATCTATATTTAATGAATAAAAATATTTTTTCTCCCTCTTCTGGTGAAATTTTAGTAAGATTGTTCCTCTACTTTACCAGATATACGTCAAAATATATTTCTAGCTTTTCATCTTTTTAAAATGACACAGGCTTTCTTTTATCCCTATCCTGATGCCATCATTTTGCCCACACATTTCAAAAAGACAACTTCTCCTTTTATTCAGTCCTTTGCAAATAGAAATCTATCAAAATGCAGAAAATTATTAAAGTCACAAAGAATTTTTTTTTTAATGATCTGATTGAAGTTGCAAGTTAAATTTTCACAGTCAAATCTATATTTTGAATCCGACTACATGACTTTGATGACAAAATAGTCAAGAATTGTTAGTTGAAAGTTAATTAAAGATTACATTAAAAATAAAGTGGGATTATTCTATACCAATAAAAGAATAGAAGTTTGCATGCAATAGCTAGGAAAATCTACCAATTGTAGAGATCTGAAAATTTGAATGAGAACAATTCAAAAGGTTTTAATAAACAAACTTGAGGGTGCTCAGATTTTTCACTTTTTGATAGTTAGCGAAGATATTGAAACCACAACAAATGATTATGAAAAAGACCTTTTCAAAATGATGTGCAATATCCATTCTGATGATCACTAGTAAAGATCCAAAGGAATTCAGAAAAACAAACCAGACAATCTTTTAGAATGTGCTTTAAGATCTCTAAATGATGCAATACGTTTTAAAAAATAACATTAAAAAAAATTAGATTTTTATTTTTTATAAGTAGAACTTTGATAATTCTAGTACTTTTACTGGTACCTTGATATAGCAACTGAATTAAATTGCCAAATCAACAATAAATGCTCATAACTGGTGTTCTTATGTTCATTTTGTCTTATCTTAGATCAATTTTGAAATGCCCCAAACTAAATTTTTGGGATTAAAAATCAGAAAATCTGGGATTAATGGGAGGAATACAGACCAAATGAATAACTTGAAACTTCTGCAAATACTCTTAATAATAAAAGAAATTGCTATGTTCTATACTGAATTTAAATACAAGTACTTCAACTTGATTTACAAAAAATGTTGATGAATTAATAACAATTTTAACTTACCATTGCTGCAGCTGCTTCAGGATTTTGCTGTCTTTCTTTTTCTCGTCTTATTTCTGCTTCAATAGCTTCTCTTATAGCTAACTTACAAGCACGCTGACATACTTCTGTCAAGTCAGCTCCACTGAAGCCATTAGTAACTTTAGCAATATAAGTAAGCTCCACTTTCTAGAAAAAGAAAAAACCATAGTGTTTAATTTTTTTTTTTTTTTTTTTTTTTTTTTTTAATGGTATTTTACAGGTAGATTATGCATGGAATCAAAATTATACAAAACTGAATAAACTATTCAGCAAGTAATTAGTGCACATTTCATGCTTTTATATCAATTTGTATGTAACACTTTAAAAGCTGGTTATATACTTTTGTTGTTGTTTGTTATTTTTTTAATTTATTTTAGATATAAACCATAATGAAAGATACTTTATGAATGGTGAGCCTTGGAAAAATTATAAAACTTATTTTTTTAAATATGAATTTTAAGCAGAATTAGCAAAATTACATTCTAAATATTTATTTTTATACTGAAAACTCAAAGTTAGACATTAAAATCTTCTAAATTACAGAATTATATGTTCAAGACTAATATAATTCTTGCTGTGATAATCATGCATTGTAAAAATATAATGGAAACATTTAAAATGTCAATGCCATAAAAAAAAGCAAAAAATTATTTTTTTTTTAAAAAAAGGACTTTCTACTATAAAAGGGAAAATATTAAACATATCATAAGTATTAAAAAATGATCTTCGTGAGCAACAAAAAAGGTTAATATGTTTTTAAGCATGAAAAAGTGTTTGAAGAGTGCTTCAAACTGTGCATAAAAAAAGACAAGGGGTCCCTTCTTGGCTGCAGCTCACTGTCAATGTTCAAATTAGAAAAAATCATACTTGCGCTTTTCCCATAAAAAAGAAATTAGTCATAATTACGATAAAAATGTGTACTGCAAAGACACAGCCAGGAAAACGCAGCGTAATTAAACATGAATGTAAGGCGAAATAATACCAGAAACCTTAGTTTATGCAGTGTATCATACTCACTGCAGTGCCACCACAGCATAGAACTGCACAGAAAACAGATTTGTAGTGCAGTTGTACTGCAGAGTCAACAGTGCAGTTTACATGTAAGGCAGAATTGAAATTTTACTAAAAAGAAAGACGGGAAGATTTATGCAAATTTCTTTTGTAGAAAAAGCACAAATATGATTTTTCCAAATTTGGCACTGACAGTGAGCTGCAGCCAAGGGACCCCTTGTCCTTTCTCATGCTCAATTTGAAGCACTTGTCAAAAAACTTTTTCATACTTAAAAACATATTAACTTTTTTTGTTGATCACCAAGATCATTTTTTAATACTTGTCATTAAAATTTTTTGATAAAAACGGACGATTTTTTATATCTTGAAAAGCAAAATATTTGCTGCTGTCAAAATTTTATTATTGTATTAGAATAATTAAGAAAGTTATTGCATTTCCATATAAAATGCATGATGTCTGAAAAAAAAAAAACCCCAGGTGTTAAACGAAAAAAATTATAGTGTGCTCATAACTTTATTCAAAGAACTGTATGTTTGGCAATAAAAACAAATAACTATGTTTATTACGTGATTTATTTAATTTGAATAAATTACATTACATAAATAAAAAATTTATATTTATTTAAACTTGGTGGCAATGAATAAAAAAACTACAACAGCAACAACAAGAAACAATGTTCAACTGGAGATTTAAGACACAAATTCGATTTTCTCAGCGATCGTCAAACATAGAAAAATGATAAAAAATTCTATTTTAAGTTTTACCAAAAGGATTAAAATAAACCAAAAATGGAGTTAATCCATCCACAGGATCATTAGCTATCGCTTGTTGAATTTTAATTCTTCATTTTTTTGTTATAAATTAAATAAACTACAATAAACTATTATGATTTTTTTTAATGTTAACATTTTATTCGTCTTGTCGAGTTCTATCTTTGAAAAAAAAAAAAAATCACAGTTCTCAGCGCAACTTGTAGCCTCAAAAATAGTGGAAATAGTGACTGAAATTCCTTCAAAAAAGTGATCAAATAGTGACTAAACAAACAATTAATTTTGATAATTAAGTACAGTATAAATGATGCCTGACAAATTTTTTGAATGTATTTGAACCCTTTAAATATTGATTTACTTTAAAAAAAAGAAAAAAACTGCATATGAAGCATCTTTTTTTTTTAATGAATCCAGTTTTGCCGCACTGATTAGGTAAAATCGGGTACCTATTTAAAACTCTGGGAAAATTCGTTTTAGTAAAAAAAAAATTATTGTTTAATACAGTAAAAAAATACATTTTTGTTATATTTAGCAAAACAAAATTGCACACGTGTTTTTCCATGTGTTAAAAATAATTGGATGATGGGGAAAATGATTGAAAAGTAACCTCCTTTAAAAAAATAAAGATTATAAACATAAAAAGGCTAAAATAATTATTCCAGAAATAATCAGCTTAAATAATCAAAGTTCCTCATACGGAACAATTTTTAACCAAATCAACATAAAAATCCATGTTTTGTAGAAATTCAGTGATGCTGGTTGCAGAGGTTTGCACGAGCCGGGACGACAGAATGAAGACGAAAATTCAAACGGGCCAGCAAACAAAATAAACGGGCCAATCCGGCAAAAAAAATGAACGGGCCGGACCAAAAAAAAAATTAAGCAATATTGAACTTAGTTGTTCTCAAGATGTCTAGAACAGACACTATGTTTTAAAAGTATTAATAGCGATAATGAAGTTCTGTTAATGTAATCTTTGAAAATATACGCAAGATGGTTTTTAATTTCACTACTCAACAATGCAAAACTTGACACATTTTCTGACTGATTTTTAACTGCAAAAGGTATAAAATTGACAAGCCTGACTGTTGAAGAGATTTGGAATCGAATAGTGTTTTCCATTTTTGGAAAATACATTAACTATCGAGATATGAGAGATTCTTGTCACGTGGCTGCAGATTTTTCTCCCTTTTATGCTGTCGCTTCCGAAAATTCGATTCAAAATGCTAACTTTTCATTATTTACTCAAAGATGTATTGCTTATATCAGGAAAAAATGGATAATGGTATTCAATTACATATTTTCTGAATAAGAATACCTGCTAATCTTATGCGTTTTCGAAAAGAAATGAATTCAGAAATGTATCAGAAACTCCCATTAGATTTGAGAAAATCTTTAATAAATGATCTAGAAATATTGTCATAAATCTACTTTTTATTCAAAAGTAAGTTCAAAAGTAATGATGTTTTAACTTTATTTTTTTTATTCTAAATTATAATAATTTTTTAGTGAATTCTTACAGAAATGTTGAAAATTTCAGAATGTAAGTAATAATGTTGCTATTGTATATTTTCTGTAAAATATACTGTAAAATCAGCCCATAAACATGTATGCAGTATTCTAAAAAAAAAAAAAAAAAAAAAAATCTTAATTATATGTTAAAAATCTGAATTTTTTCGAAATAGTAGAAATTATGTCGGGCCTGTTTTCAATGATTTCTGTATGGGCCGTGCCGAACTTTTGACTTTTACACCGAGCCAAAATAACTTTCGTTCGGGCCAGGCCTGGAAATTCAGGTTCATGCAGACCTCTATCGGGTCGAGGCTAAGGACAAATTTTTAACTTTTTTACGGGTTGGGCCAGTAACTGCATTCTACGGACAAGCTGGCCAAACTTTTAAGTTTTTTAACGGACCCGGCTATTATTTTCTGTACAGTCTGGGGCAGTCGACCATGAAATTTCGGCCAATCCACACCTCTAGTTTGACTGCTCCTAGTTCCTATCTAAGAAACTTTAATTAATACAAAAAAGATCTTTTATATAAAAATAAAAGCAAAATAATTCGAGCATATGCTCAAAAATTCTCTTTTGTGCAATATACGTGATATAAAAGACACAGAATTGCACCATCTTTACAACCAACCAACCAGTCAAATGAGTCGAGAGTTGACTCTTCAAATCGACTCATCAATCAAGTGGGTAGACTCCTTGAAAGGAGTTGAAATACACAACCCTAAGGACGATTCACATACAGAGATCGTCGTCGTAGTAAGATCGAACACACTTGATAAGTAACAAATCACGTGCAATCCCATATGGGGACAGTCTCATGTAGGGAGAAAGGGGTGTAAAGTAGACAGAAGCATTGGTTCTTCTTTTTAGCAAGAGACGGAAGAGGATTTCGCAACAAAATGGATGTGCAAAAACGGTGCATCTGTTGCAAGAGCCGATTCGCCGCCATCTTGTTGCAAAATTTTTTTCATCGGTCTGAGATTTTCGAAGTTTTTTCCAAAAATAGTGGAAAAAGTGACTTGAAATTAAAAAATAGTAACAAAAAGTGACCAATGCGAAAAATAGTGACTTTTAGTGAAAATAGTGACCTGTGCTGAGCCCTGAAATCACTGTCGTACGTCAACTGGTTTGCCAGAAATTTCAAAAAGACGTTTGCATTTTTCATTTCTTAAACATATTATATCAAATGCTACCGCATTTGCTATGATTTAAATAGCTTAACCTAACAACTAAGTTCCACTTATTAGTTCATATTAATTTTACATATTAGTTCTACACTCCAACATGCATTGTTGTAGAGAAACTTTATCTATGCAACCAAATAATTGCAAAATGGATTTCATATGAGTTATAAAATTAAAACATTTCTAAATAAATGTTCAACTGCAAAAAGGACAACACAGCCTATAACACAGAACAAATTAAATTGATAATAAAAATGATATTTTACCTTAGAAATAGGGGACTTCCTAAGATTTGCCTTTAATATTGATTCTCTAGATTTTTCATCTGGTAATGGAATATAAATCAGCTGATCTAATCTGCCTGGTCGAAGAATAGCAGGATCAATAATGTCTGGTCTATAAAAGAGAATTCACATGTTACAGACTAGTAATTTAAAGCGCCTTATAAATCAAGAAATTTTAATTTGATTTGAATATTCTGATAGGTACTACAATACACTAAAAAGCAATTTCTCTAAAACAATAATATTTTAAATCAGGGCCGTAGCTAAGAGGATGCCAGGGAGGGCCATACCTCCCCATCCTAAAATATTTTGAGCCTCCCCTGAAAAAAATTCCGAGGTCATTAGATAAATTTCTGTTCCAAAAATGCAAATGAAATTATCAAAAAATCTAGTTTTAAGGTCCTTTCCCAGTTTGCAGAAATACTAAATTTTAACTAAAATAAGCGTTTCAACACTTGCACATCCTAGCACATATGAAACTAACATGTATAATTTTGCACTAGTTATACACTCGAATTTTTCATTCTGCATCCTATTCTTTTCCTAATATAAGATTAAATTATTAGAAACAGTTTAATAAGAAACATAGTATCTACAATGTGAATATACATTATTTATCTTTCTGAATCAGAGAGAAAGAGTAAAAATTAGTCCCCTGCAATTTTTTTAGCCCCTCCCCCTCCCATTATTCACTTCTAGCTACAACCTTGTTTTAAATATCCAAAACTCTTACCACAATTAAAAAACACACAAAAATAAAAGGTTTTCCTTGAAAAAAATTATGGATGAATGAAAATTACAGAGGTGAACAGAAGTACAAGTAAAGCAAGTTCAAAATGTTATAAATTGAACTTTAGCTAAGCAATAAAATGTAAAAACAATTCTTATAAATGCAAAATAGTTTTTGAATTTTTATTGGATTTTTTTTAATTTTAGAAATCAGGATAAAACATCCAAAAGTGCAACCGAAATATAAATAAACACAGCTTAAGAAAAAAAAAAAAATCTTAATGAATACTTAAAAAAACTTCTGAAATTAGAAGGGTTCCCAGCAAAACATTATTAGGAAATTCCCTGATTTTCCCTGACCAAATTAAAAAAAAAAAATCCATGACTTTTCCTGACCAAATCTAAATGGCTACTTATTTTCACAATCCTTTGTTAAAACCCGTTAATTTTTTTTTTTTTTTTTTTTTTTTTTGAAATTGTTCAAGCTTTTTTCTTTCAACGGTCATTTGATGAATTTTGCCATCCTCCCCCCAAAACTGTTTGATGAAATTTGCACTGTTCTTCATTTTTTCACCAAGACTTTTTAGAAAATATTTGTAAATTCTCTGACTTTCCATTATGCTGGCAACCCTGTAGTATCAAACATAAATTAAGTCTTTAAACATTAAAAATTCACTAGCAATTTATATTTAATAGAAAAGTCACCTATTTGTAGCTCCAATAATAAATACATTCTTCTTGCTACTCATTCCATCCATTTCAGTCAATATTTGATTGATAACTCTATCAGCAGCACCACCTGAATTCAGAAAAGTTTAGCATCAATTGGTTAAGTTTAAAATAAGATCAAATTACAAAAATAATTTATTTTTGTAATTTCATGCACAGTAAAAAACTAACATAAAAATCACAACAATTTTTTTTTAAGATTTCTGTTACAGAATAATGAAAATTAAACATTTCTAGCAATTCTGGCAAATTAAAAAGATTTTAAAGTAATAAATGCATATAAAACTTTTTTTCCCGTTGCATGCAAGTGTACTGAACTTAACTTCATTTAGCTTCAATTGTGGCAGAAGAATAAAAATATCTATTACAAATAATTAATTTCTTGAATGTTTTAAAAATAGGTAATTTTGGATCAAAAAGTTTTATGATGACATAAATTTAACATCGAAACTAGGTCTAACATCTAGCACATGGATACAAGTTTGAAATTTCGCCAAGAATTTATTGAAAATATTTTGAATCCCCCCACTCCCTCACTTAATGAGCACATACACATGGCAATAACTTTTTTTTTCTTTTCTCGGTCTTAATACCCATTTTCCCATGACTTTTAAATAAAATTTGTTTATTTCCATATCTTTTGCTAAAATTTCTGTTTTTTTCAATGATTTTTATGTCTTAAACAATCTTTTGACAAAATTCATTTTTTTCCCCTCAAAATTCTACAATAAAAATAGCTTTTTAAAAAAATTTATTTATTTTTGCGATCTTTTGAAGGAGATTGTGTTTTTATTGCAATCTTTTGACGAAAGTAGTTTTTTCTGAATCCTTAGCCGAAATTTGCATTTTTTCTGCAATTTTTTGAAGAAATCTATACATTTTACACAATCTTGGCAAAATGTGCATTTTTTGGAGGGGGGGGGGGGGGAGGGGGCAATCCTTTGACAAAAATAATTTTTTCTGCACCCTTTGACAGAATAAGCATTTTTTCTGCAATCATTTAACAAAAATCATGTTTTTCTACCATTTTTTCACAAATTGTTTTTTTTTTTTTTTTTTTTTTGGCTGTCTTGACAAAAATTGAGTCTTTTTGCGATTCTTTGATAGAGATCACTCCATTTTCGATCTTTTGATGGAGATTGCATCTTTTTTACAATCCTTTGATGGAAGTAGTTTCTTTTCACGGTTCTTTGACAAGAATCGCATTTTCCTCTCCTCTCACACATATGATCCTTTCAAAAAAATTAATTTTTTATACAACCTTATGACGGAAAGCACCTCTTTTACATGAACTTTAGATAAAAATACCACTTTTTTTACTGCAATCATTTGAGGAAAATCACTTTTTGCAATCCTTAAACAAGAATTGCAAAAATGGAAATCTTATAATAGAAGAACTATAACATAACATTTCAGGGCTTGAAATTCAATTTTTCAGAGGAGGGGAGTCTCCCTCCCAACATTTATAAATGGGGGGGGGGTAGCTGTTTGGGAAGGAGAAAAATAATCTTTAAAAACCTACTGTTATTTTATGAGCTATTTAAAGAATTACACAAATACAGACATGACAAAATATCACTGAAGCAATTTTTAACAACTCAGAATAATTATGTAAAATATGTTTTTTATTTAAAAAAAAAAAGAGTAAGTCAAGATTTTATATAGTTTTTTTTAGTTTTCAAAAGGAATAAATTCCCTTCCTGTGCTAATTACTTTTCTTTCAGATCTAATAAACTCTGTTTTTGGTTCAGGTTGCATTTTCTGACGAAATTGACATCTTTTTTGTGATTCTGTGATGAAATTTACATTTTTTTAGCAGCCTTTTGACTAGATTCACATTTATTCAGCAACCCTCTGACAAAATTCACACCTTTTTTGCAATTCTTCAATGAAATGTGTGTTTTTTTAGCAGCCTTTTGACTAAATTAGCGTTTATTAACAACCTTTTGATGAAATTCACATTTTTTTCTGCGATGCATTGTTGAAATTTGCATGCTTTACACGATTTCTGACAATCCATATTTATTAAGCGATCCTTTAACGAATTTTGCATTCATTAGCAATCCAAAGGCGATTCTGTTCTGTATTTTCCGAAAATCACAAGTTTTTGGTTTAAAAAAAAAAAAAAAAAAAAAAAAATAGTTATTAATTTGGAAATTTTGACAAAAAACAACGAATTTCGACAAATCGTCATCCAAAAAAAATCAATTTCTCAAATCGTTCGCAGAAATTCGTAAATATTGTAAGAGGTTTGCGGGAAAACGCGAATTTCATTAGATAATTGTGAAAAAAACTCCAATTTCGTCTGAAGATCGTGAAAAAAAAAATCTGAATTTCATGAAACAATAGTGAAAAAAAAAGTACAAATTTCATCAAAGATTTGCAAAAAAAAAAAAAAAAAACACAAATTTCAGGTAGGGACCACATAAAAAAACGAAATTAGAGTAAAAAACCAGCAGGAAAACACAAATCGCAATTTTCAAAGGATCGCGGAAAAAAACAGTCAAAAGTAAATCTCTCTCTCCCCCCCCCCCCCCCCCTTAACACAATCTGCTGTAACTTTTCAGAAAATTTGCTGTAAATTTCAAAAAAGTTTTTACTCAGATTCACCCTTGAATAACTCTGACAAATTTGGCATTTTCCTGTGATCCTTTAAAGAAATTAGCATTTTTTTTACGATCATTTAATGAAGTTTACATTTATTTCGAGATTCTTTCAAGAAATTTGTGTTTTTAAAGCGGCATTTTGATATATTTGATTTCATATGCAGGGACGTGCGAAGAGAAAATATAATGTTCTTTTTTCTTCTTACCGGCAAAAAATGATGTTGGTAGTAGAAAATGGTGCCTCTAAATTTCTGCACTCAGGGCGACTGCCCCTTCGCCCCCACACCCCTGTGCACGCTTTCACACGACGCCATTTATACGGCGATCCTTTCACAAACTTCACAATTATTCCACGATGCTTTCACGAAATTCACGTTTATTCTGCAGTCATTTCATGAAATTCACATTTATGTCACAATCCTTTCATGAAATTTGTGTTTATTCAGTGATTTTTTTAAAAGAAATTCATGTTTAATTGAGATCTTTTAAGGAAAGTCAAGTTTTTTTTCTCGATTCTTTGAGAAAATTGGCATTTTTATTGTGATAATCTAACAAAATTTTCTGTGATCGATTGATGAAATTGATTATGAAAATATGCCTCGTGTCAAAGGCTATGAAAAATCGGTAATTATCCCGGAAATTAGGATACTATCCAAATTTCGGGGTAGATAAACGACATTTCATAGCTTTTGGAATTTAATGAGTTAGCTTTTTTACAAAATTTTAAACGGAATTGCTCCGTTCTTGCGGTGGTAAATCACACAAAACTTGTCAATCGTGGGGAAAAAAATTTGACGATTGGTTGTGAAAAAATAACGGGAATTCCAATGATTTTTCAGAGTAAAAAACTATCAAAATATGTCATTTAGTCACACAAAAATATCACAAAATTCGCAAAAAAAGTGGGAGTTAATTGTAGTTTTAAAATGCAAAATCTTTCAAAAAATTCTTGATTTTTTTGGGGCGGGAGCCTCCCGCCTATATTTTTGGGTGGGATTTCAAAATTTCGGGTGCGAATCCTGCCATCCCGCCCTGAAATTCAAGTATTTATTTATTTATTTATATTTTTTTCCATCAAACTATTTCCTTTTTATTCTTTACGTAGAAATCTCAATATAAAAATTATAATGCAGGGCTTGAAATTCAATTTTCCAGCGGAGGGGAGTCTCCCTCCCAACATTTATAAATGGAGGAGAATTTAGCTGATTGTGAGGGAGGAATTTTTTTTTTTTTTTAAACCTACTGTTATTTTATGTGCTATTTAAAGAATTACACGAATACAGACATGACAAAATACCACTGAAGAAATTTTTATCAACTCAGAATAATTATGCAAAATAAGTTTTTTATTTAAAAAAAAAAGTATGTCAAGATTTTATATACACTATTTAGTTTTCCAAGGGAAACTTCCCTGCCTGTGAAAAATTAATTTTTCTTTTTCAGGTCTAGTAAACTCAGTTTTTGGTTCAGGTTGATTTTAGGTTGAGTTAAATTGCTGCAACTTGGGTTTGGGTTAATTTAATTTTTTAAAAGTTAGTTCAGTATACATTATTTTTTATTAAAAATTATATAGTCTAACTTCGTTAACATTCGAATTTCGACAAATCGAATTTCGAAATCAATTTCGTAAATCACTCACAGAAAAATCATAAATATCATCAGACGTTCGTGGGGAAAATGCGAATTTCCTCAGATAATCGTGAGAAAAGTCAAACTTTGCCTGAAGATAATAAAAAAAAGTGAATTTCTTTAAACAATATTAAAAGAAAAAATACAAATTTCATCAAAAGATTCACGAAAAAAACTCAAATTTCGGATATGGATCACAGAAAAAAACAATATTGTCAAAAAACCTGTGGGAAAACAAAAATATCACAAATTTCGACAAAGGATTGCAAAAAATCTGTTAATTTTGTCAAAAAGTCGCAAAAAATCTGCAAATTTTGTTAAAATACCGTGAAAAATTGGTAAATTTTATAAAAAATTCTAAAAAATCTGATCATTTTGTCCAAAGATCGCGGAAAATCCGAAAATTTCGTCAAAGGACGGACCGTGGAAAAAACAGTCGAAAGTAAATCCTCCCCCTCCCCCCTCTCCTATCTCACACAATCTTCTGTAACTTTTCAGAAAATTTGCTGCGAATTTCAAAAAAGGTTTTTATTCAGAATCACCCCTGAAGAACCATCTGACCAATTTGGCTTTCTTTTGTGATCCTTTAAAGGAATTAGCAATTTTTTTTTTTCTATTATCGACAAAATTGTGTTTTTTCAAGCTCTATCAACAAAATTTTATGATCTTTTAATGAAATTCACATTTACTTAGAGATTCTCTCATGAAATTTGCGTTTTTTAAGCGGCATTTTGATAAATTTGGATTCATATGCACGGGCGTGCAAAGAGAAAACTGCGCTCGGGGCAAAGTTTCAATTTAGTCTTCTTTTTCTTCTTACAGGCCAAAACTGATATTGGTAATAGAAAATTGGTGTCCCTAAATTTCTGCGTCCAAGGCAACAGCATCCCCCCCCCCCTTTCACACGTCGCTGTTTAAATGGAGATCCTTTCACAAAATTCTCATTTATTCCGCGATTTTTTCATGAAATTCCCAGTTATTCCGCAATGTTTTCAGAAAATTCACATGTATTCCATGATGCTTTCATGAAATTCACATTTTCCCCCAATCATTTCACGAAATTCACGTTTATTCCACAATTCTTTCTTGAAATTCTTGTTTATTCCACAATTTTTTTTAAGAAATAAATTCGTGATTTATCGCGATCTTTTAAGGAAAGTAGGTATGATTTTTTGTGATTCTTTGAGAAAATTGGTGTTTCTATCGTGATAATTTAACAAAATTTTCTGCATTTCCATTTTTCTGCGAACAATTGATGAAATTGATTGTGAAAATAAGCAATTCAGCTCGGTTCAAAAGCTATGAAAAATCGGTTATTAACCCGGAAAATCTGGCATAACTATCCGATATTTCCAGGCTCATAAACAATGTTTCATAACTTTTGGAAAATTCACAGCGGAATTACTCCGTTCTTGCGACGGAAAATTCCACGAAACTTGTCAATTGATCGCAGGGGGGGGGGGGGGGGGGGGGGAGTGAAATATTCCAATATAACTACCAATATTTTGGTAGTGGAAAAATATTGTAAGAAGTTTAGTAAGAAGTATAGTAAGAATTTTAAGGTGGATTTTTAATTGTTGGCAACTTCTATAAAGAAAACTTTAAATTTTATAGGAAATTGCAGATAAATTGGAGTCTTTTTGTCAACTAAATATCTACTTATAATAAAATGCGTTCTGGAGAGCTGTGTGGAACAGTTCCAGGATTCGCCACTCCTATCTGTGAATGGACCCTAGCAATACGCCACGTTAGGCTTAATGGAAAACAAATGCAGACATATGACAGCTAAAAGATAATTTCTTTTACTTAAAATAACGTTTAAACAGCATATTTTTCTATAAAACATGTATATCATATCCAATTATAATGTATTAGGCTCCAAATTAAAAATAAGTAATTGTAAACATCAGATTACGATATAAACAAACGAACTCTGTTGCCATTCAGATTTTCCAAATCTTGAAACAAATGAATGACTCTTTGAACACATTATTTAAAAAAAAAAAAAAAAAAAAAAAAAAGAATACACGTCAATTATCTAATTCTGTTCTTAAAATATTTATAAAATCGTATTAAACTCTTTAAATAATTTGATTTTGTTTAAAACTGTCAAAAACTCTTTTTGCAATCATCTATTGGCAAATAATATAAAGAATCGAACTTTGTAATAAACACGAGTTAATGTTCGGCATATCAAAAAGTTAATGTGATATTTTTGGAAATTACATTTCACTTTGCTAATAATTAATAGAGATCTGAATCAGAAGCATGCATTTTTAAGAACTTTTCACTGTTTCTTAAAATGCAGAATTCTGATTGGTTAGTCACGTTTCGCTATCAGCGAAAGTAGGCTGGATCGTGGTATTCTTCTCGCTAAAAATGTAGTGAATCAATCACGTTTGAGAATCGTTCAATCAAAATTATTTTACTTGAGAACACACGTTTGTTTGTTGATCTTTTTGAACACGCGGTAGGTTTTTATATATATTTTCAAGTAAATCGTTGTTTCTGTAATTTAACGATAATTTTAGCAATGCCTGATGAAAATAACGAAACGCCGGTTGAACATAGACGGCGATTAGCTCGCGAAAGAAAATCGAGATGGCAATACTCGAAAAATACTCGAATTTTATCGAAAAATCGTGTAATATACTCAAATTTTGCAGAAAAATCGTCCGAAAATACGCGAATTTTGAAGAAAGATCCGGGAAAATATCAAAATTTTGTAGAAAAATCGGGGAAAATACGCACATTTTGCCAAAAAATAGCGGAAAATAGGCGAATCTTAGCGAAAGATCGTGAGAAATACGAGAATTTTGACGAAAGATCAAGGAAAATACGCGAATTCTGTCAAAAAATCGCGGAAAATACGAGAATTTTGTCAAAAAATCGGGGAAAATATGCGAAATTTGTCGAAAAATCGCGGAAAATACGCAAATTTTGTCAAAAAATTGCGGAAAATATGCGAATTTTCTCGAAAAATCAAGGGAAATAAACAAATTTTCTCGAAAAATCAAGGGAAATAAACAAATTTTCTCGAAAAATCAAGGGAAATAAACGAATTTTCTCAAAAGATAGTCGAAAATATGCGAATTTTCTTGAAAAACTTGCTATTTTCAAAATAAAACTGCTATTTTTTAAAAAAAGTTGTTTTGTTTCTATTAACTGCGTATAGATAGCGCCAAATCCAAATTACAAAGCTTCTTAATTCATGCCTAAAAGCATCGAACTAAAAGTATCATATGCCCATGATTAAAGCCACTGCCAAATCATACTTTTAATAAAAATAATGTATTTTAAAATTTAAAATACTTCAATATTTAATTTTAATGCTTTGTGAAATCTTCAGAAATTGAGTTTCATTTTGCTAATTATTATTATCGTTATTGTAATAAATACTGCTCTTTGTTTTGAAATTAAAATTTGTTCAAAAACTAAATATCAAGTTAAAAAAAAAATAAATAAATAAAAACTTTATCATTTGTATTTGTAGAAATCTATTGTTATTTTTAAAATGTGCTTTTCTACAATACAAACTCTTCAATACTAAAATCTTCATTCTGTTTGTATTATTATGAAAATAAAATGAAAATGAAAATTCCGTCATTTTTGACGGGGTTGTTATACTAGTCAACTATAAATTATTTTGATTTTGAATTACTTTAGTTACCTTGTCTGTGTTTTAATACACATTCACTTAACATTTCACAGTTCTGGTTATTAAACTGTCAATTTGTATAGAATTACAGAAATTTTCAATTTTAGATTAAGAAAGGTAAATTTTTGTTTTTTGCAAAATTTAACCACAAATAGCAATGAGGCAGCAGAGCTAGAAAAATTATAATTTGGCTAAATATATTTTGATTTTTGTCTATGAGATGACAGTGATTTAATTATTTTCTCTTTTATAGGGTTTCTCATAAGATGACAGCATTGATGGCAATTGAAGAGATTAAATGCAGTCAAATTGTAACAAAAATTTCAAAGCATTACATTGGCATTGCTTGTTTTGAGAAAGTCTTAAGTTATATGCTAACACTTAATCACTTGAAAGGAGCAGCAACTATCACAACTAGCATAATAGGCCCAGAAGACCAATAGTGGTGACATAGAAAATCATAAACATGAATGGAGCCATAAAAAAGAAATATTACAAAAAAGTAATTTTTGACAGATTATAATCTTTAATAGATATTTTTTATTACATATTTCATATTCTAAAATCAAAACATAACTGTTTGAGTTTTTTGTATTTTTAAGAACGAAAGATTCTGGACTTTCTTTTAAAATGTCAAACTAGATCAGATATATATGGTAAATTACATAGCATGATAAAATGGCATTCTTACACACAGCAAAAATAAGTGCATCATGAAAAACTAGAATCGCTGAACATAATTATTAATTAATGATTTATTACCTGCATCACCTACGCTTCCTCCTCTAGCCTTAGCTATAGAGTCCAATTCATCGAAAAACAGAACACAGGGTGCAGCAGCACGTGCCTAAAAAAGATTTCAGAAGATAAAATGGAAGCCTGAAATATCTAGACACAATACGGAAAATATATACATACATATTAAAATTTAGCTAACATTTAAGTTTATTGAACAAGAAATATTTAAATTAAGAGAAAGAATAATTTAACATTAATAAAATTTGGTTAGGCCATGATTAAAATAGATTAAAAACAACAGACATCAAAATTATCAACAGGAACAAGAAAGAAAAGACATGTGACAAGAGCAGATCTTGAAATGCTTTCCAAGACAATCAGAACAATGTAACAATTAGTCATTGGAGGCCACCGTAATACTTATCCATCATTTATATGCATATGGAAATAAAACATGTGAAAACTATTTATACAAAGTATTTCAATTCCAAAGCTAAATTTAGATATTGTTAATACACATAGTAATACTCTATTAATGAATTGCTGATGAACCAATTTCAACAAATTATATAAAACGCCAAACTACTCATGAAGTACCAAACTGCGTAAAAGAAACATCCTTATAACTCCAAAAATAATAATCATATTAACTAACAGTTTACTGCGTCGGATTAAGCGTCTCATTTTCAATTAAAATATACCTCTGAATTGAAATTTCAATGAAATACAGGGTCATGAAAAATCGAAGAATGTGGAAAACAGGATTACAAATATCTCGACAACTAATAATCTGATGGACTTCGTTCTTTATGCAAAATTTGTGTTTTTTTATTGCCTTTTACATGCATCCCTCAAAATAAAAAAATTCGAAAATTTTTATATACCTTTCATCAGAACGAATTTTTTGAGAATCCGGAAAAAAAAATACCGGATAATCGAGGTTCCTGATATTCAATAGGCTTCGTCCCATTCTTACATACTAAGTACATACAAAATTTCAAGTCTCTATCTCAATTTGTTCGTGAGATAGAGCGTTTACAGACAGACGGCAAATGTTTTTTTCTAAAAATATTTTTTTGAAATATCCAGTGTCTAAAACGTGTAAATCCGTCAAAAAAAATTTTTCGATTTTCAAAATGATTGCAAGACTTACCCTATACTATGTATGATGGGTAAGTAAAACTTTACAATTTAATATAATGAATGATGATATATCTAACAAGGAAGGTCTCCATACGGGCATACCCCGAAAAATCTGAAAAAATTACAGAATGTTCTTCTCGTGTAGATATACACGTTTATAAAAAAATTTCGGCGGAAACTCCATTGAGTAACCGTAAAAAAATAATGAAAATTTCATTATTTGGCGATTTATCGCCGGTTGGCGAAGGAATGTAATTTCAAAAAATACTTTATGTCAAATACACTTCAAGAAAAAAAAAAGGTTTTATGTTGAACTTGTTTTGAGAAATTTAATGTTAATAACTTTAGTTTTGTAAGCTTTAGTTTGTTTTAAGTATAATTTTGTTATATCGACATTTATATGTATTTATATTTAAATTTAATCATCAAAATTTACGATTTAAAACGAAATTCATAATTTAAATTCATCAACTTTGTTTCAAGCTCAAAGTCCTATTGAGAATAGTAGATTAGATTTTGTTGCTATGGAAAAATCTATCTTTTATTTTTGTATACGCTTAAACTTATGAAGATAATTTTTCTCAATATTACTATTTTTTTTTTTTTTTTTTTTTGTTTATCTATAAAAATATTTTTCCAGTGATTAATTAAATAATTACTTCAACAAGTAATATATATATATATATGTAATACAATATGTATATATATGTATATAATACATTAAAATCTCTCATTGTTTATGTTGAAATTCATTAAATACCATTCACACACATTCTAAATATCCAAGAGTTTTGAGTTGCATTATAATTGTTTGCTTTTGGCGAAGAAAAAGGCTGCTCGCCAAATCGAGTGACTCTTTCGTCTTTTCACGCCAAATATTCGAAAATATTTTATTTTTTTACATTTTTTCTAATGTGATTCCGCCGCTAATTTTGACTGATCCTTTATTACCTACATAAATACTTTAATTAGTATTTTTTTCATAAAATTCTGAGTATGCCCAGTATGGAGACCTTCCTTGTAAGTAAACACATTTGATATTCAACTTCAGCAATTGTCATCAATATTTGTAAAGTATTCAAATTATTTTTATTTAATTTTATTTATTAAACTGAGTAGAGGGGTAGAGGGTACATAAAGATCCATAACTATTCGCTAATCTTTTGGGAGTTTTAAATAAGTTTACAGCATGAAGATTATAATTTACACTTGAAAATAAAAAAAACAGTGTACTGCTAAAACTGTGGACGAAATGATAGAAAGAAAATCTATTAGAAATGAAGCTAATATGCTCAGGCGAGCCACAGAACATTTTAATAAATGGCAAAATAGATTTTCCAGCAAAGATGAAAATGTGCAAGTTCAAAATTTGAAGAGCATAGATGTGGAAATACGACTGAGGCGTATTAATGCACATACTTAAAAATGTGATCTATTTCCAGGATCATTTTGGTGCTTCAGTATCAAATCTAGATAATTTTATATTAAGGAGCTCTGCCTTCGCTAGGAACTATATGTGATAACACACATTCACATACTCTTAAAAACAGGCTGATTTTCTTGATATTACAAAACATCTGAAATCGCAAGTTAACAGTCACCTTTGGCCATATAGAGTATTATTGAACACACCTAATTTGTCAAATTTGACATACAATATTAGACTTGTTTAAGGATATTTCAATGACATGTGGATTTTTTATTGTTTTTACATTTTCTTCGGATGAAACAACAATGGGATGTTCACTTAATATTTCTAATGGGTAAATATTATGAACTTTTAATTTAATGAATTTTTTCTTTTATTTATAACTTGAATTTTTAGTTACTGACAAATATTAACAGCGAAAAATGATTTTAATTCAAAAATGAAGACAATATAAAATTAGTATTAATAATTCAAATTTTATACAATTACTATTTTACCTTATCAAAAATATCCCTGACATTGGCTTCAGATTCTCCAAACCACATAGTAAGAAGTTCTGGGCCTTTAATGGAAATGAAATTAGCTTGGCATTCATTAGCAATAGCTTTAGCAAGTAGAGTTTTACCACAACCAGGTGGTCCATAAAAGAGCACTCCTCTGGATGGTGTCATGCCAAATTTTAAGAATTTGTCAGGATATTCTACAGGATACTAAAAAAGGAAAAAACAAAAATTCACAAACAGTACATAATATATAAAATCAAGTAAACATGACACAGAAAGCTGTTGCTCTCTAAAATATATTGATATTTAAAATGTTTAAATACTTTATCTTATTCTAACATCTAGAAATGTTGGTTAATAATTGTGTAGTTTTGATACAAAATATCATGTCAGGATAAATAGTAAGCTTCATTTAAGGTTAAGTACAGTGTGTGTACATGTCTGATTTTTTGGTGGGAGAAGGGATATCCCCTCTTCCTAGTTGGTGAATCAGAAGCCTGATTCCTATGAAACAACTTGCCACCACTAAAAGTTTTGGAACACTCTTCAACATCTTGAATCAAAATTTTCTTCTTATAGACACATAGTATCTCAAGCTCACAAAAAAAGTGATAGCCCCCCAAAAAAACTATTGGAATGTTAAAACAATCTTTTTTTATAAAATTGATGACAGTGTTATCATCCAAGTATTTTATATTGATATTGACTATTTTCCTAAACCCTACAACTTTCAATAAAGAGTTGTGCAAATGCAGATGATGTGCAACATAAATGAAAATGGTTGGTTAAAGAGCTGTTTACAAACTCTTATAGTACCTTTGCAGTATAATATTTGATGCAAACTGATTAAAATCTGTATTTCACTGGACACAGGAATTATATGAGAGCATCAAAGACCTAATATTCAGTCATCACAAGCCAACTAAACAAAATGACTTATCAGTCAATTTTTTAAGAGTTCTAAATTTTAAACAGTTTGGCCTACATTTCATAGATCTTAACATGCTAAGGAACTTGCATTTTAAGTAATCAGTTTTAATAGAAGCTCTGTTAACTGTTGTAATCAATATAAATATTTAATCTATATATATAAAAGAAAGTCTGGATTTCGTATTAATCACAGCACAAAAAAATCTGCCGAACCTATAATCTTGAAAATTGGGGTAAAAATACTTCTGATAACATCGAGTGCCGCTAAGAAGGGATTTTCGAAAATTCCACACCTAAGGGGGTTAAAAAAAGGAACGAACTTTTAAAAAATTCCTTAAAAATCGGCTTTTGTAGTTATTTTTCAACTGATAACATATTTTAGTGTATTTTGTCATGCTGAATCGAATGGTACCAAGCAAATTCTTTTAAGTTCAGTAGTTCACGAGATACTTCACATTTTCCTGATTTGGCAGTGTCTTCGGCGCAAAAACCTGAAATTTTCAATCCTTATCTATATATATAAAAGAAAGTCTGGATTTCGTATTAATCACAGCACAAAAAAATCTGCCGAACCTATAATCTTGAAAATTGGGATAAAAAAAATTCTGATAACATCGAGTGCCGCTAAGAAGGGATTTTCGAAAATTCCGCCCCTAAGGGGGTTAAAAAAAGGAACGAACTTTTAAAAAATTCCTTAAAAAACGGCTTTTGTAGTTATTTTTCAACCGATAACATATTTTAGTGTATTTTTTCATGCTGAATCGAATGGTACCAAGCAAATTCTTTTAAGTTCAGTAGTTCGTGAGATACTTCACATTTTCCTGATTTGGCGGTGTCTTCGGCGCAAAAACGTAAAATTTTCAATCCTTATCTGAATATATAAAAGAAAGTCTGATTTCGTATTAATCACAGCACAAAAATATCTATTGAATCTACAATTTTGAAAGAGAGTTCTATAATCAGGTTAACATGATTATGTAAGATATATTTAATTATCTCAATATTATATAAAACGCAAAGTGAAATTTCATTGCGGCCGCTTATAACTTAAGTTCTACAAGATAGATTTTAATGGATTTTACATTGTTAGTTGGATAATTTTTAAGAAATTTTGTAACAAATGAAATATAGCATTTTACGTTGTTTAATTGAATACTTAGGAAATGTTTTTTATCAGATGAACCCAATTACAAAAGTTTGGCTTTATTTTAAAAGTTCAGCTGTATGAATTTTTATGTGATTAAAATTGTTAACATGTTGAGCGCTACGTCATTTGGTGACTAACATTGAACTTTCCGTTTAGATGACTGATTTTTCACCGATGACAGACAGTCTAAAGTACGATAAAACTAAAAATTAC
This sequence comes from Maratus speculifer, assembly GCA_964019185.1. Taxonomy (NCBI): domain Eukaryota; kingdom Metazoa; phylum Arthropoda; class Arachnida; order Araneae; family Salticidae; genus Maratus; species Maratus speculifer. The sequence goes on from OZ025295.1 coordinate 173,633,944, forward strand.
TATGATTCAAAAAATTTCGTTTGATTCAAAGTTTCTTTTTTTTAAAAATGACCAGCGTAGCGGGCGAAGGCTGCTAGTTTTAGTATAATTAACATCATGAGAAAATGGCTGATAAACTGAAGGAGTTATCAATCCCTATCTACTAACTAAAAATTTTAATTTTCTGATCTAATCTATCACGTGAACAAAACTGAAGTAATCTATTAGATTAAAAAGCTCATAAAAAAGGCTAAAATTGAAATAAGTTAGGCATTTTCACTCTATTTAACATTAGAATGGCAGTGATGAGTCATTCTGATTACGAGTTAATGTAGATTTAAACCAAAAATTTCTTCATAATAAGTTAAATATACTACAGGGGGTGAAAAGTCCCAGGACTAACAATGAAAAAACATTTTGTTTGTCTAAGACTCACTTTATTTTAAAACATAGCTTCCTACCAGAGTCATACATTTTTTCCAGCGATCATCTAACATTTCAATACATTTCATATAGTAAGATTTGTCAAGTTCTTCAAAATATGCATCAGTTTCGCTATGACATCCTCATTTGACAAAAATCGCTTCCCCCTGGAGCCTTTACAAGTTAAAAAAACAAATAGTCACTGAGTGCCAGATCTGGAGAACACATGTGATGAGGGAGAAAATCATAATTTAATTCATTCAATTTTTCTATCGTTTTCAATGAAGTGTCAGCCAGTGCATTGTTTTGGTGAAACAGCACTTAAACATCACTTACATGATGAAGACTCCTAAAAAAAAAGCCGATGTATCATGAAACTTTGACATAAGTCATTCGAAGGTTTGTTCTAACAAAACATAATATGGATATTTGATTGATGCAACCATCTAGTGATGAGTCCTGGGACTTTTCATCCCATGTAGTACATAGTACAAAAATAATTTCAATATTTTAAAATAAAAATTCTAGTATAAAATATTTTTAATAAAACTTGAGTAAAATATTTTCTGTTTTAGTATTTAAAAAAAAAAAAAAAAAAATCACACAAACTAAATACACAAATAACTTTGAAATAAAGTCATACATCTTTGGTGGAAAGTGGTTTACAGAAAATTTAAAGATTGTAAGTTTTACAATATAAAACTCAAAAAATGATCTCCAAAATTAAAAAAATAATTCATGAGAAATTGGGAGTCTAAACACATGGGAAAAGTTGCAGGTTTATATAGGTAAAAATATAAAATTGTTAAAATCATTTTCTGATATTATTGCTTAAGAAAGAAAAGGAGATTAAAAGGTGTCATAATACAAAGGCATGTACTTTTTATTAAGGGTGTATCTCGATTCAAACTGCGTTTTTTTTTTATTTATTTATTTTTAAATACATTTTTGCTCTCAAATGCACCAAACTTTCAAATTCTCTTATTTAGAAAGTACACAAGGTGCCGTAATTATCGATTCTCTGATAAATGTAGACAATATTGCAAAAAATAAAAGCAATCAAAAACAGCATTTTGAACTGAATTTTCCGAAGTGGGAGATCTGCAAACGAAAAAAAGGGTCATACTGAGAAGATATATGTTTATAAATCAAATTCTAATGAATTGAGCGTAAAAACACACCACACGGCACCTTATACGTCTCTTCAAAAATCCCCTCAGCAAGTTTCATGTTTATACTTATAAAAATGTGTCTGAAATTGTATCGGAAAATTTCGAACCGTTGAAGATGGAAAACCATTTTTTCGAATACACCCTTAAATAGCATGGTAAATCTTAATGATAATTTGAAACTTATTCAAAAAACCACTAATATATATATATAAGATGTTACATATTTATAAATATTAACAACTGAAATAGTTTCAGATCATTTAGCTTTGTAAAATTTTAAATTCAAAATATAATTTTATATCAAAAAATGTGGTACTAATAAATGTAAAATAATAAAAAGGTTCATTGACAAAAAAAAAAAAAAAAAAAAAAAAAATCCTGCAAATAAAATGTTAATATAAAACTGAGTTTTGATATCAAAGTTTATTTACCTGAATCATTTCCTGCAATTCTTTTTTCACAAACTCTAAGCCTCCAATGTCTTCCCAGGTTACACTTGGAACTTCAACAACTGTTTCTCTCAATGCACTTGGACTACTCTTGCCCATTGCCCACTATGGAAAAATGTTAATATAAATACATTCACATTAAAAAATCTTTTAATTTAAGCACAAATTGAAAACTTCATCAATGCCTTTTAATCACGTACCCTAAAGTTATCCATGGTAACAGCTAGAGAATTCAATACTTCAGCATCAATCTGTTCGTCCTCAAGATCAATCAGGTCCATTTTTTCACGAATTTGTTGTAAGGCAGCTTCAGAGCACAGAGCAGCCAAATCAGAGCCAACAAAACCATGAGTTTCAGCAGCAATCTGAAACAATGAAAATCAAGAAAATGAATAAAGAATGGATAATGATATAAATTATTTTATAACCAAAAATTATTTAGTCTGACAGTTACTAACAAGATTTGTGCCTTTTTTTTTTTTTTTTTTTTTTTTTTTGGGAAAATACAGCTTTGTTCCAAATTTTATTCTGTCTGTAGTTAGATTCCATACTTGGGTTTTCATTTGACATTAAGATGCATTTAAATAATTAAAATTATGCTTTTAAATGACTGGCAGAATTTTACTTTTTATCTGTGATATTTATTTCACAGAGATTAATAATGTTGTAAAAGTAACAAGAAAATGAATACCCATATGACGTCATTGCTTTCAAACTTTCTACCCATTAGAAAGTATTTGTTACTTGTTATTTTCGTTACTGTTCAGAAACCAGGTATTAACAACCATCGTATGCACTACAAAACTACAGCCATGGTTGGGTTTCTTCAAGAAGAAATAGCTTTCCTTGCATAAACAGCTTTCTTCCGGAAGAAACCTATTTCTTCCAGGACAGTGGAAGAAATGGAAGAAACCAACAGAAAACAAAAAATGCTCAAAATTAAAGTACATTAATTATGTAAAATAATTAAACTAAAAGTATAATTATATGGAATCCAAATTGGACAGTTTAATTAATGTTAAAAAAATATTTTTGGAAAAATAAGTTTTTTTTTTTTTTTTTTTTTTTTTTTTTTTAACTTCAGATTTAGGAGACATTTATGAGTGATAGATTTTATAATTTTAGAGGTAGGATTTTTTTTTTATTCATTAATATGTCATTTCTATAAAAAGATAATAAAAAGATTACCTGCAAAATGTTTATTTTTCATATAAAAATGCATTATTGAAAACCATGCAACTCAGTAAATATACAAATTTGCATTTATTTATATTAGCATCTAGCATGCATATCTAAATGCTAATTTTAAAAGGCTATTTTTTCTCAAAATAGCTATGGACAAGAGTATAAAAATCTAAGTGCCAATGGGCAGTTATTCACTGCTAAATTTTATTAATTATTTTTTATCTAAATTTTTTGCAAAAATTCTAATAAAATTTAAATGTATAAAACAAATAAAATTTAGTGATAAAAGACTGCATGTTGCCTAGATTTTTCACCCACATCTAAGAGTATGTCAAAATGTTTTTAAACTCTCCAAGTTTTCTGTGAGACTTGAAAGTTTTATTTCATCTTTTGCATTCATCCATTCTAAGTTGAGAAACTGAACGTTTAAAGCATTCACATGCAGCATCCTAATGCTTTTTTTTTTTTTTTTTTTTTTTTTTTTTGGTAACATTAATACTTTGCTGCAGCAAAAAAAAAAAAAAAAAAAAAAAAAAGAGTTTTAATGACTCTATTTAATGCAGTAATTATTGTACTATATTACTTACCTTAGTAAAATTTATGTAAATTCAAAGCACTGTCTTTTATTTAAATGAGTTTCATTCTACTATTGGTAAATGATCTGTACTATCTACTACTAGTTTCAAAAGTTTTAATACTTAAAATATGCTGGTTAAATTAAAATGGATAACATTTAATTGATTTTTTGGATTTTAGGTGAAATTTCTTTTTTTCCTTTAGCCAATGGTTGAAAATCTTTAGATTGGTGTCATGTGACTTGCCTTAAAAACTGATGTAATTATTAATTTTGCATATAATTAATTAAATCTGTATAGATCTGATGCAATTAATTTACTTAAAGTTATAGTAAGAAGACATTTATTGTATCTGACAAAGTTCTAATTTATATGGTAAATTTATAAAGAATGACATTTTCTTAAATTTCTTCCACTGTGGATGAAACCTATTTCTTTCTGCCGGTTTTTTCTACTGCGGAAGAAACTTGCCAACCCCGACTGCAGTAATTCTGATTATATACCGTACAGGAGACTACGGAAGACTTCATTACTATTTTAATGTAAAAACTGTATTTACTCCTTACATATTGCTATATGTGCTGCCAGCTGTAAGTAAAATTTACATTTAATCAAGTTTCTAAGTTCTAAGGGAAAAATGCAAACAATAAAATACAATAAAATATTTGTGCGTCTAAATTGTAGAATTTATTACTTATGAAATAAAGAACCAGAGAAAGCAATTTAGGAAGATTAAAAGTTTACCAAATTTTTACAATAAAACTATGAAATATAATTACACAAACAAAAAAATTTTACAAGCAAATTTATTTACTAATTTTTACTAATTCCAATGCTGTTACATAAATTTCTCTCTTCTAGATTTTTTTCCCCCCCTCTCCAGTAGAAAAATCGTTCGGCAAAAAATCTTTGCCATTCTGCTACATTATCACTGCAGTTCCACCATAGAACAAAGAATTAAAAAACCTTTGCATAATCAGCTTGCATTTGACAGATCATCTGTCTGATCCCAATATTTTTTTCAATATTAGGAAAAATGTTCAATGTTAATAGTTTTTTGTTTTTTTTTAATTCATGCTTATAAATTATTTAAAGAGTCACAAGATGCATTAAATTAAGCTATGGTTTCCAAACCAATTTAATTCAAAAGATTATTTTTCTCCCTATTCAATGACAAATATATTTAATCCGATATTTATTACTGATATAAGAACATTATGTAAACATGTAAGAATAATAAAGGCAACAATTGAGAAAAGATGGCATTTGCGATTTGGCCCATAACACTTTATAACATATTTTTTGTGTAAATGCACACATAATTTTCTTGACTAATGCAATTAATGGACAACATTACAAGGATTGTGAAAAACAATATGAGAACAACTGGTTTTTTGTCTTTAAAACATTGTTTATTATTTTTAAACAAAGAAAAAAAATCCAAATACCTTTTCAAGATCTACATCGTCAGCTAATTTCATATTTTTTGTGTGAATACGTAGAATTTCTAAACGACCAGTAATGTCAGGAATGCCAATGTCAACTTCACGATCAAAACGTCCTATAATAAAACAGCAAAATTTATATTATAAAGCAAAAATGAATTTTATAATGCCACACTAGATAATATTGTTATGAATTTTGTAAATAGTTAGTGTTTGTACTGTAAAATAATGTAAATAATCTTATTAAGCTCCATTTCTTTACTAATATTAGTTTTTGTTACATTGTCTCTGTTATCAAGCAAACTTGTCTATTATTTTCAGTGAATGTCTATAGCAGCTTTGAGAAATATTTGAGATATCGCCAAGTTGGCGTCACTTTTGGCGACCAAAATTAGTCGCCAAAAGTGACGCCAACTTGGCAATATCTCAAATATTTCGCAAAGCTGCCATAGACATTCACTGAAAATAATAGACAAGTTTGCTTGATAACAGAGACAATGTAACAAAAACTAATATTAGTAAAGAAATGGAGCTTAATAAGATTATTTACATTATTTTACAGTACAAACACTAACTATTTACAAAATTCGTAACACTACCCCCTCCTCAAAGACTGCACGTCCCGGGCAGTGCAATCCTTGAGTTAGAGGAAAACACTTAAAATAAATAAACAAATAAATAAATAAATAATAACAATAATAATAAAATTTACATAAATAAGAACTAATTACTATTTACATATTTACAAAAAGTGACTTTCATGACCATGGTCTGAAATTCAAGTTTCGAATTTCTAATCACTTTGGCCAAAATAAGGGGCTAGCCGGTTATAGTGTACGACCTTCGGTTTGGCGTGTGGCGATTTTTGTATGCGTACAACGACGTCATTCAGCCTGTTGACGACTGTGTAAGGACCGTCCCAGTTTCTTTGTAATTTTGGCGACAGTCCCTTACGACGTATCGGATTCCACAACCAAACTTTGTCACCTTCGTTGAACTCATGTCCTGTTGCCTTTGTGTCGTACCGTGTCTTCATCTTTTCTGATGCCAGTCCAATTCGGTTCCTCGCTAGACAATGAATCTCCTCAATCCGCGCCTGGAGTTCATCGACATATTCCTCAGGCGATGAAGGAGCATCAGGAGGACGGCCAAACAAAAGATCCGCAGGTAGACGAAGATCACGACCAAAGAGCATTTGAGAAGGGGAGTAACCAGTGGCCTCATGAGTGGCACTCCTGTAAGCAAGCAGGAAAAGAGGCAATTTCTTGTCCCAGTCCTGTTGGTCTCTAGACACCAGGAGAGAGAGGCTATTTAGGATGGTACGATTGAACCGCTCTACCATGCCGTCCGATTGAGGGTGTAGAGGTGTTGTTCGGGTTTTGTCCATGCCGAGTAGTTCACACATTTCCTTGAACACAGCCGAATCAAAATTTCTTCCTTGATCGGAATGGATTTGAAGAAGAACTCCGTATCTGGAAACCCAGTGTTGAATCAGTATGTCTGCTACGGTTACCGCCTCTTGATTAGGAATGGCATAGGCTTCAGGCCACTTAGTGAAGTAGTCCATGACAACGAGGATGTACTTATTGCCATCAGATGTTCTAGGAAGTGGACCCAGGATGTCTAGGGCAATTCGTTCGAAAGGAGCTCCTACATTATAACGTTGCAATCGTCCACGGGTGCGCCTCTTAGGACCTTTACGTGCTACACAGGTGTCACAAGCTCGACACCACTTCTCCACGTCACTGCGAACATTATTCCAGTAGAAACGCTCTCGAACCTTTTGCAGGGTTTTCATTACACCAAAATGACCTCCTGTGGGACTACCATGCAGTTCTTGAAGGACCATAGAAATTCTCGACTTAGGGAGTAGTAGTTGCCATCTACATGTCTTTCCATCGTCAGACTCCTATTTTCGGTACAAGATGCCGTTCTTCAAATGTAAGGAATCCCAGAGAGCCCAATAACGTTTAGTCGTAGGATGGTAATGGGCCATGTCTTGCCAGCTGGGCTTCCTGTTGGACTCCTCTTTCAGCTCTAGAATTGGCTTAATTTCAGGATCAGCAAGTTGATCTTTACACAGGCTCTCGTCACTCCACGGATCTTGCGATGATGTAGACCCAGTTGTAACTTGTCTTACTATAGGACCTTTGACATTAAATTTCTTCTCAGCCCGGTCGCAGTATCTACAATTCTCTGAGCAGGGTCTTCTTGAGAGAGCATATGGATGGTCAACTGAAAGAACTGTTAGAAGCTATTAATGGAATAAAGGCAGAATTGACGAAAGGCCAAGAAGAGTTGGCGGAAAAAATGAATAAAGGCCAAGAAGAGTTGGCGGAAAAAATGAATAAAGGCCAAGAAGAGTTGGCGGAAAAGATGAACAAATGCCAAGAAGATGTGACTGAAAAGATTAATAAAGGCCAAGAAGAAATGAAGAAAACTTTAGAAGAAAAGTTCTCGTCGGTAGAGAGAAGAATAGGCTCGGTAGAAGAGAAAATAGAGGAAGTAGAAGAGAAAATTCAGAATGAAGTTAGTAATGTTGAACAGAAAATGGAACGGAAAATGGCGGAAGTAGAAGAGAAAATTCAGAATGAAGTTTGTAAAGTTGAAGAGAAAATCAGTAACGTTGAAGAGAAAATCAGTAACGTTGAAGAGAAAATACTAGGTGAAGTAGATGAAAAGCTAAATAAAAAAGTACAAGATCTTGAGAAGAAACTTTCAGCGTCTAGTGGTAATTATGAAGAATTTAGGAATCCGCCTGCTTCTCCCGTGCACATTAAGCTGTCGACATACGATGGAAAGAGTTCCTGGCAAGTTTACAAGACCCAATTCACCATTGTAGCTGAAGCGAACAAATGGAGTGACGAGGTGAAAGCTTGTCAACTGGCAGCATCTTTAAGAGGAGAAGCCGCCGACGTGCTGCAAACATTGCCCGATATGACGCAACTCAATTTTGAGACTAAGTTGTGCACTTGAAATGAGATTCGGCGAAAAATTCTTCAAGGATTATACGAGAATACAAATGAAGAGCCGCCATCAAAAATCGAGTGAAACCCTTCAAGAGTTTGCCTCGGAAATTGAACGGCTTGCAAATTTAGCATTCATTGACTGTCCAACAAATGCTGTCACTGCAATATTTTGTAGGCAGAATAAAAGATCCAGAAGTGCAGAGAGTGGTCCGAATGTCAGGTACACGATGAAGGGTATGGTCCAGATCCCACTTCTGACACCAAATGTTGCAGCGTATATAGGGTTCTTTCGATCTTATGGTTAGACAACTTCAAACTCTTTTCTCTTAGAAAAGTAGAAAATAATTTATTTACAGATCTTCAGAACAACAGAGTCTTCGAAACTCACAAATATTACAAGATATTCCAAAATAACTGTTTAAATCTATCGAACAAGTACAAATATAGGTCGCAGAGACTCTTTATACAATGTCTCAACACTATATCACATTCAAAACAACGTAGATAAAACTCAATACATCAAGCAAACTTGCTTGGACAATCTCTAGTAGCTCACTCAATGACTGACTGGTAAATAATAATAACAACAGCTCGTATCGCTCTCCTTATATATAGTCTCGTAGCATGTGCTAGAAATTTCTAGAAAAACCTGGAAAACCACGGAACAACAAACAATGTATCAGTAGACCTAAGGGGGGTTACCATAACTAGGGAAGGGTTACCATCGCCAACAATCGCCAAGTTTGTCGCCAACTTGGCGATATATCGCCAAATTTGGCGACCAAAATTAGTGATTGTTGGCGATGGTAACCCCCCTTAGGTCTACTGATACATTGTTTGTTGTTCCGTGGTTTTCCAGGTTTTTCTAGAAATTTCTAGCACATGCTACGAGACTATATATAAGGAGAGCGATACGAGCTGTTGTTATTATTATTTACCAGTCAGTCATTGAGTGAGCTACTAGAGATTGTCCAAGCAAGTTTGCTTCATGTATTGAGTTTTATCTACATTGTTTTGAATGTGATATAGTGTTGAGACATTGTATAAAGAGTCTCTGCGACCTATATTTGTACTTGTTCGATAGATTTAAACAGTTATTTTGGAATATCTTGTAATATTTGTGAGTTTCGAAGACTCTGTTGTTCTGAAGATCTGTAAATAAATTATTTTCTACTTTTCTAAGAGAAAAGAGTTTGAAGTTGTCTAACCATAAGATCGAAAGAACCCTATATACGCTGCAACAATATATATTTTTTAACTACTGATTTTTACTATTAAAAACTTAGTCATTCAGCCTTACAATTTCAAAAATAACTTTTCCTGTTGAATTTATAATTATGTGGTTCATTATTACATAATTTAATAATCATTCAATTTAATCTATAGTGCATTTTAAATAATCAATTCATTTACATCTTCCATTTTAAATCGTCAAAAAAAACTTATTTTAAAACTATGCAAAGTACAAGATTGGGATGTTAGTGGTAGTGGTTCAGGGCAGTACACAGTCATCTTTTTTTTTGCACACAATGGCCAAACAGATCAAGATCACTATTTAAAGTTGAATATGTATGGCATGGATTCAAAAGTGGCATCTTTTGTCCAGTAGCTGCCATTCTATTCACTAGACCAATAGGATGCAAAGTATAAGAAATGAAAATAGTAAGCTTATAACAGTATCAGGGAAACAGGGACTCAAAGAATATGCAATCATATAGCACAACATTTAAGCAAAAAAAATTTTTTTTGAAGGAATGCATAATGGGAAAAAGAAAAGAGCCCTCCAGGAAGCTTAATTTTCCTTTTCTGGGAAATAAAACATCTTATGAATAATTGCATGACACTTTTTGTATTTAAGAATCTTATTTCTAAAAAAGGGGATCCATTTTTCTGAAAAACTCAGCATTTTGGAAGTGTGTGGGTCCTGAGGATCCAAGGTTTCAAAAGTGTAGTGGCATCATTAAGAGAAAGTGTTATCATCCACTTCAAAAATAATTGTTAGCACAGGTCTAAATTAACTTACCAAAACGTCTTAGAGCTGGATCTATAGAATTAGGTCTGTTTGTAGCAGCCATAACAATTACATGGGATCTTTGTTTCAAACCATCCATTAAAGTTAAAAGCTGAGATACTATTCGCCTTTCAACTTCTCCAACAGTCTATTTAAAAAAATAAATAGAGGCAAATGTAATAAAATATTCAGATAAGCAATCCTTCAATAATAAATAATGTATCCTTTAAAAAATACCTTCTCTCTTTTAGGAGCAATAGCATCTAACTCATCAATAAAGATAATAGAAGGAGCCATTTTTTCAGCCTCTTCAAAAGCCTTACGTAAATTGCTTTCTGATTCGCCAGCTAATTTACTCATGATTTCAGGCCCTATAAAGACAAACAAGGATTTTCCAAATTTTAGAGCTTTCTTTTTAGGATAACATATGCAAGTATCAAACATTAAAAGAAAAAAATCTGAAAGCACAAAAAAAAGATATAACTAAAAGAAAACTTCCTTTTTTTTTTGAAGTAAAATTAATTAAAACTAAAATGTTCTTTAAGAAGCAAAACTAATAATTTAAAGAAATTAATCATTTAAGTAATTTTAAATACAAACCATTGATTAAGAAGAAAAATGCTCCAGTTTCATTTGCAACAGCTCTAGCTATTAAAGTTTTCCCTGTTCCAGGAGGTCCATACAGTAAAATACCTCTGGGAGGCTATAAAGAATTTTACATTATTAATGAGATTGATCATTGCAGTAACATGGATCAACAAACTAAGAACATGAAACAGCAATCTTATTTTCATATAATAAGAATGTTTTATATTTTTATTTCCTGCTTACAAGTAAAATTTGCTTTGATAGTTCTGAAGTTTACACAGAGTCACCAAATCAGGGATCTATCCAAGCTGGAGCCTACTTAGGGAGCTTTACAAAAATCTGTTTAATAAAACGAACCCCTTAACAAAAATAAATTTCATAAAATGGACCTTTTCACAAAAATTAATTTCATAAAACAGACCTTTTCACAAAAATAAATTTCATAAAATAGACCTTTTCACAAAAATAAATTTCATAAAACAGACAAGGCTGCAAAAAAGCCGGTCTTTCCTGCAAAAGGCCAGGCCGGCCGGCTTTTAGTGGAAAAAGCCGGCTTTTTTCCCAAGGCATATCTTATATTTAATTTTTACAACTATACATGTTTATTTACTTTACTAATAGCTATTTTTTATAAATTCAAATTAAAATATTATGAAATGGCTTTAAAATCATGTTCAGAGGTTCATTTTTATAGCCAATTAATAACTGATATACCAGAAAAGCATCATAAATAGATGATTTAAATAAACCTTTACTACTATTATTACCTTAACTATAGGTTCAGCAAACTGTCTGTCTATAATATACTACACTTGGAAAATGTCCCCTAGCATATAGGAATGCATTGGTATTATGAAAAAAAAAAGTTCCTTATTTATGTGAAAATAATTTTTTCATTAAGAAGCATTTCACTTTAAAAATAAGAAAATATAAATTAATTTTTAAAACTTTTATATTAATTTTATCTTTTTAGATATACACTTTTTTTTCTTATATACTGATTGAATATTTTATTCTTCCATAAATCTATATACATATTAAAAGAATGTGTGGATTTGAAAAAGAAGCTGAAATGTGGCTTGAAGAAAATTATCCTGAATTTTTACCTGGTGTACTAAAACTTGAGATAAAAGATCCTGAAGCATACCCACATTTACTTTTCTCTGAAAAAGTAACAGAGCAATTTCCAGCAAAAAAATGGTGGAATCTTGCTAAAGTGAAGACTTCAAAAAAAGATGGTTCATTACCTAATGGTTTCTGCTATTTTTTTAATTAAATTACACAACTGTTCCCCAAACTCTGCATTCATTAAGAGAATTTTTTCAACATATGGTTTTGTCTGGAACAAAATCAGAAACAGCATAGGTGTTGAAAAAGCAGAAAAATTGGTAAAAGTGTACCGTTATTTAAAAATTGAGCCAAATGATTGGTAACTTATTTCATAAGCTAATAATGCATTATTTTTTAAATAAATATCTTATTCAGTAAAAATCATTTGAAATGTTTTAAAAAATTTATTGTGCAAATTTCTAATAAATCATTCTCATATGTTGACCACCACACCATTTATACTAACAAATTTGCTCATATTTCAATTGCACACAGTTTTACTATAATTTACTGTACATTTTCATGGCAACAATAAACAAGTAAGAAAAATCATGCGTTAAGCATAGATTATGAAGCACTTTCCAACACTTAATGAAATCTTTAACAAAACTTTGTTATTTAGGGAAATAATAGTGTATAGCCAAATATACCCAAATATGTATTCCAGTACATTAGAACAGCCCTGTATTTCATATGTCAGTTCATATAACGTGAAAATTTAGCTTAGCAAGAAAATACCCAGTAGCTTGATATTTTCTTTCAGCAATTCATACTATTAGATGGAAACATACTTGGATACTTTTGTTCAGCCCTGTAGTTTACATTGCATCTTTATTAAATTAGCAAATAAAGCCTTTGTGCAAAAATGTTTAAAGATAGAAAACCAACGATTATAAATGCACAAATGAAGAAAAGGTAGCAAACAGCCGTTTCGAATCTACTATGGAGATTCTTCATCAGTGCAAAACTCAGCGAGCTAGAAAAAGCAGTGGCTCAGTTTTGCTTTTTCTAGCTCGCTGAGTTTTGCACTGATGAAGAATCTCCATAGTAGATTCGAAACGGCTGTTTGCTACCTTTTCTTACTTTATTTGTGCATTTATAATCGTTGGTTTTCTATCTTTAAATTGCATCTTTATTACATGTCAGCATTAGGCTAAAATTTATTGTAAACTAAAACACTTTTAAAACAACTGAAATCACATTCTCATAAATGATCATTTATAGGCGTCCATGTACCGAATTCTTTGCGTGGCCCTGTATATCCCTTTATCCATATTCTGCAAACGTTTCTCCGTAATTGAATGCAGCTCAGCGTAAAAATACATAGCTTATTTAAGAACCACGTTTAGATAATTTACGCTCATATTCAGTAACTTTGGTGAGCTCTTTTGGGTAGCCCTGTATATCAACTATAACATTTATACACACCATATAATGTGCATATATTTAGCGAAATATAAACGTGAGTATCATAATTAAAATGCATTTCATCCCTCCATCATCCATCATCGGGCACATATACGGTACTTCGGAAAGAATATACTATTTGAAATCTTTTGTATGGCCCTGTAAATGCTATGTACTTCATATTATGCAAGACAGTAGCGTATAGTTTATATTAAGCTTCTGTGACATATATGAATTTTATTATACATGAAAAAGCTTAATACATTTAAAATGTGTCACACACAATTCCTCCTTTTACCATTATCTAACGGAATTCTTTTGTGTGGTCTGTAAATGAATAATAGCTACATTTTCACCTAATATTTTATATAATGCTTATTTTAATATGTTTGACAAGGTATAACATCTTTAAAATTCCTTTGAAACGATTTTTCCCCATAGGCCGTAATGTAATAGGAAACTTTTGATTCGCCCTGTAGATAAACTAATCATGGTAGAAACTTCATTTTCGATAGGACTCGTGCTAGGGTCAACGTCAATAACGTCCTAAAATTTCATGGCAATCCGAGTATATTAACGATTTTTCCCCATGGGCCGTAATGTAAAACTTTTGATTCGCCCTGTAGATAAACTAATCATAATAGAAACTTCATTTTTAGTAGGGTTCGTGCTAGGGAAAACCTCAATAAAGTCCTAAAATTCCATGGCAATCCGAGTATATTAACGATTTTTCCCCATAGGCCGTAATGTAAAGGGAAACTTTTGATTAGCCCTGTAGATAAACTAATCATGGTAAAAACTTCATTTTCAATAGGACTTGTGCTAGGGTAAACGTCAATAACGTCCTAAAATTTCATGGCAATCAGAGTATATTAACGATTGTTCCCCATAGGCCGTAATGGAATGGGAAACTTTTGATTCGCCCTGTAGATAAACTAATCATGGTAGATACTAGATACTTCATTTTCAATAGGATTCGTGCTAGGGTAAACCTCAATAACGTATAAAAATTTCATAGCAATCCGAGCAGTGTTAGAAATTAGCAGTCGTTAGTCGTCAAATGCAACTAAAAAATTGAATTTGACGACTAGAAAATTATTCTTGGTCGTCAAATTTGGCGCTTGCCTTTTTAAAAAATTTATTAGACATTCAGCTCCGAAAATTTAAAAAAAAAAAAAAATGGTCTAGTCTGAAAAATCAGAACTAAAAAAACATTTCGAGAAATAGTCGCGAAAAAACAAAACAAAACAAATTTCATCAATTGCTTGTATACGAAATCACCACTTTCGGCAAAAGTTTGGAGAAAAAAACAATTTTTTTTTCTTTTTCAAAAAATAACAAAAAAGCAAAAGTTTTTTATACAATAGCGTAAAAAAAAGCAAATTTCTACAAAGTATTGTGAATAGAGATGCAAATTTCGTCAAAGAATCGCAAGAAAAACACGAATTCCATAAAATAATCGCAAAAAAAGTTAATTTCGTCAAAAAAATCTTGGGAAAAAGACAAACTTTGTTATAGAATCGCAAAAACATGCAATTTTCTATGAAGGATCGTGAAAACAAATCTTAATTTCGTCACAGAATCTTTAGTAAAAAGCTAATTTTGTCAAAGAATTACAGAAAAAATAAGAATCTTGTCATAGGATTGCAATAAAGTCTGTTAATTCCATCAAAAGCTCGCGAAAAAAATGCAAATTTCTTCAAGGAATCCCAAATAATCAGTAATTTTCACCAAAGGGTGTTCCCAGCCCAGCAGAAAACGACAAATTTTGTCAAAAGATTGCAAAAAAATACTGCCGATTTCGTCAACAAGTCTCAAAAAAACATGGCAAGGCTTGTCAAAAGATCGAAAAAAACGGCAAGTTTCGCCAAATGATTGCGAAAAACACGTCAAAGTCTGGCAAAAGATCGTGAAAAAAGCAAAATATTTTTAAAAAATCGCGAAAAAACTAGCAAGTTTCATCAAAAGATTGCGAAAAAACCGGCAAGTTTCGTTAAAAGATCACAAAAAAACGGCCAGTTGCGTCGAAACAACGCAAAAATAGCTGCAAATTTCGGCGAAAGATTGCGAGAAAACGGCAAATTTTGCCGAAAGATAACAAAATACGCAAAATTCGTAAAAATGGTGCGACCCTCTCCCCCCCCCCCCCCCCAAAAAAAAAAAAAAATATTGGTAGTGGATTTTTTTCTTGTCTCTGTAGCAGGGGTGATTCTCGTCCGAAAATTCCGAAAATTTAAGGCATCCTCTTCCGAAAATTTGAAATTGGGTTATCAGTTCTGCATAGTTGCCACGGTTTTGCGCGCGGAAAAAACAATTGAGTAGAAATGCAAATTTCGTGATAGGATCGCCGAAGTAGCACACATTTCGTCAGTATTTCGTGGAAAAACAACGATTTCGTCAATGTTTTTGTAAATGAACTTTGTCAAAAGATCGATGAAAAACGCGAATTTCCTGTGCGGATCGCAGAAAAAACGGCAATTTCACCAAATATCGCAGATAAAACGCTGATTTCTTCTGAAGACGGCGGAAAAACGCCGATTTCGTTAAAAAATCGCGAAAAAAAATGCCGTTTTCGATAGAAGATCGCTTAAAAATATTTTGTCAAAAGAATATTTGAAAAAATAAGCAGATTTCATCAAAAGATCACGGAAAAAGCGCCGATTTCGTCAAAAGATCGCGGGAATAAAACACCATTTTCGAGAAAAAATCGCATAAAAAAGCAAATTTTGACTAAAGATCATCGAAAAAACGCCGATTTCACTTTAAAAATCATGGAAAAATGCCGATTTCGTCAAAAGATCGCTGAAAAACCGCCGATTTTGGCAAAAGATTGCAATAAATCGCCGATTTTGCTAAAATATTGCTCATTTCGTCCGAAGATAGCGGGAAAACGCCGATGTTGTCCGAAGATCGCTGGAGGGGGGGGAACTCACCCCCCCGCCGATTTCCGAAAATGCGATGCGAATTTCCGAAAAAAAAATTTCATCCAGAATCACCCCTGCTCTGTAGTAACCTTAAAGAAAATTTGATGCGAATTTCAAAATTATTTTTTTACTCCAAATCACTCCAAAATTATATGCAGTATTACAGTAATATTAATATGAATTTTAGAAATTGCAACTAAAAATCTTAATTTGACGCCTAAGGTTTTTACAGTAGTCGTCTTTTGACGCCTCCTTTTTATCTCCCAATTTCTATCACTGAATCCGAGTATATTTACAGGAGTTAGAACACGGACAGACGGACATACAAACCGAATGCATAAGCACTTTTCAACTTTGTTGGAAAGTGCTAAAAAAAGTCACTAATTAATTATACATTTCGTTACAGTTTTTGTGTAAAAAAAAAAAAAAAAGTTATAGCAAAAGGCCAGCTTTTTCTAATAAAAGCCATCCTTTTTAAAGTGGTTTAAACCAGAAAAAGCCGGCAGCCCTGAAAACAGACCTTTTCACAAAAATTTAATAAAATTGACCCCTTCAGAAAAATTAACTTAATAAAACAGACCCTTCGCAAAATTCATTTTAATAAAAAAAAAACACCCTTTGTAGCATCTTTTTCATAAAAACAGGCTTAAAATGCTTAATTTAAAAATAAATCTAAGTCAGAAAAAAAAAAAAAAAAAAAGCTTTAGCAAGAAGAATTACAGAAGTTTTTGTTATTAAATTCTTGATTAGAATTTGAGTAACTGGATTTCAACTTTCATTACAAAAATACAACAAAATTCACAAAAATAACTTTTACTTTTCACAAAATAGGCCTAAAGAAAAAAAATGGTTCAGTGCTGTATTGAAATTAAACCATACTCTGTTTTGCTATTACAAGGTGGCTCAGGGCACAAGAATCAACTGTATAGATGGGCGAAACCAAACTAGTTTATAATAAATAAACAAGAATTGTTCGTTTAATAAAAGATATTTTAAAAATTGCTTATTACACATTTTAAAAAAATTCTTAAGTCTGTATATCATAACAGATATAACTTCTGTACACAAATATTAAATAAATTGTATTAATATTGAACCTATTGAGTATGTCTTATAAAACAGTCACTATGTTACAAGAAAATGCTTTAAAAAATTTCTTCTTTTGACAAAGTTATTTCCATTTTAAGTCACCTATAAAAAAGGATGTACCAAAATTTAACTGTTCTGTAATGTTACAAGATGGAGAGAATGTAAAAAGAATCATTTTGAAAACTATCAAAATAATAATAGCATATATTTTAAATGGTACACGCAATATAGCAATTTAATTTAATAATAACATGATGCCACAAGTGTTTTTTCATAATTAATAATTATAAAATGTGTTTTGTGACTCATGATAATCAAATATTTGAATTTTTATATTATCCTGTAAAAATAATGCAAATTATTCAGGGATGAGAACTGCAAAAAAGCAAAAAGACTGAAAATACGCGTGAACGAAAAATTGCACCAGATTGTATTCACACGCGCGAATGAAAAATCTCACCACATTTTGTTTGTGAAAGATAATTCAAAAAACAAAAGCAGGTCTTGATTTCCAAGCAAATGAAGACAAGCACACCAGCCTGTATATTACATTACAGGAGTGGCAATATCTAAATTACAAATTCTCATTTTCTCCTTCCCCCCTTATCACAAAAATTTTATATCTATTCCCAATACCATAAATGCTGCCCTCTCCAACCCTCCCCTCCCACCCCTTCAATAAAGCTAAGGCAGCTTTTCTATTCTTAAAATAACTAGTTTTGGACCTTGGGGGAAAAATTATAAGACATACCTTGGAATAAAGATTAATTACTCATGAAATAACAAACAAAGAGAATTGAATTAAAAAAATTCTAAAATTACTATTTTAATTTATATTCCACTTACAACTTTTGCTTTTGGTTAGCAAACAATCTTTGATTGACATACATTTATACTTTTTCGCACTTTTTATTTTCAGAACATATTTTTCATAGCCACAATTCCTTTTGTCACATTTTGTTTTCAGAACTGATTTTTCATTCCTACAAATTTCTTTACCTTGAATTTTGACTTTTTTTTTTTTTTTTGGGGGGGGGGGGGGGGGGGGTCCTTGGGAACTTGCTTTTTCATTCACAGATCTTTTTAAAGAAGTTTCTGGCCCTTGAATTGAATGAACAGTATTTTCTGCTTTAGATTCAGTAGATTTTAGAGTTGGTATGCAGTTATCTTCAATTCTGACTCTTTTTGTTCCTTTGGAACTTGTTTCTTTATTCACAGATCTTTTTAAAGCAGTTTCTGGCACCTGAATTGGGTGAACAGTATTTTCTTCTTCAGATTTTACAGTTGACATGCAATTTTGTTCACTGGTTTCTATATTTTTAATTGATTCTGAACTTTTGTTTGATACACAATTTATTTAGCAATTTTTAATTCTGAAAATAGATTTTTTATTTTTGTAGCTAACTTTCTCTGTTACATTAACTTTCTTTTCTTGCCCCTTTGACAAAAATTGCGTTTTAAAGCGATTTCTTCACGAAATTTGTCGTTTTTCGTGATCTTTTGACGAAATGTGCCGGTTTTTCACGATCTTTTGACGAAAGTTACCATTTTATCACGATTTTTGTATGATAATTGTCTTTTTTTTTTGCAAATCTTTTGACAAAATTTGCCGTTTTATTGCGATTTTTGGACGAAATTTGTCGTTTTTTTCGCGATTTTGAGAAAATCTGCCTTTTTTTCGGGATTTTGTAACAAAATTAGCCATTTGTTTGCGAATCTTTTGAGAAAACTTGCCGGAAATTATTCGTTATTTCGCGATTTTTTAATGAAATTTGCCTTTTTGCGATTCGTGGACAAAATGTACCGTTTTTTCACGATCTTTTGAAGAAAGTTACCGTTTTATCACGTTTATCGATAAAATTTACCTTTTCTGCAAATATTTTGACAAAATTGGCCGTTTTATCACGTTTTTGGACGAAATATGTCATTTTTTCACGAATTTTTTTTACGGAATTTGCCGGAAATTATTCCTTATTTCGCGATTTTTTAACGAAAGTTGACACTTTTTCTTATTACTTGATGAAAATTACGCGTTCCGTGGAACGTGTAAGCTCCATTTTTTTTTAGTCTCGACGCCGATTTTTTGTGTATTTTACGCGCTATAACGCGTTCGCAGCATCTGTTACATACTTCTGAAATCCGCAGAAAAAAGCGGAATTTTTTGGGGAAAAAATCTGAAACTTATCAAAATAACAAAAAGCGGAAAATTCCCATCCCTGAAATTATTTCAGTTACAAAAAGATTTAGAAAAATCAGAATCTTGAAACAAAAAATAAATAAAAAAATATATCTTGAGTCTGATAGTCTTACCTTAACACCTATAGCACGGAAAAGACTAGGATGACGCAATGGTAATTCAACCATTTCTTTGATTTGAGCTAATTGTTTTCTGCAACCTCCAACATCATCATATCCAACAGCATTCAAATTATCTTCTTCTTCCTATGAATATTATAATAATTTCACATTAATTGTATTAGGATTTTCCTTTAGATAATCCTATAGATAGATAGATCCTATACATAAAAAAATTTAGTTTTATTAAAGAAAAGTTTCTACAAACCCCCCCCCCCCCCAAAAAAAAAAAAATCTACAAATGGCCTAAATTGCAACACATGCATGGAACTTTTTTTTTTAATAGTTGTGTGGTAGAAATACATAGGAAACAGCCAAAAATCATACTTAGTTTTGAAAATGAAATTTCGAGATTTGTGGGGGAAAAAAAATAAGCTTATAGAAAAAAATATATTTTCAATGTTTTATGCAAATTTTTCAAACTATCATGATTAAGTTTTAAATCAGAAATGAAGAGTTCCTGTGCTCCTAGACTTCTCTAAAATTAACCCCCCCCCCCTCCAAAAAAAAAATAATAATAAATAGATAAAAAAGATAAAATTTTAAAGGTTTGAATTTAATTTTCTGTCTTTAAATGTTTTTTTTTTTTTTTTTTTTTTTTTTTTTTTTTTTTAACCTTTCGTTTTTCCAAGTTTAATGATATCAACATTTCTGATGATTGAGGAAAGCTCTTAGAGAAGAATTTAACAATTAATTCACCATTTGTTAGACTGGGATGAAAGGGATTAATTACTAAATAAAATTAGATTACCCATGCCAAGTTTTCAGTCTGAATTGTAAGATATAAATAATCTTACACTGCTCTTCTACTGTAAATGAAACATCAGTAGTTGTCTAAAATAATGAATCTACTACATATGAAGATAAAATAGTCTTATATTTCCCAAAAAGAAAAAAGCAATTTCATTAGTTTTATTAAAATCATGAGAAAACATCAATTGAAACTTATTAAATGATTGATACAATCAAGGTCATAAAAGAATCCTTTAACACAAATACATAATAAAAAAATTAATAATAGAAAATCGGATAAAGAAGTAATGTGACAAAACAAAATATTAGCTGATATCTCTATTTTGCATTTCTAAACAAAAGCTTATGCGTAAATAACTGAAATTTCCTGAAAACTACATAAAGAAATTTTTAAGTTACAGTTAAATAATAGCTGCTTTTATTTATAATAACTCACTTCTCGCTTTATGGGATCACCTTCACAATGAATCAGTGTGTCAGGTGCAACTATACAATAAGGGCTTGGATCGGTTTCAACCACTTTAAATTCAACAGCTCTCATGCCACCTCTGACTAAGAACAGATCACCTTTATGAATAGGCCGATAAGCTTCCAGAAAGTAAGGCTTTAAGTAGACATCAAATAAATTTCTGAAATCAAACAAAAGACATCAGCATGAGTACACCAGAACGTAATAAAGCAAAAATTAAAGAAAACAAGTATTTTTAAAAAAGAAAGACTAATTTTTATTTATCTCTACCCTTTTAAAAAAAATGCAATCACCAGTGCAGAGTTTCCCCCAGAGGGTTTCAGGGAGGCACTCCGCCCCTCCTACCCTTTAGTTTAAAAGGCCAATAATGGATGATCGTGAATGTCACATTCAATAACATTAAATATGATTCACATGTTTAAAATGTCATTAAGTGATTTTTATTTCAACTTTTTATTTATATTTTTATTAATATTCTACTAATTATTTGTATTTTCGTTATTTTAAATAAAAATTATGTCAATATGTATAATTTGGCTATTAGATTGGTGATTTGTATAATTTGGTGAAATTGGTCGACGGGATAACAGAGTAGTACCGTTTAAAAAATAGCGCCCCTCTTGCCCCTCATCCAAAAACTAGTGCCCCCTCTTGCCTCTCATTCAAAAAAATAGTGCCCTTCCTGCCCCACATTTGAAAAAACGCAGCCCTTCAGCGATGATGCAAATGCGCTATAACGGAAAAATTACGTAAAAAATCACGACAGAACGCAAAAATAGCTCTTACGCATCCCACAAAACATGTAATTTCTTTAAAAATTTGTGAAAAAAAATCGTGAAATAATGACTAATTTCTGGCAAAATTCATGAAAAAATGGCTAATTTCATCACAAAATCCCGTTAAAACGGTAGATTTCCTTCAAAGATCATTAAAAAAACGACAAATTTCATCCAAAAACGGCAATAAAATGGAAAATTTGGTCAAACAATTCACGAAAAACGGCAATTTTTGTCAAAAAATCATATTAGCATATGGCAGATTTTGTCAAAAGGTTTGCGGGAAAACGGCAAATTTCATCAGAAAATTGCAATAAAACGAAGAATTCTGTCAAAAAATTTGTGAATAACAGCTAATTTTGCCAAAAATTCTCGAAAAGTCGGCAGATTTTGTCAAAGGATCACAGAAAATACAAATTTTGCAAGAGAGACACACACGCATAAAAAATTAATGCCAGAAGTGAATTTTTATGTTCTACAGTCACCGCAAAAAAAATCTTGACACTTGCGATTTTAAACGTTTTGTTAAATATCTAGAAATATACATAAGGAATTATTCTGAAACTCCAGGTGTGTAAACAAAATAGTACACCTCATTTATTTTCGGGAAGAGTTTTCCCGGAAATCCAAAAGGGGACCATCCACAAAACAAATTGAAAAAGAAGATCTTTTGGAACACCCTGTCAAAACTAATGAAGCAAATGTGTTCAAACTGCAGATTATTATTAAGCGGCTTATTTTAATAAACTGTGCTCATTTGTATGAATATAGCATGTAAACTCGTAGAGAAATTGAGGTTTTTATAAAAATGGTCTCAAATTTTTCCAAGTTTTTTGCTTATAATTTGCAGAGTTCTTAATATAAAATAATTTTCTTTACTGAAAATATGACAAACAACATTGTACACAATATCCTGCCATCAGAATTTAAAAATAATAAAATTTATATGAAAAATGAGTAGGGGGAACTGGGGTACATTGATACATGGGGCACATTGATACACCCCCTCTACCGCTCACAGGGTCATTACAGGAAGTTTCACAACAGCTTCAAAAGATGATGCTAGTGTATTCAACTACATACAGAAAATCTTGGAATGATTCAGTAGTTTGATGAAATGGGACGGGTGATTTATTGTTTTTGTTGTTCAAAAGTAAATATGAGTTGTACAATTGAAATGCTATTATACAACTGTTCCAGTATTTTCAACCAAAATGAATACTCTCCCTGGTAAGTACAGCTACTCTTTATCAGTTCTTCATTATTTATTGTTAGATATATTGTGAAGTGTTGGATTTGAGACTCATTTTATTCAAAATCGCTGTATGGGGCACATTGATACAGTCTATGACGGGGCACATTGATACAGCCTAAATCCTTTAATAGTTCATATTTTCATTATCTTTTATTATTTTTTTTACCATACACTCCTTAATCCAACCTTTTTTTTCACGAAAAATTTCTAATATTAGTTTTTATTGAAGTGAAATAGCTCTAATTTCTTTATATTAGAACATTTTATAGTATTTTTGAAAACAGAAGACGTAGGAACTTACCCAGCATCTAGTGCTAGTAGAACTAATAAAAGAAAAGGACGCCATTCTGGCAAATCTCGAATTTATATCGATTCTCCAGAGAAAAAAGTATTTTCGACATGCGAAATGTTAAGTAAGAGAAACAAACTGCAGAACAGAAAATGATACTTATATTATAAACAGAATTTTTAATATAATTATCCCTTATTTTCTGTTTATGAACCTATTTATAAACAGAAAAACTGGTAATTTTTTCATCTTTCATAAGAAAGAAGATAATGCTGGGGTTGAAGTGCTAGATATGACAAAGTTACCACAGCTAACAATCAGACAAGAAACAGCCAGAACATCAGGTCATAATATATTTAATTTTGATTGCTTTAATATTGCTTAAAAATAAATTGTGGGTGATTTGAATTTTTATAAATAAATATAAAATGGTTTTCTAATTAATTTTCTATGAAAAATATGCATTGGTATTATTTTGTCGTCATTTTTCTCAAACGTATCAATCTGCCCCGGGGATGGGGCACATTGATACAAATGACTTTTTTTTATTTTTTTAAAATTACATGCAAAAATACTATATAAAACAATGATTGTACATTTTTATAACATACTACACAAGTTTTGCTGTCACCTCATGGAAAAAAAACTTGAATTTTCTACTTTCTTGACACCAAAAAAAATCTTAGAAAAAAACTGTATCAATGTACCCCAGTTCCCCCTAAGTTTACTAAATAATTTTTTACTGTGCATGCGTCAACGCTATTAAAATTTCATTTGCATATTATGTTAGTTAAATGTATAGAGCAACTTTTGTGAAAGTTTCAAAAACATAGCTTAAAAATTCTGAAAATTCTCGCCGATAGAATGAGATCAAAATCTGTTATTCCCTAAATGAAGCAAAAAAGATGAGGGGCTGTGTCCATATTCCATTGATTAGTGCCTACACAATATTATAAATGCAACTATATTTGGATAAAAACCCCGATTTTTTTTGCTTCCTTTAGGGAATAACGGATTTTGAGTTGATTCTATAGACGATCATTTTCAGAATTTTTAAGCTATGTTTTTGAAACTTTTACAGAAGTTGCTCGATACATTTAGCTAACACAATATGCAAATGAAATTTTGATATCTTTGACGCATGCGCAGTAAACAATTATTTACTAAACCTACTCATTTTTCATACAATTTTTATAATTTTTAAATTCTGATGGCAGGATATTGTGTACAATGTTGTTTGTCATATTTTCAGAAAAAAACATTTTATATTAAGAACTCTGCAAATTATAAGCAAAAAACTTGGAAAAATTTTGGACTGTTTTTATAAAAATCTTAATTTCTCTACGAGTATACATGCTACCCTTATAAAAATAAACACAGTATATTACAATAAGCCACTTAATCATAATGTGCAATTTGAGCGCTTTTGCTACATTAGTTTTGACAGGGTTATCCAAAAGATGTTCGTACTTTTTCAATTTGCTGACAGTCCTCAGTTAGATTTCGGGGAAAAATTTTCGTGAAAATATATGACGCGTACTATTTTGTTTACATACCTTTAGTTTCAGAATAATTCCTTATGTATATTTCTAGATATTTAACAAAAAGTCAAAAATCGTAAATGTCAAGATTTTTTTTTTGAGGCGACTGTAAAACCTAATTTTCCTGCTTCAAAATTGTGTTTATAATGCTCAAAAAGCAGATTTTCCTGCTTCACAAGGCATGTGAAAAGAAAACTGCACCTGGGGCATAATTAGAATTTGAGACCTCCCCCCTCCTTTTTCTTGTGACAGCCCAAAAATGACGTTTGTACTGTCGGACTCCAATTTCTTGGCATTTCGAGCGGAGAGACTCAGACAGTTCTATTCTGGATAATAGGTAAAACGCAATAAGGCACAAGGGAGAATGGCACCCATAATTGACGCGTTAGCCTAGATAATGACAATTATAAGCAGAAATGTACTATGTGAAAATGAATCATTTATAAATGTGTTGTTTAAGTGTGGTCGTTTCTAACAGCAATCTTTTTATAAATAATTATGATATTTTAAAACTTAAGTAATGCTTCTAATAACAAAAATGATGATAGTAATTATAGGAATGAACTGTAAAAGCACATAGCCATATTTCCAACAATGACAATTCTTTATGCATAAAAATTAATGCAGACCATTTCATAACATTTTAACATGAATTTATTAACAATTTTACAATTAGAAACTGTAAAAGCACATAGCCATATTTTCAACAATGGAAATTCTTTATCTATAAAAAATAATGCAGACCATTTCATAATATTTTAATGTGAATTTATTAAAAATTTTACAAATAAAAGGTGTTTGAATTTTTAAAAATGTCTACCTTAAGTTTGTATGTATTCATTATGTATACATATATCTGTTGTTTGTTTTCTAAATGCATTAAAAATATTAGATTTTTGTATAAAATAACAGCTATTACACGTGACTATTCACATAACATAAAAAAAAAGCACATTAAGTACAAAAATTCACTCACGACAGCTAAAAAAAAACATTTACAATTAACTCTTTATCCCATTTACAGTAAATAGAATTTCTGATGATCCAAGCTTTCATATTTTTGTTTTTATGTATAAGATTACATAAATACCTTTAAAGAATCCTCCTCCTCCACCCCTAAAAAAATGTCTTTTTCAATAAATCAGGCTTCCCCTAAACAATCTTCAAACAAAATCAACCATTTTTTCGCGATCTTTTAACAAAATTTGCCGGGGGGGGGGGGGGGGGTTGCGATCTTTTAACAAAATCTGCTGTTTTTCGCAATTTAACAAAATGTATCTTTTTTCTCCCTTTTTGTTCAATTTTTTGGTAAAATTTTTGTTTTTTCTCAATTTTTGATGAAATTTGTTTTTTCATGATTTTTTGAATATTATAGAGTTGAATCTAGAATCTGGATTCTAGATTCAACTCTATAAAAGTGCCCTTTTCAGAACAGTAGCGCCCTATGTCTTTTTAAACCTGAGGGAAACTCTGCACCAGTGTAAATGAATTTTTTATGACTTGGGAAAGGGTGCCTTTCTTTGCTGGAAATCATTGACTGGAGAAGAAAAAATGGTAAAATAATAGCTCTTTCAGTCTGCAAACTGAATAAAATGCAAATTGTCCTTAAAATAAATTTTTAAATTCTTTTGTCTATTTTTTTTTTTGTTTTGGTCTAGTTAAATTAAAAGTAATAAATAAAGCAGATGGCAATAAAAAATTTTAGCCCATCATAAATGGAAGATTACTATGATATGATTAGATTGTGCTTATTCTTCTATTTTAATATCTACTTTAGAATTCTGAGTAATGTTCAAAGCCGTTGAAAATGTGTTCAAAACTAAAAGTGCCATATACTTGAAGAGCCAAGCCAAAACTGCAAAAGCAGCAGATGGAAAAAAAAATAAAGAATGATTTTTGTTCAGAAATTTCCAAAGACACTAAATGCTAACAATGTTACAGAATTCATTGCCCTGTTGTTTCCACACCAAAATGCTTTTTCATCCTCACCCCAATAAAATGTTTATGGTAATTTCTATGAACAAAGAGATATTTTCAAAACCACATACTTAAGGGAAAAAAAATAGAAACAAAAACTGTGTGGTCACATTGTTCTTTTAATGGATCATTCATTGTCAGTTGTCCATTGTCTGTTAAACCTCTAAAGAATGAAATTCTCAGTTCAAGCCCCCCCTTGATTCTTGGGATTTTTACAAAATGATTATGAAAAGAATTTAAGGATTGATTTTTGGAAAAGGATTAAATGTTTAAAAAATTAAGTGACTTTTTTTTAAAAAACATATCAGATAAATTTTGTTTGACCTGCTTCCATTTTACTTTTTAAAGTTTTTTTTTTTTTTCCACCATACAAATGGAGTGTTAGTTTTACATAATCTTCTGTTAAGAAAGCCTTATGTCTTTTTGTACCAATTCTCCATGCAGAGATTTTAAACTAGTACTAGTGCCACAATCTTTTTGTTCAAGTAATTCTTCGCAATTTCCTCATTCGCATTATTCAATGAATTGTTACAATAACTAATAAACATTTTTATTTTTCATAGACAGATTTCAATGGAGGGTTAAAGAAAGTTTTAATTTTATATTGGTTAATAATTGTACTTGTTATGCATCAATTCTCCTTTTTTATTAGTTTTGAAATGTCAAAAATTATCTTTATAAGATGAACAAATAAATTTCAAATTTAATGAGTTAATTTACGTATACTATATGTGTACATTATATATATGTACACACAGGTATAGATATATGCACACAAGTATATTTATATTATATGTACACCTAAGCTTACATTATGCACACATCAGCATTTGTTTTGTTTTTTTTTTCTTATTACACAACTACTCAGCATTCAGTACTCTGTACTCTGCCAAAATATTCCTTGGTACACCACTAATTGATAATTTTAAATATTTGAAATAACATTGTAAAACTTTGATTTTACTTTTGGATAATTTAAAATTAATTTGCAGTTTAAAACTAATTTGTAATATTTCTTAATTACTTCATATTAAATCATAAAAATGTAACCTTCAAAATAAACTAATTAAGGAAGGTTTTTTTTGCATTGAAATTGAGTCAGATGATTCAATATGACACAATGAAAAAGTAAAAGAAAACAAATTCACAGACATTCAAAAACTTTATATTCAAGTAAAAATAAAACTCACCCAGTCAATCCTTCAACTGTATCATCAATAGGTAAAATATGAACTCGCTTTGCATACTTAACATCTGGACATGGTTGAATACTAAAAATAAATTTTAAACATTAAATTTCAATGTGCTTACAATTATATCTCAATTGTTAGCATTAAATACCTTTTAAAGCACAGAAAAATAAAGAGAGAAAAAAAATATATATGTCGATATAGCGAGCCCATAGAAACAGGCTCGCTTCAGATGCATTTGGCCGACTCGACATCCGCCCCATAGCAAAGTACAACACGTGTACGACCTTGTTACAGCCACGTGTGAAATAATTGTTGCATAGTCAGCACTCTTCCCACGAAAGGGTCTCAGCAACAAGTACAGAGAGTTAGATTGATGCCGGATCCAGCCTGATGAAGACGTACTCAGCCGAGCCCTGGTCAAAAAGACCGAAGATGCCCCTTAATCTTAACATTTTACTTATTTTTCCCTTGTAAATAGTTTATATTAATCAAGAGTATTAAAGTTATGTGATATTACCCCTAGACTTCTTCACTTTATATATATTAACAATATTATTTCATAACATCATAGCTTAAAAACATTATTAAGCAGAATCTTATGAAGTTTTCATATAATGCCATTTATAGAGAGTGTGTAAGGGAGAGAACAGGAGTAGAAAAATGTTAATGCATGGAATGTAATGAACTAAATGAAAACAATACAAAATGAAGTTTAGACATACTCTAACCATTCCCTTTACAAAAACTATATGAAAATAAAATACTTATTAAATATGTTGAGTGGATATCAAAGAAATTTTTTCTCATTACATTATTTAAATACTAAAAGTTTTCTACATAAAAAAAAGATTTTTTTATTGTTTGTTTGTTTAGAAGTTATTGTAAATTTAAATAAGACATTTAAAATGTAACAGGAATGAATACCCAACTTTCATTCTTAAAAAAAAAATTTTTTTAAATATTTACACTAGATAATTCAAATTTTATCAAAATTAAAATATAAAACAATAGAAACTTCACAGTCAGTTACTTTAATGATAAAACAATTATCAATGATTTATAATAAAATTACCTAACAACATCACCAAGTTTTACACCAAGATTATTCCGTACACATCTATTCATTCGTATCTTTTCATTAGGAACACTGTCACTGGATAACACAATACATACAGTTTCACGTCTCTTGGGACCTTTCAACAAAATTGTATCACCTCTGAAAAGCTGCAGCTCATTCATTTTTGCCTGAAAAATAAATATAAGTTTAGTAGACTGTTTTATTTATAATTACTTCAAAATAACAAATACTGCTGAAAATTTTTAAAAAGGCAGTTTACAAACTAACAGATTATAAACTTAGTACATTAAAGGAAAAAAAAAAAAAAAAAAAAAAAGAAGATATGAAGCGATTAACTATTTGAACTGGAAAAAGGAAAATAAGGCAGCAAAAATTTCAAGATTTGATAATTTTTGTGATGGGGGCAAGACAAAAGAGTTAAAACTTCAGAAAGAACATTGAATGATTCAAGGATTTTTTTTTTTTTTTTTTTTTTTTTTTTTTTTAAAAAAAAGATTGTGTGTATTGGATTGGTAGGGGGTTGAATGAAACATGACACATTCTCAGTTCTGAAATAGTGGATTGGTTCTACTTACAAAATGATGAAAGAAAAGGGAGACATTGTGAATTGCAATTTTACTATTCTACACTATCAGAACTTACAACAAAACTTTTAGCTCTAAAAAGGCAAAGTACTGAGTACTCGCGATTTACTATTTGAACGAATAGCTGTGTATAACAAAGAACTATCAATGTGCACATAAACTGAGCTTAAGCGTATCATGTCTGTGTGTAATATACACACATATACAAAAGTGGGGAATTTTCAGAAAATCTTACCAGCCAAAGCTTTATTTTACCAGCCAGCAATATGCAACATAAAACTGAAAATTATGATAAAATGTGATTGCAAAAATAGTTAAATATTTTTACTATAATTTGTTTACATACATGTATATTTATATTAAATTAATAAATTATACTATAGCAGAGGAAAGTTTATTATAGGGTAGAGTTTAGTACCATGTTTACATTGTGGTAATTTGGAAAGTTGCAAAATATATCTAAATAGTAAAAAAATAGACATTTTCCCAGATCTTCTACAACATACAGTTCTTCAGAGATTACCTAAAAATTCACTCGCCTTGCCAAAAAGTCTGCTCACCAGTGGCAAGTCAAATGGTATATTTTCCCACCCCTGCACATATACATGTATACAAACATACATTTTGACATTAGAATAAAGTCTATTTAAGTCAGGGCTGTGTTTTTGCTGACAGAAAATAGTTTCTGCCGTGCTAGTTGCAGAAAGTGGTTATAACCGGTAGGGCTGGGCGATATCAGAATTTTAATATCGTGATATATCGCTGACCAAATATCGATAATTTTCGATATATCGATATATTTCAATTCATATGTCACTCCATTATAGGGTCATAAATGTAACTGTCCTCTGTATAAAATACTACAAACACATAATAGTATATATATATATATATATATATATATATATATATATATATATATATATATATATATATATATACATATATATATATATGTGTGTGTGTGTGTGTATGTATGTTAATTATCAAGAAAAAATAAAAATATCAATATCTTAACATATTCCAAGGAACATAAATTTTAATTTTTATGTATTGATTCAAAATATGCAAACCCTTTACTTGCAAATCTGATCTAAAATATGTGTTATTGAAAACTCTTAGAAAGTTAAACATTATAAATCATTAAAATGAAACAAGAAAATGTATATAAGACAACAAATAGACATTAGATATATTGAAAGAAAATACTTTAATTACCTATAAACATAGAATTTTTTTATTACAATACAAAATAAAAATTGCATTTCTGCAATTTTGGGCAGTAAGGAACACATTTTTTTCGTTGTTATAATAAATAATTCTATTATTAGTCAGAATACAAATGAAAGCATTGGAATAATCAAATAATTTTAAGAAAACACTAAATTTCTTTAATAGAGTAATCCAATAGTCCCAAATCAGGACGTTTTGCTAACTACCGTTTTTTTTCCCCTTCTTTTAATACTAATGCTGAATTAATCGCTATAATGATCTTTTACTTTTTCGATTTTGTTTACAGATTTTTTTTCTACGATGCTTTTATTTTCGAAACCAGTTTCAAAAATGAAAGTATTCCAGTAAAGAAAAAAAAACATGAAAACAAATATTAAAAAACGGCCTTTGTTGAAAGAGAACAACCTCAGATGTGCAATGCAAAAACAAAAAAAATAAATAAATAAATAAATAAACAAAAATATGGAAATGCAAATGAGGTATAAAAAAAAATAAGATTGACATTGAGCGGATGTTTTTGCATTAGTCAACTCTTGAAATATAAAGGAGCCGTGATATTCAAAATCAAAACTATCCTCATTCTTTTATGAGAGATAAACTGTTCGATTTTTTTTAAAACTTATAAAAAGGGTTTTGTGAAAGTATCAACTAGTTTCAGTTGTTTAAGTGCGCGAAAAACACATTCAACGGGAAATACAAATAAAAAGGGGGGGGGGAAGAAAAACAAAACCTTTTATTCTTCACCATTAAAAGGGAAAAAAATTCATAACTCCTAAGTTAACTTACCGATTTTTTTCAAATTTTCAGCAATTTGCAATAATAGTAAATTAGGCTGTGTGACAAATTTTTATTAAAATATAATTAGTTTTTACAAAATTTGAGCATCTTTTACAAGTGTCCAGTACAGAAGAACCTCAAAAAGAAAACGTAGGAAACTATCCATCGTTTGTTTTTGTTTATCGAACTCAGCGAAATCGAAACTTGAATGTTTATACAATAATCATATTGTCATCTGCTGTGGATGGGTAATATGTTTTGCCAAGCAGAAAGACACCATCCATAGAGTTTTAGCGATCTTTCAAAATGAAAAGTATTTTCCTTCCTAATTTGAGAAAGATTTTCAAATTTTTTTTTTTTTTTTTTTTTTTTTTGGGGGGGGGGGGGGGGTTAAAAACCCGTACGCAAAACGGATAAAAATACTAGTATCCAATAAACTCTAAAACTAAGGTGAATCACAATGAAAAAAGAAAAAACCTCCGCTTTAAGTAAAATTTCTGCTTAAAATAAATGACATAATAGAATTACCATACATGTAAATTATTAATGTTATTAATAAAAAATGTAAAATAATATGTGATTTAATCTAATTATTTATTAATGCTATTAATAAATGAAAAACAAACATACAAGAAATATCGATTAATTGTGCTCACATTCTTGAAAATATGTCAATCAATTCTGCATTCCGGCAGCAATAACTGTACACAAGCTCACAGGAAAACAACAGTCAGCCACCGATGGAGTCAACAAGTGATTGTATCGGAAATGCCCGATCCTCGAACGAGCGTTTCAACTTCGATTCTCGAACGAACTCCGATAAATGAAGCGGTACATCAGAATAGTAGACTGTTCCCCATATTCCGGTATGTGCGCGACACCAGCGCAAAAAGCAGATGGTTCGCCCATATTCCGGTATGTGCGCGACACCAGCGCAAAAAGTAGACGGTTCTCCCATATTCCGGCATGTGCGCGACACCAGCGCAAAAAGTAGACGGTTCGTCCATATTCCGGTGTGTGCGCGGCACCGACTCAAAACCGGAAGTATCACGCAAGTGCCGATTACAGCGCGAACATTTGCAAAAGTAAACAACTTTTGCGCCGACAGAGGTAGATTCGAAATTCCGTAACTCCGTAATTCCGAGAGTAGGACGAAATACCGTTTGAAACGATTTATCGGAAGGATTGAAATCTCAATATCGTTACCGTGGTCTTAAAGAAATATCGATATATAACGATATTACGGTATATCGCCCAGTCCTAATAACCGGTTTTAAATGGCATAAAATTGGCAACAACTGCATAAACTAATTTCATGACATAATCTACGACTTTTTTTAGTAGTATTAAATTGCTTATATACATTTTATTCAAGATAAATTGCAAATAAAATATTGTGAACAGTTTAAATTAAAATATAAATAAATATGCATTAACATTTGATAGTTTTGAATCTTTTATGAAGAATCAATACATTATTTACAGAAAATTGAAAATCATGAAAATGACATTAAGGACACAGCAGTTGTTAAAATTATAAATAAATATCAAGATTTATAAAGAAGTTAAATACTTGTTACAAATACTAAAATCTATAGTTGTTGCTTTAGATAAAAGTAAAAAAAACATGACTGTTCTATTGCAGCTGCTCATAAAATTTGCTTAACTTTATTTAATGCTGGAAATATCATGGAAACTTATAAATGCAAAATTCAAGTCTCATTTATTGCAGTGTTAGCTTTCATGCTAGCTTATTTACTTCATCCTAAGTATTTGGGATCAAAATTCATATTTAAGCAAGCATAAAAAAGGGGCAAGAAAATACTCCCTTTTCAGAAACATATTTCGCCAAAGAAGTCCTAGAAAATGTCTTGCTTTCTATGTGTGGTTGCTTTTAGAAACAAATAACGGTGAAAATGAGAATTTTTCAAATTTTACATCATCAATAATGACATTACCAGCAAGTAATGCTGGTCTTGAAAGAATATTTTCAAACTTTTTTTTTTATTCAGAACAAATTAAAAAGCAGTCTAATTTAAGATTAGCAAAATTAATTTTTCCACAAAAACAAATTTGTTTTTTCAATATCTTAAAATATTAATATCTTATGTAAATATTAAGATTCAATATCTTATATATATATATATAAAGTATTATTTCTTAGTTTCTGCGTGTTTTTGCCATGCTGGTTTTAACCACCCCGGCAGAAACTTACTAGCCCTAATTTAAGTGGGCTTTACTGTCACCTTATGGAAAATTGTCTCTAGTCAGCAGGTTCTCTGCACAAGTCCCGCTCAGAGGATACCGTCTGCCTGCTAGAGATCCAAAATTGAAATCCTCACACTAAGAGAACAGACTCTACCATCTGCTTCTTCTCAATCCAAAAAAGGACTCCTCCTTTTCTTTGCATCCTCTAATTTTTATCCCCTTCTCTCTCATCCATCATCTTTCTGACAGGTGTGTCCTGCCGCCTCTTCGACTGTAAGGGGGGTAAGAACATTGAGAGGATTTTCTCAAGGAGAGTGCGCCATCGGGTGAAAGTATTTGAATGCAATTTCTCACGAATTGTCAAAACATACGTTCTGAGTGGTTGCAGTAACTACAAATACAGTGTCCATTAGACAGAAAAGTTCCTTTTAAAATGACCTTTTAGACTTAGAGATGGAGAGTTCAAAGAACCAAACATTGCGACCAGAGATCTATTGTACTAATCCCAGAAAGAAGTCCTAAAAAAGGCCAGTAGCTGAAGCAAAATTCAGCGGATATCTGAAAAAGGAATGCCATAAAGCTCCCAAGGCTCAACTATGGCCCAGGCCATAATTATAGTGTTCATTCTAGGCCATTTTTGAAGGGTGCAGCACCCTGCCCTTTTTCAAATATACAAAATGCACCCTGCCTTTTTTAAAAGTAATAAAACAGTAAATTATTCTATCATGTTGTAATTTAATTGTATTTTTATTTTCTTCTATCTTCAATAGAAGAAAGTATTGTAATCAGAATTTTTTTCGACTTCCGGTTTTTGACGGATTTACACGTTTTAGGGGTCAGAGATTCCAAAAAACATGTTTTTACAAAATGTCTGTCAGTATGTCGCCATTCTACCATCAAAAAAATTATGAAGTTATGCATAGAATTGAACCAAATTTTTTGTGAATGTTTTTGGCTGTGGCAAGCAGGTCCTCCTTCAGCTTTGAAATATTCCGCCGGAAGGGGGCGCTGCAATTGCGATTTTTGTGCCATTTTCAATATTTTACCGACCAAAAGTATATGAAGTTATGCATCGAATTGAACCAAATCTTTTGTGTATGTGTATGACTATGGCTAGTTAGTCCTCCCTGAATTTGAAAAAAATCTGCCAGAAGGGGGCACTGCAATCGCCATTTTTGTGCCATTTTCAATATTGTACCGGCCAAAAGTATATGAAGTTATGCATCGAATTGAACCAAATTTTTTGTGTATGTATATGACTATGGCTAGTTAGTCCTCCCTGAATTCGAAAAAAATCCGCCGGAAGGAGGCGATGCAATCGCGATTTATGTGCCATTTTCAATATTGTACCGACCAAAAGTATATGAAGTTATGCATCGAATTGAACCAAATTTTTTTTGTATCTGTACAACTATGGCTAGTTGGTCCTCCCTGAATTTGAAAAAAATCCGCCGGAAGGGGGCGCCGCAATCGCGATTTATGTGCCATTTTCAATATTGTACCGACCAAAAGTATATGAAGTTATGCATCGAATTGAACCAAATTTTTTATGTATGTGTATGACTATGGCTAGTTGGATCGCCCTGAATCTGAAAAAAATCCACCGGAAGGGGGCGCTGCAATACCGAATTTTATGCCATTTTCAATATTGCACCACATAAAAGTGTATGAAGTTAGTCCTAGAACTGAACTAAACATTTTGTTTATGATAATTTTTTGGTAAAGCAAGTAGGTCCTCCCTAAATTTGAAAAAAAAATCTGCTTATCATTCTATTGTCCATTGCCTCGTGCAGAGACAGAAATTCGTTTTTACTCCGATTAATTGATTGAAGCAGAAATTTAAGATGAAAATCAAAGCTGGTAAGGTATGGAATTAAAATTATTAAACCATTAAAATGAGTAACTATTTTTTTTTTTATATTAAAACGTATGTATGAGATAGAAGAAAGTTTTGGGATTGGCATATCCAACTAGTTTATTTTTATACCACAAAATCATTTGAAGTTAATGTTACTTTATTTATCATGCATAAAAAATACGTATTTCCTCATTTTTTTCTCTAACTAAAGGCAATAGTGAATTCGCTTGCAAAAGTGCCCTTTTTAGCAAATAGCACCCTGCCCTTTTTTTTCTAGAGTGAACACTAATAATTAATTATACCCAGGGTGACCAAGATGTTCAAACCTTTGGGCAGAAAACCCCTTGCACTCACAAAGAACATGCACAGCTGTTTCTTCCTTATAAAAGCAACCCCTACAAATTGGGTCATTCTTTACACCAATAATAGTAAGGTGCCTGTTCAAAAGACAATGCCCTGTTAAAAGACCAATGCCATTCCTAATACCATTTCTATAAAGCATTAGAAGCTCTTTATTCCTAACACTAGGGCAGCTACAGTTAATTCTTTTGCCTGTCGCTGCCTCCTAATGTTATGCCCATCTACATATTGTTTCTCTCTAAAAATCTTAAAGACAGTAGTTCTAATAAGATTACTAGAGATCCCAATAGTTGGCTCAGGACCAACAAGAGAGGTGATAGATCCCTTCTCACGAATTGTCAAAGCATATCTTCTGAGTGGTCACAGTAACTACAGTATCCATTAGACAGAAAAGTTCCTCTTAAAATGACCTTTTAGAAATGGTTGTCTGCAAATGTCAATTTTGATTATCGAAGGAGATGTATAGCTCTGTTTGAAACTTCCGACATTCTGCAGCCTTAGCAAATTCGTTGGTGGTATACTCGTGAGAACTAAATTCTTCAAAACCAGATCGAAAATAAATATGGAGATTGGAGAAACAGTTGAAAAAGACAGAAATGGGAATTTCTCAAAAATCTTACCAGCCAAGGGTTTATTTCACCAGCCTGCAAGATGCAACATGCACATAGTTGAAAATAGTTATGACAAAATCACACTCAAAATTACTGTTATTACAATATATTTTCGTAATTCTTTTTTTCCCTATAAAATTAAGAAATATATGCAACAGAGGTAAGCTTAATATAAGATAGAATTTAGAACCATATTTACACTGCAATAATTTGGAAAGTTAAAATATCTAGATTGAAAAATGTCTCTATTGTCTACAGCTTTTCAAAAAACTAAAAGTGCACTTGTCTTGCCAGAAAATCCACTCGTCACCGGCGAGCAAAATGATGTATTTCCCCACCCCTGGAAAAAGAGATACATCATCATGGGGGAAAATATGAAGTGAAACTTTTCTCATTACATGCAAGCTTGGAAGAGTATTTTTCACACCTTCAAGCAGTGCTTACAGCAAATGTATTTTTCCTGATGCAGACCAAATTTACAAAAATAAAAAAATTCCATATGCCCTGAAAATATAAAACAAATTGCTGTCTTTGCAGCAAAATTTATAATATAAAAAATTTAATTATTAAAATATTTTTTGTTCATTTGTAATATTTTCTGTTTTTTACAAAATGCATCTGTATTGAGTCTTTTTTTTTTTTTTTTTTTTTAGTTTAAGAATGACATTTTTATTTGTACATTTAAACTAAATTTTGAACTGCATTGTTTTTTCTTTATTTTTCTGTATTTTATAGACATATTTTTATAAAATAGTTTTTATGAATAATTGCATGTATTACATATTTATAATCAAATAATTTAAACACATCAGTTATAAAGTCCATTCTCTTCAATAAGGAAGATACTTAAAAAATGAAATTCTTACTTACAAGTACTCGATATGTACTCTGTACTTAACCAAAATTTAACTGAATACCAAGTACTCGGCAAACTGGCCGAGTATGCTGAATATCGAATAAATACTAAATATGCCGCCCCCCCCCCCCCAATCAAAAAAAAAATAAAAAAATTAATAAAAAATATTGGTTTGTTTATTTAAATCGGATATTTTTTCATTAAGTTAACTAAGTAAGAATATTTTACACTTTGAAGAACATTATTTTTATGAGGATATTTTCACTTTCGAAATACATTCACAGATTGAAAGTAGCCTAATAAAGAAAAACCTGTAAACAAAATAAAAAACAGCCTTTGTACAGATTGATCTCAGCTATTCAATGCAAAAATAAAATATAATTTTAAAATAATGAGCTGGAAACGAGATTTTTAAAAATATATTCCATAAGATTAAATGTGACTGACATTTTCATGTACTGAAATAGCCCTTTACAATACTGCTTTGCACATAAATACATTTTGTTTGGGAAAGAAAAGCAGGAGGGGAAGGGGGGGGGGGGAATACATCTTGCAGATTTATAAAAAACAAAAACCCATGGAATCTGCAGAAAAATGTCATCCCTGTGTATTAGCAAACATACGTCATCTATGGAACTAGCACATTTTTCAGTATAAAGCATTCGATTGCCCCCTTCTTTCTTCCCTTAGGATGAACATTACATATGTCAATTTGCAAAATTGCAAACACTAATAAGCATGTTTTAAAGAAATTTTAAAAATTAAGTACATACCAGTGACAGATCAACAACAGAGTTGTCATCATTTACAGCTTCTTCAACTAACAATCTATTTGGCTTTTGTTTTGTCCTTAATATGGCAGTAGCTAAATCTTCAGGGCTAGGAAAAATAAATACATTTTTAAAAGAAATAAAATTAAAGGAACAGATTATCATATTAGTACTTTTAATCAGTTTCCCCCAAAGGGCTGATGAACAGACAATATTCTTCCAAAGCAAAGACATTATTTAGTCATATTGTAAGATTTGTTTTGTTCATAAAAGTATATGTTAAAATAGGGGTGCACAACCTTTTGAAGAGAGGGGCCACATTCAAATATATCTAGGTGGTCGAGGGCCACATCAGTAACACGGAATTAATTCGAGTTAGAGGAGGTGATCTGTGGTCTACAATCAGATTAAAAAATATATGGTTTTAGAGGAGAGTGTGTGTGTGTGTGTGTTTTTTTTTTGGGGGGGGGGGTACAATTTTAAGTTCACTTACCCAGTCAAAATACCCAATTCAGTTAGTAAGGATATATCAGCAGTTTTTACATTTTTATAAATAACAGATATAGCAAGGATTATTTTCTAGATGGAAAAATATTCCTTGACATAATTCAGGAGAGTATGTTTAGTATTATTAAAAGTGCTAAAAAGCAACCATAAATGTCTGGTGCCAAAAAAGAATGTGAATTTTATTAACGAAGAAAAGAGAAAGAGCCGATCAACAAGATTTTTTTTGCACCTGATCAATGAATTTCTCGATTTTCTGTGCCTGGTCAATGATATTTGTACTTTTTCCATACTTGATTGACCGAATTTGCATTTTTTACGATACTAATCAACAAAATTCGCATTTTTTTCGTAGCTGATTGAGAAAATTCACAATCTTTACTCACCTGATCAGCAAAATCAGTAATTCTTACGAAACCGATCGAGAAAATTCACGAATTTTTCTTGCTTGATCAACAAAATTTGCTATTTTTACGAATCCAATTGACGAAATTAGTGATTTCCAAAAAGTTGATCGACGAAATATTCGATTTTTTCCGCATCAGATCGACAAAAATCTCTATTTTTCGGCGACTAATCGAATGATATTTTCGATTTTTCCTCGCCGAAATTCACGATTTTTAGAAGCCGATTGACGAAATTCGCGATTTGTACAAAGCCGATTGATGAAATTTCGGGTTTTTTCAAAGCCGATTGATGAAATTCGCGATTTGTACAAAGCCGATTGACGAAATTCGCGATTTGTACAAAGTCGATTGAAGAAATTTGCGATTTGTACAAAGCCAATTGACGAAATTCGTGATTTGTACAAAGCCGAGTGACGAAATTCGCGATTTGTACAAAGCCGAGTGACGAAATTCGCGATTTGTACAAAGCCGAGTGACGAAATTCTCGATTTTTACAAAGCGATCAATAAAATTCGTGATATTTTAGCACCTGATCGACGAGATTGGCGATTGCGGCGCATCTGATCGACAAAATTCAAGATTTTTCCATGCCTGATCGACAAGATTCGGGATTTTTCCGCGCCTGATCGATGAGATTCGAGATTTTTCGGCACCTGATCGACGAGATTAGAGATTTTCCTGCACCTGATCGACGAAATTCGTATTTTTACCGCGCTTAATCAACGAAAGTCACGTTTTTTCTGAAGTCGATCGACAAAATTCTTGTTTTTATGAAGCCAATCAATGAAATTCGCGATTTTTACAAAGTTGATCGATGAAATTCGTTATTTTTCCATGCCTGATCGACGAAATTCATGATTTTTCAGATCGATGAAATTCACGATTTCAATCGAGTCTGATCGATGTAATTTGCAGTTTTTCCATGTGTGATCAACAAAATTTGCAATATTCCCGTATCCGACCAAAGGAATTTGCTATTTTTCGGAATGCGATCAATAAAACTCACAAGTGTTCTGTCTTCGATCGACGAAATGTATGCTTATTTTGCTGTTAATTGACGAAATACACATTTTTCTTCGACCGAGTATCGAAATTCACGATTTTTGTACTAACATTGACGAAATCTGCATTTTTTAAGTGCTAAGATGAAACTTGCTATTTTTTTTCTCTTGGTAAACAGACGAAAGCACGATTTTTTCTGCAGGTGATCAACAAAATTTTCAATATTTCCGCACGTCATCACGAATTCGTGATTTTCCTCTGTCTTATCAACAGAATTTGCACTTTTTTTTGTCGTTGAACAGCAAAATTTGCAATTTTTTTTGTGCCTTATCAATGGAATTTGTGTTTTTTTTTTTTCATGCGATAAACCGAGAAAATCTGCTATTTTTTCCATACGATGAATTTCATTTACAATTTTTTAGAGGATCAACAAAACTGACGATTTTTTTCTTGTTCAATCAACGAAATGTGAGATTTTTCACTTCTGTTCGACATAATCCACGATTTTTCCATGCCTAGTCAAAAAAACTCATGATTTTTTCGTGCGAAATCGGGGATATTTGCTATTTTTTCTGAATATAACGGGCAAAATTTGATTTTTCCATATCTGGTGAGCGAAACTTACGATTTTTCCAAACCTCATCAATAAAATTTGCTTTTTTATGTACTTGATCAATGAAATTTGAGATTTTTCCATACCGATAGATGAGATTTGCGATTCTTAAATGACGAAATTTTATATTTTCTTGCAATAAATAAACAGAATTTACGATTTTTTCCTCTAACGTGTGCACAAAAATTGCAATTTTCTCCCGTTGTAGATTGGCAAAACTCGCGGGCCACACATTAACCCATCGAGGGCCACTTTTGGCCCACGGGCCACAGGTTGTGCATCCCTATGTTAAAATTAGTGCTGTACCGAGTAGTACTTTGGCCGAGTACTCGGTCACTGACTACTCGCCCGAGTACCGAGTAGTTGTATAATAAGAAAATAAAACACTGATGTGTGCACAATGTGAGCTTAGGTGTACATATATATAAATATACCTGTGTGTACATATAATATAATTTACATATTTAGTATAAATAAATTAACTCATTAAATTTGAAATTTATTTGTGTACCTTTTAAAGACAATTTTTGACAGTTCAAAACTAATAAAAAAGGAGACTTGATACATGACAAATACAGTTATTAACTAATAAAAAAATTAAACATTCTTTAACCTTCCAATTTATTCGAACCATTGAAATCTGTCTATCAAAAATAAAAATGTTTACTAGTTACTGTAACAATTCATTGAAAAATGCAAACATTTCACATTTATTTTGTAACTGTCTGTATGTTATTTTCTTTTTATTAAAAAAATGTATAGGCTTTGCAGTTTCTTTTCATTTTTCACGTGTACAGATTATATTATGTTATTTTAAATTTATTATTTTTTAAATATCTCAGCAAAAAAATAACCTTTTTCAATGAAAATTATAAATGTGTAAATTAAGATTGCCTTAAAAAGCAAGCTCTAAATTTTATGAGTTTAGATGATCTAGAACTTGAAAATCCAAAAAAGAAACAAAAAATAAATATGAGAATGCTAATGTCGACGAACCAAAAGAGAAAATGCTAACAAAAAGTTCATCTATTTTCTGGCAATGTTTTGAGAAAATTATGAATGAACAAAAAGATTGTTCCACTAGTACTAGTTTAAAATCACCGCATGAAGAATTGGTACAAAAAGAGATACAGGCTTTCTTAACAGAAGACATGTAAAACTGACATTCCATTTGCATGGTGAGGGAAAAAAAAAAAAAAAAAAAAACTTTTCCGATTATGTGCAACCTTGCAAAAAACTCTTATATGCACCTTCAACAACTGTTTATTCTGAACGTTATAGAGGCCGGCTAAATTTATAGTAGTAAAAGAAATGCCCTGTCTACTGATAATGTAGAACGTTTGATGTTTTTGCACCATAATTTGAATAAGAATAGACTCCCTCAAATCCGCACTCCGAAAATCCGCTACTCTCTAAAATCCGCACATAATTTATGGATGTAAACAATGAAATATTCAGTTCTGATATAGATGAGAAATTTGACTTTTTTTAATTTGTAATTTTTGTTAAGGTTATTGAATTCATGTTTTTTCATGAAGAAAGAATAATTTATTTTTGAAAAAAAAAAAAAAAAAAAAAAAAAAAAAAAAAATAGAGATATTGTTGATATCATTAGAAATCACAATCTTACCAAATATATTTATGTATTAATGAAGCTTTTTCAGTTATTAAGTCTGGCTAAACCTGAAATAAAGCTTCTTCATTTTATCATCTTGATGTGAATTAGTAATGTACTTTTATGAGGCAAGTTTCATTGAATGATTTAGGAAAAATACATTTCATCTTTATAATGAACATTTAATTGTACATTGTTGATTATGAACTTCACTTTTGCTTTTAGTATTTTAATAATTTTAAAAATTAACTACATTTTTATTATTTTAGTTTATTACTTATTTTAATATTTTAGTATATAGTAAGGTACTTTTATAGTACATTATACTTTTGATTTCATTATTAATTAATTACATTCAAATTACTGCTCAAAATATATAAACCAGAAATTCACAAAATTCTAAAATCCGCACAACCTCTGGTCCGAAGCTGTGCGGATTTTAAGGAAGTCTACTGTATAATAAATTTACTTATTAATTTTTTATTGCATTTGTTGTATTTTCAGTTTCTTTATCCAAAATAAGTCTTTTCTGTTTTCCTATATATAAAAAAGTACTTTTATTTGTATAAATGTGAATTTTTTTTAGGGATTTTGTTCTTAAATTTTTTTATATTTTGCAGACATATTGTTAAATACAGAGTAAATAGTTTTATGAATTACTACATATATTATACATTGATATTTGAATACCTTTTTACAGATCAGTTATAAATTCATATGCTTAAAAAATGAAATTTTTACAACTAGTCGGTATTGGCCGAGTACTCGGCCAAAATTTGGCCGAATACCGAGTACTCGGCAAATTGGCC
The DNA here is from genome assembly GCA_964019185.1 of Maratus speculifer. Classification (NCBI taxonomy): domain Eukaryota; kingdom Metazoa; phylum Arthropoda; class Arachnida; order Araneae; family Salticidae; genus Maratus; species Maratus speculifer. The sequence continues at coordinate 173,677,163 of OZ025295.1, forward strand.
GAGTAGGCCGAATACAGAGTACTCGGCAAATTGGTCGAGTAGGCCGAATACCGAGTATTTACCGAGTACTCGGTATGGCTCTAGTTAAAATAATGCATTTTTGATTTCAGAACATATGTAACATGAGTAAATATTCAAATATTTAATATATTCCTTCTTGGATTTCTTTACTGTTAGATTATTTTATAATTTAATTCAAATATTATTTGACAGCATTTTTTTTCAAAACTTTACATTGAATTTTACTTTTTGACAGATTAAGCTTTATCTTTTTAAAAGCAGTTTGACTATTTGTATTATACAAAACTGAATTATATTAAAGATAAAGTACACGATTATGTTTATTTACATGTTAAAATTAATTAAAAATAACTTAAAAGGAAAATTGATTTAAATCAATGATTTCTTTAAATCAATTGATTTAAGTCATGATTAAAATCAAGTTGATTTAAATCAGCAAACCCTGTTGTGTTTAAAAAAAAAAAAAAAAAAAAAAAAAAAAACAATTTCTTTAAAGTTATTTGCTTCAGTAGAGTTTACACTTTTGAACAGGACAATAATTAAATAAAAAAAATGGCAAAAAAATTATTTCAATATGTCATTACAGCAAGAAATTATGACAGTTTGAATATCGGTCAAATAACATTTTTCAGATTTTGGCACCAACTGAAAACACATCTAACTTGCCCCAATTACCGTAAAATCCCATTAGTCCACCCTTCCCAATCAAACGTCCCCCCCCCTCTCACTTTATAAAAAATTTTTAGAAAATCCTTAGAAATTACCCCCCTTCTCTTTCTCCCATTACTAAAGAGCATTGAAAAAAAACAAATTATCTAAAAGGTCACAAAAAATGGAACATCAAAAAATCAAGAAAAAAAGAATTTATTTAGTAATTGCTAAAAAAATGCAAATTTTGTCAAAAAATCACAAAAAAAGCTACAAATTTGTTTAAAGAATCGCAAAACAAAATTAAAATTTCATCGAAGAATTGCCAAAAAACACACATTTCATCAAAAAAATTTTTAAAAAAGTATGAATAATGTCAGATCTAAAAAAATGCAATCAAATTTGTTGGGAAAATGCAAATTCCGTCAAAAAATCTCTGGAAAAAAAAAAAAAAAAAAAAAGAAAAGAAAAACACAAATAAGATTGCGGAAATATCACGAATTTCTAGAAGGATCTTAAAAAAAGTGCACATGAAAGATTGTAGAGAAAAATGTGAATTATGTCAGATCTAAAAATGCAAAGAAAAAATCTTTGGAAAAAACAAGAATTACATCAAAAAAATCACTGAAAAAACACAAGTTACGTCAAAAGATCACAGAAAAAGTGAATTTCTCAAAAGATTGCCAAAAAACACTTATTTAGTCAAAAGATTGTAGCAAAAATACAAATATGTCAGATTTATTTTAAAAAAACATGATAAAAAAAAGCGAAAAAATGCAAATTTTGTTAAAAAAATTGCAGAAAATAATTCACATTTCAAGCACATTTTTTAAAAATGCCAAAAAAGAGGAATTCTATTAAATAATTGCTAAAAAAAAATGGACATCTATCAAAGGATCACAAAAGAAACATGCACCTTGACAAAGAATTGCATAAAAAATGTGAATTTCGTCAAAAGATAGAGGGGAAAATCCCATTCTCATTAAAGGATTGCAGAAAAAAAAAAATCCGTCAAATATTGCAAAAAAAAAAAAAAGGGCAAATATTTTCAAATATTGCAAAAAAATTCTGCATCGTGAAAAGATTGTGGAAAAAATCGCATGTAAGCACCCCCCTCTGATTATTTTACGATTTTCCGTCACGTTTGGGGTGGATGGGGGGGGGGGGGGGGAGAGCAGATTAATGGTATTTTAAGATATACTTTTTTAAGTGTTCATGCAAATCTTTCAAATAATTCTTTTGACATGGAAATTGGATGGCGAAGGCACAAGCTGTTGTTGGATCTTAAAAGTGAAAAAAAAACAGTAACAATGAATCATCATATGACCTTGCAGCAACAACTTATCACAGGTTTTTCGTCTATTTTATGAAGTACCAGGGTTGAAAAAAAAGGTGGGGGGAGGGGGGTATTTATAAAGAAAATCCCGATACAGGTGGGCCTTATTGTGTTTTTTGTTTTTATTTCACGAAATGAGGGCAGAGGAAGTTCCTTTTTTTTTTTTAAGTATATGTTAATTAAGAAATCATAATATTTTCTTTGATTAGCTTAAAATACAAGTAGTTTTTCAAGGAACAGATGTCGCATCTTCCCACGAGCCGCCCTCTTGTTTATTTTTCACAAATTATTTTATTTTGCAATTATTTTTTTAAGGAAACAAAATAAATATTGTTAAGGCTTATGCACACTAAAAAATCATTTTCACTTCACTTGAATATTTAAAAAAATAAATGAATAAGTAAATCAGGGTTGGATTTTTGACGTCAAAAACTGGTTTTTGACATGACAGTGGTAAGGTTTATTCTGTCAAAAACCTCATTTTTTATTTTTCTTCGATTTATAATGCAAGTGCAGCATACAATTCATTTCTAAATTGATTTTTCCTTGTTGTTCTTGTCATTATTATTATTTTCAATTACATTTGTTAAATTTATTTAAAACAGGGTTGGGTTTTTGACGTCAAAAACTGGTTTTTGACATGACAGTGGCAAAAACCGTGTTTTTACCGGTTTATTCCGTCAAAAACCTATCTTTTTTATTTTCCTCCGATTTAATCGTGAGTGCAGGATGCAATGCATTTCTAGATTTTTTTTTTTTTTTTGTTCTTGTTATTACTATTCACAATTACTTTTGTTAAATTTATTTAAAAGTATTTTCAAAATTAAAAAATACAAGAGTAAAAGAAAATAATATTTGGCCTTAATCGCGATTAATATAGATTCTTCTAAATGCAATGAACATTTACATTAAATGATAATAATAGATTATTATACATATTAAACAGCATTCAATATACATTTTTAATATTAAAATCATTTTAGAGATGAAAAAAAACTGTTATATGGTATGACAATAGATGTCAAACATGTACTAGTCATTGAATAAATTTGAATATTCTTAGATATATTTTAAAATGTGTATCTTATACATTTGATAAATGCAGTTATGATGATTTTCATTTCAATAAACAGGGTCTTAAAATTTTTAAATTAATAAAATTTTGAAATAAATCTGTAAGACTTGATATTAATTTTACAGACCATTACAGCTTCTATATTTTTAGATATAAATTTTTACCTGAATATCCGTGAAGTAATTTTTAAATCTAAACTAATTAACTTTATCATAAAGTCAAACTATTTATGTTCTGTTCACATTTTATTTAAAGTTATTTAGGTATTATTTAAAATTAATTGAAAGAAATAACACATTGCATATTTTTATTGCAATACATATGATGACTGAGTAAAAATCTTTAATCTTTAAAATTATAAATTATTATTAAATTTAGAGATTTTTTAAATGCGTTATTTTTATTTATTTTTTAATGCAGTTAATTTTACAATTAATGGTTCTTTATGGATCTACGTTTTAGCTTAAAAATAATGAATTTAATATTTTATTTACTTATTTATTTGATTGAAATAATACCAAGACTAAAAAAAATCACCAAAATAAACTACTTAACAAAAATATAGTAAAAGATAAAGTTTTCACATGGTTTAAAGTTTAATACTGTTTTCAAAACTTTAATCACTACAAGATTCAAATTTAAAGAACAAGTCATATTTCTTAATTGCAAAAAATGTATGTAGTTCTCAGCTATTAAAATATATTTAATTTCATTACATGTATGTATAATACATTTATATAAATCAAGTTTTGCTATACAGAATTAAAAATAATCAATGATCAAATTAGATTAAACACAAGAAAACGTTTTTCAGAAAAAAATTCTGAGAAAACTATTTTGCTTTAAACAGTGTAATAAATTCTGCCAAAATTTATTTCACATTTTTTAATCTAATACTTATAATTTATAAAATTTCATTTTTTAGACTGTGCCAAATAGCTTAAAATTATTGTAGAAATCTAACAAAATTATAATCCATAGTATTCTATTGCAATTATTCTGTTTCCTTGAGATGGATAAATATACTTTAGAGTCTTTTTGATATTGAATATTTCATATAAAACGATTTAATACTAAAGACAGAATGAAAAAACAATTATTATTGTAATGTAAAAATAAACTATTGAAAAATGGGTTTTTGACAGTTTTCGACAAGGTTTTTGACATGACGGTAAAAACCGACATGCGTCAAAAACTTGCCAACCCTGATTTAAAAGGAAGATTTCCTAAACGGGAAATTTTTTTAAATACGAGATTAAAATTAAAGAACAATGTTTGTCATAAACTCTATTAATATATATTTTGCTAACTGCAATGAACATTAATATTAAATGATAAATGGTTATTATAATTATTAAATAACATTCAATATACATTTTAAATAAAATATTTAAATCATTTTAGAGATGCAAAAATGCTGTTATATGGTATAACAGAAGATTTCAAGGACTGGTCATTGAATAAATTTGAATATTATTAGATATAATATTTCAAAATGCTTATCTGGTACATTTCATAAATGCAATTAAACGGTGATTTTTTATTTTCAGTTCAATAAGTAGAATCTTAAAATTTTTATACAAACTTCTAAGACCCAATTTCAATTAAGACTTCCTAGAATTAAAATTTAACGAATAGCAAAACTATTTAAGAAAAATCAGAACATAATAACAATTTATGTACTATTTATATACCATAGTTTTTATTTAACTTTAGTGTAAATATATATGAATTTAGACAATTTCAGCACCTATATTTTTAGATATAAATTTTTACCTGGATAATCATGAAATATTTTTTTTTAATTGAAATTTATTAAAGCTACCATAAAGTCGAACTATTTACGTCCTGTTTACATTTTATTTAAAATTATTTAGGTATTATGGATTGATCAAGTGGATTGAAAGAATAACGTATTGCATGACTGTATGAGTAAAAATCTTTAATTTTTTTAATTATTACTATTACATTTACTGAGATTCTTAAATGATTTATTTATTTTTTAATGAAGTTTCTTTTTTGTTGTTTTGTATGAATAAATATACTTTAGAGTCTTTTTGATACTGAATATTATTTCACGTTAAATGACTTAATACTAAAGATAGAATGGAAAAAATAATTATTATAATGTAAAAGCACACTGCTAAAAAATAGGTTTTTGACAGTTTTCGACAAAGAGGTTTTTGACATGACGGTAAAAACCATGGTAAAATCCGGTAAAAACCGTCATGCGTCAAAAACGTGCCAACCCTGAAGTAAATCCAACAATTTTTACTATTAAAAATTTGATCTTTCAATCTTTGAATTTCCAAAGAAAATTGTATTGTTTAATATCATTTTTTGAAATGTATGATTCAATCATTAAATAATCATTTCAGTTGCATTTTGCAGTTTAAGGTTAAATAATAATGCATGAAAAATAATAACGAAACAAAATGACGACTCACGGGAAGATACGACATCTCATCTAAGCTGAAAATTATTCTGGAAGAACACATTCAAACTTCTAAAATGATTTTTTTTTTTTTTTTTTTTTTTTGGGGGGGGGGGGGGGCTTTCAGTAACTTTTAAGTGTTTAATCCCTTTTGTGCTTTTTTAAGCAAAGAATTTCATTCTGGGCTAATTCCATGTGTGACAGACATGACATTGGACAGCTTTCCAGACCATTAATTCATATTAAATTTTATTTTATTTGAACAAAATTTAATGAAATGACATATATGGACCTAATCTATAAATATACACACAAAAAAATATTAAATACTTTTTTTTATTATTATTTTGAGGGCAAAAACTAACCGTGACAGACATGACATAAAATGGACACAATTTTGCAGTGAACTTGGATTAACTCTCAAAAGCTCTGAAACTTATCACAATATAAATACATAAAAAATTTATATAATAAAAATAACTATTAGCTTTTATTAAATCAAAAGAAAAATATAAATTTAAAAAATAATTAATATTTAAAAAATATTTTATAATGTGACAGACATGACACTGTTTTGTGACAGACATGACATATCTGAAAAACATTTCTCTATTGTTCAATAAATAGAATTTTGATTTCTATTATTCTTAATTCTAGTTTGTGATCAACTTTTTATGCAGTATAAAGTAATTATTCAGAATTTATTAGTTCTCAATCCTGTAAAAGTCATGAGAATTTGTCTAATGTGGGAGCTTCAGCATGGGCTAATATTGTGTCACTTTTGTACCATACAGCTTGATTGTCCGATTCAAATTTATACAGCCGTTTAGTAGTGATGGGCTCTAGGCATTTTATGTGATAACTGTCCTTCCACTATTTCAAGCATAAGTCCAAGGAACTGAAGGTAGTCATGTTTTACTGTCACCAATTGGCCACACTTCCATTGTACAATTGGCCTTATAATCGCAGATGGTGAAAGTTTTTGCTCAATGCATTTCCTAGTTTTGAAATTCAATTCCAAACCTTTTTCGCATACAAATGTTAGACTGCTGAAAATTATTCCAGGAGAGCAAGAAATAAAACAATCAGCATTTTGTGTTCCGGGAATTGATCTTATTCCTTCACCTCCTACCCAAGCTTTTGTCGTGATTGCTTTTAACTGCTTGAATATTCTGTTCTGAAGTGTAAAGTATGTTGATGTTTAAACTAATGGTCTTTGCAGCTTATGCAAATTCAGCAGAGGTTCTTGGATGTGTACATCTGGCATGGCAGTGGCTAGCTTCCCTGACTTGACACTTTATGGTGCCACCTAAACCCTCAACACAGCCTTTCCCATGAGATGTTGCTGAGAAATGTCAAGCTGTTGGAAGTTTGTTCAATGTCATAAAATATAATGCGTACTTCTGTTTAAAATGTTGGAAAGTTCCATCAAATTGGAATTCTATTCCTTGCACTTTAAACTCCTTATGATTTTCCAAGAAACTCTCCAATATTAAATTGTTGAATATTTTATATTATAGCATATTTATCGTGAGGTTGAGGTTAGCATTAATACTAATATTACAGGGAGTTGGCACTGTAAATAATATTATTTAAGCTTATTAGTTAAGTTAATTGTGACCAGGCATGAATCAGTCCTTACTCCTTGTGACAGACATGAGAAATGTGACAGACATGACAGTTTTTGAACTTTTATTTAATTACTAAAATGGAATTTTTTTTTAAATGAATTTTCCATGAAGCATTGACTTGTAGTATAACAAAAGAGAAAATGATCACTTATTTCTTTTGTGCCAGTAGATTTTATACAAAATAAAAAATTTCATGTTTTTATGTGACAGACATGACAAGCATACCTGAGGTTGCATTTATGAGGATACAGAATTTTTTTTAAAAATAAACTGATAATTTTTATGTCTGTATGAAAGAAAAGGGTTGTTAATATATGGTGCAAAAAAAAAGAAAGAAAAAAAATTCAAACTTGAATACTCACAGGATCATCAAACTTGGAGTGAAAATTAATGTTTTTTAGATTTGTAAGTGAAGCTGATAAAATTAACTGTAAAATAACAATTTATATCAAATAATAATAATAATTGGCATATTTCTATGAGATTTGAATATTTTTCTATCAATTGGTACCAAAGAAAGTAAATTCCATTAAAATTTAAAAATCAGTTCTCAGGTTGACCTTCGCGTGGAATTAGCCTCTGATGACATATTATGAATGATGGTAGGTAATGAATGATAAAAATTCTTGTCAAAATCTGTCCGAACTCTCAAAGAAATAGATAAAGTAATGAAAACACCAATATTTATTTTTGTCCAAAAAAATTTGCATTTATTTACAGAACTTTGAAAGTATTCTGAAAGAAAAATTATGAATTATAAAATCCTAAAATCAAAGCAGACGTCAGTGTATTCATTTTTTAAACTCTGCAGTAATTATGTAATTAACTTTTGATACTTAAATTTTTATATTTATTTTTAACGTAAAAAACCCTAAAGCAGAACATGCATAAAAGTGGAAAGTATGTCGCAGAACATTTCAAATAATCAGTTAAGAAATTCACCACTCAACCGAAAGAAAAATCTAGAAATATATAGGGATTCAGAATTTTCAAAATTTACGCAGTCAATTCTGTAAATAAATTAAAAAAAAAAAAAATCAATCATAAATCCAAAACTTCAGGCATAAAATATATATTAAATTTCGACACATCATTGCCGAAAAAAATCAATTCTAACAATTGTGCGAAGAAAAATCGCAGATTTCGTCAGGGAAGAACTGAAAAAACAAATATTTTGTCAAAAAATCACAAAAAAAAACCTGAAACTTTCATCAAAGAATCACAATGTTATGGAGTTTTTTTTCCAAAGGACCACAAAAAAACACAAATTTTGTCAAAGAATTGTAAAAAAAAAAAATGGCAATTTCGGCTAAGGGATCATTAAAAAGTGGAAATTCCGTTAAAAGGATTGCGATAAAGTCCACGAGATCTTTTGACAAAATATCTGCATTTTTTGCGATCTCTTTACAAAATTTGAGGAGTTTTTGCAACCTATTGACAAAATTTGGAGGGGTTTTTTTATGAAATTTGCTGGGGGTTTTTTTGCAATCTTTTGATGAATTTTTCTGTTTTATTGTGATTTTTAGATCATCTTTAGTATTTTTTTTTTTTTTTATCAATCCTACCACTGATCACTGAATTAGCCAATTTCTACAATTACCAGATAGCAGGTTGGTCAGACTTCAGTTTTCCTTCGGTGTTAGCACGATTGGTCAGAATTTTGATTATATATGTTGCAGCATATTTTAGTTATTGACTTCACACATTATAGGCAAGTGATTATGCCATGTTATAACTTTAGTCTCATTTTGAGACTGATTTTTTTTTTTTTTTTTTCCCTTCCCATACTGGAAAGAGGAAGGGGAAATACCATACTAAATATTACTTTCTACTTTTGGATCAATGACCTTTTGTCCTAGTATACTTTCATTGCACTGAAACTGTTTTAAAGTATTATACAGATGGGCCAAAATAGTTCACCACAAAAAATTTATTCAAGACCTATGTCAGTATTTTCTCATGATGGTTACATAATGTGTACTTGAATTTAAGCATTTTTTGATATGACAGCGCTATAGTGCTTGAACAGATGGCTTGGAGATAGGTGTAGGTCTGAGGATTTAAATTTTTAATCATACAATATTGTCATATTACTATATATGCTTAACTTCAGGAAAATGTTTCATACAGAATTGCAAATAAAATGATTAGATGTTACAAGAAAAAAGCAACTATGAGATTTTTTTTTTTTTTTTTTTTTTTTCTCCTTACGGTAACTTTTACATCGAAACACTTTCAAACGATTATTTGCTTGTGACTGGTATGGGATTTTATAGAAAAATAAATCTTAAAAACATTCATGAACATTTTTGTTAAAGGGAAAGATCTGAAACGCACAGAAATGTTTTAAATGTATACATTAAGAGCTTTTATAATATGCGTATTGAACAGTTTTGACCATCATAATATTATTTTAGCCAATATATTTACAATTAAAAGAAGCACCTGAAGCAGGCACCTATGCTTCAGGTGCCTGCTCGCAAAGGCAACAACACAAACCAAATTTTTAGTTAGATCTGTGTATTCTTTTAGACATAAAAGAAACAGAACAAATAAAAATAATTACATTAATTAAAAATATTGGCAAGAATCGTTGCTAATATTAGGCCTATCCAACTCTGACTCAGCATAAAAGGGTTAGGCTTAAGAAGGGGGAAAATGTAAATTAAGAAATCTAATAAAACAGATGACAACAGAAATATAAATGATTGTTTATTAATACTTAAATATATCATAATTAAATTATAAATATAACTGACAATGTTAAAGTTTATAATCTATTTTTGATGAATTACCGGTCACTAATGACAATCTGCGACATTCAATCATTCATTAATTAAACATCAAGGTTTACCGTAAAATCAAGATTATCGTGTTTTAAAACATAAAAAAAGATTATATTAACCATTACATACTTTTTTCCAGACATTTCTTTGTTTCGAGAAAACTAGATTAACAGAGATGATATAAGTGACCTGGCAAAACTGATAAAAATAAACACTGCAATTTTATCACAAATACTGTAGAAAATTTTTATTCAAATCGAAGGGGAACTTTTAAATTACAATTTAAAATTTTATTTTCTGAAATTTAAGTACAGACGGGATGTTTAACCAACTAATAGAACCACATCTCCCTTTCAGCACAGTCACTAATCACACACAATCACATCCTGCGACTGCGACTGCAACCAGTGACGTAACATTTCGAAACTACTCTTCAAAAAAAGACTTTTTTTTTTTTTTAATTTTTTCACAAGAATTTGATAGAGATTTTTAGATTGAATGTGGTATGGTTGGTTTTCATTAAATAATTTCTATACATACGGCCTATTAATTATCTAGTTTTAACGCGTCATCTGTTGGATTTAAAGGGGAAGTAAACACTCTAGGCGTGTCGGAAAATATTGGGAACAAAGACAAAACAGCCTCGATCCTTTAGAATGTTTCCAAGAATTTACAGCTTGAAAGCGATCTAAAAAATATGTGACGTGAAATTGAAATGGTATGGAAAATGGATATCCCTGGATGAATGCAATAAAGTGCCTAATGTTGCATCACATAAATCTTTTTACTTCAGTATTTTTCAAAATTTATCTTTCAAAAATAAGATTCTCATAGTTTAAATTGCTTCATAGATATTTAAAAATACTGAGGATTTCTTTTCATTTGAGCAAGAAAACTTTATCGTAGTGCCCTCTGGTGAAACTGACATCACATCCTAGCAACCACACGCATATTTCCCCCCCCCCAATAAGGTTTCGCCATCTTGTAATTTGATTGGTCAGAATTTACTGCATCAAAGAGGTTTTTCTTGGCGGGAAGGAATTGCGCTTGGAAGTAGAGAGTATCATGGAGTATAGATAAGATGGCGGGGAAAGAAGAAAATATTCTGGATTTCGATTGGGAATTAAAACGGCCTATAGAGGCGCTGCTTGCAGCCTCCGATTCAGGAAACTGTCCCTTTAATTTCCCTTTAACCAACGTTGAAGTACCATTGAAAATGAATTTTAAAGTTTTTTAAATATTCAAATTTGGATAACTTTTACTTTGCAATATACGACAGAACATAAATGCCACATGAAATCTGAAATTGGACAAAAGAATAATGATCCTGAACGATTTTTAAATACATGTAACGCAATGGGATTTCACGGCATTATCCTGAAACGAGAAGTTACACCTTTTCTCTACCAGATGGCGTATTCGAGCAGGTCAATGGTAAAAGTGATTTCTACAGAAAAAAAAAATAATTTTCAATAATTTATGAGAAAGCAGGAGAAGGGGTCATCTGCGTATCGACAGCATTTTGCCACTTTTTAAAGAATCATGAGAGTGGCTATGTACATTATAGTATACATATATGATATTATATGTTGGTGGAGAAAAGGTGTCATGCCCTTTTTACCGCATGGGCAAATCGGGACTTTGCCCATGGGCCCCGGACCTTAAGGGGGCCCCAAATCCATGCATTAAATTATAAAATATTTACTTTCTTTTTCCTATTCCAACTCTTCCATATGTTGAAGTTATTAAATTCATCTTAAAGCAATATAACAACTTGATAAAGCTTTAAAAAAGGGTTTTGTTCTGCACTAACAAGGAAGGTCTCCATACGGGCATACTCAGAAAAATCTGAAAAAATTACAGAATGTTCTTCTCATATAGTTATATATGTTTATAAAAAAAATTTCGGCGGAAATTCCTTATAACGTCCGTAAAAAAATAATAAAAATTTCGTTTATTTGGCGATTTATCTCCGGTTGGCGAAAAAACGAAATTTTGAAAAACACCCTTTTACGCTTCGAATACTTTTTAAAGAAAAAACTTTCTATGTTCAATTTATTTAAATAAGTTTAGTTTAAGTAATTTTAGTTTTGCATTTTTATTCTACTTTAAGTGTAATTTTGTCATATACGTTTATATGTACTTATAACAAAATGAAATTAATATATTTTATCATTTAAAACACAATTTAAATTGATTAAAATTGTTCCAAATTGAAAAATACACTGCTAAAAATCTGCTGCATTTTGTTGCAACGCACTCCCTTGCTTGTATAGAAAACGGTTACTTGGCCGTGAAATGGAGCTTTCTCATTGGTTGGAATAGAGATATTATATACAAGCGGTGGAGTGCGTTGCAGCAAAATGCAGCAGATTTTTACGGTCAATTCACCCTGCTATGGAGCATTCTCATTGATCAGAAGAGAGATATTCTATAAAAGTAGTGGAATGACGTTGCAGTAAATGCTGCAGATTTTTAACGGCGAAGTCAATTAAAATCAATTTTCAGATTCGTTAAAATCGTCTGCTTTTGGCGAGGAAATGCACCGCTCGCCAAATCCCGCGTCGCTTTCAGCTTTTCACGCCAATTATTCCAAACTATTTTATTTTTTTACATATCTAATAATGTAATTCCGCCGCTAATTTTCTCTGATCCTTTATTACCTACATGAGTAGTTTAATTCGTATTTTTTTTTCAAAAAAATCTGAGTATGCCCCCAATGGAGACCTTCCTTGTAAGGTAAAAAAAGGGGTAATTTTATTAATTATAGTATTTAATTTAGAATTGACGGGGCTAAGAATTTTCTTCTGTTTATATCTAAGGTGCGAAAAATATGTTTATGTCTTCATATAAATGACCATGAGTTCTATTTAAATAACGTTGCAATGATTCGAAAGGGGCCCCCTAATTTATCTTTGCCCAGGGCCCCAAATTGTCATAATCGGGCCCTGAAAGGTGGTGAAATAAAAATTTCAGAATACGGGAGATTGATGCGATAAGGTTAAATACTGTAACTAAAGTTTTAAAAAAATCAAAAAAATTTTGACAATTTTTTTGCTTTTTAAATTTACAATATTTTTTTCAATTTTAAATTTTCTATTAATTAATAATTTGGTATAATTATAAACTTATTTATTTGAATTTGTAATTATTCAAATAGATTATAAATTTTACCTGTTTTTGATGATTTTAAATTTAATAATTCTTATAATTATGAAGCTCTGTAAGCTGTAAGGATTATGTGCTTGAAGAGAAGGAAATAAAATTGTCAGTAGTTGAAGAATTGTAGAAGGTATAATAAAATTCTAAAAATAGCAAATAGGAGCGATGACTTAAAGAAATATTTATAGATTTTAAACTTTGCATTATTTTGTGGAAGTAGAAATTTTAGAGAGCATTAAATTTAGATAAAATCTTTTAGACCGGGAGGCGGCAGCACAGACAATCATCTCATCGAATTTACGGGTGAAATTCTAGGATTAGTTAAATCTCGATATTAAAACGTAATCGGTCTGCCAAATCAAATCTTGGTGGAAAACACCTGAAAACCCGCTGTTAGAGGATGAGTCGTAGACAGGGTCGTACTGGCCCACCGGGCAGCGAGGCAAATGCCCGGTGCGCCCCTCGTCACGGTTTTTTTTTTTTTTTTTTTTTTTTTTTTTTAATGGGTGTATTTTAAGTTATGCATTCTGAAAGGCATAAAATTTCAAAAATTTTCATTTGGCAAATTAAAGGTTATAACATATTTAGCATTTTTATCAAACATTTATCGCCATAGGTGGCTGCGCTGTAGTTTAATATTTATTCTGCTTTTTTTTGTGAAAATACAAACGATGAGAAAAAGAGGTGGAATGCCAATTTAAAAGAAAAGATTTTCATTTTAATTGGTCACATTGTGAGAGGTGATCTTGTTCAGATTTTTTCAGCGCCTTTATAAAAATAACTAATATCGTGTTTTTGTAATCATGTTTTTGGAAGCGTGGCGCCCTTTGTCAGATTTTTTCTTCGGCGCCTCTAAAAAATAACTTTTAAAAAACTAATATCGGTTTTTGTAATCATGTCGCCCACGGTCAGGTTTTTTCCACTGTTTCTGTAAAAATAACTTTCAAAAAACTAATATCGAGTTTTTATAATCATAGCACTCTTGGTCAAATTTTTTTCCGTCTTTTATGTAAAAACAATAAAAAAAAAAAAAAAAAAAAAAAAAACTAATATCTTCTTTTTGCAGTAATGGGTTCCTTATCAGATATTTTTTCAGCGCCTCAGCAAGAATAACTTAAAAAAAAAATAAAAATATTGTGTTTTTGTAATCATGGCGCCTTTCTTCAGCTTTTTTTTAGCACCTCTTGTAAAAATAACTTTTAAAAAACTAATATCTTGTTTTGGGAAACATGGCGCCCTTAGTCAGATTTTTTTCAACTCCTCTGTAAAAAACCCTAAATAAAACTAATATTGTGTTTTGTAATCATGGCGCCCTTGCTTAGATCATTTTCAGCGCTCTTTAAAAATAACTTTCCAAAAACTAATATTATGTTTTTGGAATCGTGGCGCCCTAGGTCAGACTTTTTTCGGGGCTTCTACAAAAATAACTTTTAAAACACTAATATCGATTTTTATAATTATGGCGCCTTTGGTCAACTTTCTTCAGCACCTCTTGTAAAAAATAACTTTTAAAAACTAATATCGTATTTTGGGAAACATGGCGCCCTTAGTCAGATTTTTTCAACACCTCTGTAAAAAAACTAAAAATAACTAAAATCATTTTAATGTAATCAGGGCCGGTAACAGGTTTCACAGGCCCCTGGGCAGGCAAAAATTACGGGCCCTTATTAGAAAAAGTTCGAAAATCCGCCGCTTATTTGAATCACTGATTAATGATTTATTTTAATGAATTAATGATTTATTTTACTTAAGGACGTAATGTTTATTGTCGTTTTTTTAAATCAACCCTACCTACTCAAATTAAATCAGGTTCAGATTTACAAACAAGTTTTTTTAAACGAATATTGTCGTAAAATGATTTATTTCAGACTATTCTGAAATTTTACATTGCATCCACTTTACAACACCATTGTTTATAATACAAAATATTTGCAAACAAAAGCAGCTAATTTCAATCAGTTGTTAAATAATTAGTAAACGTGCTCCTCTTCTGAACTGAAAATTCTTTTGTTTAGCAAAAAGTGTCAACAAATCGCTGCGAAACGCGAAAATATGCCAAAAATTACATAATTTTTTTTCGAAGTTCACAGGAAACAAAATTTACTGTATTGGCCTAAAAGATTGAAACTGGATTTTCTTTTTACGCATTTTAAAAATTATCTGGAAAAAGCTTTTAAAAAAATTAAAAGTTCTCGAAAAATTTGAAAATTGGCAAAAATTTATGTAATTGAATTTCCTTTACAAATGTTAAAAAACGCCGCAAAAACCCTAAATACTGCACAAAAATAAAATAAACAAGAAAGGAAAAATCGTGAATCAAACACTGATAATGAAGCACTTTCCGGCACATTCAGTATGCCACAAAACTGCACCGTTTAAAAATTTAAATATTATGTCTCTTTTTTTCCATATGGAAATTTTTAACGCATTTCAAAACCGAATTTCAGCTGTTCCCATCTACAATAGGAAAATTCCCTATATTTTTTAGCAGCCTTGTATATGATTTAGAGATTTGTATCTATCAACAACATGTATTCCAAAATTTAATTCATTTAAGAGATACATATACTTCAGAAAATTCCCCTTCTGAAATTTCCTCTAAACAGGAGAATGGTATGCGAATACTTTTGTGCAGCGCTATACAGGGTGTCCACTCTCAACGGTGGCCAATGGCTGATTTCTAAACCATTAGTCATAGACATATAGTTCCAATTGCAAAAATGCTTTTAAAAAGGTAAAGAATTGTTTTTCAAGTGACTTAGGTCAAAAAAAAAACTTTTTATTAAAAAATTACGAAAATTAAATTTTTATACGGTCCCCCAGTCCTATAAGTGATATTTAGTAAATTTTCACCACTTCTCTAACAAGTAATACAAAAAAAGTCCCATTCCTCTACGATTAAAACAAACCGATTAATAGCTGTTTAAAGTTGAAGCATATTTTTTTGCTGAAAATTAGGGGTCAGTCACAAATTTACTGGAAATAAAAAGAAACGCAAGATATAAAATTTAACATTAAACATTGAGAGTAAAATAATTTTACAATATCATTTTTAAATTTATGTTGATGATTACATATTAAAGCAAAATTTGTACTAAAAATATAAGTAAAAAAAAAAGAAAGTTTGTTCAAATAAATTATGAAAAGCAACTCTTGCAATTGTTACAAAATGACATATATTTAAAATTCTATTAGATTACTCAACTTAACAGAATTTGGCGTAGTCCTAAAATATAAATAAATGGTACGCTCCAAAAATTGTATTAATATTACAATGTCATTAGATATAAATGCGTGTGCAAATTGAACCCCGATCGGATATTTGGAAGTGAGTTAAAATTTGAATAGAAAATTTGAACTAGAACTTACATAAGAACGTTGTAAACAAAAAATAAGCTTATCAAAATAACACAGCTTTTTAAAATAAAATCGCGATTTCAAAAAAATTATTTTCTCGATAAAGAGAGTTTTAAAACTCACGTTTTCAACTATTTTAACCAATCTAGAAGTTAATTTATAAAAATTAACACTACCGTAAAACTTATATGGTGGTAACACTTTCAGTTACATTGCTTTAAAAATATTTCTTTATCTTGTTTAAAACATTTTTGTAATTGGAACTAAACGTCTGTGAAATGATTAGGAATTAGCTATTGGACAGCGTTGGAAATGGACGCCCTTCATAATGCTTTTTAGTGTACGTTTCCTTAAAGCTCAGTCTAACTCGTTCGTTTTCAGCTACAGAAAAGTGGTTTAAGTCATGAAATTTAAAGTTTCATAACTCGGTCAATTTTAATGTTAGATGAATGGGACTTTTTTTGTATTGCTTGATAGGGTGATAGAAAATTTTTACTAAATATCTCTAATAGGACCAGGGAACCGTATAAAAAGTTAATTTTCGTAATTTTTTAATAATATTTTTTTTAATCTAAATCACTTGAAAAATAATTCGTTACCTTTTTTAAAGCATTTTTGCAATTGGAACTATATGTCTATGACTAACGGTTTAGAAATTAGCCATTGGCCACCGTTGAGAGTGGACATCCTGTATATGAGATATAGAATTTATATATAAAGAGTAGGGAGGTATGTGGCACATTTTGAAATTTTCCATTTCTTTAATTATAAATTATGTTTCTATATTGTTCAGAGACATTAAAAAATGTTTCATCTTGTATTCTATAAATCGAATTTTTTTTTTTTTTTGAGTGTGTGAAAAAAAAAATGTTGATTTTTTTTATTTTTTGTAAAAAGTACCCCATTGCTCATCACTCATCACTCTCCCTTATATGTATGTACAGGTTTACTAAATTAAAAAAAAGAAAGGAAAGAAAAGAAAGAATAAAAGAAACTTTTTGGATGTCGTTTTCATACTTTTACGATTTTTTGCAGCATAAATTTGTCATTCAAATTGACCGGATGAAAATTTGAAAAGAAAAAAAAATACCTTCGGATAGACTGTACCTTTCTGTGGGCAACGAAGACAGTGAGCTCTTGTAGACAACAATAAAGAGAGATGTATGACTGTAAAGAGTTTTTCTTTGTCTGAGAAGTAGAAGATGTTTTTCTGTCTAGGACAAAATTTGACAGGAAGGATACCTACCTGTATGCTTGATGTTTTGTATCTCGAAACAGATTTTTTACTCATTTTTTTTAATTTAATTTTTTACGCTATTTATTAGTGTTTTTTCACATTTCGAGCTTTTTCTCCTACATTCAAAAAAAGCATCCATTTTCAATCCATCTTACAATTTTAGCCGAATATAGTAAAGTAGTTTTCTTTCAATTTTTCAATATTTCACAAATTTTTTATATGATTTTTAACTTTTTTCGTGTTTTGGCGGGATTTTTTGACTATAGTAATCGGAATCAGGATTCAGTCTTTTTGCCCCGAGTACTAAATTTTGTCCTCAGCTATTTTTTAATTTTTTGCGAATTTTTAATGCGATTTTCGAATTTTTCGCAATTTTTTTATGCGATTTTGAGCATTTTTCCCTCGTTTTGAAGCAGTGACGAATTCAGACACTTTTCTCTGTGGCTCCGTGGGGGATGTTAGAGTTCCGAGGGGAAATTGCACTTTTTGACCAATGAAAACTTAAAATCTCAAAATTTCCGGGGGGGGAGGGGGGCGGACCACCCCCTTGATTCAACGCTGTTTTGAAGACTCCAATTAGAAGCAATTTTTTCTCATATCTGAAGAAATTTTCGACCTTAAAACGGAAAATTTCTAAAAATTTTGATCTCTGATTCGCTATTTATTCTAGTTGTGTAGGGAAAAAATCATGAGTAAAAGCTCAGTTTTTAATAGGAAAAAATACAATGCTGCACAATTGATGGAACACTTCTGTGATTTTATATGACGAAAATGCACCGTTATATTTAAAGATGTTATGTAATTTTTACATTAGATTGTGTACTTTTCTATATTTTTGCGGAAAATTGGCAAATAAATACATTTTTGTGTCTGTGCGTCTAAATGGGGGAAAAATGAGAAAAAAAAACTTCAATTCACTTTTTTTTAAATTACTGTAAAAAGAACTTATTTTCAATCTTTTATCCCGATATAGAAAATGTTGAATTTGCAGTGTTTTATTCGCAGTTTCTTGACACCCCTAAAAGAAATCAGGTTTCAGTCTTTAAAGTCAATCTAGAAAATTTTATCATTTGGCAATTTCTGATTTTGCTCGAACATTTTATGTGATTTTTAGCGATTTTCGTCTTTTGGGGTCATTTTTTAACATTCCGATAACAATTTTTTGGCTCGATATAGCCAATTTTTGAATATTTGCCTAGTGTTTTGATGCAAATTTTACCCCTTTTTTCGCGCTTTGCGGAGTTATCTTTTTTTTTGGGGGGGGGGGGGGCGTATAAAAAATCCAACCTGCCAAGCGAGCAATGCTCCGCTGGTAGATTTAATAATTGCAGAATATAATTTATGTATAGTTATCATTAGTAATTTACGAAGATAAGAGAAGTAAAGCATTAAAAACGAAACAGGTCGAACATAAGGAGTTGGGTGACAAATGCATTGCACACAGATACCCGTTTATTGCGACTCCCAATAAGATTAAAAAGCATATATTTTTTTAAGCAATTGAATAAAAAATGCAGTGTTTTGAATCTTGGGTTCCAATTTTTCTTCCTTTTTAATATGGGCTCTAAAAAAGACAATTTTAAAAGTATTCAGAGTCTGCCCAATGTCATTCATCTGGGCACCTTTAAAATGAATGGCAGTTATAGAAAGAAAAGGCATATTTGTTTTGATTGAAGGAAGCAATAGCATTAAAGAGGTTCTGGACCTTATTGAAACCTCCCAATGAGATGAAAAAGCACATTTTTTTAAACATTTTAATTTAAAAAAAATGGTGCCTAAAAGTTTTGAATGTTGGGTTCTAATTTTTCTTTACTTTTAGTAGGGGCCCTAAAAAGACAATTAAAAAAATTAGAACTTGCGATTTTTTATTATTGGGGCCTCCCAATGAGATTAAAAAGCACATTTTTTAAATATTTGAATTAAAAAATATACATAGCTTAACAGTTTTGAATCTTGGGTTCCATTTTTCTTCAGTTTTATAAGGGCCCCAAAAAGACAATTTAAAAAGTACTTAATCTGCAAAATGTCTTTCATCAGGACATCTTTAAAGAGAAGCGTGGCTATAGAAAGAAAGCGCGTCTCTGTTTTGAAGTAATAAGATTTAAAAAAATTTTGAACTTTATTGAGACTTTTTGTTCTATTAATGTAATTAAAAAAGCATATTCTTAAAACATTTGAAATATAAAAATAGGCTCTAAATGTTCTTAATTTTGAGTTTCAGCTTTTCCTCACTTTTATGTGGGGCCTTAAAAAAGACAATTTAAAACATATTTACAAACTTCTTTCATCTCGCTGCTTTAAAAAGAATGGGAATTATAGAAATAAAGCACATTTAGTTAAAGGAAGTAATAGTATTAAAGAAATTTTGAAACTTATTGGGGGCCCCAAAGAGATTAAAAAGGATATTTTTTTAAACATTTGAATTTAAAAAAAAATGGGGTCTAAAAGTTTTGAATTTTGGGCTTCAAATTTTCCTTACTTTTATAAGGAGCCCAAAAAAAGAGAATCTAAAAAGAGTTTAGAGCCTGTAACATTATATATCCAACTTCGCTCGCTGGCCCCTTTCAGCTTAGGGCCTGACAACTGTATCCGCTATCGCTCGCTGCGCATATCCCTGTCACTCGCACAATAATATTGTAGCTAAAGTAATTACTGAAACTTACAGCCTGGTACTAATATAATGCCCAACGAGTCTTCAGGGTTTCGATGAGACATGAAGGACGCATTGAACTAACCCTATTTTGCCTCTAGGCATAAACAGGCACGGTGGTCGGCGATCCAGGAAAACAGGAAGTTTCCGAATATTTCACAGCTTTTATGGTATTCTGAATGGGAAATTTCCGGTACCTTTGTTGGAAATCTTCTAAATTACAATTCTATGAAATGTTTTTCGGCTGGTAAAAGAAAAAGTATGACCAAGTGAAAATCTGAAACATTATGAAATACCGCTACTTTTTCCATCCGAAACCGGGCCCCCTTTGGTCCCGGGCCCCTGGGCAGTTGCCCCCTGTGCCCCCCCCTCTCACCGGCCCTGAATGTAATCATGGCGCCCTTGTTTAGATCTTTTTCGGCGCCTCTTTAAATATAGCTTTCAAAAAACTAATACCGTGTTTTCTGAAATCGTGGCGCCCTTGGACAGATATTTTTGGCGCCTCTACGAAAGTAACTTTTAAAAAACTAATATCGGTTTTTGTAATTATGGCGCCTTTGGTCAGCTTTTTTCAGCGCCTCTTGTAACAATATCTTTCAAAAAACTACTGTCGTGTTTTGGAAAACATGGCGCCCTTGGTCTGACTTTATCAACACCTCAGTAAAAATAACCTAAAATAGACTTATATCATGTTTGTGTAATCATGGCGCCCTTGTTTAGATCTTTTTCAGCGCCTTTTTAAATATAACTTTAAAAAAAATAATACGTTCTTTGGAATCGTGGCGCCCTTGGACAGATTTTTTTCGTGCCTCCTCGTAAGCTTTTTTTAGCGCCTCTTGTAAAAATGACTTTAAAAAAACTAATACCCTGTTTTTTGAAACATGGTGCCCTTGGTCTGATTTTATGAACACCTCTGTAAGAAAAAAAAAAGACCTAAAATAAACTTATATCATGTTTTTGTAATCATGGCGCCCTTTTGTTTAGATCTTTTTCGGCGCCTCTACAAAAATAATTAAAAAAAACTAATATCGGTTTTTCTAATTACTGCGCCCTCGATTAGCTTTTTTCAGCGCCTCTTGCAAAGATATCTTTCAAAAAACTACTATCGTGTTTTGAGAAACATGGCGCCCTTGGTCTGACTTTATCAACACCTCAGTAAAAATAACCTAAAATAGTTGGTTGGTTGGTTGATTTTTGTCGTCCGATTATCTACGCTAATGGGATATAGGACCAGGGGGAGTGCCCTCCGTGGGGGTCTTTCTAAGGGAACCTAACCCGTATTTACGCAAGGTTCGAAGAAAACCACGGAAAACTCCGAACGGTTAGGCCAACAGCCGCGATTGGGTTCGAACCCAGCACCTGCCGTCTACCAGTTGAGAGGTCCGAACCTCTCGGCCACTGGTGGGGCATAACCTAAAATAGACATATCATGTTTTTGTAATCATGGCGCCCTTGTTTAGATCTTTTTCAGCGCCTCTTTAAAAATAACTTTTAAAAACTAATATCTTTTTTTGGAATTGTGGCGCCCCAGGTCAGACTTTTTTCGGCGCTTCTACAAAAATAACTTTCAAAAAACTAATATCGGTTTTTATAATTATGGCGCCCTTGGTCAGATTTTTTCCTCTGTAAAAAAAAACCTGTTTACACTTGTTTAAAATAACCTAAAAAAACTAATATCAGTTTAATGTGATCATGGCGCCCTTGTTTAGATCTTTTTCGGCGCCTCTTTAAGTATAACTTTCAAAAAACTAATACCATGTTTTTGGAATTGTGGCGCCCCTGGACAGATATTTTCAGCGCCTCTACAAAAATAACTTTTAAAAAACTAATATCGGTTTTTGTAATTATGGCGCCCTTCGTCAGCTTTTTTCAGCGCCTCTTGTAAAAATAACTGTCAAAATATTAATATCGTGTGTTTGTTATCATAGCGCCAATGATCGGATTTTTTTTTCAGCGTTTTTTTGCAAATAACTTTCAAAAAACAAATATGTTTTTATAATCACAACGCTCTTGGTCGGATTTTTTCCGTGTTTATGTAAAAAAACTTTCAAAAAACTAGTTAAAACGTCTTTTTGTAAAGATGGAGCCCTTGATCAGATTTTTTTTTCAACGCCACAGAAAAATAACTTTCAAAAAATTATTACCATATTTTTGTAATGCTGGCGCCCCTAATCAGATTTTCTTTTCTTTCTTTGGTGAAAAGAACTTTAAAAAACAATTATATTGTTTTTGTAATAATACTGTCCCTTACACATACATAAATTAGTGCTCCTAGTTCTAATAAACTGAAGCACTCTATAATTTCTTAATGATAATATAGGTCTTAATGACCTATATTATCATAAATTTATTAAATGATAATATAGGCCAGATTATGAAGAATAATTTTTCAGGAGAGTTTGCAACGGAAGCTTGTGTAAATTTTGCTTTTGAAAGAAGAATAGGCTAATTTTTTATATCTCTTTGAAAAGGCAATAATTTTTAGCATCCAAAAATGCCAATATCTAAAAACTGTTTTTATACTGGATCTGATCTGCTTAACCTCTTTAAACTTCAAACACCACCGCAAGTTACAAAATGAAAAATACACATGTAATGAATATAAATATACAAACCCCTGAAAATCAACGTCGTTAAGAGAAGCGCAGATGTTTGTGTTTAGTTTTCAATGCTGTTAGTCAATAACATGGGAGTTCCCAAAAAGACAAATTGTCATTTCAGGGGGGGGGGGGGGTCAAGTTAACTGAATATGAGCTCTGCATATACCCAGTGTGAGTGTAGTAATTAATATCAGGTGTGACATTTTTTATTGATTATACGGAATTCTGAGATTTCTGGATCTCTGTATTTTTCTGGAGAAAATACAAGCAAATCTATTGCTTGGCACAGCCTTTGTAAATATAAGTCTACTCATTTGAAAATACTACCAAAACACATTATGTCCAAGGGAAAAGAGAGTAGCGAAATCAGTCATCTATTGTCCATTCCACAGAAAGTGGAAAAGCATGTGTTTCTAATTTTCAGCCGATAGCCGGTACGGTATACATAAAGTGCTCTTGGGGTGCAACCTGCTTCGTTTTTCTCGTTTCATTTTCATCCGGTGTCAAAGAACAACTCCCTCTTCACATTATATGCCTGTGTCCTGAGTTATTTACCTGTTTAGTCGTAATCTTAAAGATTTAAAAAAACTCCACAGAAACCGGAAATACATGTGTTTCTAATTTTCAACCGATCCAGTTCCAAAGAACAATTCCTCCTTTACTTTACATTTTTTGCCTGTGTCCTGAGTTATTTAGATATTTAGTTGTAATCTTAAATATTTTTCTATATAAGGTCGTGCTTCGTACTTTTTTAAAATAGTGTAAGTGTACAGCACTCTAAAAATTTCATCACCATTGACGTTGCATGCACTTTGCATAGCAAGGTCTATGATTTGCCCATTGAAAAACAATGGGCAAAACAATCAAAACTTCTATATGACACCATTTTATTGTTATAAAATAAATAAATAAAACTTTTTTTTTAAATAATTTACTTAAATCGACATTAATCTTGCCCCGAACTAAAATAACTTTTCTCAAAATTTTTACGCCATACTTAGTATTTGTATTCTTGAGAGTATATTACATAAAATATTATTGAGTTGTATTATATAATATTTTGCAATTTTGAGTTAGATACAAATAAATTTTTTAAATTGTTTTATTTTAATACTTATTTTCGATTTGGAAACAATCGTATGGTGATTGTTATTCAGATATTCGGGATAATGTTTGAATTTACTAATTAAAGTAATATATAGTTAAAATCTAATTTTACTTTTTATTAGTTAAATATTTTTAATAAATATTAATCCATTAATATTCATAATATTTTAAAATCAGCTGGGGGAGATGAGTGAAAGAGGATGTTATTGACCAGCAAATTTTCAATGAACGATTTTATTTCTTGAGATTTGTACTGCGAAAAAAAAAAAAAAAAAAAAAAAAAAACTATTCAGAGCATTTTTAAAACAAAGTAATTTTACTTTTTAAAAGTTTAATTGTTTACAAGAAAAAAAAAAACTTTTTAAGTCACATTATCATTTTGTCAATTTCTTGTAAGATAAAGATTTTTTTTTTTTTTTCTAATTTGAAATGGATTTATATGTTATATGTTAAAAAAAACCCTTTTTAAAAATAATTCTTGTAAAATATATGCCATTCTTGCCATGATTTGGAATATTTTTACACCAAGATTAGCATTTGTATCCTAGAGATTGTATTACATAAAATATTATTCAATTGTAAAAAATAATGTTTCGAACTTTGAATTTTGAGTCAATGAATTAATTTATTATTTTAATTTTAATTCGTTTAATTTTTTTTTTTATTTTTTTACTTGGAAATAATTGTGTACAGACTGATATTCAGGATAAAGTTTGAATTAAATAAGTAAATGTAATATATATTTAAAATCAAATTTTAATTCTTATTAATTAAACAATTTTCAATAAATATTAATCCATTCCATATTCATAATATTCCATATTTCTTGTGATTTTCACTATGAAAAAAATTCTATAAGACGCTTTTGATACAAAGTATTTCCTTTTTTTTTTTTTTTTTTTTTTTAATTTTTTAATTTTTTACAAAAAAAGTCACATTGTTATTTTATTAATCGATTTCATAATAGGGGAAATTTTTTTTATATGTATATATATATATATATAATCTAAATTTAATTTGAAACTAATTTACGTATTATTTAAGAAAAGAAGAAAAAACAAATACCCCCCCCCCCCCTTAAAAAAATAATAAATCACATAAAAGAAACTTAATTCCTATTATGGTTTGGAAAAATTTTTTACATCATAATTAGTATTTGTATCCTAGAGATTGTATTATATAAAGTATTATTGAATTGTATAAAATGTTTTGAGCCAATGAAATTGTTTTAATTCGTTTTATTTTTATTTTTTATTTCGAAATAATTTTATGGATGCTGTTATTCAGATATTCGAGATAAAGTTTGAGTTATATAAGTAAATGTAATATATAGTTAAAAGCAAATTTTTACTTCTTATTAGTTAAATAATTTTCAATAAATATTAATCCAGTCCATATTAATAGTATTCCATATTTCTTGAGATTTGTATTGCACTTTTTAGGGCATCACAGATACATTTATTTAATATGCAATTCTTCTTCACATATGTTAACTGATGTAATGCGGTTAAAGATAATTAACACAATGCTTAAATTTCGCAAATATTTTTACTTAAATCCCCACTATTTCTCAATAGTAATATTCGGCTTATTTAATCTATCATTAGATAACGTGAGCGAAATTACAGTGATGCCTCTGGACTTGAAAAATCCTGGGTCCCTGGGACCCAGAACTTCTAAAATTTTGGGTCCCTTTTTTTCCCCTTTTTTACAAAAGCGGGTCCCCACTACTAATAAGTCATTTTTTTCGATGCAAAACTTGTTCACTTGCAAAAGAAAAATGAAATGCAATGATTATTTTAATAATAATAATTAATTAATTAAAACCAATATTAAGTTTTTTAAATTATTAAGAGAAATTATCTTTACTTTTTTAAAAACTAGTTGGATGTGTCAATCCCAAAACTTTCTTCTATCTCATAAGTACATTTTAATATTAAAAAAAAAAAAAAAAAAAGTGGTGATCCCAAAATTACACACTATCAAATTTCCTCGAACATTTGACCTAGCCTAATGAGATTCTGGTATCCGAAAAGCCTAAAACTTAAAATTTAATTAATATTCTGAGAAAATGAGCTTAGTAGTGTCTGATGGTGGGTAATTTATACTAAAACCTAATAAGCATCTATTTATGTCAAGACTTAACAGAATCTGAAATTTGATGGAATTTCGTCCATTAGTTCTTGAGATATAGTTATAACAAAAAATTTTCAAAACGTAGCACAGCAACACCATATCTTGGGAAATTTATACCAAAACGTAAAAAAGCGTCTAATTATGTTATGGTGTAAAAGAATCGGAAGTTTGATGAAATTCTGTGCATTAGTTCTTGAGATATAGCTAGTTTAAAAAAAACCGTGTAAAATATAGCAAAGCAGCACCATCAGTTGAAGGATTTATAACAAAACGTAATCATCGTGTAATTATGTTATATGTCATTTTGTAACGAAATCTGAAATTTGATGAAATTCTGTGCGTTGGTTGTTGAGATATAGCTATCGGAAAAATTGTGCAAAATGCAGCATAGCTGCACCACCTGTTGCAAGGTTAATACCAAAATTTAATCAGCGTCTAATTATGTTACATATTCTAGTGTAACAGAATCTAAAATTTGATAAAGTTCTCTGCATTAGTTCTTGAGATATAGCTATCGCAAAAATCGTGCAAAATGTAGCATAGCAGCGCCACCTATAGGGCAGTTCACACCAAAACTTTATCAGCGGCTATGTATCTCAAGGTATCGCAGAATCTGAAATTTGGTGAAATTCTGTGCGATAGTTGTTGAGATATAGCTATCATGAAAATCATGAAAAACGTGGCATAGCAGCGCCACCTGCTAGCCAATTTACACCAAAACTTAATCAGCGTCTATGTATATCAAGGGGTCACAGAATCTGAAGTTTGGTGAAATTCTGTGCATTAGTTCTTTAGATATAGCAATCTTGAAAATCATGAAAAACGTAGTATAGCAGCGCCACCTGCAGGCCAATTTTCACCAAAAACCAATAGGCACTAATTCCTATCAAGGTCTAACTGAATATAAAATTTTATTAAATTTCGAGCATTAGTTCTTGAGATAGAGCGCCCACAAATTTTTTGTCACATACAGACAGACAGACAGACAGACAGACAGACAGACAGACAGACAGACGGACAGACTCACAGACAGACATTTTCTAAAAATAGACAAAACGTGTTCAGGACCTTCTAAAACGTATAAATCCGTCGAAAACCGGAAGTCGAAAATTTTCATGAATCCAATACTTTCTTCTTGTAAAGATAGAAGAAAGTAATAAATGTGCAAAATATATATTTAATTATAAAATAATGCTTATTTGTGCGTAGAAGATAACAAGAGTCACTATTGTTGGCATTTCTTTTAAAAAGGGGCAAGACAAATTTATAGAAAAAAACATTTTTTCTAGTGAAATAAAAAAACTTGTTGAGTAAAAAAGTATTTTTAATTTAATGAATGGGTGCTTACAAGGAGTTAAATTTACTCAGAAAGACTTGGAGCAGTTAAAAACGGATTGTGAAGCAGGAAAATCCGTTTTTGGAGCAGCAAAAAAAAAAAAAAAAAAAAAAACAATTTTAAAGCAAAAAAATTAGTTTTTGGAACAGGAAAATTCACTCCCGGCATTAACTTCTTTTTTTTCATGCTCCTATGACGAAATTTGTGTTTTTTCACGATCTTTTGACGAAAGTTACTGTTTTTTCAGGATTTTTTGACGAAATTTGCGCTTTTTTGTAATTATTTTGACAAAATTTCCATTTTAACGCTATTCTTAGACGAAATTTGTCGATTTTTCGCACTCTTTTGAGGAAATCTGTCGGTTTTTTGAGATTTTGTGACGAATTTTGCTTTTTTCTCTAATTTTAACAACATTTGCCGTTTTTTCGCTATTTTTTGTTGACAATTTGCCGTTTTTTCGCGTATTTTTTGACAAAATTTGACGTTTTATCATGATTTTTTGACAAAAATTGGCGCTTTACGTGAATTCTTAGACAAAATTTGCCCTTTTTTCGCAATTTTAGGCGAAATTTGACGTTTTTCGCGATCTTTTGAGGAAATCTGTCTTTTTTTAAAGATTTTGTGACGAAATTAGTGATTTTTTCGCGAATCTTTAGACTAAATTTGCCGGAAAATAATTGTTATATCGCGAATTTTTTAACGAAAGTCGCCTTTTTTGCGATTTTTTGACGAAATTACGCATCTTATGGGACGTGTAAGAGCTATTTTTCTGCGTTCCGTCACCGATTTTTTGCGTATTTTATGCGCTATAGCGCGTCCGCTGCATCCCTGTCGAAAATAGAGGTATATATTTTTTAAAAAGTGTGGTGGAAACAAACCTCCTAAATTGGCTTGCCTAATATCAAGATTTTTTAAAAGTGCAATGTTTTGCGGAGAACTATTTTCGTGTCTATTACTTTTCTGTAATTATATAATATTCTTTTTGGTGACATATATATTTTAGAAATAAAGTTTTTATAACAATGTACTCGTATATTATGTAGCATGTGTGTGTGTGTGCGTATATATATATATATATCCAGGTGTTTCTAAATTCATGGTACAAACTTTAAGGGGTGATAGTACACATCACGACAAACAATATTAAATAGGAAACTAAGGGTCCCAAACGTCTTCCGAAGAAGATAGGCGCTATTAAAGTTTAGGGTCCAAAAATTCAAATGATTATAAAAAACAGAAAAATTAGTCGATTGGTTTGCGGTTTTCACTAAACCTATTCTTTTTCTCAGTATTGTCTTGAAAATAAATTATAAAGATAAATTTCAAAAAATACCGATAGATAGCGCTTTAGACTTTGGAGTAACGAACAACTATTTTTTACAGTTATTTTTTGCATCTCATTAAATTTTTTTAGAAGCTTAGACATAAACTTAAATTTTGAGCTCAAAATCTAAATTGTTGGGAGTTGTTAAGCAGAGCAAACTGAACTGTGTGTGTGTGGGGGGGGGGGGGGGGGGAGTTCAAATTCCAAATGATTATAAAAAACGGAAAAATTGGTCAATTGATTTGCGATTTTCACTAAAATTATTCTTTATGTCAGTATTATCTTAAAAATAAATTATAAAGATAAAATTCAAAAAATGCCGATAGAGGGCGCTTTAGACTTTGGAGTAACGTACAACATTTTTTACCGTTATTTTTTGCATCTCATAATTTTTTTTTAGATGCTTAGACATAACTTAAATTTTGAGACGAAGATCTGAATCGTTGGGAGTGATTAAGTAGCGCAAACTGAACTATGTTCAATGGGGGTGGGGAGGTTCATATTTTAAAAGATTATAAAAAACGGAAAAATTGATCGATTCGTTTGCCGTTTTCACAAAAATTATTCTTTATTTCAAAATTTCCTTGAAATTAAATTTTAAAGACTAATTTCAAAAAATACCGTTAGAGGGCGCCTTAAACTTTAGAGTAACCAACAACTATTTTTAACCGTTATGTTTTATATCTAATTAAATGCTTTTAAATGTTCAAACTTAAATTTTGAGCTCAAAATCTGCATCGTTGTGAGTAATTAAGTAGCGGAAAATTGAAATGTGTTCGAGGGGTGGGGAGGGTAACATTTCAACTCCTGAACACATGTCTGTTTGCGCTTCTTAACCCCTCCCATCGATTTAGAATTTGAGCTCAAAATTTAAATCTAAGCATTTGCAAGCATTTTATTAGATACAAAAAATAACGGTTAAAAATAGTTGTTGGTTACTCTAAATTTTAAGGCGCCCTCTAACGGTATTTTTAAAAATTAATCTTTAAAATTTATTTTCAAAGAAATATTGACATAAAGAATAGTTTTAGTGAAAACGGCAAACGAATCGACCAATTTTTCCGTTTTTTATAATCATTTGAAATTTGAACCTCCCCACCCCCATTGAACACAGTTCAGTTTGCTCTACTTAATCACTCCCAACGATGCAGATTTTCATCTCAAAATTTAAGTTTATGTCTATGCTTCTAAAAAAATTATGAGATGCAAAAAATAACGGTAAAAGATAGTTGTACGTTACTCCAAAGTTTAAACGCCCTCTATCGGCATTTTTTGAAATTTATCTTTATAATTTATTTTCAAGACAATACTGACATAAAGAATAGTTTTAGTGGAAACCGCAAACGAATCGACCAATTTTTCTGTTTTTTATAATCATTTGAATTTTTGGACCCTAAGCTTTAATGGCGCCTATCTCCTTCGGAAGACGTTTGTGACCCTTAGTTTCCTATTTAATATTGTTTGTCTTGATGTGTACTATCACCCCTTAAAGTTTGTACCATGAATTTAGAAACACCCTGTATATACAGGGTGTTTCGCTACCAGACCGACAAACTTTGAGGGGTGATAGTAGACATAAAGACAAACATTATTAAATAGGAAACCACGGGGCGCAAACGTCTTCTCTAGGAGCTAGGGGCCATTAATGTCTAAAGTCCAAAAATTCAAACGCTGATAAAAATTAGAAAAAAGGGTCGATTTGTTTGCGGTTTTTTCTAAAATCATTCTTTATATCACGATTTTTAATTTTTTTAATTTTAAAGCTTAAGTTCGAAAATTGTCGATAGAGGGCGCTTTAGATTTTAGAGTAACGAACAAATACTTTTTGCATTTCTTTTGTGCATGGGATGGAAATTATTCTAAAGTTTAGACTTTAACTTAAATTTTAAGCCCAAAATCGGAAACATGGGGATCGGTTAACTAGCGAAAATTTAACTGTGAACCGAGGGGGAGATTTTAAACGCTCATAAACATTGGACAAACTAATCGATTTTGTTGCGGTTTGCGTGTAGGTCATTCCCTTGGTAATTATTTTATTCAAAATGACGTACAGCTGTGGTGTCCTCATTTTTTCATAGAGGGCGCTTCCGACACATCTCCGACATTTCAATGGCATTACTTCTGGGTGTTTTACTACTAGACTACCATACTTCCAGGAAGTGTTAGGGATGCGAAAGCGACACGGAATCACATAGGAATGTAACGTTGAAACTGTCTTTTTTCCGAGTTATGAGAAAAAACAACAGAAACAAGCAGAGAAACAGCAACACGTTAATATGGCATAAAACATGTTATTTAAAGGTTTTAATAGAAAAGATGTTCGAAATTACGACCAGAAGTAATTCGACATACTTGACAGCGGCGTCGCATGTGATTCTTCACGCTTTGAAAGATTCCTGGAATCTTTGATAGATTTCCGGAAGCTACAGAAATACGAGCTGCTAAGTCTTTAATTGATGGTACGATATTCTCATACACCCAACTTTCTATGTAACCCCAGCAGAAGAAGCTAATACTTGATAGGTCCGGTGATCTGGCAGGCCAATAAACCGGGCCACCACGACCTATCCACCGCTGTCCATATGTTACGTTGAGGTATCGGTGAACATCATTGGTAAAATGTGGAAGAGCCCGATCGTGCTGGAACCACATAGAGCTGCGCAACAAGAGCGAAACTTTCACGCGCATTACCGTTCAGCGCCATCTACCTCAAGAAAATCGCAGCGCCATCTACTGTCACTGTCAAGTTTGCCGGACTTTTTCTGGTCGTAATTTCGAACACTTTCTGCAGTAAAACCTTCAAATAAACTTTGTTCTGTCACTTTAACATGTTGCTGTTTCTCTGCTTGTTTCTGTTGTTTTTTTTCTCTGCTTTTTTTTTAAACGTAACATGCAAAAAAGCAATTTTGAACGTTACATTCCTGTGTGATTCCGAGTCGTCTTTGCATCCCTTACACTTCCTGGAAGTATCGTGGTCTGGTTATAAAACACCCAGGAGTAATGCCATTGAAATGTCGGAGATGTGTCGGAAACGCCCTCTATCAAAAAATGAGGACACCAAGCTGTACGACATTTTGAATAAAATAATTACCAAGGTAATGACTTACGCGCAAACCGCAACAAAATCAGTTAGTTTATCATATGTTTATGAGCGTTTAAAATTTCTCCCTCGGTTCACAGTTAAATTTTCGCTAATTAACCGATCCCCATGTTTCCGATTTTGGGCTTAAAATTTAAGATAAAGTCTAAACTTTAGAATAATTTCAACCCCATGCACAAAAGAACTGCAAAAAGTATTTGTTTGTTACTCTAAAGTCTAAAGCGCCCTCTATCGACAATTTTCGAACTTAACTTTTAAAATTAAAAAAATAAAAAATCGTGATATAAAGAATGATTTTAGAGAAAACCGCAAACAAATCGACCTTTTTTTCTAATTTTTATCAGTGTTTGAATTTTTGGACCTTAAACTTTAATGGCCCCTAGCTCCTAGAGAAGACGTTTGCGCCCCATGATTTCCTATTTAATAATGTTTGTCTTTATGTCTACTATCACCCCTCAAAGTTTGTCGGTCTGGTAGCGAAACACCCTATATATATATGTGTGTGTGTGAGTGTGTGTATATATATATGTAAAAAAGAGCACAAATCCTTATATATATATATATAAAAGGATTTGCGTCCTTTTGTAAGGCAATCGGCGCCCTTGTTATCCATTTTGCCACCGCCCTCTCTGTTATGCCAGTACGACCCTGGTCGTAGATTTATCATTGTGAATCCGTGAACTCGATGAGGTGATTGTCTGTGCTATTTAGAAGAAGTAGAAATCAACGATATACAAAATTTTAAAAACTTTTTAAAAAATGCTGTGTTTTTTATTTTTTTAATAACATGTAAATAATAAGTCGTTTAAATTTCATTTGAAATTTTAATTTCTCCATCCCATATCTCGGCATATGCGTATGCAATTTTGAAATATCTACACTATAAAAATCCGACCGTATGTATGTATGTATGCGACGCTATCTCCTCCGATCCCGGAAACGGAGAAACGTCGCGTTTGTTTTGAATTGAAGGAAAAAAATCCCGGGATCCCGAGTTGCCCATTCATTTGTCTGTCCGTCCGTCCGTCTGTCTGCTCGTCCGTCTGTCCGCACCAGTGGCGCACCCAGGATTTCTCTTTGGGTGGAGGGGGGGGGGGTAGTATATTTGTGTGACACTTGTGAAGGCTGTCAGTAACCAGTCGTTTGCGCTCAACAAAAGCCACTGTAACTACTTCTCATAACAACCAATGACACAAAATTTGTTAGTTTTGTACAGATTTTTTACTTTTACCCTTTACAAAAAAAAAAAAAAAAAAAAAAAAAAAAAAAAGGCTGTATTTTTAGATTTTTAAAAATGTTACAAAAATGTATTATTTTACGCTATCAAACATATACTTTTTCTGTGATATGTTTTATGTGTATATGGTACTATATTCGCTGCAGTTGAAATTCAGATGATTGCTCTTGTGCATCACTCTTTTATCATCAGTAACTAAATAATGTTTGGGTTGAAAATACGCTAAAACGTATAACATCTATATTTCTATGCCTATATTTATAAAGAGATAAAGCTTTGTTATTTGTATAGGGTCTAATCTCTACTCTACAGCTACTGAAACGACTTCAAATGCAATAGTACCAAAACGATGGTCTTCGCCCCCCTTATATCTTATGTCGATGACACTATCAAAAAATAATAAGAAATGAAAAAAAAAAAGTTCTATAAATGCAATTTGTATGATATGAAAGGGCTTAAAAACATGAATTTCAGAATGTTAATTACTTATATAGATGATCACTAAGAACATTTGCTGAAATTACAAAATTTAATAAGGGTAAAAGTGAACGAAAAATGTTTTAAAAACGTTCTAAATTGCGATTTTTAAGCAGTCTTGGGAAGTAACGAACCGATTTCAAAAATATTGATGTCAAAATGGCGGTGACAATCCTTGCTACAACGCAGGCTATATTTTGTCAGTGTCACTACTTCAAAGGGTGTTCAGGAGCAAAAAACGTTCTAAAAATGCAACTTTTGTGTTACGGAAGTACATAAAAGAAAATAAATTGACATCCTGTTATAATTCATTGATCAGGAAATGTAAAATAACTGTTCGATTACAAATACCTCCACTTCAATAATAATGACTGCAATTATTATGCTTTTATGCTTAAAAAGGGAAAAAATGCGTTGTTGTGCGTGAATTAATATTATTATTGTTTTAATTATTATTCAATTGCTTTAACTAATTATAACATAAAGACAGCAACTTAGTTGGAAATACAGTAAATAATTATATTCTTAGGTGTAGAGTTGTATGTCATTACCCTATCCCCAATTTTGTTTTTAAGACTGACTATATTTCTTTGCGTCAACTGATATAGTAGAAAAGGGGAAGTGGAATTTCTAATAATTAAAATAAAATACGGTACAATGTTTTCGATAGATAAATTTACGGCTTATGTATTAGCATGTCAGGTGTAATTGTACGGAATCACGGAAAAAAGCGCACCGGAAAAAAGCGTTACAGGAAAAAGCGCACCTTCACTAGAAAAGATATTTAAATTTGTACTTTTCTGACACATTTCAGAAGTAATGCAAATATATGTGATTTTTTTTTTTTTTTTTGACTCTCTTAAGAATAAGAGGGGGAGGGAGGAGATTCAGTATTTGCCAACCCAGTGAAACAAAAACATAAACAGTTCAAATGGCGTTGGCTAATTAGTTTTATAATTTCAACCAAGTTATCAAAATTAGAAAATGCAAAAGAGTTTTTATGTGTAAAAAGCTTAATAATATTTCTAATTATATTGGTAATTTTCGACAAATCCATCAGAAATAGAAAGTGCATTATAGTTTTTTTTTTATTAAAGTTTTGAACAAATTTGCCAGTTCAGTTCGTAAATTTGCCAACTGTAACAGTACTTTCAAACGTTTAGAGGGGAGGAGGCTCCCCCTTGTACCCCTCCCCCTTAGCGAGTAGGGTCGGCAAAAACTCGGGTTTTTGAACAAAAACCGAACCCATCCGGGGTTTTCTGGGTATTTTGGGGCTTTCCTGTGTATTTGTGGGTTTTTCTGGGTATTTGTGGGCTTTTCTGGGTTTTTGTGGGCTTTTCTAAAGTTTTAGTTATTTTTTCTATATATCTGTATATTTAAATAATATGTGTGTACTCATTTACAGATATATTTATTTAGTTACATTTTTTAATTCCATCTGATCTATTTATTACTAATTATAATATTATTTATAACTTCAATTAATAAATTTATTCTATTCTGATCTTAGTATCAACTTAATATTAATATCAAAATAAATTTATTAACTGTAACTGATATTATAAAATTATTTTAATACTATTAATAATTAACGTTAATTATTATTAATACTATTAGTAATAGTATTACAGTAGAAGATCTATACAATGCAAACCTAAAAACGTAAGGTTGTGCATTATATAGAATTTTGCATTATATGGATCACATTTCACACATTAAAATTACCTCATAAATATAGACAAATATGTCTGAGACAAATCAAAATACATTAGAGTATCTATATTGCATTTCTTATCCATATTATAAATTTTTGTATTATTTAGATCATTCCACATTTTGTTAAATATACTTTTTAAAAATGGTCCAAATACATATCTGGACCCAAATCATTCATATATTGCTCATTAAAAAAAAAAAAAAAAAAAAAAAAACAATTGTTGTAAAGGTAAAATTTTTCATTAAAAAGTTCTAGATTAAGTAATTAAATATTTTTTTTGGCAGAAATTATTATTAGAAAATAGTAATATTTGACACGGCATTCTTTTTTATAAATTTTTATCAAATGTTATAAGCTAAGCTATCTTAAAGTTTGAAACAGATGAAGAAGGAATTTAAGATTTTTACAAAAAATAATAATCAAAAATAGTAGTATTTGAGGGAAGGAGTGTTTGAATTTAAACAAGCAGCTAATAATTATATCTTCAGCTCTTGTTGAATTGCAAGAAGATACAAATACATTGTCATGTTCTGTTAAGATTTGGAGAAATTTGATTGAATCAAATGAAATGAAACAACACAAGGGAATTGGGCTGAAATGCGATTGAATATCGGAACCGAGCATTTTTTTTATCTTATAATGCATGCAATGTTTAGAGGGGAAATGCATAATTTACAAGGTTGTAATGTTAAGCAGTCAAAATCGATTTTGAGCAGGACACTGATTAAAAATAGTTTAAACCGTCCAAAATTGGCCAAAAGTGGTCAGAAATGCTCAAAATTTAAACACCCTCTTACAAGATACAATAAGAAGTATAAAATGGACTCTGCGATCATAAAAATATACAGCAATTACATAAAAGCATAAAAATGGGTTGCAATTAAGAATACAAGTTGTGAGAATACAGAATTAACTTATGACTAACTTAAATAACAGTAAATGTTGGGGAAGATACAAAAAAATAGGTTGGAGCTTTTATGAAGAAGCAAATGGAAATTCTACAAGTGTAAAGATTTCGAGTGAGAAGTGTAAAGTACAAGGGCGGATCCAGCCCAACATCCAGGGGGGGGGGGGGGTCACAACTTTTATCAAATGATTTAATGAAACAATTTTAAAATACAGTAAATCTTGTGAAAACGGAATTACGATAAAAAGTAGCAAATTTCGCCGATCGGGCATGAAAAAATTGTGAATTTTGTCGATTAGGCACGGAAAAATCACGAACTTTGTCGATCGGACGCGAAAAATCTCAGATTTCGTTTATCGGGCAAGGGAAAAAAATCTAATTTTTTTTATAATACTTGAAAAAAATTGCAAATTTTGTTCATAGGTTGCGGAAAAGTCGCCTGTTTTGTCTGTTTACCGCGCGAATTTCGTTGATCGGGCGCTGAAAAATCGAAAATATCGTCAACTGGACATTGGAAAATCGCCAGTTTTGTCTATCGGCCTTCGAAAAATCTCGAATTTTGTCTGTATATCTCTGAAAAATCGCAAATTTTGACGATCGAGCACAAAAAATCGCGAATTTTGTTTATCTGGTACAAAAAAATCGAAATTTCGTTAATAGGGCACGGAAAATCCCCAATTTTCTCGATCACTTCGTAAAAAGCGCGAATTTATTCGATCGGGAAGGGGAAAATCGCGAATTTTACTGATTGGGAATAAAAAAAATTGTTAATTTCGACTTGATATGGAACGCAAAAATTGCCAATTTCGTGAATCGGGAAAGAAATTATCGCGAATGTAAGTCGATTCTCTTCGTAAAAAGAGCGATTCGGGAGATTGGGCACGAAAAACTCGCGAATTTTGTCGATTCGGAACGAAAAAGTCGCTAATTTCGTTGATAAGGCATGGAAAAATCGAAGACTTTGTCGATGATGCGCGGAAAAATCGAAACTTTTTTTGAGCGGCTGCAGAACAATACCTAGTTTCATCAGTTTATCGCGAGGAAAAAAAAAATCAGATTTCATCAATTTACGGCAGGGAAAAAATGCAGATTTCATCAATCAGTTAAGAATCGAGAATTTTATTGTTCGGTGCGGAAAAATGCGTACATGGATAAGAACGGAAAAAGGCGCGAATCTCGTCAATTGGGCACAGAAAAATCCCGAATATGGTCGATCGCTTTCGTAAAAAGCGCGAATTTAGTCGATCGGGAACGAAAAAAATCGCTTTTGGTAGGGCACGGAAAAATTGCGAATTTTGTTGATCGGGAACGAAAAAGGCCCAAATATGGTCGATCAGTTTCATAAAAAGCGCAAATATAGTCGATCGGGAATGAAAAAAATCGCGAATTACGTTGATACGACGAACAAAAATTGACAATTCCATCGATAGGGAAAGAAATTATCGCAAATACGGTCGATCGCCTTCGTAAAAAACATGAATTCGAGCGATCGAGTACAAAAAACTCGCGAATTTTGTTGATAAGGTGCGGAAAAACCGCTAATTTTGTCGATGATGCGCAAAAAAATTAAAAAAAATCTAAGTGGCTGCGGGACAATCGTGAGTTTCGTCAGTTTATCGCGAGAAAAAAAAATCACGGATTTCTTCAATTTACGGCGAGAAAAAAAGCAGATTTCGTCAGTCAATTAAGAAAAGCGTATTTGACTGACGAAGTTCATGTGCGGAAAAGTTCGCATTTCATCGAACAAGAACGGAAAAATGTGCTAATTTTGTTGATTAGGCCGGGAAAATCGTGAATTTTTTCAACCAAGTGAAGAAAAATCGCAAATTTCGCAGACCATTCGTGGAAAAAATCTCAAATTTCGCCGATCACACCCCAAAAAAACGTGAATTTCGTCGATTAGGCATCGGAAAATTGTGAATTTCGTGGATCGGCTTCGCAAAAAATCGCAAATTTCACCGATCGGTTGCGGAAAAATTATGAATTATGTCGATCAGGCGCGGAAAATTTTCGAATTTTCTTGATTAGTTTCGAAAAAAGCGCAAATTCTTTCGATTAGACGTTATTTTGCGTTCTTGTTTTAGCACTTTTTACTTACACTGTGCATCAAACTTTGAAGAGCTCCAGGGGGGTCATGACTCCCATGCCCTCCCCCCCCCTTGGATCCGCCACTGGTAAAGTATGTGGTCAATTTAACTTATAAGTGCAAAAGTATTAAGGTTGAAAAGACATCTAGAAAATTGTGAAAATAACATGTTAACTGCTGAAGAGCATTGCTAATAGATGAGGCTAATATATATTAGAGAGATATATATCTCTGTCACAATTAAAACATACTTGTTTATATAATTCTCAACAAACTGGCGTGAGTGTGAGTATTAATGATCATCTTCAGATTGCAACTGTTTCAAATAAAACAAAAAATTTAGTATAAGAGCATTTGTGACATAACAGCAATACAAAAGTCTGATGTGCAAATAACACAGTATTTTTACTCATGCTACATACCTTTCCACACAGTTGGAAATGAATGGTATTATAATTTCCTAATTACGACCAGGTTAAGCACCGATAAATCTTGTTAAATTTGCTGGGGGTATTTCCATGAGAACTTGTCGTGTAAGTCACATTATTAGTGACTCCAAAATTGTTAGCCACCGTTACTTTCGAAAGGTTTGCATGGACTTATTTAATTAACCCTTAACGCGCAGTGAAAACAGCAGTGAGTGAGTTGCCGGGTCGGCAACACTAAAGTTCCCCCTGTTTAGAGACACAAAAACTCCGTGAATATTTAAAAAACTACTCTAATGGCTACTTTAAATCTTTCTTATGAGTTCTAGATGGCAGCACCACAAAAATCAAACTCTACTGTTTTTAAATAATAGGTAAAATGTTTTACTGTAATACGCGCTTCACAGCAATGCTCTTCTCACTGCGCTTATCCATGCTTTACTTATGGGAGGTTACCACTTCGGCAACAGCAGTATAATTAAAATGATTAGTGCAATCTTTACAAAACAATACCTGTGTACTCCTCTAGGCCTAAATAGATTGCCTAATTTTTTTTCTTTAAATTCCAACTTTAAAGAGTAGTGCGCCGGAAAGGGTTAATGAAATATCTCTGATAAAATAAGTCACATTTTTTATTTTAAAATACTGGTATCCAAAATCGTAATATGTGACTTACACGACATGTGCTCTTGGAATTACCCGCTGGTGACCTTCAAGACAATGCTCACTTTGAAGTTATAGACGCAATGCCAAAATGAGCTTCATGGAAAAGTTGTAACCTTAATGCAAGATCGGTGGAGTAATATCCATAGTTGTCATGATATTTTTAAGAAATATTAACTTGATTTTAACATAAGCTAGTAAAAAATATTTAATTAGTAGCAAATAAATTGAATAGTGAATTTCAGTGGTCATAGTGGTCAAAATTAATTTTTACCAGGACGGTTTCAAACCAGTTTAAACCCCCATGGTTAAAACCGATACAACCCTGTTAATTTAACGGAAGAGGAAGAAACTGATACATGGATAATGCAATATAATTCAGTGTGGTTACCTGCAATATTGACATTTAAAATTAAAGACATAGACCATTTTCCTAAATCACTTTTTTAGAAAGTATTATGTCGCAGTTTTCAGCTTCAAAATGGTAGAAAATTCTTAAAGGAAACAGAAAAAAAAAAAAAAAAAAAAAAAAAAATATTGATTCTGATTTTTGAAGTTTTTTCCAATCCCTGCATTCTGTTTCATCTAGCTCTGCTTCCATCGAGAGT
This sequence comes from Maratus speculifer, assembly GCA_964019185.1. Lineage (NCBI taxonomy): Eukaryota > Metazoa > Arthropoda > Arachnida > Araneae > Salticidae > Maratus > Maratus speculifer. Next base: position 173,717,223 of record OZ025295.1, read on the forward strand.
ATTTTCTCTACATTTGGATTCATAAGGTCTAAATTGTAGAACAGACTAGGCTCAGAGCAGTGTGAAAAGCTAGTAAAGATTTATAAATATTACCATGAAAATCAAAGTAAATGTGATTTTGATTGGTAAACAATAAAGAAGATCAATTATAATTATTTTAAATATATTACATTGTGTAAACTATTTGAAATATATTTTTTATAAAATAAATAAATAAATAGAAAAAATAAATATTCTGTAAAAGTAATTTTGATAAAAAGAAACTATCTAGGTTTTGGACATAAAAGGTAAATTTGTCTTCTAAATACTATAGGAGGAGATTTGCAGATTCAGAAATGATTTTTAGCAAAAACCCACTTTTAACAAAAATCCATGTGGGTTTTTGTTATTGGACCCTCCCAGAAAACCCGGGCGGGTTTTTCTGGGCCGGGCCCATTTTGCCAACCCTGTTAGCGAGGCCCCTAAATATAAATGTCATAAATAGTTAACAAATATATGTTTTGAAAGAATTCAATTTGTTTACACTTGTTTTGCATATTTTTTAGGATAAATTTATAAATTAAGGTTATATATTCTCGGAGCGCATTAAAACAAAAAAGATGTTTTTTCTTGTTCAACCGACTATTACTTTGTAAGGAGATCTTTTCGTAATTCTTAGCGTCTTGTTTCACAAACCTCTCCCAACTTTTCTCCGAATTAGATGAAGCCCCTCCTCCACCTCCCCCCCCATCTCTCTCTCTCTTCTGGGATAATGTTAACAATATGTATTATTATCAGACTTATTTAAATACGTGATTTATAAAGTGCGCTTTTTTCCGCCTACCAATTGAACGGTATTCTTTTCAGTGAGACTAAATTATTTTTCTGTTTAAAAAAGAATCCATAAAAAATAATAACATTATTAAAAATTTTTAAATACGCTAAGAGCTTTCGAAAGATACGAGATTTTCTTCATCAGGCGCAAAGAAGACGTACAAGCCACATATTCTGTTTTCACAGCTTTTGTTGTATTTACATATATACATATTATTTGTGTTATATGTACGATAAAATGTCTTAAAACAGAATCAGACAATACTATATGTTTGTGTGTTGTATGCATGTATGTGTGTGAATGTATGTATGTGTATGTTGTATGTATGTGTGTGTATGTATGTATGTATGCATGTGTGTGTTGTATGTATGTGCATGTTGTATGTATGTGTGTGTAATTTTTTTGCCGAAAGGTGTGATCTTTAGCTGAAAGTGACCTAGGGTCAAAACTTTCACCCAGGAATCGCCACAGGGAGGCAGATCACATGATTCACATAATGCACACATTCACATACATTATTTCGAGCGATATTTTTAGTGAACTATAGTATGCAATTGAATTTTTAGAATAATTAAAAAATAACTTTAAAATTTAAATAAAAAAATGTTTCAAAACGGAATTTTACGTACTAACATTTAATCGCGCTCGTCGACCTAACTGTTTAAAATCTGTCATTTTCCTTTGACCTTGGGAAACCTTGCGTCAATGTGGTTAGAATATTTCAGAAAGACCCCACTTTGGGTACTCTTTTAAACTAATATTTGTAATGAGATGTGTTCGCGCGCGTCGGCCTAACTGTTTGGAGTATCAACATAAAATCATCAAATTAATACAAAATATTTCAAATAGTTAGAAAATGATTGATTAAAATCACCAAGTAAGAACAAAATATTTCAAGCAATGAGAAAATAAATGTTTAAAATCGCCAGTTTAACATGAAATATTTCATTCAATAAAAAAAAAAACGAAAGATTAAATTCGCCAAATAAAAACAAAATCCTTCAAACAATGAGAAAATAAATGTTTAAAATCGATAATTTAACATTAAATATTTCACACAATAAAAAACGAAAGATTAAAATCGCCAACTCAAAATGAAATCTCATGCAATTAGAATAAAAACATCAAAAAAGAAAAAAAAATCGCCAAATTAAAAGATTATTCTTGTCTCGCAATAAATAATGTGATAGACCTATTCAAAAATTCTAGTTGAAGAAAGTTTTCGTTCAAAATTTAATTAAAACTTCTAAAGATTTGGCATATCACATAAAAAAATTTAAGTAAAAATTTTTTCGAAGTATCAATATCAAAGATTAATTTTTCTTATGAATTTTATAAAGATCTTCTAATAATTGGCCTTGCAAAGAAAGATAAACAAACAATGATTTACCGTTTGCTTGATAAGACTCAACCCAGAAAAAGACGAATTCCCCCCAAATTACTTTTAATATTTGAATTCAGTCCAACATTAATCTCCCAAGGTTTTATATAAAAATTACATGCAATCGGAAATACTTCAAATGAATTTATAATAATAATAACAATCATAGTATGTCAAAATTTTCTTTAGTAAGTTTATTTAATAAGAATATTATTAAAACTTGTCTCAGTAAGTAATCTGTAGTAAACATACTAAAGTTTAAATTATCCCACTCGCATAATAGTCCAGGCGCCAAAGGTAGTTGAGTATGCAAAATGTGAGGACCGGCAACTATGCTCAAATTCTTTTACCTGAGACCCTAAATAATAGAAAATCACATGTTGCCGGCAGCTGTACTGGTCCCTTTCCCTTTTCCCCACCCCTCTCTCCGCTCGGCGCGTTGCTGAGTCATGTCCCTTTCCCTTTTCCCCACCCCTCTCTCCGCTCGGCGCGTTGCTGAGTCATAGCACTCGGAAACGTCAGTAAAAGAGAATTCGTAGCCCATAACGGTTTATTTTTACGTATCTAAGTAATATTATTTAAGTTTTTTTGCAGTTGAGTGTCTTATTAGTGTGTTTTATTTAAATAAAAGGGCGGAAAATGTCACTACAAGTGATAAATCTAAATAAGCGAAAAGTAAGTGAATTGTCGTGTTTGTTTTGTGATAAAACGGGTGATTTAGTGAAAAATCCAAAATTACAGACGTTTACTACTATTCAAAGAGCAGCAGATCGCAGAAAAGATGACATTAGTAAGAAATTAGAAAGTGATACAGACTTTATTGCCCACAATTGTTCTTGGCATCGAGCTTGTATTGCAACTTATATTAGTGAAGAGAAAATCAGGCGTCGAGAATTAGCATTACTAAAGCAGGAGAATGCCTCTGTTCCCACTTCCTCTACAGAAGCAAATGTTTCAGGTAGCCAAAGGGTTCGTCGGTCATCAAGAATTGAATTAAAAATTGATACAAGTAATAAATGTTTAATTTGTGGTAAACAATCAAGAAATAAGAACAAAACTCTTCTTTTATGTTCTGAAATTTCAGCAGCGGAACAAATTTTAAATATTGCTCGAAAAAAACAAGATGATGTTTTCACTAAAATTAGCATTTGCGAACATCCAGCTGATTTATTTGCAATGGAAGTGAGGTATCATAAACATTGTTATCGTGATTATCTACGGCAACCAAGAAACTCTGAAAATCCAGCAGGCAGACCTTCAAGTCAAATACCACATGGCATCCTTATGGAGGCATTTGAAAAGCTAATCGATGAAATGAAAGATAAATTAACATCTCACTCTTTTGAAGTGTCATTCTTGGGCAAGCGACTAGCTGAACTCACTGAAATAGAAGATGCAATTGTAGAAAATCGCGTTATGAAATCACTGCTCATTGATAAGTATGGTGAAAATGTTTTATTTTCATATCCGAGCGATAGATCAAAATCATCATTGGTGTTTATGGGCAATATACCACTGGATGAAGTCATTGAACATATTCGTACCGTAAATTCAACAAACTACACTGTTCAAGTAGCTAAACAACTTCGAAAAGAAATACTAAATACCAAAGTAATGCCAGATGGGTATTTATGTGATGAAATTTTAATTGAACAGTTTTTACAAAAAGGTCAATTACCGAATAACTGGCTAATGTTTATGCAAGCATTGTTCAGTTCAAAGAATAACAAATTAAGTGAGAATTATAATCGACGAGCGTTATCAGTGTTTTATGATATGTATTTCACGATTACTGAGAAACACACTCCAAAGCATATAGCTTTAGCTCAATCTATACATCATTTGACTCGATCGAAACAATTAATCGTTATATTGAATAAATGTGGGCATAGCATTAGTTACAAAGCATTAAAAAACCTCGATAATGAAGTAACAACGTCAATTGTGTGTGAAGATATAGACAAGAAATTGCTTATTCCTAAAAATATAGTTCGAGATTCATCGTTATTTCTTCATGGAGCTATAGATAACAATGATTTCAATGAAGAAACATTAAGTGGGAAAGGCTCGACCCATGTTACAGCTATGGTGATATATCAAGAAAAAAAATCCACTGACAATGAAGTTAATCTAATTAAAATGAAACCTACAGTAGAGTTGAACGAATTGGATTTAAAATTTTTAAACTGTCAAGCAATTCTTCATTTTCAAGAAAATATGCAGCCTTCAATACCGGACTATAAGGACAGTAGCTGCTTATTAAATAATAATCAAAACAATTTACAATTTGATAATTTGCTCTGGGTCTTGTGTAGACTGCAATATAGTCTATCAATAAATAATTTCTGCCGATCATCTACAAATTCGGTACCAGGATGGACTCCATTTCAACAAATACTATCGTCTGAAACCGCACCTGTTTCTACTGTTGGATTTAGCCCGGTTATACCTCAGCCACCGACTTCCAAAGACGTTGTGTATACCGCTATGAAAAATTATGTCAACGTAAGTCTTGCACTCGGTAAAAAAATAGCAGTACTCTCGTGTGACATGGCTATATATCTTATCGCTAAAAATATTCAGCTAACAAATAAAGAATTTGACAATTTAATATTGAGAATTGGATCATTTCATTTACAAAAAAATTATTTGCGGTGCTTGGGCCAATATGTAGAAGAGAGTGGACTCGACGGTATTCTTATTGAAGCCGATATTTATGGTGAGAATACTTTGGCATCAATTCTGAAAGGTACTCATTATAACAGAGGTATTAGAGCACATAAGCTCTTATACGAAGCCTTAAGAAGCATACAAATTGCCGAATTTATAGAATGCATGAATTATTCTCAAGATTTTTTACAACAGCTAAATATTTGTCTTCAGGAGATAAGAGAAAGTACAGTAGATAAAGATCATTCTGGCGTAATCGAAAAACATGATCAATACAAAAGAATAATTACAGATTTTTTAATGAATTTTTCACATTTTTTGAGCACCATGAGCACTGAAAATCAAGTATTCAAATATTTAAACAACTACTGCGAAATGGTAGAAATTTTGTTAAATTCAGTTATGGCTGATAGAAATAGTAATTATGAATTACATTTGTTAACTACTCGACAAATGTTACCGTTCTTTTTCTCCATGAATCACACGAACTACATTCGTGGAGTCACTCTTTATTTACAAGATATGATAAAACTACCTTTAGAAGTTGAACATGATATGAAGAGAGGAATGGTGTCCGTCAAACGAACGGAAGGTAAATTTAATGCAGTAAGCCCCGACTTAGCATTAGAACAGTCTCAAAACCGATCTTCAGCAGTTACTGGAGGATTGATTGGCATTACTAAAAATGAAGAAGCGATGCAGAGATGGCTGCTCCTTTATCCGTTCAAAAACAGTATTCACGAGGCTTTTTCTTCATATCTCGAAATACAAGCAGACTCTACAAGTGACATTAATTATCATAATGAATGGACACAATCCAGGATCAATAAAGACGAAAAAGATATTCAAAATATAATAAAGTATATTATTGCCTGCAACCCTTATAATGATAAAGCGAATTGCGCGCTTCGAAATATTTACACTGGTGAACTTGCTGAAGAATCTTCTGTGCAATGTTTGCTAAATATACAGGAAAATGGAGAGGCTCTGTTAAGAACGTACGAAGATGAGCGATTCGTACTCAAAAGCAAAAAGTTATCTGATCCTATTAAAAAAAATAAATTTAGCAATTTTGTAACTCATTCACAAAAACAAAACAAGAGTACTTCTAATAAAAAGTTACAAGATGCAACAGATGTAAGTCTCATTCAGAAAACATTTTTGTTGGCTAATCAACGTGGATTTGATGCAAAAATTTTAGCATCTTTCGAAATTTTGAATTACTGCAAGTACCTTTTTGACGCTGAAGGGTTTTACAGGAAATCTCCAAAATCACAACTCGCCCTTGAAATTGAAAATAATCATAAGTGTGGTACTAACACGCGGCAGGATATTTTAAATCTACCTTTTTCAAAAATTTACATTGTTGATGGTATGGCACTTGTTCATCGAATCCAATTAAAAAATTTCAGCACATTTGGCGATTTTGCTCAAGCTTTTTTCAATAGAATTCAGAATCTTTTTTCGCAACCAAATGTAAAACGAGTTGATATTGTATTTGACAGATATGATGATATTTCAATAAAATACTTGGAATCAACGTTACGGAGTAAAGGTCAAATGATGAAAAATTTCATAATTTCAAATGAGCACACCAAAATTCCAGCTAATTGTAATAATTTCTTTTCAAGCACTGAAAATAAGTTACAGCTTGTTCGATTTCTATGTACTGCTGCCCCTAGATATGCACAAGTAAATGAAGATTGCGAGTTATATATTTGTGGAGGATTTGAAGATCCAACAAAATGTTTCAAACTGCAAGGTTCTTCATTTTTTGAAGTACCTGACTTGAATTCTAACCATTTAGAAGCGGATTCACGGATGTTTGGTCATATATTTCACGCAGTGAAAATCAAACTTGGCCATATATCATAATCATTTGCGCTGATACAGATGTTTTCATTCTCGGAATTTACTTCTGGAACAAGCTTGCACGTCTAGGCTGTTTAGGTCTATGGTTCGACGGTTCCTATAAGAAAAAATTCATTTCAGGATGTCATCTGGCTGCTCAATCCCTTGGAGAAAATATTTGTGGTATTTTGCCAGCATTACACGCTCTGAGTGGTTGCGATTCGACTAGCAGATTCGGCTCGAAAAAAAATGCTTTAAACGCTGCATCGTTGGATTTTGCACAAGAAGCTTTAAAGCATTTGGGAAATCCGTACCTAAGTGTCGAACAGCTAAAAGAATTGGAAAACATTTGCACCTATCTTTTTTCAAAAAAAATTTCAACGGCTGATGAACTTCGGTATAAATTAATTTCCCAAAATATCGGTTTCGGCTTAAATTTATTAAAAGTTATTTGCACATCAGATGCTCTACATTTACATCTATTGAGAGCTTCAGCACAAACATATGTATGGGTGAATGCTGACCAAACTTTACTACAGCCTATTGATTACACCTTCTTAGGCTATGAAAGGAAAGATGATAAATTATACCCACGACAAATGACTAAGCAACCACTGCCGGAATTGTTGATTCAACCCTGTAAATGTACATCCAATTGTAAAACAATGGCTTGCTCTTGTAAAAAATTACAGATTGATTGTATTGCGTTATGCAAATGCATAAATAACGATTGTCAAAATAAAAAAGATTGATGATTATACTTATTTTTATGATATGTTTGAATTTGCTTTTTTGTATTAAATAATTTTTTTTAACAATAATTTTTGTTTTTATTATTAATTTTTCTGTTCTTTTTCCACTTGACTAGCTATAAGTATCTTTAATTATAAAAAAAAAAATTGATATTGCCGTTAATACAATTATTTTAATGATACCAAAGCATATGTTCAGTCCATTTACTTGATGTCTAAGGGGGTGGGGTGTAAAAAAAAATTGGACCAATACAACTCCTGGCAACATTCGAAATCATAATTTGCATGCTTTTCTGAGTTCAAAACCATAAACCGAATGCGGTCCTCACATTTTGCATACTCAACTCCATCCAGCGCCCGGTCTATAACTATTAGCTTAATTTTTAATTTAATTAATATCATTATCATATAAAATAATTATGAACTGTAAGTGTAAGCAATTTTTAATATATAGAGAACTTTTGACATGGGTAATTTTTCACTGTTAGAACAATTAAATATTTAAGAAAAAAAAATTAATAATAATTCAGTAATTTTCAACTGATCTTAATGAATTTTAAGAGTCTCTTTAAAATATAAATATTACATTTTTAGAAGACTAATCTTAATGTTAATTTAAAACTCTTCAACTCTTTTTAACACACTTTAGGTAAGTACAATAGAATATTAATATTTCCAACATAAATAAGAAATGACTAATTCATAATAAAAATGATTTTTAAGGAAGATGTGATTTATCATTTATTGCTAGCAAAATCGCGATATTTTATTTGCAATTAATTTTAAGAATAAAACATAAGAAGTAAATTGACTTACTTAAATTCGTTTTACTATCAGAAGTCGAACATGTTAGAAACCATACTTCATAACCAGTCAGTGATAATATACGGAATGAATCAGACTGTTGAACCCCACGTTTTATCTTTCACGGTATTTTCCATTACTCTGAATCATGAGATAACTAAAAATGACACGTTCAAATCAGAAATTAAGACTTATGTTAATGAATTTACTTTATTCATATGGAATATAATTAATATAACATGCAATTAAAAAGGGACTTAATTTATTTGATATCTCATAATTTAGAATTTAATCAAATCCAGAATATAATTTTTTAAAATCCATTAATAGAACAGAATAGAAATTCTTTTCAACATTTTCAAGAAACACACATGTTATTGAATACTTAATAGATTATTTTTCTTAATGAATGTATAATTAACATTTTTAAATGATTTTTTCTAAATAATTAGTGTTTAATTAAAATTTTCATAATTAAAATAAATATATAAAATAAAAAAAAGGAATTCTTTTCAAAATTTTCAAGAAACACCAAATTATTATAAAGCAATATTTTAACTACAAACTTTAATCATGATGAGTCATCACTGTGAATGATATTCTCAAGTTTTTAAAAAGATTCTAAACATTTTTATATTAACAAAGAAAATCGACTACTAAATACCAAATATTAAACATATTATTTTCTTCTCATATGTTATAAAAACAAGTTTAAGTATCCAAATTTATTGATATATTTCATTGTGTGTTGAACTCTTTTTTACTAATTATCATTAAAATTATTCATTCACAATGATTTAAACTTCACGTTTTAAAGTTAATTATATAATATACTAACATTTAATTATGATAGGTATAATTTTATTAAAAATACTGAATAAAATTAAATTTATACTAAAAAAAAAATTAAAACACCACTTAAAAATATTAAACAACAAAACAACAAACTTGTAATTAAGAGATGAATAAACTTAAATGTATGAATCACACAATAAAAATAAAATAATTATTTCTTTCATAAAAAATTTTCCCGTCAACCATGTGTGTTAGTAAAAATATTATACTAAGTTTTCAAAAATATTATAAGTATTTCCAAATTAACAAAGAAAATTGACTATTAAATATCAAATAATGGACATACACTTTTTACACTCACACCTTTCAATGTACTTAGTAACCAAATTTAATGATATTAAAACATGTCTTCTTAAATTTTTTTTTCAATTTCCTTTAAATATTTAGCTTCTTCTTCACAATTTTATCGAGAAGTATGTAATGCATACCTCTCAACTTCATTAATTTAATCAATCACCACCTAATTGAAACTTTATATTTTCATTGATTTTTATACTAGTGTTTATTAAATGATTGTACATTTTAAACAATCATTACTATCTTCAAAGTATTGAAAATTATACAACAAAACATTTAAATTCTAACATTGAACAGAAGATTTTCCAATCTGAAAGCTTTAAAAGAAAAATCATTCACGATTCCATGCAACATGCACTGAGATATTTACTTTCTGAAAATTTTATAAAAATACTAATTTTGATCTGCTTACAAGAAAAGGGGGTTTACCCTTATAACTACTTAACCTGCTTTGAAAAATTTAATGAAAAGGAGCTTCCCCCACCTTCTGCCTTTTTTTAATGATCTCATAGATCAAAATATAACTGAAGAGGATTATTGCCATGCAAAAAATATTTGGAAAATATTCAACATGAAGTCGCTGGGAGAATATCACGACTTATATATTAAGACAGATGTTCTTCTACTAGCGGATGTCTTTGAAAATTTCAGGGGCTTGTGCAAACAATTTTATGATATTGATTGTGCACATTTAATGACAGCTCCTGGGCTTGCTTGGTAAGCTTGTTTGAAAATGTTGAAACACCCTTAGAATTACTCGCAGGTTTCGAACCCACAGTCATCCAATCATACTTCTCATTTTTAACACGCGACGCTAACCATTGGGCCATTAAGGCCCGTAATTTAGTAACTAAAAAGTAAGAAAGATCATCGAAAGTGGTTACTTCATACATGCAAAAATAATTTTTATTGTGACTGAACATATAAAAATCACGAAGAAAAGAAAAAAAATCACATATGTTTTGGATTACTTTAAGATTTTATGAGTCACCTTATCAATTAAATAGACGTATTCACTTCTTATGAATCACTACTTATACTTAAATTTTCAAATACTTGCTTATATGAAATGTATTATATTTTAGTTTATCAGCAGTGGCGCAGCCAGAATTCGGCTCTGGGGGGGGGGGGAGATAGAGTTGCTTCAGGGGTGATTCCGGTAGAAATTTATTTTTTCGGAAATCGGCGGGGGAGGGGAATTCCGCGAGTTACCCCCCCCCTGCGAAGAGGGTTTACCCGCGATCTTCAGACGAAATAAGCGTTTTCCCGCGATCTTCAGACGAGATCAGCGATTTATTTGCGATATTTTAGCAAAATCGGCGGTTTTCTCGATTTTTTTACGAAATCGGCGTTTTTCCGCGACCTCTAGACGAAATCAGCGATTTATCTGCGATATTTTAGCAATATCGGCGATTTATTGCGATATTTTGACGAAATCGGCTGTTTTTCCGCGATCTTATGACGAAATCGGTGTTTCTCAGTGTTTTTTTTTTTATGAAATCGGCGTTTTTTTCGACGATCTTTAGACAAAATTTGCAATTTTACGCGATCTTTTCTAGAAAACGGCGTTTTATCCCCGCGGTCTTTCGACGAAATCGGCGTTTTTTCCGTGATCTTTTGATGAAAGCGGCCTTTTTTTTCAATGATCTTTTGACAAAATATTTCTAAGCAATCTTTTATCGAAAACGACGTTTCCCCCCCCCCCCCCCGATTTTTTAACGAAATCGGCATTATATCAGAAATCTTTAGACGAAATCGACTTTTTCCCCGCGATCTTCAGACGAAATCAGCGTTTTATCTGCGATATTTGGTGAAATTGCCGTTTTTTCCGCGATCCGCACAGGAAATTCGCGTTTTTCGGCAATCTTTTGACAAAGTTCGTTGACAAAAACATTGGCGAAATTGTCGTTTTTTCACGAAATATTGACGAAATGTGTGCTTTTTCGGCGATCATTTCACGAAATTTGCATTTTTCCGCGATTGTTTTATACCGCGCGCAAAACCATACAAGTTGGCAACCGTGAGAATCATCTTCTGAATATCTTATCAAAGAATGAAGAACATTTCTTAGTTACATAGATTTTTAATCATGATATCTACTTGCCTGAATCTAGGAAAAAGTGCTATCGGGAAAAAAGTTACAAGATAAAAATGTCACCGGAAAAAAAGTATCAAGGAATTGATTTTGGGGATTTATTGGCTAAGTATGAAAGGGGGGGGGAAGGTCGGCTCTTAATTTAAGTGAATGGTTTTTTCATGCTGAATTAACTGCTTTGATTCAATTTTTGGATATACATTCATACTGAAAAAATGCTTGCCTGATTAGTTTTGGGAATGGACGACCCCCCCCCCTCGCTGCCCTAAATAAGAGGAATGGTTTTTAAGCAGAATTATCCAACGTGTGTCAATTTTGGATATAGGTTATTTCTGATAAGGCTTATATATAGTATTATGGTTTCGCTCACTGAGTTTCTCTTTACTAAGTTGGTTTATTTGATTAGTTCATCAATAACACATTTTTAATTCCTCAAGTTCTTTATTAGAACCATAGATCAATTATTAAAAAAATAAATAAAACGACATTACAACTACATAGGAGCTACACTCCAATATTACATTTCGCTTAGCACGTATAAGCCATCTTACATCAATGTACTTTCTTTTACATTAACAGCACATGGCTCTCTTCCAACTACTATCCTTCCCTCTCGATGCTCAAGAATCCCAGTGTCCCCCTCAGCTCATTGCCACTAGAGCAGTGCAATTATTTTCTAGGCATGTCCCTTGAGATCAATAGCACATGGTCTTAACAGCTTTTGAATGAAGATACTTTCAACTCTGCATACCTTTTCACAATAAGACTTCGCTATCTATCTTCTGTCACGATTAAAGTTGTACGTCGTCACAGTATATAATGCCTGAAGAATTTTGGGAGTTTAATGGTTAAGTATAGAGGATGCATGGGGGATGACCTCTCTTAAATTAAATAAATGGCTTTTTACGCAGAATTATCCGATTTGCTTCAAATTTTGAATATAGGTTCATTATGATAAAGGGTATCCCTGATTATTTATGGGGTTCTTTTGCTAATTGAAAAGGATTGCCGCGATTATTCCCCTCCCCCTTAAATTAGATAAATTGTTTTTTATGCACAATTATCTGATGTATTTCAAAATTTTGGCTATAGGTATTTTCTCATAAAGTGAATCCCTGAATAGTTTTAAGTGTTTGTTTATGCATCCTCAATGGCTGTTTGCATTTAAAACTGTGATTTATGTTGGTGCATAGCATTTTTCAGTATTCTATAAATATCGTAACAAAGAAAAAAATATCCTGTTTTTCTTAAAATCTTTTTTTTTTTTTTTTTTTTTTTTTTTTTGTAATTTTTTAAGCGTTCAAATCTGAAGATCTATCAAGAACTACAGGTTTTGAAACAATTAATTTTCTAATTACTAACATAAGCTAGAAATTAAAAAAAAAATTTTTATTACTACAAATTAATGAATTCACTAGTTCAAAATTTTCTAACATATATTTTTTTAATGTTTTATATCATATTTTGTGATGGGACGTAATATGGGACATTAATTAGTAAATATCCAGTTTTAAATGATAAAAGTTTGGTGTAAATTAAAATGACAATTACAACAAATGATTTAGTATATTACTTTTTTCACAAATAAAAATATAAATAAATAAATCATAAAAGTTAAAAATGCAAAATTAATGGAAATTAATCATTATAAGAAAAAAGGTAAAATATGTTATGTTTTCTGACATAATAGTTTTCAGTCATTAAATCAAGACATAAAGAAGAAATTTTTTCATTTGTTATTTGCGCTTAGTTGCATTCAACTCGCTCTTTTATGTTACTTGAATATTTTTGCGGCAAACCTTTATCGGGAAATCCCCTGATCAACAAATTTCCTAAGAGACTAGTCGCCCGCGATATCTACTGGACATCCCTCTCCGTCGAATGGGGAAAGCAAGCTTCTTTCCCCGAAAGAGTTTCCTGAATGGACTGCTGCATTCCTCCCTATTTTAACTATATCCATTAGCTTATACGACTTACCATAATGAAACTACATCCAAAATTTGAAGCAAATCGGATAATTCTGCATAAAAAGCCATTTATGTAATTTAAGTGGGGTTATCCTCCGTTCCCCCCCTCTATACTTAGCCATTAAGCCCTTAAAACTATTTAGGGATCCACTTTATGAGAAAAAGCCTATATCAAAAATTTGAAATACATCGGATAATTATGCATAAAAAACAATTTATCTAATTTAAAAGGGGGAAAATCGCCCGTTTCCCTATTTATAATAAGCAAAAGAACCTCATGACTAATCGGGAATACGCCTTATCATAAAGAAGCTAGATCCAAAATTTGAAGCAAATCTGATAATTCTGCATAAAAGCTATTTATTTAATTTAAGGGGAGTTATCCTCTGTTTTTGCCTTTATACTTAGCCATTAAACCCTTAAAACTATTCAGGGATTCACCTTATCGGAAAGAACCTATATTTAAAATTTGAAATACACCGGATAATTCTGCATAAAAACCGATTTATCTAATTTGAGGGGGAAGTAATTGCTTGCCTCCCCCTTTATAATAAGGAAAAGAACCCCCTAACTAATCAGAGATATATTTTATCATAATGAACCTATGTCCAAAATTCGAAGCAAATCGGATAATTCTGCGTGAAAAGCCATTTATTTAATTTAAGAGGGATTATCCCCCGCCCCCCTCCCCTTTATACTTATTCATTAAACTTTTAAAACTATTCAGGCATTCACCTTATCAGAAAGAATCTATATCTAAAATTTGAAATACATTGGATAATTTTGCATAAAAACCAATCTATCTAATTTGTGGTGAGAGGGGGTAATTGACCATCCTCCCTTTATAATAAGCAAAAGAACCCTATAACTAATTAGAGATACGTCTTATCATAATGAACCTATGTCCGAAATTCCAAGCGAATTGGATAAATCTGCATCAAAAGACTGTTAATTTAATTTGAGAGGTTACGGATTGGGGGGGGGGGTATATGTCCAAAAACTGAACCAAAACAGTTAATTCAGCACGAAAAACCCATTTACCTAAATTAAGAGCCTCCCCCTGATCCCCCCCTAAATACTTAACCAATGAATCCTCAAAATCAATAACGAATTCCCAAAACCAATAATAAATTCCCAAAATCAATTCTATGTCCTTTTTTTCCGCTTTTGTAGTTTATGTCACCTTTTTCCGGTTACTGTTTTTCCGGTAACCTTTTTTTCCGTTTACCCACTTGCCTATTTCGGGCGTTTTTTAAATAAGAATTAATATTAATTAAAAAATTGTCTGAAAGTAGTCCCTTTAAGGGTGTATTTTGATTCAAACTGCTTATTTTACGATTTATTTTTAAATTCATTTTTGCTCGCATATGCATCAAACTGGCAAATTGTCTCATTTAGAAAGTACACAAGGTACCGTGATTGTCGATTCTTTGATAAATGCAGAAAATATTGCAAAAAATGCAATCAAAAACGGCATTTTGAACAGATTTTTCCGAAGCGGGAGATTTGGGAACGAATAAAAGTGTCATACTGAGAAGATATTTGTTCATAAATCAAATTCTAATGAATGGAGTGTAAAATGACATCACACGGCCCCTTGTATGTCTCTTCGAAAATCCCCTCAGCAAGTTTCATGTTTCTACTTTTGAAAATGTGTCTGAAATTGTATCGGAAAATTTTGAGGTGTCGAAGGTGAAAAAGCGTTTTTTCGGATACATCCTTAAAGTAGTAGTAAGTAGAAAGTAGTTAGAAATTTGGCGCCCCCTAAATCTCTGCGCCCGGGGCGACCTCCCTCCTCCCCTTTCGCACGGTGCTGTTAATATCTTTCCAGAAACATAAATATAAACGAATTATATATTTTCCAAACATACCTGGATTTCAAGAATGCTTGAAGGAATTCGAAAGATTTAAAAAAATGATCTCTTATATCCATCTTTTTCATAATTTTCTTCTCTGAAGAGGATTTAATATCCATAGTGAAACGCACAATAAAGGAAACCTTATCACCACAGCAACTAACAACATAATGTTTGTGGAATTAAGTCTATCCTTCAAAGCATGCGAGCATGTGTTTTTGTTTTTCCTGGAATTTGCGAGTCCAGTCCCGTTTTCAAAAAGAGAGCAAGGAACAGATGCAACTGATTAAGACCCCCCTAGTGGTGCAGTATTGAAAAACCCGAGACGGTTTTGGCAGCGACAGGAAATGACCATTCCTTTTAGCCTTCGGCTAATTTCCAATAATATAAATGAATGCCGGCCTTTTCCGAAATGAGTGACCAGTTTTCGATACTGATACTGTTACTATGCACTTTCCCCATTTTTCAAAGTAAATACATTACTGCCGCTTAAACGAGTCAAATTTTTAAATAAAATTTGATTCAATAAAGCGGCAGATTTCGAGAACAAAAGAAATAAAATTTTAACTTTAGTTTTGTTTTTTATGATTCGGTTCATAAAAATGGAAATTTTTGTATTTTTGTCATGGCTCTGGAAACCCCCCCCCCTCGCTGCGCCACTGTTATCAGTGATAGTGTGATTATTTGTTAATAATTTTAGTGTCATTAAAAAAATTTTAAAAAATTAAACGTTAATAATTAATAAAAAAAATACAAGTCAGTATTAAAGGTTTGAACAAATTATTAAAATAATTTTACAAAACTTTACAATTTATTTAAATATGTTTCACTAATATTTAGTAATCGACAAATTTTAATGTTCATAATCATTTATGTGACTTAGGTTTTCTGTTTTAACTGTTAAGTTATTGGATTCCCCCTTCAAGTTCATCTCATTGATATGTTTTAATCAACCAACCAACCATTCAACTGTTTTCACAATCAACTAGTATGTGAGTTAGGTTTTCAGTTTTAATTGTTAAGTTATTACATCTCCCCTCTTCATTTACATCTCATTGATAAGTTTTCAACAACCAACCACCCAACTTTTTTTCGTAATCAACGATTTATTTACCCTACCAACCAGCTATATGCTTACCCTAGTAACCAAAAAGCTTTTATCGACACATAAACAAAATTTTTAATATAGAAGACTCTTCATTTTCATTCGAAAAAACAATGACTTACGTAATAAATTTTTTCCTTACTTAAATGAAACCTTCGCATGTGTATGGTAAAACTTGGAAAATTTCATTAATGCACAAATTAAAATTAACGGACAAGGTCTTCACACATCTTTTAGTATTTTACTAACACTTTGCCAAATATCTTTAGAAAACAACAGAATTTTAAATAATTATTTTAATAAAAATTCTCTTTTGTAAGTGACATTATTATTAAGTATTAAAATAATTAATTATTAAGTATTAAAATACTTATCAATTAATTAATTAATTAACAAAGCACTAGTCACGTGATATACATCACATGACCAGTTGATGTCACATGTTCTATGACGTCACATATCTTAAGATAAGATTATCTGATAAGGACTTTGAATCTCTCATTTCTTCCTAAACCTTGGAGTGAGTCGGACGTGTATTTGTGAAAGTGTTGGATTGGGTGAGTATACAATGTTAAATGTGTCTTTATTATTAAAGTATTTCAATTTAATTATGCATGAAAATTAAATATTTTTTTCCAAATTTTAGTACAACTTGAAAACAATAATTTGAAATAATAAAATGTGAAAATTAGAATTAAAAGTTTTGCATGCACATTTCATAACATTGGGATAAACTGGCATCAGTAATAATATTATTTAAAATGTTTTTTAAATAATAGAAGGGAAAATAATCATCTATAAAAGACTAACTGAATTATTCGCATATTTTTAAACACTGATATTAAAGGTTATTTTAGATACATTTTATAAAGCCATGCTGGGACATAACCAAACAGGTTGTTTATCATATAAAACTTATGAATATTACTTAGTAGGAATAGTGAAAACCTGCTTTGCCAACTTAATTTTTCAAGTTAGTTTAATAATGTCACTTACAAAAGAGAATTTTTATTAAAATAATTATTTAAAATTCTGTTGTTTTCTAAAGATATTTGGCAAAGTGTTAGTAAAATACTAAAAGATGTGTGAAGACCTTGTCTGTTAACTTTAAATTTGTGCATTAAATGAAATTTTCCAAGTCTTACCATACACATGCGAAGGTTTCATTTAAGTAAGGAAAAAATTTATTACGTAAGTCATTGTTTTTTTGAATGAAAATGAAGAGTCTTCCATCTTAAAAATTTTGTTTATGTGTCGATAAAAGCTTTTTGGTTACTAGGGTAAGCAAACAGCTGGTTACGAAAAAAAGTTGGGTGGTTGTTTGTTGAAAACTTATCAATGAGATGTAAATGAAGGGGGGGGGGTGTAATAACTTAACAATTAAAACTGAAAACTAACTCACATACTAGTTGATTGTGAAAACAGTTGAATGGTTGGTTGGTTGATTAAAACATATCAATGAGATGAACTTGAAGGGAGAATCTAATAACTTAAAGTTAAAACAGAAAACCTAAGTCACATAAATGATTATGAATATTAAAATTTGTCGATTACTAAATATTAGTGAAACATATTTAAATAAATTGTAAAGTTTTGTAAAATTATTTTAATAATTTGTTCAAACCTTTAATACTGACTTGTATTTTTTTAAATTAACTATTAACGTTTAATATTTTTTTAACTTTTTTAATGACACTAAAATTATTAACAAATAATCGCACTGTCACTGATAAACTAAAATATAATACATTTCATATAAACAAGTGTTTGAAAATTTAAGCATAAGTAGTGATTCATAAGAAGTGAATATGTCTATTTAACTGATGAGGTGACTCATAAAATCTTAAAGTAATCCAAAACATATGTGTTTTTTTTCTTTTCTTCGTGATTTTTATATGTTCAGTCACAATAAAAATTATTTTTGTATGTGTGAAGTAACCACTTTCGATGATCTTTCTTACTTTTTAGTTACTAAATTACGGGCCTTAATGGCCCAATGGTTAGCGTCGCGTGTTAAAAATGAGAAGTATGATTGGATGACTGTGGGTTCGAAACCTGCGAGTAATTCTAAGGGTGTTTCAGACATTTTCAAACAAGCTTACCAAGCAAGCCCAGGAGCTGTCATTAAATGTTCACAATCAATATCATAAAATCGTCTGCACAAGCCCCTGAAGTTTTCAAAGAACATCTGTCTTAATATATAAGTCGTAATATTCTCCCATCGACTTCATGTTGAATATTGTCCAAATATTTTTTGCATGGCAATAATCCTCTTCAGTTATATTTTGATCTGTGAGATCATTAAAAAAAAGCAGAAGGTGGAGGAAGCTCCTTTTCATTAAATTTTTCAAAGCAGGTTTAGTCATAAGGGTAAACCCCCTTTTCTTGTAAGCAGATCAAAATTAGTATTTTTATAATATTTTCAGAAAATAAATATCTCAGTGCATGTTGCATGGAATCGTGAATGATTTTTCTTTTAAAGGTTTCAGATTGGAAAATCTTCTCCTCTTCAATGTTAGAATTTAAATGTTTTGTTGTATAATTTTCCATATTTTGAAGATAGTAATGATTGTTTAAAATGTACAATCATTTGATAAACACTAGTATAAAAAACAATGAAAATATAAAGTTTCAATTAGGTGGTGATTGATTAAATTAATGAAGTTGAGTGGTATGCATTACATACTTCTCGATAAAATTGTGAAGAAGAAGCTAAATATATAAAGGAAATTGGAAAAAAAGATTTAAGAAGACATGTTTAAATATCATTAAATTTGGTTACTAAGTACATTGAAAAGTGTGAGTGTAAAAAGTGTATGTCCATTACTTGATATTTAATAGTCAATTTTCTTTGTTAATTTGGAAATACTTATAATCTTTTTGAAAACTTAGTATAATATTTTTACTAACACACATGGTTGAAGGGAAAATTTTTTAAGAAAGAAATAATTTTTTTTTATTTTTATTGTGGGATTCATACATTTAAATTTATTCATCTCTTAATTACAAGTTTGTTGTTTAATATTTTTAAGTGGTGTTTTAATTTTTTTAGTATAAATTTAATTTATTCAGTATTTTTAATAAAATTATACCTATCATAATTAAATGTTAGTATATTATATAATTAACTTTAAAACGTGAAGTTTAAATCATTGTGAATGAATAATTTTAATGATAATTAGTAAAGAAGGATTCAACACACAATGAAATATATCAATAAATTTCGATACTTAAACTTGTTTTTATAACATATGAGAAGAAAAGAATATGTTTAATAGTTGGCATTTAGTAGTCGATTTTCTTTGTTAATATAAAAATGTTTAGAAACTTTTTAAAAACGTGAGAATATCATTCACAGTGATGACTCATTATAATTAAAGTTTGTAGTTATTCGAAATACTGCTTAATAATAATTTGGTGTTTCTTGAAAATTTTGAAAAGAATTCCTTTTTTTTTACTTTATATATTTATTTTAATTATGAAAATTTTAATTAAACACTAATTAATTAGAAAAAAATCATTTAAAAATGTTAATTACACATTCATTAAGAAAAATAATCTATTAAGTATTCAATAACATGTGTGTTTCTTGAAAATGTTGAAAAGAATTTCTATTCTGTTCTATTAATAGATTTTAAAAAATTATATTCTGGATTTAATTAAATTCTAAATTATGAGATATCAAATAAATCAAGTCCCTTTTTAATTGCATGTTATATTAAATATATTCCATATGAATAAAGTAAATTCATTAACATAAGTCTTAATTTCTGATTTGAACGTGTCATTTTTAGTTATCTCATGATTCAGAGTAATGGAAAATACCGTGAAAGATAAAACGTGGGGTTCAACAGTCTGATTCATTCCGTATATTATCACTGACTGGTTATGAAGTATGGTTTCTAACATGTTCGACTGCTGATAGTAAAACGAATTTAAGTAAGTCAATTTACTTCTTATGTTTTATTCTTAAAATTAATTGCAAATAAAATATCGCGATTTTGCTAGCAATAAATGATAAATCACACCTTCCTTAAAAATCATTTTTATTATGAATTAGTCATTTCTTATTTATCTTGGAAATATTAATATTCTATTGTACTTACCTAAAGTGTGTTAAAAAGAGTTGAAGAGATTTAAATTAACATTAAGATTAGTCTTCTAAAAATGTAATATTTATATTTTAAAAAGACTCTTAAAATTCATTAAGATTAGTTGAAAATTATTGAATTATTATTATTATTATTATTTAATATTTAATTGTTCTAACAGTGAAAAATTACCCATGTCAAAAGTTCTCTATATATTAAAAATTGCTTACATTTACAGCTCATAATTATTTTATATGATAATGATATTAATTAAATTAAAAATTAAGCGAATAGTTATGCGAGTGGGATAATTTAAACTTTAGTATGTTTACTACAGATTACTTACTGAGACAAGTTTTAATAATATTCTTATTAAATAAACTTACTAAAGAAAATTTTGACATATTATTATTGTTATTATTATTATAAATTCATTTGAAGTATTTCCGATTGCATGTAATTTTTATATAAAACCTTGGGAGATTAATGTTGGACTGAATTCAAATATTAAAAGTAATTTTGGGGGAATTCGTCTTTTTCTGGGTTGAGTCTTATCAAGCAAACGGTAAATCATTGTTTGTTTATCTTTCTTTGCAAGGCCAATTATTAGAAGAGCTTTATAAAATTCATAAGAAAAATTAATCTTTGATGTTGATACTTCGAAAATTTTTTTACTTAAAATTTTTTATATGATATGCCAAATCTTTAGAAGTTTTAATTAAATTTTGAACGAAAACTTTCTTCAACTAGAATTTTTGAATAGGTCTTTCACATTATTTATTGTGAGACAAGAATAATCTTTTAATTTGGCGATTTTTAAAAAAAATGTTTTTATTCTAATTGTATGAGATTTCATTTTGAGTTGGCGATTTTAATCTTTCGTTTTTTATTGTGTGAAATATTTAATGTTAAATTATCGATTTTAAACATTTATTTTCTCATTGTTTGAAGGATTTTGTTTTTATTTGGCGAATTTAATCTTTCTTTTTTTTTTATTGAATGAAATATTTTATGTTAAACTGGCGATTTTAAACATTTATTTTCTCATTGCTTGAAGTATTTTGTTCTTCATTTTCTTACTATTTGAAATATTTTGTATTAATTAGATGATTTTATGTCGATACTCCAAACAGTTAGGCCGACGCGCGCGAACACATCTCATTACAAATATTAGTTTAAAAGAGTACCCAAAGTGGAAGTCTTTCTGAAATATTCTAACCACATTGACGCAAGGTTTCCGAAGGTCAAAGGAAAATGACAGATTCCAAATAGTTAGGTCGACGAGCGCGATTAAATGGTAGTACGTAAAATTCCGTTTTGAAACATTTTTTCATTTAAATTTTAAAGTTATTTTTGAATTATTCTAAAAATTCAATCGCATACTATGGTTCACTAAAAATATCGCTCGAAATAATGTATGTGAATGTCTGCATTATGTGAATCATGTGATCTGCCTCCCTGTGGCGATTCCTGGGTGAAAGTTTTGACCCTAGGTCACTTTCAGCTAAAGATCACACCTTTCGGCAAAAAATTACACACACATACATACAACATGCAGATACATACAATACACACATATACATACATACAACACACACATACATACATACAACACATACATACATACAACACACGCATATACACACAAACATACATACACACATACATACATACATACAACACATGCACATACATACACACATACATGCAACACATACATAAATACATTCACACACATACATGCATACAACACACAAACATACATACACACACATACAAACAACACGTACAAAATAATAATAATAATCAATTCAATTAAATTTTCACCAAGGTTCGAAGAAAACCACATATTCCGAACCGTTAGGGCGACGAGCGCGATTCAATGCTAACACGAAAAATATTTTAAAGCCTCCCCGTTAAAAGTTGTTACCGCTTAAAAATCTAACACATTAAAAAATAATTCAATCTTAACAAAATTACTTCTTTAAAAAAAAATTAATTCATTAGTTCACCACGAAAGTTACCTTCTTAAATATTTCTTCGTTAAAATATCAACCCTCGAAAAAAAATTAATACCCTTCGTGTATCAGTACTCAAAAATAATAATTTCCCCCAAAATACCCGCTTAACCCCTCATCTAAAACACGGTGAAAAAAAAATCAATCTCCCCAAAATTTCTGCTTAAAATCAGAAAATAAACTCTTAAATTACACCAAATTGAAAATTTTTAAGTCGCCACATTAAAATTAAAAACCACTCGTACAATAGTATAGAAAAAAACATTCTGTGTCCCCAAATACCCGCTTAATCCCTCATCTAAAACACGGTGGAGGAAAAAAAAAAATCAATCTCCCCAAAATTTCTGCTTAAAATCAAAAAATAAACTCTTAAACTAAAGTTCACCGAAAAATTTTAAAGTCCCCGCATTAAAATTAAAAAACCCTTATACTATAGATCAACAAAAAAATTCTATGTCCCCAAATACCCGCTTAACCCCTTATCAAAAAACACGGTAAAAAAAATCGCTTCATGCCTAATTTTTAATTACTTTTTAATTACCTTTTTAAATGAACAACAGCAAAATTCAATCGAAAAACATACCACACATACTGTAACACGCCGAAAATTTTAAAGTCCCCACATTAAAATTAAAAAACACCCTCATACTATAGTAAGGTTAAAAAAAATTCTAACTCCCTGAAATTCCGGCTTAAAAAAAAAAAAAAAAAAAAAAAAAAAAAAATTCCTTTGACCCCTCCTCTTAGAGTAGAATCGTGTGAGGAGAACTAGGAGCACCAGAGGAGGAGCAGGTGCTTGGGAGGAGGAGCAGAGGAGGAGCTGCTCACTGCTCCGGCTCCTCTGCTCCTCCTCCTGGGGTCGGACCCCCATTTTTCCTCTACTGTCGTATTAACATTTCTTAGCATCTTGTCCTCACCGTATCTCAGCTTGTAGTCAAATCTTCTTTTTTGGGCATATTACTACTATAAAATACCATCAAAAGCCAGAATTTCAGATTTTTAGTCAAGGGCGGCGCCAGAGGGGGGACCGGGGGGGGGCATATGCCTCCCCGTCGGGCATACCTGCCCCCCCCCCCCCCCCCCATCGGGGTCAAAATTTAATTTCGTCGGGGAAAATATTTTGACTTTTAAATTTCGGCCCTATGAAGTTAACTCTAAATATGGAGCTTTTTTTTATTCTTGAAAATTGTGCTCAGGTAATTAAAAAAAAAACGAATTTTTTGGAATAAAAATCTATATAGATGACTATACAGGATGATATATGAATGACTCTATAGATGTTTATTTTTTAACAAAAAAGATAAAATTTATACTGAAGTTTTATCGGGGCTGTCTTGGATGACAAATAGAATGCTGCATCGGGTCGGGCAAACTGACCCTGATACGACTCACAGTCTGGATTGGATCGGGTTGAGCCTATTCTTTTGTCGTTGTGGGTCGGATTCAATTAGGTTAACTTTAATTGCTTCAGGTTCGGACTAGATGTTGACACTTATGGTTCTTGATTCAAGATTATTCGATCTCTCAAAAGAATTTACAAAATTTATTTTAAGGTGAAAAACTATATATTGAATGTTAATGAGTTACTGATTTTTTACTTAAAAGTTAATACTGATACTGGAGGAGTAATTGTAGGTATATTTTTACATAATTGCATTGCAGTATGGATATATTTTTATTGGTTACAATTGGGGTCTAGTTGAGGTTAAAAATTTTCGGGTTCAGATCGAAATGTGGAGATGTCGGGCTCAGATCGCGTTTCGTGTAAAGTCCTGCATCACCTCGAGAAATTAAACCCAACTCGATTGGCGATTCGAGTCGGATCTGGCTTAAGTTAATATTTTAGGAGAGGTTCGGATTGATTTATATTTTTCGAGTAGGGTTAGTTTTAACTGTTTTAGCGTATGCTCTCTTGAAATCTCAGCCACAAAATAACTCAAGTTGAACCGAAATCCACTCATTTCACGATTTGAAAGTTCGCTTCTCGTGAAGAGTTGAAAAAACTCGAGTGAACGAGTTGTTTTTAAGCAATTTAAATCAAGATGTGTAAAACGTTTAAAAGACAACTCATTCACGATTCAATAAATTACAGCTCTTTCCTGAGAAGCAAAATCTACTCTTTCATTTTAAGAGTGTGGGTTCGATTCTGCCTCATTTCACAAAAGTATCTCCGAAATATATTGTAAAATGTAAAATTATATTATTTGAATGCCAACGAATGCATATGCAGATACATTATTTTTTCTACATAAAAAATATAATTGATATTAGATGTATTACTGTAGACTACTTTTAAATTATTGTTTTACAAGATAGATTTTTTTAATTTCATTTCGTGTTGGGATTGGGTTCGAATTGAATACTTTTAGGTCGAAGTTTGTCGAGTTCGGGTCATCTACTTTTTAAAAACTGGTTCAGGTTGAATGAATATAGAATTAACTAGTTCAGATCAGGTATAACTCAATCCGCGGAGGACGCAATGCTCGCAAAATAATCCGTGAATTGAACTATTTGTTCTCTTGATTATATTACGTTAAAACAGAAAAATTTGCTTTAAATTTTGCTTTCATGCGCTTTAATTTTGCTATTTCTAAACCCCTCCTCCCCCGCAAAAATACAGAAAAAACACCAATTACTTGAAATACTCACACCTAAAACAACATGTTCGCCAAATTACACGGGTGTTCCGACAGCTGTGCTGCCCAGTATTTTTTCGTTATAGACACGGAATTTATAAATCCCTTTTATCTATATACGTAAAAACCAGAAATCTAAGATCAAATTTTTTGAAAAATGTCCAATCACAAGGCAGAAATAGCTTAAAATAAGAGAAAAGTCTCTTCAAATCACAGGGATATTTCGGCATGGTCGCGACGGACTCAAGACGAGAAAATTTGGCCTACGCAGATCTTCTAACTCGCGGTTAGACCTCCTGTATAATTCGTGGTTCGGATTGGTGATATACTTTTAATTGCGAGTCGCTTTTCGCTGATATTAAAATAACGCACTTTTAGATTTCCAACTATTTTACAAGTTTTCACTTCATTTACATTTATGTTTTGTTTTTAATTTGGGTACTTAAGTTTTCGTTTCAGATTTAAATTTTGTATCTTATCAAACTTAGAAACATCGCACTTTCTGCATTTGATCAATATACACTCTAAAACAAAAGGGAAATTGAAGATTTCCCCCCATTGTTTTTATTATTACTATTATATTTTTTAAAAAAATCTGCTTTAATTTACATTTTTTTTTTTTTTTTTTTTTTTTTTTTTTTTTTTTTTTTTTTAAATACAGAAAATTCTAATCTAATGCTAAAACTACCATAGAATCCTCCAATATCTAAAGTTGCATTTTTGTTGAATTAAAGGACCGTTCAGTTTACTGAGCAGCAACGCTATACACTAGATTTTTGATTTTTTACGTATCTCTATTTTCTCTCAAAATAATGAAAAGTGCGTAAACCGAATCTCAAATCTTTTTGAAATTCTATAATCAAGATTTCTTCAAGTAATAGAATAATCCATTGCATTAACATGTGCATTCCGGCAACTTATTGTCTGTATATTTTATTTTTGGCGAAATATTTTTTGAGACTGTATGAAATATTAATTATATTTTCTCAAATATGACAAAAATAGAGAATAATAATAATAAAAAAATAAAACGCATAAATATGGGGTTTGGCTGGGTGTCTAGGGATAATCGAATGATTACACACAGTCTTTTGTTGAGACGAACACATTTAATAGGAAAACAAAACCGCACACACAAATTAAAAATATACAATAATTACAAGACCGCATTCTCGTGACACGCGGTCTCTGCATGTTGTTCAGAACAGCAAACACATTAAAGAATACAAAAGTGTTGCATCCTCACAAAAACGCGGCTCGCTCCTCGGAGCCAAAAAACCAACTGCCCCGCTTTTTTCTCTATTCCGTCACGTGACGTTCATATCTCAACGACCGTTGCCACATACAATAAAAGTAGAAATTGGAACAATGAAAAATGAGTTACAGTTACGTACAAGAATGATAAAGAGACAAATGATAATAAAGAAATTTCCCACATAAATTATAAAGTAATATAAGTATTTTAAAAAATTTTAGTTCGACTAATTAATATCACTCCATGCAAATATATTCGATTCAAATAAATAAAACTAATGTTTCGTACAGCAATGTGATCAGATGGAACGAAAAAGGATATGAAGAAATTTCAATTTTATACAAATTTTGTTCTTAGCAAGTAATCTGTTTCTTTATACTTGTATTCTTACTTATATTTCAATGCACCAAGTTTAAACCGCAGAGAACAGCTGTGAATCACTAAAAGGAAATACTTGCTTGTCTGTTTTGACTTTCAAATTCTCTTGAGTAAGTTAATATAAAATAATGCTGTTTGGTTGTAAAAACCTTTATATATCTTAATGTTGCTATTTAAAAAAAAAAAAAAAAAAAAAAAAAAAAAAGACACCTGTATTGCGATAGAACGGAAGGATATTTCAGAGTTAATTACATAGATGCAGAACTCTACTTTTGACAATTGTCCATTGATTACAGATATAAGGATTGCATTTTTTTTTCCTAATCTAGTATTTTTATTTCAAAATGTCGAAATAAAAAATTTTAATTGTTATTCGTCTATTTAATTCATTTTTTTTTTTTTTTTACAAAATGTATGTAATTAATCAGACAGTAACCGTAAAAACAATGCTACAATGAACTTTTAAAGAAAGAATTGAACTAATTCTTGAAACGAACGAACGAATTTTATAAAAAACTAGAATTTATGACCTTGCAAAAATTTTGCATTAAAATTATCGTTACTACTAATTGCAAATATTTTATGAGTTCTTTCTTTTTACGGAGATATTAACTTTAAATTACCTCTGCTGTATATAAAAAGCTTCGAGACTTTTATAATAGCAAGTCAAAATGATTTCTTATTCATTTGCGTTTACATGTGATTGATATTTTTACCCGAATGTTTTAATTTTAAAACTGCTTTATACGCAGAATTCGTATTTTTGTTGATAATAATAATTTAACTTACGTTAACAATTATGGAAGTTTTTCATATATATTTTTGCATTCAGCAATACATACAGTAGAGCTTTGATTATCCGGACCGGTCGGGACCTGGGACGATCCGGGTACTGAAAAATACAGAAAATAGGACAACTTTAAAAAACGCATATGGCACTGTTTTTAGGTAACTTCTCTTCACATTTTTTCCGGGTTTAAGACAGGCAGCTGTGGTAATGCATATTTTAGCATATTGAAAATGACGTGTTTAATGACGGGTTAATAAAAATAACGTTTTTTTTAAAAATAAAATTTAAAATTTTATTTTTTGCAAAATTGGTACAAAGTTATGCATAGAAGTACTCATAGAAACTGTTATAACACCTGCTACGACGGCAACTTGTCAATAACTCTCTCTTTTTTTTTCCCCTGTGCGATTTCATTTTAGAAGATTTTACTGTGTGGCATTTTTCTGATTTTTAAGTCTTCAATATATGAAATAAATTTTAACAATAACTGAATGATAGCTGAAACATTTATATTTTACATGCAAATAGATATTCATTAAAAACTAGTTGGATGTGCCAATCCGAAAACTTTCTTCTATCTTATACGTACATTTTAATATTTTTAAAAAATAGTTATTTTAAATTTTTAATAATTTTAATTCAATACCATACGAACTTTGGTTTTCATCTTAAATTTCTGCTTCAATCAATTAATCGGAGTAAAAAGGAATTTCCGTCTCTACACGAGCCGATAAACAATAGAATGATAGGCAGATTTTTTTTTTTTTTTTTTTTAAATTCAGGGAGGACCTATTTGCCTTACCAAAAAATAATTATATACAAAAATTTTAGTTCAATTCTAGGACTAATTTCACACACTTTTAGGTGGTGCAATATTGAAAATGGCATAAAATTGTCTATTGCAGCGCCCCCTTCCGGCGGATTTTTTTCAAATTCAGGGAGGACCAACTAGCCATAGCCATACACTTACACAAAAAGTTTGGTTCAATTCGTTGTATAAATTGATATACTTTTCGTCGGTACAATATTGAAAATGGCACAAAAATCACGATTGCAGCGCCCCCATCCGGCGGATTTTTTTCAAATTCAGGGAGGACTAACTAGCTATAGCCATGCACTTACACAAAAAATTTGGTTTAATTCGATGCATAACTTCATATACTTTTGGTCGGTACAATATTGAAAATGGCACAAAAATTGCGATTGCAGCGCCCCCATCGGGCAGATTTTATTCAAATTGAGGGAAGACCAACTAGCCAGAGTCAAACACTCACAAAAAATTTCGTTCAATTCGATGCATAGCTTCATATACTTTTCGTCGGTACAATATTGAAAATGGCACAAAAATCACGATTGCAGCGCCCCCATCCGGCGGATTTTTTTCAAATTCAGGGAGGACTAACTAGCTATAGCCATACACTTACACAAAAAATTTGGTTTAATTCGATGCATAACTTCATATACTTTTGGTCGGTACAATATTGAAAATGGCACAAAAATTGCGATTGCAGCGCCCCCATCCGGCAGATTTTATTCAAATTCAGGGAAGACCAACTAGCCAGAGTCAAACACTTACACAAAAAATTTCGTTCAATAGAGCTCATCAGTGGTGACGTCACAACTCCAGAAATTGGTTCAAAACAAACCACAGAGTTAAGAAAAGATAGAGATGAATGTGATGTTTTATCGTGAAGCTAAAAATTCAACCCTGAAACTGATTTAAACAAGTTACAATTCGTCCCAAACACTTTCGGATCGCTTTTAAAACGTCACCCAGTTCAATGGATTCAGCCTTTGAACGATATCTGATTTCATATTGAAAGCCTTTTTAATGGTATATAGTCCATCTCTATCACACTCTAAACTCTCTCGGTTTGTATTGACCCAGTTGCCATGGAAATGCGGAGTTGAGTTGTCTGTGACGTCACACTGATGAGCTCTATTCGATGCATAGCTTCATATACTTTTGGCCGATACAATGTTGAAAATGGCACAAAAATCGCGATTGCAGCGCCTCCTTCCGACGGAATATTTCAAAACTGAAGGAGAACCTGCTTGCCACAGCCCGACACATTCACAAAAAATTTGGTTCATTTCTATGCATAACTCCGTACACTTTTTTATGGTAGAATGGCGGCATACACACAGACACACACAAGAGACACGGACAGACAGGCATTTTGTAAAAACAGGTTTTTTGGAATCTCTGACCCCTAAAACGTGTAAATCCGTCGAAAAAAAATTAGATTTCAATAAGATAGAAGAAAGTAATAAATAAATATTGCCGCCTAGAACATTTCTAGAAAAAAAAAAAAAAAAAAAGACTAATTATTTTTTATTGCAAATTTCTTTATAACCATATCGAAGTAAAAATTAATGTTTTGTAAAAATAGAGTCAAATCGGGCCGAGATTTTAACTTTTTTTTTTTTTTTTTTTTTTGTCGGGTCAATATTATATATACACTGGTGTCCAAAATTTAAGCATAATTGGTAATTAAGTAATTATTTTTAAGTAATGAAAGAAATATGAATCGGAATGTGCTGAAACTTCAGGTGTGTAAACAAAATAGTACGCGTCACATATTTTCGCGAAGAATTTTCCCCGAAATCGAACAGGGGACCGTCAACAAATTGAAAAAGAACGAAGATCTTTTGGATAACCCTGTCAAAACTAATGTAGCAAAAGCGTTCAAACTGCACATTATGATTAATTGGCTTATTGTAATGTACTGTGTTAATTTTTACAAGGATAGCATGTATACTCGTAGAGAAATTAAGGTTTTTATAAAAACAGTCCTAAGTTTTTTGCTTATAATTTGCAGAGTTCTTAATATAAAATAGTGTTCTTTTTTGAAAAAATAACAAACATCATTGTGCACAATACCCTGCCATCAGAATTAAAAAATAATAAAAATTGTATGACAAATGAGCAGGTTTACTAAATATTTTTTTACTGCGCATGCGTGAACGCTATTAAAATTTCATTTGCATATTATGTTAGTTAAATGTATAGAGCAACTTTTGTGAAAGTCTCAAAAACATAGCTTAAAAATTCTGAAAATTATCGTTGATAGAATGAGATCAAAATCCTTTATTCCCTAAATGAAGCAAAAAGATGAGGGGCTGTATCCATATTCCATTGTTTGGTTCCTACACAATATTGCACGTACAACTATATTTAGGTAAAACCCCTGATTTTTTTGCTTCCTTTAGGAATAACGGATTTTGAGTTGATTCTATAGGCTCCCATTTTCAGAATTGTCAAGCTATGTTTTTGAAACTTTTACAGAAGTTGCTCTATACATTTAGCTAACACAATATGCAAATGACATTTTGATATCGTTGACGCATGCGCAATGAAAAATTATTTACTAAATATATTCATTTTTCATACAATTTTTATTATTTTTAAATTCTGATGACAGGATATTGTGTACAATAATGTTTGTCATATTTTCAGAAAAGAACATTATTTTATAATAAGAACTCTGCAAATTATAAGCAAAAAACTTGGAAAAATTTAGGACTGTTTTTATAAAAACCTTAATTTCTCTACGAGTATACATGCTATCCTTGTAAAAATTAACACAGTACATTACAATAAACCAATTAATTATAATGTGCAGTTTGAACGCTTTTGCTATGTTAGTTTTGACAGGGTTATCCAAAAGATCTTCGTTCTTTTTCAATTTGTTGACGGTCCCCTGTTCGATTTCGGGGAAAACTCTTCGCGAAAATATGTGACGCGTACTATTTTGTTTACACACATGGAGTTTCAGCACATTCCGATTCATATTTCTTTCATTACTTAAAAATAATTACTTAATTACCAATTATGCTTAAATTTTGGACACCAGTGTATATGTGTATGTATTTGTATTTCCCAGATCGTATAAACAGGCCGACTTTTTAAAATTTATGCCGACCGGACCATTAATCTATTTAGTACAAACCAGGTCGGGCATAGGCCTAAAATTTTTGCCCACGCAGCTTTTTAGTCCCTGGACCAGTACGCGAAGACCTCTAATACATAAGGAACTTGGCCCCCCTGCCGGGGATACAGTGCCCCCCCCCCCCATCGGGAAAATTCTGGCACCGCCCTTGTTTTTAGTGCTGCCCCACCAAAGATATCAAAGCCTAAAAATTATGATTTTTCGAATTTTTGGAGTTTTTTCGCAAAGAGAAATCTTGGCACTTGGTGTGTGAGTACAAGTACTTTAGACCTATTCAGGGAAGAAAAAAATGTCATGTTCACAGTTTTTTTTTTTTTTTTTTTTATCATAAGAAATTTTTTGCAAACAGGCAGTTTTGCAAAAAAAATCTTAAGCTTTATGCTAAAATCTCACCAGTAAGAATTTATTTTAAGAAACTATTCCATTGCCATACTTTAGGCTCATTTTATTCTGAACAAATAGCTGCAAACCTCATTTGAATTGGAGAAATAAAAGATGCGATATTTACAATTCTGAAAATCCTTCGATGTGAGAAAATAATTGCTGCACACGATGAAACAAAGATGGTCATCATGCACAAACAAAAACAAAACAAAAAAAATAAATAAAATTAAAATAATAGTCATTTTGAACTTCCATCATGCAGGATTGTTGTAGAAAAAAATTTCAGACTTTTTAAAAATAGTCAAGCAACCAAAAAAATATTTTCTGGACTACTTGAAGTGGATTGATCCTTTTAATATGTTCCTTCTCATTTAATATTCACATGTAAATATAGTTTTATGATGTATTTTCAATATTTTCTGTTTTGAACTAGTAATTTTCATTTGAAAGTATTTTTATACATTTGGAAAATAATTGTTTCTGTCGGTCGAGATTAGATATTTTGTGATTTTAATACTTTTATGTCAATTTAAACATTAATTTTTTTTAACTAATAATTTAAAAATATCAGTTGATTAAAATCATGATATAATCCTGATTTAAATCAACTGATTAAAATTGCTGGCACCCTATTAGAGGTCTGCACGGGCCCGGGCCGGACCGGCGGAATCGTTTCAAATTTTCTAACGGGCCGGGCCGGCAGAATCAGAATAGTTTTCTCAACGGGTCGATAAAGAACTTATGTTAGATAAATCTTTGCATATATACTTCTTGATGGTTTTTAAATTAATTTCTCAATAACGCGAAAGTTTGACATATTTTCAGATTAATTTTTAATTGTAAAAATATAAAAGTGATAAGCCTGACTATTAAAGGCATTTGGAATCGAATAGCATTTTTCATTCTTGATGGATAAAATACTTGCATAAATTTGTTCAGATACAATAGTTTCTCAAATGGTTGCAGGTTTTTCTCCCTTCCCATGCTATCGCTTCCGGAAATTCTATTGAAAATGCTAACTATAACAATAATTTATTTCCTTTCAGTATTCTTAAATTGCTTGTATCAAAAAACGGATAATGCCACTTGATTATATAGTTTCTGAATAAAGATACCTGCTGTGCGTTTCTGAGAAAAAAATGAATTTAGAAATGAAAGAGAAAGGCGCATATTTGAGTTAACGAATGAATTTGGATTTAAAATCTTTAATAAAATGATATAGAAATATTTTTATAAATCTTCTTTTATTAAACAGCTTCAAAAGTTGCGATGTTTTTAACTTTCTGTCTTTTTTCTTTTATTCTAAGCCATATTATTTTTTTGATGAATCTTTATCTGTAAAATATACTGTAAAATCATTCCATAGATATGTATGCAGTATTCTTTAAAGAAATCTTAATTATATAAAAAAATCTGAATTTTTTAGAAATCGTAGAAATTGTAACGGGCCAAAACGGGCCGGGCCGAAATTTTGAGTTTTACAACGGGCCGGGTCGGGCCGAAAAATTTTTTCTACGGGCCGGGCCGGGCCGGGCCTGGAAATTCCGGCCTTTGCAGACCTCTACACCCTATTATAAAGATACATGGAAAGCAGCAGATACGAAGCACAATTGCACAAATAATATTGAAAATCTCATATTTTTGATATACATCAGTATATTTTTATTAAAATTATAAATTAATATCGTATCACTTTATTTCACATATTTACATACAGAGTAAGCAAACACATTTTCTAGGTTATAATATTTTATTTGATAATTTTGATAAATCTTTCAATGAAACTTCACCTGATCCTCTCTTAGCTGGTTTTGCCTGTAAATATTAAAATAAACGTAAATATGTACAGTGCATTAAAAAAAAAAAAAGAAAAAAAAATCAAATACATTTTGCATTTTCCCACTGCCATATTTTAACAATGAAAATCTGGAGATACAAATATTAGTAATATATGTTATTCTTTAACTCTTAATATTAACCCTCTAATAAAAATTCTTTTTATATGGAAGAAAAATATGTTTTTCACTTATATTATCACTTAAATTTTAATAAAAAAAACTTACTGATTTCAAAAAGTGAAGATAAAGTTATTTTTTAAAAATATATTGCGCATAAAATTTGCTTAGGGAGCTATTTACAAATCAAAACCAGACCAAACTTTTGTTTTTACAATGACAATATTTAAATTTGAAAGTATATTTTCAATTTTCAATTCAAACTGCGCGCAGGAACTAAATTTCAAGTCACTTGGATAGTAAATTTTTGAATAATAAAAATTCAAAATTTAGAGTTTCTAATGTTAAATTGCATTTTCATATTTTTATTACTGTGTCCTACAATTATAAGCCTAATGTGATAATTTTTTGCACACTTGTAATACATCCAAATATAAACACATCAAATTTGTAATTTAAAAAATATAAAATATGAATTATGAAATTAATATTTAAAAAAATATATGAATTGCAATTTACAATTTTTTTAAATATTTATATTTAGTATATTCTTCTTTATTTGTATTCTCAGTTTCAAGTTTTTTCCCAAATAGTTTTCAAAATATGATAAAACAAGTAAGAAAAATCATACATTAAGCATAAATTATGAAAAACTTTCCAACACTTAGTGAAATCTTTAACAAAATTTCATTATTTAAAAAAATAATGTTACTGTCTATAGCAAAATATGCATTCAAATACTTTTGAAAACAGTGTATATGATCTGTCGGTTGATATATATATTATATAGCGGGGAAATTTAGTTTAGCAAGAAAATGCATAATAGATTGAAATTCCTCTTTCAGCACTTTATACTAATACTAGATGGAAACATACTTGAATACATTTGTTCAATCCTGTAATTTACCTAGTACACTTATTATGCACCAGTATTTGGCTAAGATTTAGTTCAAACTAAAACACTCTTAAAACTACTTAAATCACATTTCCAGAAATTATGATCCATAAGCGAAAATGTATCCAATTTTTTTTGTGTGACTCTGTATATCATCTTATCTATATTCTACATTTCTTAGTAAACTGAATGCAGTTCAGAATAAAAATGCATAGCTTATTTTAAAACCATTTTTAAGTAAATTACATTCATAAGTAACTTTTACGAACTCTTTTGTGTAGCATATCAAAAATCGCATTTGTACACTCCATGTAGTATACATTCATTTAGTGAAACTTAAAATTGTATACCATAATTAAAAATGCATTTTATCCATCCATCAGCCATCATCAATAATATAGAGTTTATCAGATAGAATATACTATTTGAAATCTTTTGTGCGTCTCTGTAAATGCTATGCACTTCGTATTATGCATGAAATAACTTATATTAAGCCTCAGTGACATATATCAATTTTATTATACATGAAATAGTATAATATAATTAAAATATGTAGCAAACAATTCTCCCCTTTAGCATTATGTAATTGAATTCTTTTGTGTGGCCCTGTAAATGAATAATAACTATTCTTTTCATCACACATTTCATATAAGGCATATTTAAGTGCACTTTGTAAATGCATATAAATTTGAATGTGTTTGAGAGGAGGGGTAATATCTTTAAAATTTATTTGAAACGATTTTTCCCATAGGCTGCAATGTAATGAAATTTTTTTGACTTTATCTCTGTAAATAAACTAATCATGCTAGAAACTTCATTTGCAATAGGGTTTGTGCTAGCATAAATGTCAATAACTTTCAAAATTTTCATCGCAATCTCGAGTATATTTATGAGAGTTAGAGTATGGCCAGACAAACTGAAAGCATAAACACTTTTTAACTTTGTTTGAAAGTGTTAAAAATGTTAAAATAATGGTTTAAGGGGCCATCTATGATGAGCAGAAATCCATAACTTAAGAAATGTATATTTTACTAACTTTATTGATGCATTTGGACTAGCAATACTCAAAACATATTACGCGAATGAAATGATCATATTGGCAAAAAATAATGAATTAATAGTAGTGAACCAATCATTTTGTATAGTTTCAATAATCAAGTACTGAACTTCAATTTGAGTACAGCCCCTAAAATAGGCATATTTTAAAATAATTCCTCTGAAATCTGATGGATTTCATAAAAATTTATTCTTAAGTTTATTGAGGGATGTAGATTTTATTATTATTTTTATTTTATGGCATCAAACTTGGGTATTGCTATTAAAAAAACAAAGTTTGGGTTTGTTTAGATTTTTAAAAGACTCCTTAAGGGTGTATTCGAAAAAACGCTTTTCCATCTTCAACAGCTCGAAATTTTCCGATACAATTTCAGACACATTTTTAAACGTAGAAACATGAAATTTGCTGAGAGGATTCTTGAAGGGACGTATGAGGTGCCGAGTGATGTTTTTTTGCGCTCAATTCATTAGAATTTGAGTTATAAACAATTATCTTCTCAGTATGACCCCTTTTTTCGTTCTCAAATCTCCCGCTTGGGAAAAATCGGTTCGAAATGCCGTTTTTGATTGCTTTTTTTGCAATATTTTCTGCATTTATCAAAGAATCGACAATTACGGCACCTGGTGTACTTTCCAAATAAGAGATTTTGAAAGTTTGGTGTATTTGAGAGCAATAATGAGTTCAAAAATAAATCGGAAAATAGGCAGTTTGAATCGAAATACACCCTTAAGCAAATTTTATACACATTTTTAAAAGAAAACTTTTTTTTCAAATGTTTGGTTTCAGTAATTTTCTTCTACAATAATTTGTTGCAGAATTAGAAGGCGGTGTTTACTTTCTTTCTTTTTCTTTTTCTTTTTTTTTTTTTTTTTTTTTTTTTTTTTTTTTTTTTTTACAACACTGTTATTTATTAGATACAGTCGAAGATCTATAATCCGCACACCCATAATTCACTGTTTCCTCATTATTTTCTCATTTTTTTTAAATTTTTCTAAAAAAAAGTTTTTGGATCACTAATTTGTAAATTTTTTAACTGTTTATTTCATTGTTTACATTCGTAAAATAACGTAAATTATAGAAAACAGTGGATTATGGGTGTGCGGATTATAGATCTTTGACTGTATTACGTATTTAAAGAAAAATTTACAATCTGTAAGACTGGTCAGTCTTTATAAAAATATATATTAAAACATCCCACATATAAAATTAATAGACATAACATTTAAAATAATGCATTCATGAGTTCCCACACAATGCACATACAAAATAGGTGACAAGAATGTTTTCATTTCTACTGGAGCATAACCAGTTGCAACTACTAAATAAAATGCCTTTGCTTCTACATTTATCATGTTAAAAATTTGTAGATTCTCTAATTTTACATCTATCCCTTTCTTTTTCTCACTTTTCTAACAATTTCTTCCATTAACAGCTGATAATCACATGTGTCATATCATTGCTTTGCAATTTTCTCTATTTTTATGGTTTTAAGGAAAGTTTAAAAAAAAATATTTCTAAAGTTATAGTTTCTTTATTTAACTTTTGGTGTCCTTAATATGATCTTTTTTTTCTCTTCTTTTGTCCCTTTTAATCATACCTATGTGTCGGATGTTCCTCTCAGTCCACACAACTTTGAAGAATATCCGTGGTAGATATAGCTGCCACCACCGATATTACTAGGTGATATCGGTCACCCACTGTGAGGTTTGTGTAAATGACGACTTACGCCGTCAGGTAACTGAATTATCATATCAATAAATATAAAAACTGATGATCTGTTATTTCCACTCTGTCCGTTGTGACACGTGTTTGGACCAGCTGAGGACGAGCGGTAATTTTGCAGCTCGAAACGCGTCCTGTATATTTTTTCTTTTATGGTGATTTAACATAGTTTTTATATTTATTGATATATATTTATCGCCAGTTTTTTCGGTGTTTCTCAATAACTGAATTATCAGTTTATTAAGAATATATGTACACACTAAATACGCTATTTACAAATATATACAATTACAACTCGGATATAGGTGATCCGGTTCAACATTAAATTAGATACAGTAAAGATTGGCTGTGTACTATTCCAATTACACTTTCCACCTCACACTCAATGCACGTTAAATTCACTTTATCGGAGCTCAACCTTGAGTCTCCCAACACAAGTATACTAGGCCTGCACTTCTTAGCCCAGAGCACTAAACACCAGGACGTCTGTGTCCTTTGCTCACCAGAAAACGCACTGCTTATGCTCTTCCACACAGAGCAACCTCTAGGCCCGAAACCTAGGTACGGAATGACTTCTCTCAGCCAAACTTGCCCTTCTCAACTCACGGGGTCACACGAATGTCAACCCCCTCTGGAGCTTCCTCATTGGGCACATTCCCCCACTCCTTTCTTGCCTAGTGACATGTTGCTTATCTCCTGATCATCCGCATACCTCACTGACAGATGGACATGCCTGTCAGCAATCTTCTCTTCCTCCAACACACCACCTGCATAGGATTATCTGACAATTCCCCTTTCCACAAAGAAGGAATGTCACCTTGGAAATTCTGTACACAACCATACAATACGAAATATTGAAATAGTAGAAATTCCATTCTTTAACACAGGTGCTATCAGAACCTGACACCCCCCACCTTAGCGGAAAATATGCCTTTTAGGGGCTAATTTTCCCCAAACATATAGTAATATCGCAGAAGAGTTCAATAGTCTCTTTACAGATTTCTTCATTATGCTTATTACATAGGTATTTCCAGGTGTCTGAACACTATCTACCGACATCTCTACTGAACCTTGTACCAATATTAATGTTACATAAACAATACACATGTTAATACAATATTATAAACAAAAAATTCAAAAATATTTACACATACACAAAAAAAATTAAATGTGTGACGACATCCCTTTAAGGTTGTCCACTACTGGGTCGTTGATGTTGATGGGCTAACAACTGGTTGTTCTTCCCAGCTCTTTCTATGTAGCCTAGAAATTGCGTCAGCATTTAAATATTGAGCTCCTGGACGATGAGAAATACTCAGGTTCCAGTGTTGCAAGGCAAGAGCCCATCTAGTGAGTTTGGGTGATCTTGGGGTTGTTTCAGTGAGAAATTTTAATGGATTGTGATCTGTAATGATCTCAATTTGAGATCCATAGGTCCACTTTTCAAACTTCCGCAACCCGAAGAGAACACTCCAAGCTTCTTTCTCTATACTCGGCCAAGCACGCTGAGCCCCTGACAATTTCTGACTGGCAAAAGCTATCGGTTTATACTGACCCTTTTCATCTTTTTGAGTAAGGCAACATCCTACGGCCAGGTCGGAAGCATCTGCGTGGAGCTGATATTCCCGGCCTACGATAGGTGTAGCCAAACACGTCACTTTACATAACTCATCTTTAAGAGTATTAAATGCTTTTTCTGCCCTTTCATCCCATGGTACAGTATTTTTAACCTTCCCTTTGGTTCGGTTAAAGGTATAGCAATTTCGGCATAGTTTGGAATATAAGATCGGTAAAATCCCATTAATCCCAAAACAGATCTAACTTCCTTTTTAGTTTTTGGTCTCTTTAGATCCCTTATTGCTCTTATTTTTTCCTCATCAGGTGCATGTGTTCCACCCCCAATTACATGACCTAAAAACTTAGTTAATTTCTCTCCAAATTTACATTTGTCTAGCCTAATCGTAAAATTTCTGCTTTTAAGTTCTTCAATGACAGCCCTAACATGCTCACAATGCTCTTCCCAGGTGTCGGAGAAAATGATGACATCATCAATATATGCTTCCGCATACCTCCGACGACCTTGAAGAACCTCATTCATATCTTTCTGAAATGTGGCAACCGCCCCTGATAATCCAAAAGGCATTGTACGCCACTGGTAAGTTCCATTATGCGTTGTAAAAGCTGTCAAATGTTTACACTCCTCTGCCATTTTAATCTGCCATTAACCCCTCAATAAATCAATCGACGATAAATACTTAGCCGCCCCCGCGGTATACATGATTTAATGAGGTCTTTCATCGGAAAGGTTGGAACCTGAGTTACCGAATTTAAAGCTCTATAGTCTATACCAGCGGTTCCCAAACTTTTTGGCTCGCGGAGCCCTTTTTGGGAAGAATTTCTAAGGCGGAGCCCCTGAACCCAACGATACTCTATGGTTTATAAATAAATTTTTTATGCCTAAGGAGCTAAGAAAAATCTGATGGATAAAAATCCGAGCCAGAAATGATTCTCAGTTTGTCCCTTTCCTGATATAGAAATTATAATTCATACTAGAAATTTTAAAAATCTTAAATATTAAAACAAAATCTTTTTACCAGAGTGGTGTTCAAGCAATACTGTTGACTGCTAAGCGAAAACTGTTAATATTCACCAGGGTGCCAGTTGTGTGTGTGTGTGTGTGTGTGTGTAATTTGAATATTTGGAACATAAAATCAATATTTTTTAATCTGACTCATTTTGCAACACACATAGGGAGATTCTCATCCTTGCTATCAAAAATAATAGCCAAAGCACCCCACGAAAGTTAGTGTAAATTCTTCCATGAGTGGTCAAGGCTTATTTGATAGCCAACTAAATTTGTCATTAAAATAATTTATTAAGATTTATGTTTCTACCGTATAATCCGTACCGTATAATCCGTACCGTAAATTGGAAAATTTTTAAATATATGTAAGGATGAGCTTGTGAGATTATTGGTTTAGATTTTCTGGCTATTATTTTTTCTATTATTTTATTTTCTATATTTTTATTTATTTTCTATCATATTAGGTTAGAATTTTTTGAATTTTAATTGCAATAAGAAAGATAAAAATGTGGAAAGTATTTCATTTTCTACAACACTTAGCTCATACAATCGGCACATGTATCAATTTGCACAAACCACGTATGTCTGACCATCATATATAAGGAGTCCAATAATCAAACTTCAAAACCATTTTCATGTAACTAGTACCGTTTTTGATAGCCAAGGCCTGAAGTGTTGAAACATCAAGGCTATCATATCTGATAGCCAATGACCCAACGGAAACATTACTGGCTTTCACAAATGACAGCCATGGCAGTCCAAGTGTTAATGGATTCATGACATCCATTTTTAAAATATAAAATATTCTTTTGGAATTTCCAATATGAATTCTGAATTAAAGATGAAAATGGTAACCATGTCTGGATTATGTATTGCATGGGGGTTACGTAAAACGATTATTTATGGCGAAAATCACACACACAGAGAGAAAAAGGTAAGTTATACAGTTGTTCCACTGTGATACTTCTGAATAATTCCAATAGAGTACTCTCTAAAAAAAGGAAATGGGTAGTTCCAGTCATCCATGAGAAAATATGTAACATGTTTTCGCTAGTACCACCGACCCGTATTTGAATTATTCAATTATGGAACATTTTTTCGTGCTTCTTTAAGTCTCTAGTACTACTTCTAAACATGCAACGAAAATGAACTCCCCTCAACTTCTTTTTTTGAATCATTTAAAAAAAAAATATATTTAGAAACAAGTCATCGTTTTAAAATTTAAGTGGGCAGAGAAAAATCTATAAGCTGAATTGTTAGGTGAAAAATTGTTCACTTTTTGGGTACTTTATTTAAAGTATTTGGCTATTAATTATAGTTTTAAAAGAAACATTTTTTTCGTCACTGTTTTTGCCTCAAAACAGATAAGCAAGTAAACACTATACATGTTAAACGAACTGCAACTAGTAGAAAAACTTTACTAACAAAATAGAATGTATGGGTGGGATTAAATTTATATCAGGGCAGGCACTCATTGACCAAACGTCTAAGCATGAGGTGGAGCTGAGCAAAATTTCAAATTCTTAGTGTGATAACAAACGTAAAGAACCAATATATATTCTTTATATTGTTATTGACTTATTTCTGATTGGAAAATGTGGCAGAGACCAATTAAAAGAAAATTTTACAGGGGTTGAAATGCTTAAAAAATGCGTTTTGAACAATATACATTGCTTCTAAAATTAAATACGATTATGTAAAATAGCATAGAAAATTTAAAGAAGTGAGAAATTATAAAGATGAAACAAACAGATTAAAGCAATTAAAGTTATGAAAAGGAAAAAAACTATATACACAACGTATATAAATATTAAATGAATCTAATGAAGGCTGGGGTCAATTTAGAAAAAGAAAGTTGCATAGCAGTAACTGCGATACAAAGTCAGTTTTGAATAGCAATTAGACACTTTTGTATAGCAAGTAAAAAATAGCTAACGTAACTTTTAAATCTTGAAAATTTACAAATTTTTTTTAAGAGTTAAGAATTTTTTTAAGCGAGAGAGAAACAAACGTGTACGGTAAACGAAGTACGGTCGGAGCGAAAAAGTGGGGTCAGAATCTGCGCTGTCTGTTTTGATGCATAAATAAAGTAAAAGGATCGTAACAGTGAGTGTTCATTTTAGAACCACTACAACACGCACGTCAAACTTCTATGAGCAAACGCCCTGATTAGCGAGTAACAGTGATTCAGTAATCAATCACAGCGTCAGGGCGGGAACAAATCATGTGTTTACTAAGAAAACTGCGCCCAGCAATGGCGTCTCGCTGTACTTCCATTGTAAATAAACACTTGGGGAGAGTGAACACACAACGTATGTCGTGTAAAAACATCTTTAAATTTCAACTTTAAGTGTACATGACATAACAGAGGGTGTGGGAAATATGCATCGCAATGATTGCGATTTAATGCGATTTAATGCATGCTTGGATCGCATTTTAGTTAAATTTGAATCGCAAATTGCGATACGATACCGCTTAAATCGAACCCTGAATGAAGGATTTGTTAAATGATACAAGCTATTACAAAAAAGGGGCATTTTAAATAACATTTTTTAGGGGCATTTTTTCTTGTTGCACAATGAAAAACAGTATAGAAAGTTTAAATATACAAATTACATAAAACATTGAACTGTTCAAAACTTTACCACAAATCACACAGAGAAGCCGATCATCATATGTTTCAATAAATCTTATTTATAAGTAATTTTCATCGTATTTTAGTTTTTTATCGAGATTGCCTTCTCCCCCAATGTCTCGGTTCTGTCTTGCTTTGATGACAATATTTGATTTGGGGTGTACGGTACACAAAAATTTTCATTGTCCAAAAGCTCTTTTGTTGCTTCATCTGATTATGAAGTGTGAGAAATAAAGAATTAAATACAAACATGTGAATGGGTGGAGCTTCAAAGAACAAAACTGATCTCAAGCACAGTTATTCAGCAAGCAGATTTAACAGCACTGGCGGAACTTTTCTGTTTTGATTGACGTTGTGCATTCGATTTAGACTACTATTTCTTGTAGCCTAATTTCAATTGAATTTTTTAAACACATTAAATGCAGAAACATATAACAAAACAATTCAAACCAAAAATATTATATAGAAAATAAATACATGTATGATGCAAACACTTAAGCAGCTTTGGGGTGTATTATTGTATTTTCCATCCCAATTAAAGAAATATTTATTTTTGACACGCACACACACAAATTCCTACATACTTTTGAAAATCTTTCACTTGCAATATGCTAATTTCTTTCATAATTTGATTATTCTCACGGAACACCGCGGAGCCCCTAGAAAGTTCAGACGGAGCCCCAAGGGCTCCGCGGAGCACACTTTGGGAACCTCTGGTCTATACAAAGCCTGACAGTTGCGTCTTTTTTTCACCACACAAACAATTGGATGACTAATTTCAGCATTTGACACTTCGATTAGATTTAATTCTAATAATTCCTGAATCTGTCTATCTACTTCCTCCTTGTAAGCTACCGGTACACTATATAACTTTGGCTTTTTCCTTTCCACCCCCGGTTTAAGATCAATACGATGCTCCCCTACATCAGCTGGTCGTACAGGACCCATAAATACCTCTTTATTCTCCCTCAAAATAGACTTTATATCTTTAACTTGATTGTTAGATAACCCTTTTATTTCGAACCTCTCTATATCTCGTTCTACTTCCTGATCCCGGTTCAAAGTAGGAATTTCCCCAACTTCTCCAAATTCCTCATCACCCTCAAAAACAATATTAACTATATTACATTTAGCAACAAATTCTTGTATTTTATTTTAGTGCACATGCTTCCTACTCCCGTCGGCTAACTCAACTATAAACGAATGCTGATTTCGTTTTTCGACTATGGTTGCCGGCCCTTGCCACCTAGAATATAACTTATTAGTCGAATCGGGGATTAACAGTATTACTTTATCGCCTACTTCAAACGTTTTTTCTCTTGACCTTAAGTTATAATGATACGCCATTCCATTTTGTTGCACCTTGGACGATAATTTTGCCTCATTTGTGGCTCTTTCTAAACGTCCCCTAAGTTTATTCAAATACTCATGAATCGGCGTAGTATCTAACTGCGCCCCCTTATTTTCTCCTGCCCAGGATGACTTGAGAATCGATAAAGGGCCCTCCGGCACTCTACCTATAATAATTGGAAAGGTGCGATTCCCGTCGTAGAATTTGGGACTTCCCTATACGCCCATAATACAAATGGTATTTGTTCATGCCACTTTTTTCCTTCTTCTCTAATAGTATGATGTAACATACGTTTAAGAGTCTGATTAAATCGTTCCACAAGCCCGTTAGACTGTGGATACTGTGGGGTCGAAAATCTTGGACTAGCACCTAACCTTTTCTCAAATTCTTTTGTTAAGTCGGCAGTGAAATTGGTTCCATTATCACAGGCAATTATATTTGGAATTCCTGTCCTCATAAATATTTGAAGTAACGCAACACACGTGGTTTTAGCCGTTAAATTTTTTAAAGGGATCGCATCCGCCCACCTAGTATGTTGATCAATTAAAGTTAGTATATATTGATGCCCTTGTGAACTTTTAGGAT
Organism: Maratus speculifer; assembly: GCA_964019185.1. Classification (NCBI taxonomy): domain Eukaryota; kingdom Metazoa; phylum Arthropoda; class Arachnida; order Araneae; family Salticidae; genus Maratus; species Maratus speculifer. The sequence goes on from OZ025295.1 coordinate 173,761,959, forward strand.
CAATAGGCCCAATTAAATCAACATTAACTACCTGAAATGGAAGTTCCGGCCGCGACACTGGGAAAATAGGAGCTCTATCATTTACTTTAACCCCTCTAGTCAATTCGCACTCTAAACATGACTCACAAAATTGTTTAGTTTCTTTCGCCATCCCCTCCCAATAAAATGAATACCTGATTCTCTGTAAAGTTTTCTTAGCTGCATGATGCCCTCCAAATACTGAACTATGCGCTAATTTTAGGATTTCTTCCCTTCTTACTTTGGGTACTACTAATTGCGCTGTATTTTCGCCTAACAATTTCTCTTTATGATATAATAAGCCATTTACAATATAATAATCCCCCTTATCCATTTTAGCTAATTCCTAAGCTTTCTCTAACTCTTTGCATTCTAATTGGGATTCCTTAAACATATCTGAATTGCTAACAATAGCTTTATTACCTTTCTCCACTTCTGTTTTTTCTGGATTCAGACTTTGTACATTTTGCGAACTCGCTTCTATTGCGTAAACATTACAACTATCGTTATTCATACCTTCCTTTTCATTCAAGTTATCAATAATTTCCGAATTATCAATAATAATTTCTGAACTTTCTAATTCTCGGGCCTCTAGCAATGGCTCCTCGCGGCTGACACCTGACAACTCATTAATCACTTCGGAATGTAAAATTACTTGCTCATTAATATTATCAGCCACTGCGCAAAGTACTTCCTGATGAATTATATTCGTTTGTCCGAATTGCGGAATAGCTAACGGTAGTTTAACCAACGGCGATTTAACTGCTTCACCGAATAACCCTTGTAAATAAATACTACCCGCTTCTTTTAATTTCTCTTCCAGTACCAAACCTTTATGAACAACACTAATTTCACATCCAGAATCAACCAATCCCTTTGCTTTTTGCCCATTTACACTAACTTCAATTTTCTCGAGTTTATTTAATTTCTCACCAATAACGTTAGTTCTCTGTTCGGCCTTTGCCGATATTCTCGCCACAATAGCTCCATTAGGTAACTCTTTGCTTTCTTTTACCACAATCTTATGTACACCCGCTTTCGGATCTCGCCCTTTATTACCATTATTTCCCTCATTACCCACTTTATTACAAAAACGTTGGTAATGACCCAGGGCCGTGCTTAGGACTTTGGCGGCCCTGGACGAAATATATTTTGGCGGCCTGGTCACTGGTCGAGATAATTCGATCTTTCCTAAATAATACTCGGTTTTAAAACAGAGCAAATTAGCTTGTTTTTAGAGTCTCTATAATATTTAATCGGCAGTGGCGCGAGTACTTTTATACGAGGGAATTTCTACGCATTTGTATCGTCTTTACTTCCATGGGTGTACCCAAGGATGTGTTGGGGGAGGGGGTGATAGGGCTAAAGCACAGCCCGAAATTTTCGAAAGTTATATGAAAAAAGTGCTGATTTTTTTTCTTTCTTTTTGAGAAAAATTTGTAATTTTTTCAAACATACAGTGGATTAGCCATTCTTATTAATCTCATTTTAATCCACATTGCCATGAATAAAGAGAAAGGAAGGGGTGGTGGGATTACAGCCCTATTCTTTTTGAAATTTAAATGAAAAAAAAATTCCTTACTTTTTTAGATAAATCTAAGATTGACATTTTTTTCTTCTGTTTTTCAGCGAAATAGCCATTCCCGTTAACCCCATATTAGTCCACATTGACATACAGCATACTCAAAGACGGGAAGGGGGGGTGATGAAATTAGAGCCCCCTTACTTTGAAATAGTCGATAATAAAATTAAAATTTGTGCAGATTTTTTTTTTTCTTTTGTTTGAGACAAATTTCTATTTTTTTTCCATATCATTCAACGGATTAGCCATACCTAGAGGTCTGCACTGGCTGGGCGAAAGGCGGAATCCTTTCGAATTTTATAACGAACGGGCAGATGTAGAATAGTTTTTTCAACGGATCTGGCCGGGCCGACAAACAACATAAACGGGCCATTTATGCTGCCGGCCCGTTTTGAAGTTTTAAGCAGAGACGATAAAATATGAGCTATTTTCAACGAAAATGGTTTTAACGAGAATAAGTATAAATGTGCGTTATGAGCCATACTAGTTTGACAGCATCAATATAAAAATGTACAGTGTAGAGATCGGCATCGGAGAGTCACATTGTGCATAACCCGCTTTAATATTTTTTTAGCTGACTCATGCCGGGTCGAGATCAATTGTGCATTATTTTTCTACATTTAGACTGCCCGGACCGGAACTAGACTTAAATGTTCTCAAGATCTGTAGGGCAGAAAACATGATTTGTAAAATTATTAATAGCGATAAAGAACTTATGTTAACTTAATCTTTGGATATATACTTCCGGATGGTTTTTAAATTAATTTCTCAATAATGCGAAAGTTTGACACATTTTCTGATTAATTTTAAATTGTAAAAGTATAAAAGTGATAAGCCTAACTATTAAAGGGATTTGGAATCGAAAAACGTTTTTTTATTTTTGATAAATAAAATACTTGTATAACGTTGTTGAGATATAATAGTTTCTCAAATGATTGCAGGCTTTTCTCCCTTCCCATGCTAACGCTTCCGGAAATTCTATTCAAAACGCTAATTATGACAATATTTTATTTGCTAGCAGTATTCTTAAATTGCTTGTATCAAATAATGGATAACGCCATTCGATTATATAGTTTCTGAATAAAGATACCTGTTAATCTTATGCGTTTCTGAGAAAAAAAATTAATTTAGAAATGTATCAGAAAGGAGCTTCTTTGAATTTAAGAATGAATTTAGATTTGAAATCTTTAATAAAATTATATAAAAATATTTTTATAAATCTTTTATTAAACAGCTTCAAAAGTAACGAATGTTTTTAGCTTTATTTTTTCTTCTTTTATTCTAAGCCATATTAATTAATTTTTTAATGAATCTTTATTCGAATGTTGAAAGCCTAAGAATCTAAGTAATCATTAATGTTGTTAATGTGTATTTCCTGTAAAATATACTGTAAAATCATTCCATAGATATGTATGCAGTTTCTTTAAAGAAATCTTAAATATATGATAAAAATCTGAGTTTTTTAGAAATTGTAGAAATTGTAACGGGCCAAAACGGGTCAGGCCGAACTGTTGAATTTTACAACGGCAAACACCCCTCCTAGGAGAAATCAGTCGGAAAATTCCCAGATCTATCGAAAAAGTATGTTTAGTCGAAAAAAAATGGTATTAACCAATAAAATCTTATAAAGTGGAAAATCATACGGAAAATTTCCCGTTCCATCGGAAAAGGCGTGTTTAGTTGCAAAAAATAGCATTATGTATTATCCTATAAAAACTTATCAATTGGAAAAACAGAAAAATCAGTCGGATAAATTCTTGTTCGATCGGAAAAAATGTTCTTAACCTATAAAAATTTATATACTGGAAAATCATTCGGAAATTTTCCTGTTCCATCCGAAAAAGCGTGTTTAGTCGGAAAAAATAGTATTACGTATTATCCTATAAAAACTTACAAATTGGAAAAAGGAAAAATCAGTCGGAAAAATTCTTGTTTGATCGGAAAAAATGTTCTTAACTTATAAAAACTTATAAACTGGAAAATCATTCGGAAATTTTCTCGTTCCATCCGAAAAAGCGTGTTTAGTCGGAAAAAATAGTATTACGTATTATCTTATTAAAACTCACAAATTCGAAAAAGGAAAAATCAGTCGGAATTCTTGTTTAATCGGAAAAAATGGTATTAACCTATAAAAACTTATAAATTGGAAAAACGAAAGTATCATTCGGAAAATTTCCCGTTCCATCGGAAAAGGCATGTTTAGTCGGAAAAAATAGTATTATCCTATAAGAATTTATAAATTGAAAAAACGAATAAGTCAATCGGAAAAATTCTTGTTCGATCGGAAAAAAATGGTATTAGCCTATAAAAACTTATAAATTAGAAAAACGAAAATATCATTCGGAAAAATTTCCGTTTCAATCCGGAAAGGCATTTTTTGTCGAAAAAAATAGTATTACGTATTAACCTATAAAAACTTGTAAATTTTTAAATCGGAAAAATTCTTATTCGATCGGAAAAAATGGCATTTACCTATAAAAAAATTATAAATTGGAAAAACGAAAATATCAATCGGAAGTTTTCTGTTCCACCGGTAAAGGCATCTTTAGTCGGAAAAAATAGTATTACGTATTAACCTATAAAGATTTATAAATTGGAAAAACGGAAAAGTCAGTCGGAAAAATTCTTGTTCGATCGGAAAAAAGTAAATTTAGCCGAAAAAAAAAGGGTAAATCTATAAATATTTATGAATTGGAGAAATATTTTTGTAGTTTTAAATTAAATAAGAAAAACAAGTTAGATCGAAGAAAACCTATAAAATTTTATTCTCAGTCGGATTTATTTCCGCTTGCAGTTTCTGATAAGAAAAATAAGAAAAAAACTAGTTGGATGTGTCAATCCCAAAACTTTCTTCTATCTCATAAGTACATTTTAATATTTTTTTTTAAAAAAGGGGGGTGACCCCAAAGTTATCCACTATCGAATTTCCTCGAACATTTGACCTAGCCTAATGAGATTCTGGTATCCGAAAAGCCTAAAACGCAAAATTTAATTAATATTCTGAGAAAATTAGCTTAGTAGTGCCTCATGCTGGGTAATTTATATTAAAACCTAATAAGCATCTATTTATGTCAAGACCTAACAGAATCTGAAATTTGATGGAATTTCGTCCATTAGTTCTTGAGATATAGTTATAACAAAAAATTTGCAAAACGTAGCACAGCAACACCATATCTTGGACAATTTATGCCAAAACATAAAAAAGCGTCTAATTATGTTATGGTGTAAAAGAATTTGAAGTTTGATGAAATTCTGTGCATTAGTTCTTGAGATATAGCTAGTTTAAAAATCCGTGTAAAATATAGCACAGCAGCACCATCAGTTGAAGGATTTATAACAAAACGTAATCATCATGTAATTATGTTATATGTCATTTTGTAACAAAATCTGAAGTTTGATGAAATACTGTGGGTTGGTTGTTGAGATATAGCTATCGGAAAATCGTGCAAAATGCAGCATAGCTGCACCACCTGTTGCAAGGTTAATACCAAAATGCAATCAGCGTCTAATTATGTTATATATTCTAGTGTAACAGAATCTAAAATTTGATGAAGTTCTCTGCATTAGTTCTTGAGATATAGCTATCGCAAAAATCGTGCAAAATGTAGCATAGCAGCGCCACCTATAGGGCAGTTCACACCAAAACCTTATCAGCGGCTATGTATCTCAAGGTATCGCGGATTCTGAAGTTTGGTGAAATTCTGTGCATTAGTTCTTGAGATATAGCTATCATGAGAATTATGAAAAACGTGGCATAGCAGCGCCACCTGCTGGCCAATTTACACCAAAACGTAATCAGCGTCTATGTATATCAAGGGGTCACAGAATCTGAAGTTTGGTGAAATTCTGTGTATTAGTTCTTGAGATATAGCAATCTTGAAAATCATGAAAAACGTAGTATAGCAGCGCCACCTGCAGGCCAATTTTCACCAAAAACCAATAGGCACTAATTCATATCAAGGTCTAACTGAATATAAAATTTTATTAAATTTCGAGCATTAGTTCTTGAGATAGAGCGCCCACAAATTTTTTGTCACATACTGACAGACAGACAGACAGACAGACGGACGGACAGACTCACAGATAGACATTTTCTAAAAATAGTCAAAACGTGTTCAGGACCTTCTAAAACGTATAAATCCGTCGAAAACCGGAAGTCGAAAATTTTCATGAATCCAATACTTTCTTCTTGTAAAGATAGAAGAAAGTAAAAACAATTTAGGATGAAGAAAACAAATTTATTCTTAGCCGGAACTATTATTAATTAATTTAACTAATTGTTAATTTACTATTTACTTTAATTTACTAATTAATTAATATAACTTATTAATATATAGGATTTTATTTTTCTGATAAAACTATTCAGAAAAATTTTGATTTGTCAAATATTGTGTTCTCGGAAACTTCGATATGACGAAAAAAAAAATATTCTTGTACTTTTTCTAGTAATGTTAAAGTTATGCCGTTAATTATAACAGTGATATTTGAGTAAAACCTTAATATTCCGATTTTTTTTTTTTTTTTTTTTTTTTGACTTGGATATATCGAAATCTACTTTTTTTACTGTTGGAAAGTTGTTAGTTTAATCTCGAAATTTTAAGATATACTGATCGAAGTGAAGAAACTTCTATTTTTTTAATCTAAACTTTAAATTTAATTGTCTGAGCGTAGCGAAGTCTTATACTCAGAGTACGTAACGATATTAAAAGTCAAAAAAATTCTTTCGTCAAGCAAATCTCAAAAAGTACTTGTCAGATTTCGATTCTGTTTGTACCAGAAGGTACCTATGAAGGTAATCTGGTGAATGCACCTACTTTTAAAAATTAATTCCAAATAGTTTAAAAGTTATATTAAAAAAACTGATAAAAAAGCACAATTTATTTGCATACGTCACAGAAATTTGGTGTGTGTGATTTTCGCAAGCTGGATATTTTCGTAGATAACCGAATCAGTACATGGAGTAAATAGTAATCATTTACGCACTCAGAAATATTGAAAGCAATAAAATATTTTAAAATTTAATCATGCAGGAAAATAAAACTGTTATTTTTTTATATTAATAAAATGTCATAAAAACATAATAGCATTTTTTGATAGCTAAAAGAATATTTTATATATTTCGCGTGTGAAAATTAGAAACAATTACGTTTTTAAATAAAAAGTTTCTTTTATGACATCATTTTTCCTTTATATTTATTTTTATTGTATGTTTTCTTTTAACTTATATTTTGTTTGTGTGTGGAAGTCAATTCTGGTCACTAATTTTTCGGCACGGATGCCACACGCGCATCAGACTTGGCGCATTTTTTTTCAAAGCCCATTTGGCGAAAACTGCGTTTTCAAATAACGCTTACATACACATTTTTAAATTATTTTCTATTATCAAAAAGAACTTACAGTAAATAAAATAATAATAATAATTAATAACTATAAAAACAAATATTTTATATAATTAAAGAAAGGAAATGAAACTAAATAAACATTTTATGAGTAAATAAACAAATAATAAATAAATAAAGCCGGGTTACCATCTCAGCTAAAATAATGCCATTTTGACGCCAATTATGTACCCTGGTGCATATGTGATATGTGACATCTTTTCCCATTTTTCATCCATTTCCTGTTGGCATACAGCTTTGAATTTTGGAATATGTATGCATACCTGGGAGCAATACTGGAATTAGACATTGATTTTTAAAAAAAATTCGATCCAAAAAGGGGCAACGGGGGCTATTTTTTTAAAGATTTATACAATTTATACTGCATAAAGGAGCCACTTACCTATTTTAATATACAAGAAGAAGTAAGTGGTATGTAAAAACAATTATAGTATACATAAATAAAATACTTGAGATAATATACTAGAGATATAAGTACCGGGTTTGGTGAGATTTTTTGTGCCAATTAGGCGAAAACATCCATTTTGATTACCAGATACATATAGCATGCTATAATAACAAGTGATTTATTTATTTCAAAATGAAAAAAAAGGAATAAACGAAACATTTCCTGTTATTAAAAAAAAGAAATAACAATCAACAAATGATAATATTTTTAGAACAAACAATTTATTATAACATTTATATGATTACCAGCATATTAGGCAACTGAACGCCATTTTGGCACCAATTAGATACCTCGGTGTGTATAGGGCATATATGTGCCATTTGTAAAACTGAGCATGAACGTTTACCAACTGTGTTTTCATAGTCGCTTATATCTTTTTGCAACATAGCGCCCCTTTCGAAGCCAAAACTGCACAAAAGAAAAAAAAAAAATCAATATTTGCAGGTTTTTTTTTTTTTTTTTTTTTTTTTTTTCTAAACTTTATGCACATTTTGTAATCAGTAGGCTCGATAATCAGACCTCGTTTTTTTGCTTTAAAAGATGATATTTCATACGACGTCTTTTTTGGATTCGTCTTTTTTCCATATTTGATAGTATGCGTCTACTCGTTTTGTAACTTTCTTCTTTATTAACAGCGACATTTGGATTTCCTATTTAAATAAAAATTCTTCTAAATACAAAGAATTTTGTTAAAATAAATAAATAAATGAAATGCGGACATCTGTTGCTCAAAGCACAAAACTTTTCCTATTGAGATAATAAAAATCGAGTAAAAATACAATTTTTATGATAATAAAAAGGTGACTTATGTAATAACAGAGTTATATATTATGTACGTTATGGATTAAGTATGAATTTTTCTCCACCATTTATAAATAATAATAATAATAAAATAAAATGCGGACAGACCAAAGTCTATATTTGACTGAAAACAACAACCATTTTCTAACTGCATTAAAAAAATGGCCAGTGAAAAGTGATATTTCAAAAGTATTATGAAATTAGTTAAAAACCATTTATTTTAAACTAAACGAATAAAAGATTTATATTTTTAATGAAATAAATGGGATTTGAAAAATTATTGGAAATTTATCCCCATAGATGTATCAATATTTCAATCAGTACCTTGTATGCAAAATGGAACAATTAGCAATATTTTTTGTACCCGAAAAATGGTCGTTGCTTTTTTTAAGGTTAAAAAGTAGATTGCGAAATATTCCTATACAGAAATGCCAAGCCCCCGCTTATTGCATAGCAGAATTTTCTTATAGGAAAAGTTATTTTTTAAATCCGTAGAATGTTCCATTTTAATAAAACATTTTCTGTATTAAAATACCGGTATCCAAAATGCCGGAGACTTGGCAGCTCTGCCTATAACATTTTAATTAACCACGGTACTTTTTTTAATCGGATTCAAATTTAGTAAAGACAACGTTTTTTGGCCAAAAGCAGCTTTTTTCCACATGTGTAATAACGATACAATTCCTTGATGCTGAAATAAAATGTTTTGACTTATGCTATTATTGCTTCCTCTTATTTATTTATTTGAATTTTAAATAAGATGACTCGAAATCGTGTTTTTTAAATGTACGGAAAAAATGCATTTCGAGAGAAGGCGAAAAGAACAATATTTGGCGATTTAATACCTGCGTTTGGCTAAGTGTCTTACTACCTTGTATTTAATACTCTTCACAATATTTCGCTGTTATATGGACTTAGGCGCTTTTATAAAAAGTTTAACGTAATTTGGGTTTAAGAAAGTGAGTTTTTTACTGAATAATACAAATAAATGAAAAATGAATACTAAGAAATACTAATAAAAGAAAAATGAAGCATTATATTGATCTATGTATATTTAAAAATGCATCTGCCAGCACTAATTAGATAATTTATGTGTATATAATAGGAGATAAATAGCTTTTGATTCTGTATTTCTATGCTATAAAGCATTAACGTTTGTGTGTTTTTCGTTATCATTGGGAGTACCTAGCCGATTTAAAAAATAATGTCGGCAAAAAATGTTGGTAACCATCTTTGCTGCAAAATATACTATATTTTGCATAGGAACAATAATCACCATCAATGCACGAGCAAAAATAGTTCTAAAATTGAGAATTCTCTGATGTTGATATGATTAAAAATTTAAAATCTTTTTTTTTGTGGCAACTTTTAAGATATAATATTCTAGTTATGAACGATTTCTAAAACATTCGATAATTTAATTTCACAAATTAAACATTTTTTTTTTTTCTAGAAAAAGTTTTAAACCCAATTTATTGAGAATATTGCAATTTCTAGGATACTGTTGGGGTTAGAAACTATAACTTTGGCATCACAGTAACTTATAAGATGTAAGTGCTCGTTTAGGACAAATTTTTAAATAAAGAATACTGCCCAGTTAAACTGAAGGCATTGAGCTCACAGGCTACAAATACTAATTGCACATTAAAGCTTTATATTTTCAAGGGTTAATTCCGTTCGAAAAAAAAAAATTAAGAAGGGGAAACAGCTCTCCCCTTTTCTCTTTTTTTATACTTAATCATTGAACCTCCTATACTATCAAAGACATGCTTTATCATATAAAAAATCTATATCCAAAATTCAGAGCAAATTAGATAATTCTTAATAAAAACCCATTTAGCATTTATATAATTTAAAAAGAGTTATCCCCCTCTTTTATACTTAACCATTAAACTTCCAAAACTATTCAGAGATTTGAACGAAATCTGAAAATTCTGCTTGAAAAACCCATTTATATAAATTAAGGGGGGGGACATTAGAACCCCTGTTCCCCTTATTTATACTTATTCAATGAACACCTAATAACAGTCACGGAATCGCCTCATCAGAATGATCCTAATCTAAATTTTGAACGAAAATTAATTCTGCATGAAAATCCCATTTATATCAACTAACGGGGGGGGGGGCATTAGAGCCCCTGTTCCCCCTATTTATACTTATTCAATGAACACCTAATAACAGTCACGGAATCGCCTCATCAGAATGATCCTAATCTAAATTTTGAACGAAAACTTAATTCTGCATGAAAATCCCATTTATATCAACTAACGGGGGGGGGGGGGGGCATTAGAACCCCTGTTCCCCCTATTTATACTTATTCAATGAACACCTAATAACAGTCACGAATCGCCTCATCAGAATGATCCTAATCTAAATTTTGAAAACTTAATTCTGCATTAAAATCCCATTTATATCAACTAACGGGGGGGGGGGGGGGCATTAGAACCCCTGTTCCCCCTATTTATACTTATTCAATGAACAACTAATAACAGTCACTGAATCGCCTCATCAGAATGATCCTAATCTAAATTTTGAACGAAAACTTAATTCTGCATGAAAATCCCATTTATATCAACTAACGGGGGGGGGGGCATTAGAACCCCTGTTCCCCCTATTTATACTTATTCAATGAACACCTAATAACAGTCACGGAATCGCCTCATCAGAATGATCCTAATCTAAATTTTGAAAACTTAATTCTGCATGAAAATCCCATTTATATCAACTAACGGGGGGGGGGGCATTAGAACCCCTGTTCCCCCTATTTATACTTAATCAATGAACACCTAATAACAGTCACGGAATCGCCTCATCAGAATGATCCTAATCTAAATTTTGAAAACTTAATTCTGCATGAAAATCCCATCTATATCAACTAACGGGGGGCATGAGCCCCCCGTTCCCCCTCTTATACATATCGAATGAACTCCAAAAACTAATCAGGGAAGCGCCTTGTCAGGATATACCTACATACAAAATTTCAAGTGGATCGGATATTTTTATCATGAGTTATCGCGTTACGTACATACATACAGAACGGACGGGCACATAAGCTCTCAGGCTATGATAGCCTGTGAGCTAAAAAGGATTCCTTAACTCTTATAGACAACCTCATTGCATCCGTGGAAAACAGATATTCAACATTATAAACTATTCGGACGAATTTCACACCATATAAAATACACTCCATTCTCTTCAAACATAATACAGTAGAACCCCGCAAATCCGGAACCCCGTAAATCCGGATCTCCGGATAATCCGGATTGGTTTGGTCAAGCGATTGAGAAAAGATTTGGTTAATATCCACAGCATAAACTTGTTTCATCATCGTATTCTGAATAAAAAAAACTTTTTCTCAAATCTTTTCGGAAGAATACCTTAAGCTTTCTTATTTAAACTCTTATTTAAACTACACCCAACGAACTACTTATGCTCAAGTGGGTAAGCGTGACCGTACGGCTCACAAAAGGTATAGAAAACTGGCACAGCAAAAAATTACAAACTTTTTTATTACAAAGTAAACATTTTTACTGTCTGTAAATAATCAATAAGTTAAACATAAAGGTGATTTTCTGTGCGTATGTTTTATTTTATTTCATTTTTTCTTATTCTCCGGATAATCCGGATTTTCGATAATCCGGATTGGGTCTGGTCCCAATTAATCCGAATTATCGGGGTTCTACTGTAGTTTATATTGTTTATAGTTTCTCAAATCGGTGCGAAGCTTCTGTTTATGCTCATGACATCATTTCAAAGAGTTGTATTTCCAATATAGGAAAATTTGGTGTTTTATTTTCTGTATTACTTTTAACATTTTGCATATTTCCAATTTTATATCAATGCATGGTTTGCTTTTCTTTTATAAAAATAGTAAATGCAACCTTATATGTAAGATTTTGTAATTCTGTGATTCAATATGCTTATTTTCATCATATTTTATCACAATGAATGACCAAGTAAAGGTAACATCTCATTTTCTTTACTTATCGCAAGTTATTAAATGTGTATTCTCAGCAATATCGCTCAGACTAATCCCTCTGAGGGAAGTCCTAGTTAGAAATATGTATCACGGAATTTAGGTGGTATACGATGAAAATTCATTTATAGAAATACAAATGTTTGGTATTTTTTCATATCAAAATCTGGAAATTTTCCATTCTATTCAAATTTTACCTTTAATTGAAAATAATTATAGTCTCATTTTTTCCTACTATCTAAATTTGTGTTTTCTTTTTATTTTATTAAAATAATAATAATAAATGCGAAATTGTTTATACTTACTTTTTTACGTAATTTTTGATTGATTTAAAAGATTGTTTAAGAAATTTATATGATACAGGATGAAAATTGAAAATACCCAAATACTTTGAATTTTCATCTCGAAATAATCTGGATATTTTACAGCCTATACGAGTTTATTTCTCTCAGAAGTAATACTTTCGTTAGCTTTTTCCTCAGTCAATTGTATTAAATTTTTTTAATATTTTTATTATTACTACTACATTTGTTTAGTCAGAAAAATGAGTTGTAACACCAAATTGTTACGCTGCTTTTAAGTTTGTCATTAGAAAGAATTAAAACTTATATTAAGAAATCCCATATTTTTGACAATTTTTTGTCTCTGAAATATTCCCCAAGCAAACAGATTTCAATTTTACTTAAAGCTAAAGAGATTTTAACTGAGTGCTAAAAAATAGAAAGATAAAATATTGTTTTCTCTTCAACGTAAAGCTTGGGCACCTAAATGACTGGATGTTGAACCTCCCGCACTATGTTTCAGTTACAAAACAAACTGCGCCTGCGTTAACTCTTTGTTTAAACCGTTAGTATTCTGGCTCATAGTACGAAATCATTCAATTAAAAAGTGTTGATGCGGGAATATTTTGGTATATAGTTACTAGTTCAATATTTTTTTTTTTATCAGTTATGGCTCCACCTAATGTAACAGACCAAAAAGTGCAATGTGGGTTATGTAATCATATTTTTGATAGTGATTACTGGAACACACTTAATAAACAAAAGCATGCTGAAAAAAATTTCAGCCCATATACATATACCGTTTTGCATTGTTGGAGCTCTAAAAAATCCTTTTGACGTAAGCTAGCTATTTTATTACAGAAAATTTTAGATATGAAAAGTGTGTAAATAACTGAATTGTTTTCATATTTAAAAATGAATTATTTTATTTTGTTTTATTTATTTATTATTTTTTATTTATTTATTTATTGAAGCGGCAGATAAATTATTTAATAATTTGTAAAAATGTACTGTTATTCGATATATATAAATTTTTTTAACAGTTAGTATCGCAATTCCCTAACTATTTGCTAGTTTTGTTACAAACTGGAGATGACAAGCTAGTTGTTATTTAAATTTCACGAAATTATTATCATTTTTAACTACATTTTTTTCTTTCAATATATTTGCCTTCTTTTTTACCAACCATTTTACAATTTGCAATTGCAAGTCAATGTATTTAGTATTATACACGAAGTTAAAATTGTATTATAGATCTTTTTATATTTTATAAATTTTATTTCATCATTATTTAAGAGTAATGTAGTATTTTAATAAATTTTTGTCTACATGGCTTTTCATTTTTATTATCCCAAGGTTCAACAACTAAGAAAGTTCATTTATTTTTTTGAAGTTCAAATGTCAATGTATGTAAAATATTCTATATTTTTAAAGGGGTTAAAAGGGGGGAGCCGAAAAATTTAGAACATTTGGCACATTTCAACAGCCTTTTCAAATAAGAAAGTGAAACAGCAGAAAATAAAATTTTTAAAAACTAATTAAGTACGTGTTTCATCGATATTTTAAAATTTCCACCCCCGAGGAATTTAAATGGGGGTGGAAAAATTCCATACTTTTTGGACATATCATAGGAAAGCCCTCAAATCATTCTTTCATATAATAAATCTTTCTCCCTCTCCCCCTGCCCCCTCTTATCCTCTATTGGAGACAATTTTCGATCTTTTTTGAAATTGTAACGTTTTATCATTTTAGACCGGATTTTTTTTTTCGGGGCCCTCTGATAAATATTACTTATAATATATGAAAATTTTATAGTTAGGGGAAGGGTCTATTCTGGGAGGGAGGACAATTTCCTAAGTTTGGAATACATCTCTCTTGTGATATATCGTTGGATTTCTATTTTGCCCTCACGGGCAACCACTTTTCTAATTTTAGCCAATACCTTTCATGTGATATATTGCTGGAAAGCCCTTTGATTGCTTATTCGTATTATGCATGACTCGTGTCCCTCTCGGGTGGAATGGTTATTGTATTCCATCAGGAGATCGCCTAATAATGGGGAAAATATATTATATAAGACTAATAATAACATAAGATTATTTGACTACCTCGATACACTAAGTCATAATTATCTTGCGAATTATGATATATATATATATAGTATATATATGTATATTAGTCTTCATGTTAGCCATAGTACTTGGAAATTTTCCTTCTTGGAGTCGGAAATTTTTGAGCCGACACCCCCCTACGCGATTAGGGTGGTTTACGCCCCTGTTCAAGATTCAGACATAAAATTGGTAATTAAACTGAGAAAATTTTCAAAATTGTTGGCAAAATTTTACGGTTATTGAGTCGAATTTTTTTTCATGTATAAAATATGATATTATCGGAATATTCTCTATCAGGAGAACGAATAAAAATTTCTATTCGGTAATTCCAAGTTCTTTAGAGTAGAAAGTATTTCTCTCTAGTTCATATGTATAGGTGTGACATATGTTGATAAGAACTAATTCGGCAGGTTACGGTTGGTTTTCTTTTATTACCTCAAATTATCTGCAAAAGATATGAATGCCTAATGACAAGGCGTAATATAAACGAAAGTATAAATCCTAAACAAATGTAAAAAATATAAATTTTTTTGCGACCCCCAAATTTTGGCGGCCCTGGGCAAATGTCCGGCTCGACCCCCCCTAAGCACGGCCCTGTAATGACCTCTCAAACCACATTTAAAGCATTTAGGCGCTGAGGCATCACTAGGTTTCTTAAAATCTATTTTCCTATCTGAAAAAGAATTAGTCTCATTACTCCCGTTTTGCCTCCAATTATTACTAACTTTACTATCCTCCCTCGGTCTCATTTTTTCATTGTTTACGTGCCTATCTTTACCTTTAAAACTTTTATACGTAACGGCGTAAGACTTATGTTTAGCGTCAAAATAATTGTCACATTCTTTAGCAATTTTAAAAGTTTCTAACCATTTACCTTGATGAGTTAACCCAATATATGATGCATTATCCTCATCTAACGTACTTACTAATTTATCCGTAACTATTAACTGGTTGACCTTTTCATAAGAGTCAGCACCTCTAATCTTACAATAATTTTCCCATGTCGCTATTAAACGCGATACAAATAATACATGAGTTTCGTTCTGGTTTCTCCTAGCCTTCTTAAAATTTTCCAAACATGCCTTCGGTGTCGGCTCATGTTCCCTTAGAACTAACTCCTTTAATTCCTCATAATTCTCCATTTGTTCCGTAGTCGTATAAATTAACAAATTATCCGCCTTATCTCCAAACATATTTAGTAGAATTTTGGCCTGCTGGTTTTCCGGTACATTTTTAGTTTTGAATGCCCTTTCTAAGCTGTTAAAAAATAAATTCCATCCCTCAGTCCCTTCCGGTACTTTGATAGATAGAGTTTTTACGCTTTTGATCAATTTTTCTATATTACTTTCATTATTAGATTCCCTAGAAACATTAGAATTATTTGCCGATCCTTGAACCCTTATTCTCTCCATTTCTAATTCATGTTCCATCCTTAATTTTTCTATTCTCTCTTCTCTTTCTAACCTTTCGTGTTTTTCTTCGCGCTCTAACTTTTCCTGTTTTTCTAACCTTTCACGCTCTAATTTTTCCTGTTTTTCTAACTTTTCGCGTTCTAATTTTTCCTGTTTTTCTAACTTTTCGTGTTCCAATTTTTCCTGTTTTTCTTCGCGCTCTAATTTTGACTGCTTTTCTTCGCGCTCTAATCGTTCTGCAACAATAGCGTCAGATAATTCCTTAATAATCCCCTCATCATACTCATCACTGTCCATTATCTTTTTCTTAAACTGAATTCTGGTATCATCTTCCGCAAATTCAACACCCAATTCTTCGGCTACCCCTTGAAGATCCACCTTTTTTAGTTTCAATAAGAAAGCCATACCTTCACCGATTGTTATTACTACCCCTCAAGAATAGTTAAACCTACCAAATTAATATTTCCTAAATTTCTAACTTAGTACAGTTACATCTGCACTTATTATACTAATTAATATCCTTCAGATAATCAATGCATTTAATTTATAATTAACCTACTGAATAATCTAATTTTCCTCAACCATTGATATCACACAATATACTTCCAATAAAACAAAAGGTAACACAACAATTCGATTTGATTACTATGCAATAGAGATTTCAATTTATACACTTAGATAATAACATACAATTTACATAAAAATACTGATACGTTGAAATTGAATAGAAGTATTGGTGTCAATCAAGAAAATCCACATAAAGAAAAATTGTAAAACATGCCTATATAAATTTCTACAATTATCCTCACTAAAATATTTCCGAACTCAACACTGGTTCTCACACTTAAAACAAATATACTGAAAATCTTCACTTTTATTTTTTCTCACTATGGCTCTCTTTTGAGCCTTTTTTTTTCCACTATGGCTCTCTTTTGAGCCTTTTTTTTTCCCACTATGGCTCTCTTTTGAGCCTTTTTTTTTCACTATTGGCCAATTAAAATTCTAAGCAAATGTTATTATACACTCTTCAAACTTAAAAAATATTGCTTCATTTAAATATTACTTTGATAATAATTTAAATTTAAATAAATTTAATTATTCCTTCCAACTACTATTACCACAATTAGTAAAAAAAAATTTAGACAATCACTACTAGCTCAAGTTATTATGACCTTTCCTTAAAACAATAGCCAATATGGTTATTAACACTTTATAGGTAGGAAGTATTGATAAAGCACATAAATGATATAGACAATTTACTTAAATTACTATTAATTATACAACAACAAATTTTGTTTCGAGATGTCAGTAGAAGGATATGATCAAAACACCTTACCCACTTTAACACACACTCGACGATACGGCACAACACTTTAGCAACCACTCGACGATCCGGCACGATACTTTAGCACACACTCGACGATACGGCACGACACTTTAGCATACATTCGACGATACGGCACGACACTTTAGCATACAATCGACGATCCGGCACGATACTTTAGCACACACTCGACGATATGGCACGACACTTTAGCACACATTCGACGATCCGACATTACCACACAAGAATTCCACTGGCTACTCCGGCATTAACAGACTGCAACACAGCTCGCTGGTCACTGGTTTCAGGCGATTCTATCCCGACGCTGCCAACAATTTGTCGGACGTTCCTCTCAGTCCACACAACTTTGAAGAATGTCCGTGGTAGATATAGCTGCCACCACCGATATTACTAAGTGATATCGGTCACCCACTGTGAGGTTTGTGTAAATGAAGACTTACGCCGTCAGGTAACTGAATTATCATTTATTAAGAATATATGTACACACTAAATACGCTATTTACAAATATATACAATTACAACTCGGATATAGGTGATCCGGTTCAACATTAAATTAGATACAGTAAAGATTGGCTGTGTACTATTCCAATTACACTTTCCACCTCACACTCAATGCACGTTAAATTCACTTTATCGGAGCTCAACCTTGAGTCTCCCAACACAAGTATACTAGGCCTGCACTTCTTAGCCCAGAGCACTAAACACCAGAAAACGTACTGCTTATGCTCTTCCACACAGAACAACCTCTAGGTCCGAAACCTAGGTATGGAATGACTTCTCTCAGCCAGACTTGCCCTTCTCAACTCACGGGATCACACGAATGTCAACCCCCTCTGGAGCTTCCTCATTGGGCACATTCCCCCACTCCTTTCTTGCCTAGTGACATGTTGCTTATCTCCTGATCATCCGCATACCTCACTCACAGATGGACATGCCTGTCAGCAATCTTCTCTTCCTCCAACACACCACCTGCATAGGATTATCTGGCAATTCCCCTTTCCACAAAGAAGGAATGTCACCTTGGAAATTCTGTACACAACCATACAATACGAAATATTGAAATAGAGAAATAGTAGAAATTCCATTCTTTAGCACAGGTGCTATCAGAACCTGACACTATGTAATTTTTTTTTTTTTTTTTTTTTTTTAAGGTTTCTAAACTTCTGTTGGACACATTAAAAAAATTCTGCAACTGCCAGCACAAATATTTGCAGTTTATTCTTGCTAATATAAAATCTAAACAATATGGCTTTGGAAAGAACTAATTTTTAACATAAAATAAATTTTCAAACTCAAAAGATGCTACATTTTCTATGATTATTGCAATAAAAAAAAAAAATTTGAAAAAAAGGGGAAGGCTTAACAAAACTTGTGCAAGGGAAAAAAACTGTGCCTAATAAAAGATTAAAACTTACCTGTGATTCATGAGGCTTCCATCCTATCAAGTAAATAATTTGAAAAGTAGCTGGAATAGTTTTATCTTCATTTCCATACATTTCTGAAATATTAACAAAAGTTATATATTAATCTCACTTATCTTATAAAAATGTATAAAGTGATATTTATGGCAATCTAATAGATACACTGTCATGAAAGATTATTAAAATTCTAGCTAAAATGAGATTAAATTACATTTAAGTGGGGAGAAGTTGACACAAAGCTGTAGAGGCTACATGTAGTAAAGCCTAAATAAAAAATTTCAATGAACTTTAAAAATATATTTATAAAAAGGAATCATTATTGCAAGCATTACTAGGTTTCTTTACATCACTGGCTTTCTCTTTCATTGACACCTTTTAGTTACAAAAACTATGATTTTTTAAGAAAAATTTAAACAAGAATTGACAAATTGACAAATTGCATTCTAAGCTATTGAAAATGTTCAATTTTTTGTGAAAGTGTAAGAAAAATAAAGGTGTGGTGTGTGTGTGTGGGGGGGGGGGGAAGGATGAGGCAAAAGAATATCAGACCGTGAGCTTCTTTTTGCTTAAAAAGGACCGCTTAAATAGAATTATTAGAAACATTTCACAGTTTTAACTGCGTTTATTTGAATCAGTATTTAGGATGTAGCTCGCCCACTGTAGGGAATCAACCGGGGTTTTAATGCCAAGCATTGGCGTTATTATCCCGCTATAGTTATTGCGCTGTACATTTTAAATTACAAATTATCTCAAGAAGATATCCAAAATCTTCAACAACATTTTGAAAGTCCATGAAATGTACTACAAATTTATATAATTAACAAAGTATTTCCGGATAAAAAAATAGTCTTCACATCACAAAACATATCTCGCAAATTTTAGATCAAGCGTTAATTTTAGTTGCTTGTAAAAACAATAAGACCTAAAAATGAAACAAATTAACTTGAAGCTGTTTTTTGCGATTTATATGACTCAAAACTCTTCTGTGCAGAGCACATGGGTGTCATTTACCAGATTATTTCATAATTATGCGTAATATTAGCACTTGGCGTTATTACCCCAGACCACCTTACATTTTTCAATCTATTGGTTCTAAGCTTAGCTGTCAATGTGATATTCATTTGTTGTTGCTGTTGTTGACATGTGCCTGAAGGGCAAGAGAGGTGCTGGAGCTTCTACTGGACTGCACCCAGGGGGTTAGAAGTCAGACTTCTGCAGCAGAAGATGTTCAACAAAGCACCAATAGATGACAGCACCAAACATCACTACTCCTTAATTTCGATATATCTCTGAAGGAGAGGAAAGTTTTTCCAGAAATCAATACCCATGGTAACTGCTACGACTGACCACAGGACTTCCAGAACCCCTTTATATAATGAGCGCATACACTGCATACACTCGGTGGGTCTTTAGTGATGCCAAGCATCAAACCTAGGACCTTTCAGTCTGGAGTTCGGTGCTATGACCACTAGGCTATCATGACCCACCTTATATTCACTTATTCTTAGCAAAAGGATTATTGGGATTTTGCAAACTAACAAAAGCTTAAAAAAATTATAAGACATTATGGGGCAGTTTTCCTAAAATGGCTTAATCTTTAGAGTATTTTGAGGATAATTTTTTGTTATTTATATGAAATACATAGAAAAGAGTAAGTGTGAGAACACTTATTGTGACACAGAAATGCTGACAATTTAATTGATCAAAATTCTTCCAAATTTCACTATGTATGACATACATAGTATACCAGAGTAAATGATTGCACTCTTAACCATCTGAAAGAAGCCACCTATAGAAAAAAGCTCACTCAGATATTTAAAGAACATTAAATTAGTTGGATGTTAAATCTCAATTGATAAAATCAAAAATTTAAAAAATGGCTGCAGCCTAAAGTCAATTTTTGGCACTGCAAATGTTTAATTTTTGAAACTATTTAAAAAATAGAAATTATTAAACATTTAAACTTTCTGATAGTTTGTCCTCTAATTTAAGGAATGTAATTTAATTTGCAAAAAACAAAATGTTCACTACTTGAATTTTTAAGCACATTTACACAGATTAAAAAAAAAAAAAAAGTTTCAAAAGAAATGACATCAAAAATTTCTTCACACTTTTTAGCATGACACTGGACGATTAAAGTGGTTATCACATTTCAAATATTGGGTGGAACCAAAAATGGTTTTGAAGGCATTTTTAAGACATTTTAAAAATTCCAAAAGTGCTTTTTATTTTTTCCCTTTTTGAATATGGGAGAAATTCCCTTTAGATAACAAAATTCATTTTAACACAAAAATATCAATTTAAAATTGTCACAAATAAATTAGTGTGTATATATATACATATATAAAAGTCCCAGCATATTTTATTAAAAAATTGTTTAAAGAAGATTTCCGAAAATTTCAGAAGAATCAGTGGAAAATTATAAAAATTCCACTGCACATTAATTAAAAAAAGTTTCAAAAAAAAAAATTACATAATGATATCTAAAGAATAAAATATAAATGACATAACTGAGATTTATAAGTGTCATATGAAGTTTCTCATTTAATCAAGCATTCCTAATTTTTAAGAAATCATATAAATAATAATCGTATTAACAAAAATTTTAACAATGTTAATTTTTTAAAATCATACTAAATAGTTTAAACTGTATAATAGTACATATTATAATAAAAAACAATTTTCTAAATAAGGAGTTCTACCTCTATAAACTGCAGCAGCAGCAAGCAGCGAATCTCTTTTAATGTGGATTTTACGATTCCATGCTGCATTTGTTTCACCCATACCTAGGAAGAAAATTTTTTATAAAAAGTAACATTACTTTGCATCTTAAGTTATAGGTAAGACATTTAGTTAAAATAAATTTTAAAATTAAGTATACTTGGTGAGTAAATTCTATTCTTCCTTCATTAGAAAGTTTGTGCAATAAATATAAAATAGACAGAAATACAAATGATAAGCATCCATAGAAATAAGTAATTAAAAAATACATAAATTCACACTTAGGAAAACTAAAAAAATATAAATAAATAAATAAAAATAAATGCTTATCCAGCCAATCAAAATATTCTAATATAACAAATAATATGTTACACATTATGCTGGAGAACTCTTTCATAACATTAGAATTCATTGTATAAATTTACCAATATTTTCTAAGTATTTTTCCATACATAAAATTCAATACTCGTAAAATAAGATGTAACACCTTTTCAAAACAACAGCATCTTTCTGTAACATTTTAATCTTGAAATATGTATATATATATATTGCATTTAAAAAACAAAGAAACTTTTTTTTGTTTCCAGTTTATTAACAATAACACTAAAAATAAATAAATAAATAAAATAAATAAATAAAAAAATACACATTTAAAGGTTTGAATTACAGTTACAACTAAATACATTTGGCAATTAATAACCAATAATACATAAAAGAATAATAACAATAATGGGCATAATATTAAATGCTACGATCAACGTGTAATAATCAGGGTTCATAGAGATTTGGGAAGAAAAAAATCCAAGGAGTCCAAAAAATTTTAAGGACTTGCCACTTTTGTTGTTATTTATGTGGCATGCACTTGCACACCCCAATTTTTAATGCCCATTTGGAGAGAAGAACATTTCAAACAAATTTTTCTCTATTAGAATCTAATTATTGGTGCTGAAATTGCACAGAATTCACAACCTTGGTGATTTTGTAAGTTTAAATAAAAAATACACAATCAACTTTTCTAAGCAGTGACCAATGGTCACATACACAGAGATCAGTCAAATTCGAAACACTTATTATAGATATCGCATACATCTTTAAAAAAATTTCAAAGATAAAAAAAAATGCTAATGCAACATACGAAAAAATATAACAACTTCTGAATTTATTCTTTTAGAGCAGCGATAAGGTAAAGTGTTCTAAAGCCGACATCTAATAAATATTTAAAACATTACCAATTTTCTAAAATAATTTAAAATGAGTTTTTCTTTCTTCTTAAATCAAAGTTATCTTGGATTTGGAAAATTGATAATGCTTTAAATATTTGTTTTACTTAAAGATGTCAGCTTCAAGAACTGTATTTTGGGTGTCAGCTTTAGAGCACTTTACCTTAATCACTTTCTCTGAAGGTGAATGCTGTCCATGATGTACATAGAAAAGTGAAAAAAAAGCAACATTATTAATATCCCTGTAAGATACTAGTCCCCATTATTTATTCTTGAATACTTTAATTAAATTATGTACACATAAATAAAATATAGATCAAAAGATTTACAATAATCCAGGATAAAAGATTTTTCCGAAAGCAATATCGCTCACATGCAAACCCCAATACAATTTAAGGAGTTTCTAAGGAGTATTTTGTTTATCTAAGTAGTAATAATGTAAATTTAAATTACTTTTCAACCAAACTTTAACTGATACAGTGATAATGTTACTATTAAAAGGGATACTATAATAGTAAATTCAATGACATTTTTCTTAAAAATATTCACAAAATGATGATAATATTGTTTTTCATAAAATGATATTTTTTTTATAATTTATAAAAATATAATATCATTATAAGGCAGTATAAAAATTAAAGTAGTTGATTCTTTATAATAATATAAATCTAAGATTTTTCCTTTGTGACAAATAAAAAATCTAAAGCAATTAAGGGATTCTAATGCTAATATAAAATGACAAATTTAAGAAATATTTTTTACATGTGATAAAACACTTCAGTGTTTTTTTAACATGAGCTCAACACATTAGTTAATAAGTGAGTAATAATTTTAATCATATAAAAGAATGATGAATTCAGGAATCAATCAAACTGTAGAAAAGCTCAAGGATTTTTATTTATTTAAAATCAAGTACAATTAATTAATTCATAATTTATCATAATCAAACAAAGAACATGCTTTTCACAATTTTGAATATATTTTTTCAAATAGTGAACATGCATTGTTAATCTGATTTTTACCAAAAAGAAAGAAAGAAAAAAAAAATGTAGTTTTTAACATATTTTTTTTATAAGAATGTGAATATTAAAATACAGGGGGGTTACCTCTTATCAATATTCAGTCCTTCCTTAAATTTTCCTCCATTTTCATCAAAAAAGTTTAAAAGAGGACTGAACTACAAATTTTCTTTCTTTTTCCAAGTTTTCTATACCAATTTCCATTAAAATAAATTAATAAATCTTAGATGTCAAGATTTGGTGATGTTACATATAAAAAAAAATCTTTAAAGTTGTGACTTTAAGAATCAAACTTTAACAATCGATTCTGAAGCACAAACATCTGACTTTTTAAACAAATCTTTGCAAAATTTATGAAATTTTGAACACCAAGATATTTATTTCATGTTCAATGATTGCTTGACGGTCCTATGTTTTCTAATAAGAATGTTTTTTACTTAGTACATATTTTACAGACATAAAATTGTAGCATCAGGTTCCATCCATTTTATCCTATCAGGATGAAATTCTTTGTCAAATCATTCACAATTATATACAGATTGCTTTGACATATTTTATTTTTATATGTATTTTATTTTTAAGAAGGGGGGGGGGGAGAGAAAACTATTGTTTCACTTGTAATTTATCTGCTCTGTAACTAATCCAATTTAATGATCCCAAATATTCAATAATTCAATTAAGCAAACAAATGTTGAGTTCAAACTGAATCACCTAATCAATCCTACAAAAACTGTACAAAGTTTTTGTGTAGCTTGTACAAAAAACTCACTAAATTACAAAAAAAAAAAAAAAAAAAAAAAAAAAAAAGGCTATAGGGGGGGAGGGGGGGATAAAAGAACTGTACGAGAAGTTGAAATATTGTTCAGTCTTTACAGTACTTATGAAAAGCAAAGTAGATTTTCTCATTACTGCAACTTTCAGATCATTAATTTTTTAATCAGAAAAAAAATTCTGAATTTTTCTTGCAAGTTTGTGATTTTTCTAACTTTTTCTCAGAAATTTCAAATTTTCTAGATTTTTTTTTCTTTCCTCAAGCAAGGTAACTTTTTTAGTCCATAAAAATTTCTCTGATTTTTTCAGGTTTTTCATTTGGCTAGATATGTTTTTCAAATGCTGTTTATCATCATATCGAAAACCATTTATATCAAAAAAGTTATTTTTTAAAATGTAAAGAAATTAAAATTTTATTTTTGTTTCAAATCTACATATAAAGTTGTACTTAAAAGTTATATTTAAAAGAATTTTTGCTATGCTGCAAAGAGTAAAACAGTAAAAGTTTCATTCTTCTACAACCAACATTTACTGATTTATGATACTTTGAATCTAATGAATTTTCAGCATTTTATGGGTAAAAGATGCATATTTCTATTTTTAGTGCCAGAAAATGCTTTAAAAATTAGCTATTGGATAAAAGAAAATACCCTGAGTGTATGGCTTCTTATTAGCAATTAAATATAAAATACTTAAAGTAAAATTTAACATAGTTATGTTTAACTACATTATATATACAGTCAAACCAAATTATAAAGAACTTCAAGGGGCTGAAGGTTTTGTTCGCTATATCCGAACCAATAAAAAAAAAGTCAGAGTACACAAAATGGTATATTTTTAGCTGCTACTTTTATATCTAACAATGATATATTAAGAAAAAAAGGTAAAATCGATTAAGTATGATCATTAATGAATTAAACTGACTAAAATCGGTTGCATCAAACTGACAAAATACTAAATTATTTAATTAAAAATGAAGAAAAATAGAAATATAGTATAGCTCCGATTATTCAAACAAATACAGACCGACCCTAGTTCGGATAAGCAAAAGTTAAGATAAATGGGCAAACAATTTAAGGAATGTTCCCGACTATGCTAAAACGTTTACTCTTTTTCAAGGCTTGGATTCTAACATTAGTTATTGCTGGTATGTTTAAAAATCGTTTTGTTTTATTGTTTGCTTGTTTGTTTACTTTTTTACGATTTAACTTTTTTTTATCATTTAAATTTTCTTTTTTCATCATCTTTTGAACTCCAGAGATTATAATTTAAGATAAATAAATAAATAAATAAATAAATTAATAAATAAATAAATAAAAATAAGCCATTCCATCAAATAGTTTTTTTTTAAATCTTGATGTTAGTCATCAAAAATCAAGTTTTGAGAAAACGCAACTTAAAGCTGAAATTAGATGGATGTGGCTTTGAAAGTGTTGATACATAAATGCTTATAACTCCGTTAAAAATGCAAATATTTTTATGCGGCTTTTTCCATTCAGTTAAGAATTAAATGAATAATCAAATTAGATCATAAAAAAATTGATTTTTTGAAAAGTTTTCAACCCTTGAGCCCCCTTAAAGAAGACTTTTTTCAAAGCTGCCATGTCTCGAATTGTTCTTATGATAGAATTAATGGAAAATGATTGATGGGGGATGTTGTTGTTGATCACACGTGCAGAATGGCTACCATAATAAAGAAAGAATGCAGTTCTTCCTACCCTTTAATAAAAAGACTGATCACTAATTTGCACCATGTTTTACTAGACTGCATGCATTTTCGCATTTTCTTATAAAAAATAGTTGAAATCCATTTTCACATTTTGCAAAAAAGTGTAAAAAAAAAAAATCTTGGTTGAATAAAAAAAATGTTTGTTATAACCGATTTTTTTTATTTCGGAGATTTGCTATAACAGAATAAATTAGCATTAAGTACAATAGGAAAACAGCAGGACCAAAATTTTAGTTTGTTATATCTGTGGGTTCGTTATATACTGGGTTCACTATAATGGGATTCGACTGTATACTAATTATAACAATTTTCTTCGTATAAGAAGGATACATCATCAATAAAAAAAGTTGTACTAAGATGAAAATTTATCTATTTTTAGCCATTTAACAATATTAATATATTTAAAAAACAAAAAACAAAAAACAAAACAATTTAAAATGCAAGAATTATTTCTTACCTCTTAAATCTTCAAGCAATTCAAACATAGTTGGATAATTCACTTTTATTTCATCTGTATCCTAAAGTAATAAAAAGTTAAAACAAAATGTCTTTAAAATAAAATAACAAACATCCATTAATAAGTTAATTTATAGTTTCAATCTAAGAAATCAGAAACTAACTTGAAAAAGTTTCATAGACAGTTTAAAGATGACACTTTTACAGGGGTACTTTGTAGAAGTCTACAGAAATGTAATATTTATTTACTTTTTCAGTATAGGGGCCTTGACAGCTTATCCATAAATTTGGCACAATTCAGTCATCAGAAAATGAGATTTGTTGTCAAATAATATAAACAGCTATGAAAACATACCTGATGCAAATTTGATGAGAAAAAGAAAATATTTACATACACTTTTTGGCACACTAATTACTGTTTAATACACATAATCAATTTCTTCAGTATTTGCACTATTTAATCTTATACTATAATATGAGCAAAAAATGTATGTTTGTGTGCATGTATGTAAATTTTATCTTAAAAACAGTTTCAATTAATTGACTGCATTTTTTTTCCTACCATTTTCAAGCACAAGAAGGCCAATGGATTTGATTACATGTTTGAAAAAATTTGATTAATCGGTCATTTTGGGTCATTAACAGTAAGGATTATGCTAATTGTATCTAAAAATTGGCTCAATTGATTTTGACTGAATTTTGTATCAAACCCTTTTCGGACATGAGAGAACTATTAGGCTGAATCAAATATTCGAGGAATTTTTATTAGTGGCTAATTTTATCTAAAAAGTGGTTCTAATGATTTTGGCTAATTTTGCATTCTACCTTTTTCAGTTACAAGAATACTGACATGCACTTCAATGATTTTATTATATTAGAATCACCATAATAAGATTAAATTGCACCACCTACAAATTTCCCCCATTGAGTATAATATAATGGAAACCTTTTGGTGTTCCTTGTAAATAAACTACAAATGTTACTTATTATATACTTCAGAGAAAAGATATTGTTGTCTATCGCAATGATGCAATCAGTCTCATTATGTTTGAAATATTATAACGTTGATAAAATGCACTACAAATAATTTTTGGCCATAGACTGTAATGTAAAGGCATTCTTTTATGTATCCCTCAAAAAGAACTATAAATATTAAACGCTTTATTTTCACTATCAAACATTCCATAATAAACATCACAAACACATAACATTTTCATGGCAATCCAAGTATATTTATGAGTGTTAGAACATGGACAGTCAGATAACAGACAGAAAAACTGAATTCATAAACATTTTTTAGAAATGTTGGACAATGTTAAAAATAGAATTTAAGTAAGTTTACATTTGAATTTCACATTGATAAGATCCCACATAGTATTCAGTTAATACTCTTCTTAAGCATTTTGTAGAAATTTGTTGATTATAATTTTTTAAAACTCTTTTCCTTATCTAATTATAGCTTTTACACCAGGTATTCTGACTACAGAAATCAGCAGTCACAAGAGTAATCACATAAAAAAACATAACAAATCATACAAACTATGAAAATATCTTAAATAGAAAACTTTAATGCTCTTGGAATAATCAATATATTTTTAAGATTATTAGAAACTAAGAGAATTAGATTTTAAAACAGAAACACAGAATATTACAACATTGTTACTAACAGTAAAATCTTCTTTTCTAATTTAAAAATGAAATTTAATTTTAATTATTTTGAAAAATAAATAACTAAATAAAGATAAACTTCAAAAGTACAATTATTTTTTCTTTTTGTAATTTTGCAATAATTTTTATTCTATTTATTTATTTTGTTTGTGTCTATAAAATAAGAACAGAATCACTTATATCATAAATTAATTTTCATAAAATAGAATAGATTTTCTCAGAATCTAGTGTGTGGTACAGAAGCACATAGAAAAGAACATGTTTCAGATTTATTAAAATAAAATAAGCAAGAATTAATTCAAAAAACTGTTTAAGGCATCAAAATGGTAACAGAAATTACGTTAACATATTATAAAATGTTAATTAGTATATTTATAAGAAGGAGGAAACATTTAACACCTTACTATTGTCAACATTGTATAGCCAGCTCTAGTAAGAAGATCACCAATATCTCTAACACTAGCAAATGGTGAAATATGTGGTGCAAATCCCTAGAATTATACATGCATATATATAAAACTCATACAACTAAGATTAAAAAAAAAAAATAGTTATACAAAATGAATAAAATGTTCTAAAGCTTCCTATATAAATTGCTTTTGTTATTATTAAAAACTGTTTTAAATATACTTAAAATATACAAATGAACAAAATCAAAATGTACTAAAAGATAATATATCTAATCTATCTATATATATATATAATGTGTGTGCAACAAAATCTGATAAAATAGAACCGGTCTATTTTTCAAATTTTGCCTTGAGCAGAAAGATGATATGTATGGTCTCAATACAAAGAATGCCATATAGTTATACCTGATAAGACAGAAACCAGTCTAAAACAAAATCCCTCCTCCTCCCCACTGTCTCTTGTGAGTTGGTTTCAGCAGGTTTTTATAGTATGAGATAATTAATATTATAATCTGACAATAACAATAATAAATATAACAGTAAAAACATCAAAAATAATTTTCATAAAAATTAGAGCACAGATAAAAAGATAGTTCAAGTAGAAATTATGTTAAGGCCTCCCACTTATAAAAAATGAATGTGTTAACTTTTGAAAAATATTAAATTTTGAATCATGAATGCAAATAGATATATTATATCATTATTAATTCTAGTTAAATAATATGTATATTATATCTTCACAGTTTTTCATATATAAATAAAATAATTAAATTCATATTAAGTATTTAAAGAATATCAATAATGTTAATTTTTGCAAGTTTTAAAAAGATGAGATTTGTAGACATAAATTAGTTTGGATTTTTGTTGACAGAAACATTAGTTTAAAAATTAAAAAAATATACATTAATTTTTGTAAAAAATCTATAAATGTAAATTTTTTAAGAAACTATAAAACATTTCTAAGCTGCAATATTCACAATTCTGCATAAATCTTGCAAAATGAGAAATAATAATAATAAATCCTCAAAATGGGTCAAACCCACATCTTGGATAGTAAACGTGCATGCTACATCAACAGAATGCTATACAAATTTTTAATGTATCTTAGAATATATTTATCACTTATCAAATATTTAAAGAATATAAGTCATGTTAATTTTGCAAAAAAAAATTAAACTTATAGACATAATTAGCATCAATTTTTGTTTAAATATTTGTTTAAAATTTTCAATATATCAATATTAATTTTTATGAAAAATCTAAAATTTTAAATTTAATTTTTTAAGAAAGTATCAAAGAATTTAAAGCTACAGAACCCACAATTCTATATGAAACTTATAAAAAGAAAAGAAAAGAAAGAAAAAAAAGTCATATAATAATAATAATAATAATAAAGTCTCAAATGGGATGAAACCCACAACATCTGGGATAATAAGCGTGCACGCTACTTCCACACTATGAAGTCCAAATGCACTGTTCAAACTAATGGGTATTTAAAATGTACACTAAACTTTTATCCCAATTTCTCAAAAACCAAAGCCCATTTGAAGAAAATCTTTTGCCAAAATAATTAAGGATATGATCCCAACAATATATTTTAAAATCTGTGCACACATTGTTTGGTAGTCCCTTTGTTTTGTTAGCAAAGGGAACTTAATTTTATTATGTTTAAGGACTAGTAGAATCTTGTAAGGCTTTCCTACAGTAATATTTCAGCTTATTTGCTGATACAATTTTTTATCAACTTTTAATTAACTTCAATTTTCTAAAAATCAAACAGTACATTTTAATAAAATACGAAAATGCTTTGTCAAAAATTTCTTCTTTATATTATATTTTTTTCATTTGGTGCTTTATTTATGATTGTGCATAGAAAAAAAGAAGTCGAGATCATAAATAATATGCAGTCAATTCCAGTTATTTGGGACACCATTTAAAATCAGGACAAAAATAAAAAAATATGATTAACTTTACTTCTAATGAATGGGATAGCTGCTTCATTGGACAAATTGTGCTCAGCAGTTATGTCCAAAATAATTGGAATTTACTGTATATGATTAATAATAAAAAACATAAAGGATAAAGTCTACGATTTAATATCAAGGATTCATTAATAGCATGATTTATTCTTGTTAATCATCCTGGTAGCAGAAAGTGTGTGACTTATTTTAGTCCTTGCAGATAAATTTGCCAATTTGGAAAAGGAAAAAATACCTAATTTTTAGAGAGAAAAGAAAAGAAAAAAAAAGTGGACAGGACGCGAAAAAACGGCGAGTTTCATTCAACAATCGCCAGAAAAAACGTTAAATTTCATCAAAAGATCGCGAAAAAATGGCAGATTTCGACAAAAAGATCACGAAACAATGGTAAATATCGTTGAAAAATCGTGAAAAATGACAAATTTCGTCAAAAAATCGCGTGAAACATGGTATCCTTCATCAAAAATGTATATATATTAAAAAAAAAAAAAAAAAAAAAAAAAAAAAAAATTAAATACTTTGTCAAAAGATCGCAAAAAACCGCCAGATTTCGTCAAAAGATAGCGAAAAAATGAGAGATTTCATCAATAAATAATGAAAAAAACAATAAATTTCGTTAAAAAAAATCGCGAAAAAATAGTACGTTTCATCGAAAAACCGCGAAAAAAGTGAGATTTCATCAAATAATCGCAAAAAACGGCAGATTTTGACAAAAAATTGCGAAAAAAAGTCAGATTTCTCAAAAAATTACAAAAAAATGGTAAATTTCTTTTTCTTTTTTTTAAGTGAAAAAACAGCTAATTTCCTCAAAAAAATCGCGTATAAAATGGAATCTTTCGTCAAAAAATCTTGAAAAAAAACGGAATCTTTTGTCAAAAGATCGCGAAAAATCGAGAGATTTCATCAAATAGGTCATGAAAAAACAATAAATTTCTTTTAAAAAATCACGAAAAAACGGTACGTTTAAACAAAAGATCGCGAAAAAACGATAGATTTTTTATCAAAAAATCACAAAAAGGGCATTCTACAAAAGATCGTAAAAACTATAGATTTCATCGAAATATAGCGAGAAAACGGCAGATTTTGACAAAAGATCGCGAAAAAAGGCAGATTTAGTCAAAAAATCGCGAAAAAATGGTAAATTTCGTTAAAATATTGCGAAAAAGTTGCATATTTCGTCAATCATGAAAAAATGAAATTTCGATAAAGGGGAGCAAAAAAATAAAAAATAAGTTGCGTATTTTTCTGCTGCAACATTCTTGTTTTTGCCGCTACAAAATTGTTTTTCTCTTTCTATCTCCAAAAACTGATTTTTCTGTCCTAAAATTGTTTTTTTGCAGTTCCAAAAACAGATTTTTCTGCACCAAAATTCGTTTTTTGACCACAAATTAGCACTGCAAATTTTAACAAAATTTTAGATACACATCCAGTGTATTTATAAAAATTATCATTCAAAATTTTCTACTTCTTTTTCATAATATTTACTTGGTATTTCAAAGTATCACTGCTATAAAACTATAACATATATACTTTATGGCAAAGAAATGGTGACTTAAAATTTTCAATGCAGCCTTTTTTGAATAAATTTTAGGATTTTGACATTTTAAGTGATTTTTGTCCTTTTTTTTTTTTTTTTTTTTTTTTTTTTTTTAATTTTAGCACATTTGAACATTTTATTATAACCTATTTTATTTTAACATTTTATTATGTTTTAACAAGTAAACAAATGTTTTGAGAATTTAAGGAAGAAATATAGCATTTACTGTTAAATGGAATTGAAATTGTTTTCTTTATTTTATAACTATTTCTCATGTGACAGTATAAATGATTTTTTCCCCTTTAATATCATTGTATTTATTTCTTATGTAAATTCGAACACTTAGGCAAGGTAAGAAACTATACATTGTATTCAATGGATGCACACTATATTTCAATTTAATTTTAAATAGATTTAGCCTTAACTTCAAAATTAAAGAAACACTTTATGTATTCATTATTAATCTAATTCTTCAAAAAATATTAATTTTAATATTTACTCATTCAGGTTATATTATAATTGGAATATAGTTGTCTTCTTATTAAATTAGTCAGTAAGAACTGCATTTATAATGTACATAAGAAAATTATACCCCCCCCCCCCCAACCCTGCAGACAATTTTCATCTTCTGCATTGCTGTTGCAGACACTACCATAACTTTCTACTACTGGGTTAATCACACAATTACCTCAATTAAACAAAGCACTGAAAACTGACTGAAAAATTAAATATAAAAATGTGAAAATAATTGGCACAAAACAGCTGTAACACTTAAAATAATAATAATAATGGGAAAATACATTAAAAAAATATTCATAATTATATCTAATTTTTAAATATTTTTTTTTTACCCCTTCTCTTTCAATCTCAGCAAGTTGCAAAGAAGATCTCAATTCATACAAAGTGTCACCACCAAACATTGATGCAATAAATACTCCATCAGGTTTTAAAATATCCATTATCTGAAAATAGAATAAATAAATAGAAGAGGAAAATGTAATCAATATCAGTGTAATTACTTTAAATTCAACAGATAAAAATTACAAAAAAAAAAAAAAAAAAAAAAAAAAAAAACAGGATTTTATGGTTTATGGAACACCACAAATAAAATTAGAAGGGAAATAATGCATACAGCAATAATTTTTTAATGTAGAAAATTAGGATCACAATCCGTTTATTTAGTCTACATGTGCATATCACTCCAATCTGAGCCTAGATTTTTTTGTTTATAATTAAAAAAATAATTAAGATATTTGAATGAAATTTGCTTCAAACTTGCCTTTATTTGTGTAAAATGCAACAGTATCATGCAGAGTGGAAGAATTGGTCACAATCTTCATTCAAACAGAACTTAACTAAAAGTGACATACTTCAGAATATATCAGAATTGTATGATGTCACTGACCAAAATAGTACTTCCAGCATTTTTCTTAATGTCATTGCATTTGACATAAATCTATGTAAACATACTGAAACTTTCCTTAAAATCTTTATTTTTAAAATTACAAAGAAAAATCCAAATTTAGTTTGGAGTAAGACACTCTGTATTTTTATATGAATAAACAGATTAAGACTCTAGTTTCTTGTTCAAAACTTGCTTGCGGTATTTTCTCTCAAAATTTTTACACCGAGTTCTAGGACACTTTCTAGATACAAAAATAAATAGTAATCCCAATGATTAAATGCAAGAAATCAGTTTCAGACTTACTTGCTGGAAAGTGCTTGGTAAGTCATTTATCCAATGGAAGCTAAAGAAATAATAATAATAAATTGCAATTTAAATATTCAATATATTAAATGTAATGAATTAAAAAATATATATTTTTTACCTTAAATTACTAATAACTAGTTCTACAGAATTGTGAGCGAAAGGCATAAATTCTTCATCAACAATCATTTTGCATGTTAATATTTCTTTAGAGGTTTCTGTTTTTTCCTGGAATCCAATAATAACATTTTCTTTAACATTTGAGTTTCAAATACATTTGGATTTTATATTTTAAAATATGGTTTAGATGTAAATTAACAAATAAAAAATATTTTCGTAAAATCTGGTACAGTTGAACCTTGTTAACATGAACCTCAAGGGGAATCAAAATTTAGTTCATGTTAACAGTAATTCATGTTATCAATATCAATTCTTTGTGATCGTTTTTATAGGGGACCGTGAAAACAATTCATGTTAAAAGTAATTCAGGTTAAGAGTGTTCATGTTAACAAGGTTTGACTATATATATCTATATTAATAAAATAACAAATCACTCTGTCTGTGTGTGTGTGTCTGCGATAGTTAACGAAAACTACGGCACGTACGAAGCTCAAAAATTTTTCTGAGAGTAGCTCAATATCTCTCCTGATGCACCTGACGCTCAGAATTTCAAAATTCTATTTATTAACTGAGTGATTAATTAAATTCCAAACCTCACTCTCATAAAAAATCACTTTTTTTAAGCTTTTTCTTTTTCATTCTCTTATGGTTGGTTGGTTGCATAAAATTTTTGCAGAAATAATTTAAAAAACTGGGACTGACCTTTAAAATTCATAGACTTCCAAACTGTCAGTTTAAATGAGGAATTTTTTTATTACAGCTGCTGTATGCCATGGAGGAAAAAGATAGGTGGTGGCGAAGTAAATGGAAAAAAAGGTTTGCAATATGAAACCATTTATCGCTGAAATTTTAATGTCTCAAAATAAAGCACGAGGAAGGAATTTTGTATTGATAAGACGGATTGGAAGAAATGAATTACAACTGAAGCATATTTTACGAAGAAATAGTAATTTTTTAAATGGTTTTTTCTATTATATTATTTATTAAAATAAATATTTGCTTTTAAAATAATTGAAACTGGAAAATTAAAAATAATTAAATGTCAAAACAAAATAAATAAAATATTGAAAACATATGATTTGAAGTAAAAAATTGTATTACTAAAAGTTTTCTCTTTTTTTTTTCAGAAATTTTAATACTTTATAACGTAGATGAAAAATGTTTATGATTTAACAACATATTAATAATTCCATGTCAATATATAAAATATAGTGATGAAAAGATTCTTTTAAAAGTCATGCATGAACACTTAAATAATAATATTAATCTAAAATCCAGATTTCAGAGTGCAGATGATTTTAAGACATTAACGAAAGAATGTAGATTTTTCAAGCAAAGTCTTAAATGATGCTTCTATATTGATATTTCAAAGTCATATGATAAAAATAATCAAATAATTCTTGCCTATGATTGATCTAATTGTATTTTTCATGCATTCTGATCGTGTATTACAGGCAATAAAGGCACAAAACGTTATTTTTTTAAACGAAATTTTAGTCATCTATTCAATAACAGTTTAAAAGGTAAAAAACAAAGACAAAGAAATACTGGTTTAAACCAGTTTGAATTGATCGGAGTTTCAAAGGACATGGTTTTGTTGGTGCTTATTTGGACTTAATGTAGCAGATTTTAGAGTTACATTTTTTTGCGTCACCCCAAGACATTATACTGCCACTCTATTAATTTCTTTTTACTATATGGTTTTACGCATATTTTGGCATTTCGAACATTAGAATGTATGAGTCATTAGCTGTGTTGCTGTAAAAAACATTACACAACACTTTTCTATGAGTTTATTTTTTTAATCATTGATTAAATTTAAATATGTTCTATTCAATTTAAAATTGTAATATGGCTTTAATTTGTTTTTAAAACAAAAATTAAATAGCTGTTTGCCGTACAATTTTTTGTATCCACAAACAATTCATTCACCATAATAAATTATCAAATAGCAAAGTAAATTATCTATCAGAAATAGCCATAAAAAGAATAGTAGCGAAACTGATTATAACCTTAATGATTAGACTAATTTAAACATAACCCGATCCCAACCAGAAAAAAAACAGACCACACTCCGATCCGTGATACACAAAATTTCCGTGAGTATAAACCCGACCCTGACCTAAAAATTCTGTTTGGAAAAAACTATAGACTGACCCGAACCAAATCTGAATCCCACAAAAATGTTTAAGTGAAGCATAACCCGATTCAAACAAGATAAAATAATTTCCGTGAGTATGAAACCTGACCCGAACCTAAATATTTTCTTGAAAAAAACCCCGAAATATGACTCGAACGAAATCTGAAACCGATAAAAATATTCCAGAGAACTATACCCGATCCCAGCAAGACAAATAATACTTTCCATGGTCATAAACCCGACTAAAACCTAAAAAACTCCGTTTGAAAAATCCTGAACTTTGACCCAAACCACATCTAAATCTGACCAAAGTATTCGAAAGAACTGTAACCGGATTCGAGTACACAAAATAATTTCCGTGGACATGAACCCGATACGAACCTAAAACTCCCATTCAAAAAATACCTGAAATTTGAATCGAACCAAATCTGAATCTGACAAAACTATTTCAAAGAAAGGCAACCGGATCCAAACAAGACAAAATATTTCCATGGACATGAACACAATCGAACCCAAAAAAATTCTTTGAAAAAATCGCGAACTGAACGAAATCTGAACTTGGCAAAAATATTCCAGTGCGGACATATCCTTATTCGAACAAGACAGAATTATTTCCGTGAACATGCAAGAAGACCCGAACCCAACAGTTATATTTGAAGAAAAACCCGAAATCTGAATTGAACCAAATCTGGACCTGACAAAAATATTCCAAAGAACTATAACCCGATCCAAGCAAGACGAAATAATTTCTATGGACATAAACCCAACTCGAACCTAAAAAATTCGATTTGAAAAAAACTGAAATTTGACCCAAACCACATCTAAATTCGACCAAAATATTCGAAAGAATCATAATTGGATTCGAGTACGACAAAATAATTTCCGTGGACATGAACGGGATCCGAACCTAAAAATTCTATTTGAAAAAATACCTGAAATTTGAATCGAACCAAATCAGAACCTGATAAAAAATATTCCAAAGAATCGTAACCGGATCTGAATAAGACAAAAAATTTCCATTCACATGAACCGAATCTGAACCTAAAAAATTTCTTTGAAAAAAATCACGAAATCTGAACTTAACCAAATCTGAACTTGAAAAAAATATTCCAGTGAAGCATGTTCTTATTCGAACAAGGCAGCATAATTTCTGTGAACACGCAAGAAAAACCGAACCCAAAAATTCAATTTGAAGAAAAAGCCAAAATCTGAATTGAAACAAATCTGTTTCCGACAAAAATATTTCAAAGAACCATAACTGTATCCGAGCAAGGCAAAATAATTTCCATGGGCATGAATACAACCCGAACATTAAAACTCAATATAAAAAAAAAAAAAAACCTAAAATCTGAACCGAATGAAATCTGAACCCGACAAAAATGTTCTAATGAATCATAACCAGATCCGAACAAGACAAAATAATTTCCATGGACATGAAACCAATACATGGTTGGTAACATTTAGGTTGCAATTACATTACGGTAAGTCTTTGATTATGTTTAATTTCCCGTTAGATTACAGTTAGGTCACAGTTAAGTTAAAGTTAGGTTAAAGTTAAATTGCATTTATGTTATGGTTAGAATAAGGATATGTTACAATAAAGTGAAGGCTAGGTTACATTTATGTTATATTTAATTTATGGTAAGGTACTGTTAAGTCAAAGTTAGGTTACAGGCAGGGACATTGCTAAGACTTTTTATTGGTGGGGGAGAAGACCTTAAATTGCCAAGTCAAATTTTCATATTTGCCAACTCGTTTTATAATTTTGCCAAATAACCACACTTAGAAAATGTAATACAGTTCTTTCTTGTAAAAAGTTTAATAATATTTCCAATTAGAGTTGTAACTTTTGCAAATTCTATCAAAAATAGAAAATGTACTACAATTTTTATTAAAATTTTCATTAAATTTGCCAAGTGTAACAACATTTGCGAATGTTTGGGGGGGGGAGGCTCCCCCCTGTCCCCCCCCCCCCCCTTAGCGAGGCCCCTGGTTACAGGCAGGTTATGGTTACGATACAAAAGTTTACGGATACGAATTTATCCATAGAGTGAACATTATGCATGATTTGATTAAAAATAACACTTACTTTTGTTAAATGGCTCTAAAATTATAATACTACGTACCAACATTTTAGCTACCAGCGAGTATCGATTTCATTCATGGTATAGTCGGATTTAAGAGTGGTATAATTAGTTTGAAATTCAAAATATTTCACTGGGGATTTCTATGTGAAAAGAAAATAATTAGTTACATGACTTAGCAGTGATTTTTGATAAATATCAACACTTTAACACAAAAATAATGCAGTCGTTGGATACATATTCCCTCCCGCGTTTCTCATCGCTCATTTTGAGTATTTTTAGAGCTTAACATTAGCTGTTTTTTAAACCGATCACAGTCACACAGTTAAACACAGTTTAAACACAGTCAGTGGCCACGTATTTCAGACATGTATTTCAGATGTAAACATTTCTGCATGTTTCGAGTTAATGATAAAATCATACAAATTTCAAGTTCGTTTAATATTGTTAATACGGACCCGGGCAACGCCGGGCAGGTCAGCTAGTGTATAGATATAATTGCAGATTACAGTTTTCAGAAAGTTTTAAGAGCATATTCACCAAATTATGCACAGCTCTATTTTTGTAGAAACTTTCATGAGATATATTAAAAAAGAACATTGAAAAGTATAACAATTAGTATTTTTCAGGTAAAGTAATAATGGATACTATTATTTTGTAAATAATAACATTTTTATTAATGTAGAAGTACCAGTTTTTATGATTGCCTTTTCCCATAACTTATAATTTTTTTATTTTTATAGTTTACATATACCATGCACCTGTAAATTTTAATCAAATTTCTTCTATCAAATGTGCACATTATATGCTGAAATATATGGTATTTATATATTCCTTTCCTAATTTTAGTAATTTTCCCATTGTTTAATATTTAAAATTTATTTTCCCCTTTACATTTTTTAAAATTTAAATTTAAATTACCTTTATTTTAATATATATATATCTTGTAACATTTAAATAATAAACTCTATATTCCTTTCTCAAATTTAGTAATTTTCTCGTAATTAGAATTTTTTAATTTAAATTTAAATTACCTTTATTTTAATATATACATATATATATATCGTAACATTTAAATAACAAACTTTGTATTCCTTCCACAATTTTAGTAATTTTCCCATAGTTTAACATTCAAAATTTATTTTCCCCTTTTCCAATTTTTTTACTTTTTTCTATCTTTACAAGAAGAAAGTATTGGATTCATGAAAATTTTCGACTTCCGGTTTTCGACGGATTTATATGTTTTAGGAGGTCCTGGACACGTTTTGACTATTTTTAGAAAATGTCTGTTTGTGAGTCTGTCCGTCCGTCTATGAGTCTGTCTGTCTATATGTGACAAAAAAATTGTGGGCGCTCTATCTCAAGAACTAATGCTCGAAATTTAATAAAATTTTATATTCAGTTAGACCTTAATATGAATTAGTGCCTATTGATTTTTGGTGAAAATTGGCCTGCAGGTGGCGCTGCTATACTACTTTTTCATGATTTTCAAGATTGCTATATCTCAAGAGCTAATGCACAGAATTTCACCAAACTTTAGATTCTGTGACCACTTGATATACATAGACGCTGATTAAGTTTTGGTGTAAATTGGCCAGCAGGTGGCGCTGCTATGCCACGTTTTTCATGATTTTCATGATAGATATATCTCAAGAACTAATGCACAGAACTTCAACAAAATTCAGATTCCGCGATACCTTGAGATACATAGCTGCTGATAAGGTTTTGGTGTGAACTGCCCTATAGGTGGCGCTACTATGCTACATTTTGCCCGATTTTTGCGATAGCTATATCTGAAGAACTAATGCAGAGAACTTCATCAAATTTTAGTTTCTTTTACACTAGAATATATACACTATAATTAGACGCTGATTACATTTTGGTATTAACCTTGCAACAGGTGGTGCAGCTATGCTGCATTTTGCACGATTTTTGCGATAGCTATATCTCAACAACCAATGCACAGAATTTCATCAAACTTCAGATTTTGTTACAAATTGACATATAACATAATTACACGATGATTACCTTTTGTTATAAATCCTTCAACTGATGGTGCTGCTTGCTATATTTTACACGTTTTTTTTAAACTAGCTATATCTCAAGAACTAATGCACTGAATTTCATCAAACTTCAGATTCTTTTACACCATAACATAATTAGATGCTTTTTTGCGCTTTGGCATAAATTGTCCAAGATATGGTGTTGCTGTGCTACATTTTGTAAATTTTCTGTTATAACTATATCTCAAGAACTAATGGACGAAATTCCATCAAATTTCAGATTCTGTTAGGTCTTGACATCAATAGATGCTTATTAGGTTTTAGTATAAATTACCCAACATGAAGCACTACTAAGCTCATTTTCTCAGAATATTAATTAAATTTTGCGTTTTAGGCTTTTCGGATACCAGAATCTCATTAGGCTAGGTCAAATGTTCGAGGAAATTCGATAGTGGGTAACTTTCGAATCATCACATTTTTTTTTTTTTTTTTTTTTAAATATTAAAATGTATTTATGAGATAGAAGAAAGTTTTGGGATTGACACATCCAACTAGTTTAATTTTAATATTAATTCATTTATTTTATTATATACATATTTATAACAGCATTTATGAATTTTCATACTAGACTTTAGATTGCATAATCCACTACTTTACTGTAAATTTTGCACTCTATCACAAAATTTTAATAATATTTAATTAATGATTTAGATATTATAATTAGAGATCAATTGAAAATTCAGTTTTGTTTTCGGCTGAAAATTAGAGTTTTGCAAAAATTTGTTTTTGATGAAAATTTGGCCAGACTGAAACTGTTTGTATATTCCAAAAATATCTTTTGTTCTTTTGGGAATTTTTTAGATTATTCATTTATTTGAACTGTATCAGCTTAAATGAAACACTCGCTGTTTATTACTATGATCTTCACTGCAGGGGTGCAAAATATGTCTGATCCGACTGTTGTGTTTACTTTAGTGGGTGAGAAGAAGAGATGGGAGGAGAAACACTTGTTTATTTTGTTTTCTACCCACAATAAGGCCAAAGTGATCGTGAAAGTGACTAATACATTGTGAAGAATGGAGGCCGGCAAACGACCCAAACATGACCATCATTGCTTCATTTAAAATAATAGAGAAATCTTTATCGATGATGATAAAAATCAAGCACAAAATTATAAAATATAAAATTGAAAAAGTAAAAGTTACCTGTAAAGTCCTTGGCTTTTGAAGAACAATTAATCCAGACTCATGCACAGGAATTAAAACGTAGACAGATTTTTGAAGATGAATATTTTTATTTCATGAAAACTTATTTATTTTTCACGACTATAAATATTTCTTCACAGATAGGTATTTCTTTGCACTCGTACATATTAATCATGTACTCTATAGAAACAATTTCACAACAGATGATAATTATAAAATTGATATCTTCTAAAAACAACATTCTCTTTCATAACACATTTTATATGTCTTGACAGTATGAATTAGAAAAATTTCTCATGATATGACAAAAAAAGATAATATTATTTTTCTTTCTAAACATCAATCAACGATACGTACTTTTAAATATATTTATATCAGACGAAAATTTTTATAGAGATGTACAATATTTTCCTTTGGAACGCCCCGTGATATTTCAAAATTTATATATAATGTTGGGCCAAATAATGATATAATGAAATAATTACTTTAGGAATGAAAAAACTCATGTCGTGGATGAGAATGTCGACCTCCGCATGTTTCCTTCAGAGGGGTAAGAAAAAAAAAACACAAAGTAGAGATATTTGATGAACAAGATATGGAGAAAAATGATGATATAATCTTACGTAA
Organism: Maratus speculifer; assembly: GCA_964019185.1. Taxonomy (NCBI): domain Eukaryota; kingdom Metazoa; phylum Arthropoda; class Arachnida; order Araneae; family Salticidae; genus Maratus; species Maratus speculifer. The sequence continues at coordinate 173,804,150 of OZ025295.1, forward strand.
CATCTGTAACCAGGAAGAAGTAACACTCAGAATCATTTCTGGATGCATAGGAATGATGTCTTGCTACTCGCCGCCTTAAAAAATCAATTTTTCGAACACTCCTGGGGTGGACATCTTTAAGAATCAACACCTGTTCCATCTAACTGTATCGGGGAGCACCCTTTGCCCCGGAATTCCACTAAAAATCTCAGATCAACCAGCCGCATCCATTACGGCAGGAGTCTAACAGCGCAACTGCTTCGTGGGCGAGAGACAGGAGGGAAAAGAACTAGGGTTACTATAAATCCGAAAGGCGCCAAATTGGCAGCGAGCGAAAGAGGGGGGCGATGAAGAAATAAGCCAAGTTACGATGCAAAGAATGGATAAATATGAATTTAATACGAACAGAATTGATAAACACGTAAAGAAGGGAGGCCAAAGCAGGTGGCCATGCACTCAATGGCTTAAAATACGTCACCTGCGGAAACTAATTTGATAGGCTAAGGGGGGTGTCCGAATAAACGGAAGTTCCACCCATAGAACAAGCCAGAATGTTCTCGAAGGATCTCCAAACCGGAAGGAATGACTTCGAACAGGATTTTACCGGCTTGGAACATTCGAAAGCTAAGTAAGAAAGAAAACATTACAGGCGACGAAAAGAAAAGAAACGAAATCGAAATAAAATTTAAATTGAGAACATTAATAAAAAGGAGGTAATAAGAAATAAAATGGCTAATAAAAATGAATTAAACAAAACATATGGGGGGGGGGTTATCGAGTAACCACCACATATTACCCAGGGTCCCCCAAAAGAAAATATTGGTGAGATGACAAAAAAATGAACAATTTTTTCATCGAGACAATATTTTCTGACATATGTACAAATATACTAAATAATTACACAAAATAAATGTATCAGAAATATTTATAGGAATATGAATAACTGTTTTACATGCTGTTCAAATAATAAAAAAAATATTTATTGTTATAATAGTAATCCTTATATGTTAACATGGAAGGTATACAAAATTTTCTTCCAGAAGTATCTATCATATATAAAAAAAAAAAATTTAAAGTCTATGTCTATGTGCAAAACAACAGTCCTTAAGTTTGACGAATCTCTTGTTAGGCTGTGCAAAATGCACTAGAATGCTTTAGCATATGTCAAAATATTGGATTATACAATAATATGTATATTAATATTCTTAGTTGTCAACAAAATGAAACATACTGTAACTGTATATGAATCATACAATAACTATATATAAAATATATGGTTTCAAATAACACATGATAAATTGAATGAATTTGTAAGTTGACAATTGAACAAAAAAAAATATATATATATAAATGGTGCAGAGAGATTAGTTAGGCTCTCATAAAAAAATTTACTTATATCACCACATAGCCTTTTAAACTTTCAATACATCTTAAATGAATATCCTTAGCATTATTCAATAACACATTTTCACAGAAAATAAAATAATAAGTTGCAAAAGAATGGCATATGTTAGATTGGTAGCAAAAGTATAATGTTATATTTCAATAAAAATATCTTCAAAATGAATATAACAATTTTCACAGAGAGAATCTTTACACTCTCATAAAGGAATATTCTTGAACACTTTCAAAATAAATTGACAATAAATTGCATAAATACCTTTAATACTATACTTCATTCAAAATAAACATAAAACATAAGATGTTTAATATTCTGAAAAAGGAAGAAATTTATATGAATATGTCAACCTACAAACAAAAATCAATTATGTCAAAATTTCTATATAGAAGATATCTAGAACATATTTACTTGTAATTTTCAAACATTTTTAAAAAAAAATTAAGTAAGTGATCACTTTTGCATTTGTCATATATCAAGTATTTGCTTTATATAAATATATATAATGACTCAATCAACATCTTTGGATCCAAAGTATAAACACTCAAAAGTATACAAAAAAAAATATTATATACTACTTATGGTGAGTCATTCACTTTCTATATTTCACCAAGAAGAGAAGAAATATTAGTATATATAAGTTTATCATGCACTTTCTTTTCTTTTTTTTTTTTTTTATCAAAAGAGGTTAAATGTTAAAACATGCATGCATTGTAAAGAGAAGACACAATAGGGAAAATAATTTGATGAGTACTCATCTTTATGTTTACCTTATATCAATTACAATTTCACCTTTCATATTAGAATACACATTTGTCAAAAATAACTTTAAATAATGACATAATATTATAACGAGAATATAAAAAAGACAAATTCTTTCTCAATTTCAGCACCAACTATTGTAATTAAAGACTTTATAAGATATAAAAGTATGGCATACATGAGATTATATATCTATTGTAATAATTATGAGTTAGAGATAAATGCATTAAATAATAAAACTATTGAAAACCATACATACATCAAGAGGATGACTGTTGTATCAGGGAGAAGAAGACTTAAATAATGAAGAAAAAAAAATAATAACAGCTGCCTGCAGCTTGGAGAAAAGAAAAAAAAATACATAGTGACTCTTCTTACTGAAATATCAGTCTGGCTAGCATCGACTGATTATACTACAAAGCAATAGTCATCCTGAAAAAGGAAAAAGAAGGTTAGTTTATTTCTTATACAGTTTATGATTGCGAGGGCGAAGATCATAATTTTTATATTGAGTAGACTTGTTTTTAACACCAGTATGAGTGCTATCAGGAGGAGCTTGTGACAGTACTGATTTACTGGAACAAGAAGATGTTTGTTGTGACTTAGAAGAAGAAAGAATTTGAGGAGATGTGTTACATGCAGCATCATGATTTGAAACTTGGGTAGGAGAGTGTTGTCTCACAGGAGTGGAAGATGCATTATCAACAGCTGATTGATCATGTGATGCATTTTTAGAAGAAACTGAAGGATGTTGCAGTGCTTCATTTCTCTTTTGAAGCTTCAAGATTCGATTAGTGTGAATCAACATAGGGGAAGCATGACTATTATTGGAATCTTGAATTTGAATGAGCACAGGAGAAATTATTTTCTTCACCACATATGGGCCTTGTATTTTTTTGTTAAACACAGTGGGAAATTTTACGTAAACAATGTCATTAACATTGATGTTGGAAAACTTTAATTTTTCTCTGGATTTTTGGTACACCTTTTGTCTAGACGATTCATTATTCTTGTAAGCTTGATAGTATATTTTTTCAATAACATCCATCAATTTATGAATTTCATATGCAGTATTGAGAATTTTCCATGAAACTTGAGTTTTATAATTGGAATAAATGTCGTTTATTTCTCTTCCAAAATGAAGAAGATTTGGAGTGAATTTTGTGGCTGGATGAGGTGTAGCATTATATATGGATTGGTGAATTTTTAGAGCAGTTGGTATATCACATCCTTGTGAAGCCATTGTATTCACAGACGATTTTATTTGAGAATTGACTCGTTCACTTAATCCGTTGGCCTGGGGATGGGCTACAGAACTGTGTTCTAATTTAATGCCAAGCTTTTTATTAAAGAAAGAAAACATGTCACTAGTAAATTGAGAGCCATGATCAGTGAGCGTTAATTCAGGTTTTCCATGAGTGGAAATGTAATGTAATAAAGCTTTTGTAACAGACTCAGCGCTGATATTATTCAAGGCATATAATTCTAAATGACGAGAAAAATGGTCTATCATGGTCAACACATATTGACGATTTCTCAATGGGCCGAGTAAATCCATAGAGACTTTTTGATTGGGAGCAGTTGGGAGTGGTGCAGGTAAGTAAGGAGCAGTATTTTTTTTATGATTTTTGTTTACTAAACAAATTTCACAAGAGTTGACATAATTAATGGTATCTGAAACAAGGGTTTTCCAGGTAAATCTTTTCTTTAAATTAACAATGGTTTTATGAATTCCAGTATGAGTAATATGAGCAATTCTTAAGGCTTTTGCTCTAAGTGACACAGGTAAAACAGCTTTGTGTAGCTCGATATCTTCTGAAGAGAAATGACCATTATAGCAAAGTAACTCATTACTTGGATTAATATAGTAGCCATTTAAACTTTTAGATTTCTTATTATTTTTAAGATCTTCATAAATTTGCTTAATTTTTGGGTCTTTTTGTTGTTCAGAGAAGATGGTGTGATCAAGAATTTCTAATAATGGATCTTGGTTATTATCATTATTAGGAGGTGAAGAATCACTCTGAAGATGACATGTGTGGTGTATTTTGTCAACTAAACCACATGGAAAGTGAGGAATGTCATTATGTAAATCATTTTGATTATCAACAATAGGTAAAGGTTCTTGTGAAGAAATAAGATCTGGATTATTATTGAGATCTTCAGTAGGAATGTGAGGAGTTCTACTCAGAAAATCTGCTAACACATTCTCTTTGCCTGGTACATGCTGGAATGTGTACGAATATTCTGACAGTTCTAACATCCATCGAGTAGTAATATCAGCAGGTGATGTAGCTTTTTTATAATTATTAAGTGGCTTTGCATCAGACAATAGAATAAAGGGTCGACCAAAAATATAGTATTTAAAAGCAGTTATGCCTTTGTAAATGGCATAAAGTTCCAGTTTGATGGCAGGGTAGTGTCTTTCTGATTGAGATAGAGTTTTGGAATAATAGGAGATGGGTTTTAGTTCACCATCAAATTTTTGCATAAGAACAGCTGAAATTGCTGTCTTTGATGCATCTGTATTAACATAGAACGTTTCATTCCAGTTTGGGAGATTGAGCATAGGTTTATGGAAGAAAATGTCTTGTAATTTTTTAAATGCATTTTCTTGTTCAGATTTCCAAGAAAACTTATTTTTAGGTTTGGTGACTTCAATGAGAGGAGTAATCAATTTAGCAAAATTTGGAATAATTGACCTATAAAATGAACACAAACCTATAAAACTCTTTGTTTGCCTCTTGGTTTTAGGCGTTGGAAAAGAAGTGATTTTTAAAATGTTACTCGTAATAGGAAGAATTTTATGATCTGTGAGTTGGAAACCCAAGAAGTTAATACTTGTTTGCATAAATGCACATTTTTCAGGAGACAGAGTAATGTTATTAGCAATGAGAGTGTCTAATAGCTTTGTGAGCTTCATGGACATTTCTTCAAATGAATTAGCACCCACTACAATATCGTCTTGATATGCATAACAGGAATCAATTTGAGATAATTGAATAACAGAGTCGATTAATTGTTGGAAAGTGCTGGCGGCCGTCTTCAGGCCAAATACTAAACGTAAATAGGTAAAGATTCCCCATGGAGTAGTAAAACTAAGTTTATCTTGCATATCTTTAGGTACAGCAATCTGCCAATATGCAGAGGGTAAGTCAAGAGTGGTATAATATTTAAATTTTGACAACTGCACCAATAGATTTTGAATTCTAGGAAGAGGATATGAAGATGGAATTATTATGGAGTTTAACAATCTTAAATCCAGAGCCAAACGATACTTTTGAGGCTTAGACATATCTGTTCTCTTCTTTTTAACAAGAAGCATGGGACACGCCCAAGATGAATTTGATCTCTCAATAATGCCAGCGTTTAACATTTGATTAATCTGGTCAAGCGCTTCTTGCTCGAGTGCTTGTGGCACGGGAAAAGGTAAGGTTTTTACTGGATGAGAATTTAGCATTGTAAATTGAGGATTGACCAGGTCCGTATGACCTAAAGTGTCAAGAGATTTTGAAAAAGCTAAAGCTTTACTACATAATAATTTGGTCAAAGATTCCTTTTCATAAGGAGGTAAATGTTTAAGATCAAAGTCATTTGGAGACAGTTCTTGAATTCGTTTTCTTTTAATCTCTTCAGATGGTAAAATTAAATTACAATAATCGTTCTCAAAATCCAAATCAAAAGAGTATTCCTCAATATCTTTCTCATCTACATTGATACATTCGCCAATAATTGAATTTTTATTTAAATGAATATCCAGCTTTGATATATTCTGACATACAACCAAAAATAAATCATTTTGAATTGAAGATTTTGAGTGCAATGATTGATGTAACACAAGACCTTTATTTTTTAAATTGGGTTTGAAAACAAAATATTCAGATGGAGGATTGAGATACTTAACATGTAAATAAATAAACGAATTGGGAGGAATTAATTCTCTATTGAGTAATTGTACCATATTGGAATTCACCAAAATTTTATTACCAATATTTAAATGGGTTTGCTTTTCACCAACATAACTAAGCTCATTAGTATTTTCAGATGAGAAATTCTTGCCAGGTATATTATCATTAGTAGATACATAATTTACCACATTACCATAATCAGTTGGAAAATAATAAGTAAAATTACCATCAATATAAGGATTATGAAAATTCATAGCAGAATGAGCCATATTATTTGTAAACAAACCATTATTTTGAACATTATAATTATAAGGATAGGTTGTATAATTGTTGACTAATTGTAAATTTGTGTCATCATAATTTGCACATATATTATCAGAATAAATACCATTACTTAGATTATTTGACATAGAATCTTCATAACAAGGCATTTTGTGTGCATCGAGAGAATATGGTGCAATTGAATTCACATAATTATATTCAGAATTCATAAAATAGCAAGTAGGAGATTCATTATAACTTTGAAAAGGAATATGTTTATCTTTAATTAAAATAGACTTAAAGCTGGGTGATATGGTAATAGAATGTTTGTTGATAAACTCAAATCCAAGTATGGCTTGAAAATGAACATTTTGTATCTTTGTAAGGTAAAAAACATGATGAAAAAAAAATTTATCAATTTTAAATGCTATTTCTATGCATCCTTTGAAGAAAACCTTAGAATTTATGGTAGACACCGATACATTCCTGGATAAAAATTTGTAATGAAGCCTGGATTTAATGCTATTAAAGCATTCTTCATCCAAGAGAGACAAACTTGATCCCGTATCAATTAACGTTGAAATTTCATTATGTTGAATGTTTATGAGTATGCATGGAAGAACATATGAATTATTAAATGAGCTGCAGATGACATGTCTTTCTTGTACATCATCATCAATTTCAAGATTTTGTTTAGATGTCAAAGAATTATGTGAACAGGAAGATTTGTTAAATTTAGATGTCATAGGAGAAGTTTGGACAGCTGTGGATGACACTAAAGTAATTGAAGAGCGTTTGTCAAATTGTTGATGTTTGTTGTTGTTGTCAAAGTGTACTGACCCTGAATGAGAATTACGGGAGAGAAGGCGGTCAGTAGAACCAGTCTCCCTTATCTGTTTAAATGATAAACATTGTTGTTATTTTCAGAAGAAGAGGTGTGGCTTTTCCTTCTGTGAGGGTGAGACGAAATTTGAGTTGAAGAGTTTTGGTTAGACGAATTAATAATATTTTTAAATTTGTAACATGTATCCATACGATGATTGAATTTCCCACAGAAAGCACACTGTACAACATCTCGTCTGTGATAAAAGGATGTAGAATTTTTTTTTTGAGAATATTTGTCAAAGGTGGGTTGATAAGGACGTTTCCGGTAAAAATTACGTTGATGAAAATTATTGTTTCGTTTATTTGTAGCCTCTTGTCTCGGAGGAGAAGGCGAAAATGTTCTAGCTTTTCTTTTGAAATTACGAGAAGCATGAGAATTGTCCTTTTGAGTTTGTAAAGGAGAGTAGTTGGCTTGAGAATTGTGATAAACTTTATCCTTCGTATGCTTTATAGGGGTTTTATGAAGAACATTATTAGAATTATCGTGGACTTTTTCAGAATCCAAACAATAGGCTTGATTAAAATTCTCATAAGATTTTTTTAGGGGGAGAGTCATAAATGTCTTGAAGAAAATTTGCTCGTTCAAGAGCTAACTCGAAAGATGTAATATTTTCTTCTAAAATTTTGCGTTTAATTTGTTTAGGCAAAGCCTCAAGAAAATGAGTGAACTTTAATGAATTGAGAGCAGAAAGATCCAATTTTGGGTAAGCAAGTCGAAGTTGTTTATCCAACCGAAAAGCAAAATTTTTAACCGATTCATTTGAATCTAAGGTCAAGTTTTGTAAGGATTTTAGAGAAACAGATTTTTTTGTGGGTAAGAAATAGTCTATAAATGCTTTTCGAATTTCATTAAAGTTAGAGTTCTTGAACTGAGACTGAGTTTCAAGAAAGAAGAGTAAGGCAGTGCCTTCAAGTTTTGATTTAAAGAGAACAAAAAGTTCCTTGTCTGTAAAGTTATTTAGTTCTTGTATGTCAGATAATTGATCGAAGAAGAATTCTACAGTCTGAGGGTTACCGTCGAAGGGTTGGATTGCAATATTTAATTTTGCCTTGGGTGGCATGATGAAGAGAGACACAAAAATTAATCTAAGAGCTCAATATATGACATGATAAATTTGGTTATTGGCTGGTCTTGTGATGAATAATATATATATAAATTGACCCGTTATTTAAAATATTGATGACTTTCATATACGTCATAAACCATTTTTATATGTTAAAAAAAAAGGAAGAAAACGTATACTAACATATTAGTATGATATGAAGAATATAAGACCCAAAAATTTTATGTAAAAATATATATATATAATATGGCTCAAAACATATATTATTAGATGTATGACAAGAAAAATAATTTATCTTAGCATGAACAATAATTTTTACTAGCACCTCCGTTAAATAATGTATATATATTAGTTGCAAATTATACCAAGGCAAGAAAAATATATGGATAAATTATGTTATATATATGATGCACTGCTCCAGAAAACAAAAATATTATTTCAGTATAGAATCAATATATATTACAATTAATTACTGCACCACTCTCAATAACATATAATTATAAAATATTAATCATTGCATGAAGAAATAATTTTAATAATGAAGATATAACTGAAGATAATGACGACAATATATATATATATATAAGGAAAATACGATGGTAGCAAAGGAAAAAAAACGGATGGTCATGGAATGTTGGACACGCTTTGGTCAGTGCACCAAAGAAAAATAAGAAATGTTGTGTTTACTTTAGTGGGTGAGAAGAAGAGATGGGAGGAGAAACACTTGTTTATTTTGTTTTCTACCCACAATAAGGCCAAAGTGATCGTGAAAGTGACTAATACATTGTGAAGAATGGAGGCCGGCAAACGACCCAAACATGACCATCATTGCTTCATTTAAAATAATAGAGAAATCTTTATCGATGATGATAAAAATCAAGCACAAAATTATAAAATATAAAATTGAAAAAGTAAAAGTTACCTGTAAAGTCCTTGGCTTTTGAAGAACAATTAATCCAGACTCATGCACAGGAATTAAAACGTAGACAGATTTTTGAAGATGAATATTTTTATTTCATGAAAACTTATTTATTTTTCACGACTATAAATATTTCTTCACAGATAGGTATTTCTTTGCACTCGTACATATTAATCATGTACTCTATAGAAACAATTTCACAACAGATGATAATTATAAAATTGATATCTTCTAAAAACAACATTCTCTTTCATAACACATTTTATATGTCTTGACAGTATGAATTAGAAAAATTTCTCATGATATGACAAAAAAAGATAATATTATTTTTCTTTCTAAACATCAATCAACGATACGTACTTTTAAATATATTTATATCAGACGAAAATTTTTATAGAGATGTACAATATTTTCCTTTGGAACGCCCCGTGATATTTCAAAATTTATATATAATGTTGGGCCAAATAATGATATAATGAAATAATTACTTTAGGAATGAAAAAACTCATGTCGTGGATGAGAATGTCGACCTCCGCATGTTTCCTTCAGAGGGGTAAGAAAAAAAAAACACAAAGTAGAGATATTTGATGAACAAGATATGGAGAAAAATGATGATATAATCTTACGTAACATCTGTAACCAGGAAGAAGTAACACTCAGAATCATTTCTGGATGCATAGGAATGATGTCTTGCTACTCGCCGCCTTAAAAAATCAATTTTTCGAACACTCCTGGGGTGGACATCTTTAAGAATCAACACCTGTTCCATCTAACTGTATCGGGGAGCACCCTTTGCCCCGGAATTCCACTAAAAATCTCAGATCAACCAGCCGCATCCATTACGGCAGGAGTCTAACAGCGCAACTGCTTCGTGGGCGAGAGACAGGAGGGAAAAGAACTAGGGTTACTATAAATCCGAAAGGCGCCAAATTGGCAGCGAGCGAAAGAGGGGGGCGATGAAGAAATAAGCCAAGTTACAATGCAAAGAATGGATAAATATGAATTTAATACGAACAGAATTGATAAACACGTAAAGAAGGGAGGCCAAAGCAGGTGGCCATGCACTCAATGGCTTAAAATACGTCACCTGCGGAAACTAATTTGATAGGCTAAGGAGGGTGTCCGAATAAACGGAAGTTCCACCCATAGAACAAGCCAGAATGTTCTCGAAGGATCTCCAAACCGGAAGGAATGACTTCGAACAGGATTTTACCGGCTTGGAACATTCGAAAGCTAAGTAAGAAAGAAAACATTACAGGCGACGAAAAGAAAAGAAACGAAATCGAAATAAAATTTAAATTGAGAACATTAATAAAAAGGAGGTAATAAGAAATAAAATGGCTAATAAAAATGAATTAAACAAAACATATGGGGGGGTTATCGAGTAACCACCACACCGACGATCCAGGATTGGGGGAGAAATTTTGGCCATCTAGGGAGATTTTGCACAAGAATACAGTATGCTTCCTCAAATCTGCACAGCTTGGACCAGAGATTTTGCAGATTTTAGAATTTTGCAGATTTCTGGTCATGGGTTTGTTTACATTTTTAAAAAAGTAATTTGAATGTAATTAATTATGACATCAAAAGTATAATGAATGCTTACAATGTACTAAAATATTAAAATAAGTAATAAACTAAAATAATAAAATATTAGATAATTTTTAAAATTATTAAAATGTTAAAAGCAAAAGTGAAGTTCATAATCAATATTGTGTGATTAAATATTCATTATAAAGATGAAATATGTTTTTCCTAAATTATTCAATGAAACTTGCCTCATAAAGGTACATTACAAATTCACATCAGGATCATAAAAAAAAAAAAGCTCTATTTCAGGTTTAGCCAGACTTAACAACTAAAAAAGCTTGATTAATGCATAAATATATTTGGTAAGATTGTGATTGCCAATGATATCAGCAATATCTTGATTTTTTTCAGAAATGAATTTATTCTTTCTTCATGAAAAAACATGAATTCAATAACCTTAACAAAAATTACAAATTAAAAAATGTATGGAATTCATATAAAACTAAAAAAGTCAAATTTTGCACCTACATCTAAACTGAATATCAATAAATAAAAACTTTGTTAAATCACCATAAAGAGATAAATTAAACAGGACGTGTTTCGAGCTGCAAAATTACTGCTCGTCATCAGCTGATCCAAACACGTGTCACAATCAGTGATGACGAGCAGTAATTTTGCAGCTCGAAATGCGTCCTGTTTAATTTATCTCTTTATGGTGATTTAACAAAGTTTTTATTTATTGATATATATTTATCGCCAGTATTTTCGGTGTTTCTCAATATCTAAACTGAATGTTTCATTGTTTATATCCATAAATAATGTACAGATTTTAGAGAGTTGTAGATTTTAGGAGTGTGGATTTGAGGGAGTCTACTGTATATAATTGATTTTAATTTTAACAATGAATTACAGAATTACTCAAGGCAGAGAAATTCCCACTACAATTAAAAAGATCCGTATGGTGACCTTTACAAAATTGATCTCAGAATAATGTATACTTGTGCATATAATAGGAAAGTTTGGACAAAAAATCTACACCTACGAAAATACAGAATTTATGTAAGTCTATAACATATTGTAAAAATTTGGGGAAATTTTTATATAGATTCTGAGAAATGTGTAGAGTAAAAACATTTTCTACACCCCTGCTTCACTGTTTATAATTATCAGACATGACTGACTCAAGATGTGAAATCAAGTTATAAAACAAGAAATGCATATAAACTTTGAAGATGTTTTTTACATGCTCATTAAAAACTACAAACTTGACAGTAATATAAAACTTTTTGTTTGAAACCATAGAAGTGTTTTGAATACTTTTTCAGAAAATTCTAGTATATCAGATGATCATTTACAAAAATCATAATGGAAGATAAATCAAAGTATGTATGCCTAAAACATTTTTCTTAATTAGATGAAATTCATATAACTAAAATATCATTTTGTGCCATTTATGAATTAATTATATTTTATGGAAATAAACCAGCTTGGGTTACACATCTATATATTAAAACGAAAGCCCTATTTATTCAGCACACTCAAAGTGCTCTCTGCGCATGCGTGCTTGCGGAGATCCGACAACAGAACCAATGAGAGAAGAGATAGTTACTGTCTCTAAATGTTAGCGTGGTATGCCCGCGTTCGTTCGTAGCAGAGCCAATGGATACTGTTTGCTGAGTGACATATGTTTAAAATGTGCAATTAAATATATGTATGGATTTTTTATATTTTAGTATATTTTTAACATAGGATCAGAGTAATCTATTACAGCTTAAATTAGTCTTTTCAACAATATAACCTGGTAAGTGAGAACTTTTTTTTTAATGCAATGTAACATCGAGTCGATCGAGTTTATTTATTTTGATTTTGCCCGTTTTTATTGAAGGACATAATTTAACCGTTTTTTCTATTGCATAACACTTCTTATTTTGTTTTCAATCTTTTTTTTTTAAAAGTAATTCCTTATTGTGATCTTCATTTCTGTCATATGAAAAATACATTTCTATTCTGCCATGGGTACACTGAAGTAAAATATCCCCCTTACGATGTTTGCGAAAACTTTTCTCGGATAGTATTTTTTCGATCGATGCTTAATTTTATATTTCATAATATTATAATTTTATATTTCATAATATTATTTATTTTGATTTTGCCCGTTTTTATTGAAGGACATAATTTAACCGTTTTTTCTATTGCGTAACACTTCTTATTTTGTTTTCAATCTTTTTCTTTTTTCTAAAGTAATTCCTTATTGTGATCTTCATTTCTGTCATATGAAAATTTCATTTCTATTTTGCCTATAGCATTTACATTTGTTGCATTATCATTTTAAAAATTTATAAAAAATAACAAAAGACAAAACATTGTAAATTCTAAATTCGTATTACTCAACTAAATAAACATAGGTCTTGCAAAAATAAACAAAATAATAAGAGGTCAAAATAGATGCCTTATAAATAACTTACTTTTTTAAATCTGCAGCTACAAAATATATATATATATTTTTTTAATTTGGACATGCAAAAAACATTCTGAAATGTCTCAATCAATCACAAGATTTTTGTGGGGACTTCTACTGAATGATAATTTTTGTGGGGTTTTTACATAACTGAATGACTTTTTTTCCATGATTGATTAATGAATTTTATAATTTTTACCCCACATGACTAACTGTCGAACTGATTGACAAATTTTCTATTTTTCATGTGATGGATCGAGAAATTTTGTGATTTTTTTTTTTTTTCTGATGATCAAAGAAATGTTGCATCTTTTCTCCCTGTAATTAATGGAAGTTGTTTTTTGAAATTTGTTGTTTTTTTCTTGCAATCTTTTGATGTAATTTGCCGTTTTATTAAATTTATCCTTCTTTCGTGATTTTTTTTTTTTTTTTTTTTTTTTTGAGAAAATGTCGTTTTTTGTTATCTTTTTGAGAAATTTGTCTTTTTTTTGCTATTTTTTGCGAAATTTACATTTTTTTGCGATTACCTAGACAAAATTTCTGTGCTTTTGAGCTCTTAGACGAAATTTGCGTCTTTTATGATACCTGGACAGTTTTGAAGAAGTTTATCGTTTTTCTCGAGTTCTTTCGATGAAATTGTCGTTTTGTCATGATCTTTCAATGTAATTTTCCGTTTTATTGAAGATCTTTTTGCAAAATTTGTTTTTTTCTGCGAAATTACCTTTTTTGTGATTATTTGATGAAATTTGTTTTTTTTTTTTCAATCCTTTGATGAAATTTGCTGTTTATTCACAATCATTTGTCAAAATTTGTTGTTTTCTCACAATATTTTGAATTTTTTTTTCACAATATGTTTAATTTGCCATTTTTTAGATTTTTTTTTTTTGTCAAAATTTGCTTTTTTTTTTCAAAATCTTTTTAAACGTTTTGGCAAAATTTTGATTTTTTGCAATATTTCTACGAAATTTGTTTTATTTGAGATACCTGGACAATTTTTTTTTCTGCAGTTTTTTGACAAATTTTTTAGAGATCTTTTGAAGAGATTTGTTGTTTTTTGCAATCTGTTGACGAAATTTGCTGTTTTTTTTTCACATCTATTTACAAAATTTCCAGGTGTTCTTTTTTTTTGGGGGGGGGGGGTATTTTGACGAAATTTGTTATTTTTGTGATTATTTGCCAAAATTCATGTTTTTTTTTATACTTGGATAAAATTATTTGTTTTCTTAGGGATTTTTGGTGAAATTTGTCATTTTCTCACGATCTTTCGATGTAATTTGCTGTTTTATAGAAATTATCTTTTTTTATTGTGAAAATTTTCATTTTTTTGTTATTTTCAGAAATTTGTCTTTTTTTCACCTTTTTTTTGCAAATTTTACCTTTTTGTGATCTTTTAATGAAATGTACCTCTTTTTTGCATCTTTTGACAAAATATGTTGTTTTCTCACAATCTGTTTACCAATATTTGCCTTTTTTGAAGTACCTAGACAAATTTAAAGTATTTCCACGATCTTTTGACGAAATTCACGTCTTTTATGATACCAGGAAATAATTATTTGTTTTCCCAGGGATTTTCAGTGAAATTTGTTGTATTTTCTTGCCATCTTTCGATGTAATTTGCCGTTTTATCGAATTTATCCTTTTTTTTTGGAAATTTGTTTTTTTTTCCGTTTTTTTTTTTTTTTTAAATTTGTTAACATTATGTAAATGCTATAGGCAAAATAGAAATGAATTTTTCATATGACAGAAATGAGGATCACAATAAGAAACTACTAAAAAAAAAAGATTGAAAACAAAATAAGAAGTGTTATGCAATAGAAAAAACGGTTAAATTATGTCCTTCAAAAACACGGGCAAAATCAAAATAAACTCGATCGACCCGATGTTGCATTGCCTATCAATAAAAAAGTTAGTTCTCACTTACTAGGTTATTTGTTGAAAAGACTAATTTACTCTGATCCTATGTTAAAAATATACTTATTACGTTGCGATAAAAAATTCCATACATATATTTAATTGCCTACAGAATGAGGGAATAAACATATGTCACTCAGCACACAGTTCAATGGTACACTGAACTGCAGTATTCCCACCATAAGACACCCACAAAAAACATTCTGAAATGTCTCGATCAATCACAAGATTTTTGTGAGCTTTTTTACATACTAAATGACTTTTTATCCATGATTCATTAATGAATTTTATAATTTTTACCCCACATGACCAACTGTCGATTTTTGTATTTTTTCTTCAACTGATTGACAAATTTTTCTTTTTTTCATGTGATGGATCGAGAAATTTTGTGATTTTTTTTTTTTTTCTGATGAACAAAGAAATGTTGCATCTTTTCCCCCTGCAATTAGTGAAAGTTGTTTTTTGAAATTTGTTGTTTTTTTCTCACAATCTTTTGATGTAATTTGCCGTTTTATCGAATTTATCCTTTTTTCATGATTTTTTTGAGAAATTGTCGTTTTTTGTTATCTTTTTGAGAAATGTGTTTTTTTTTTGCTATTTTTTGCGAAATTTACCTTTTTTTGCGATTACTTAGACAAAATTTATGTGCTTTTGAGATCTTTGGACGAAATTCGTGTCTTTTATGATACCTGGACAGTTTCGGAAAAGTTTATCGTTTTTCTCGAGTTCTTTCGATGAAATTGTCGTTTTGTCATGATCTTTCGATGTAATTTGCCGTTTTATTGAAGATCTTTTTGCAAAATTTTTTGGGTTTTTTTTGCGAAATTTACTTTTTTTGTGATTATTTGATGAAATTTGCTTTTTTTTTTTTTTTTTTTTTTTTTCAATCTGACAAAATTTGTTGTTTACTCACAATGATTTGTGAAAATTTTTTGTTTTCTTACAATATTTTGAATTTTATTTTCACAATATGTTTACAAATTTGCCATTTTTTAGGGATTTTTTTTTTTTTTGTGTGGAATTTGGCTTTATTTTTCGAAATTTTTTCTTGAAAATTGCCAATTTTTTTAGATGTTTTGGCAAAATTTTGATTTTTTGCAATACTTTCACGAAATTTGTTTTATTTGGGATACCTAGACAATTTTTTTTTTTTTTTTTTGCATTTTTTTGACAAATTTTTTAGAGATCTTTTCATAAAATTTGTTGTTTTTTGCAATCTGTTAACGAAATTTGCTGTTTTTTTTTTCACATCCATTTACAAAATTTCCGGGTGATGCTTTTTTTTTTTTTTTGGGGGGGGGGGGGTATTTTGACGAAAATAACTATTTTTTGTGATTATTTGCCAAAATTTGCATTTTTTATGGTACCTAGACAAATTTTTGTACATAGTAAATGATTTCTAGCATTTTTTAAAAGAAACTTTAACAGTAGAAAAATAATCTTCAAACATTTTCAAGAGTTTGTGATGTGTGTCGCAGCGTTGCACCGATTCTGCGCCCGGGATCATGTCATGTTGGTGTTACGTTGGTAAATGGAAAAGCATATTGAAATTTTTAAGAAATATTAATTTTTTTATAGCGCCAAAATACTTTTTTTCTTTGGTTCTTTCATATTGTTGCTGTCAAGTTTTGACGGGTTTCACCTAGCCAGAATAAATATCATTAATTTTTTTAATATGTGAAATCGACATGTATTTTTGATTTATGAAAATGTAATAGAAAAGTTAGTTCAAAATGCAAATGTTTATTTGTTGAATGGGGTGGGTAATGTAAAAACAAATTAACCACTGAGAGGATCATTGTTACAGTTGTTGCTAAATGGCAAACTATAAATTCAGTCTTATTTTGCTGCGAAGTAAGTGAAGTATGTATATTTTGTATGAAATGAGAGGTGACGGTAATTTATGATTTATTCATGTCATGTACAATTTATTAGTGTTGTATTTGTAAATGGAAAATTATCAAATGAGAGAGATTCTAATTCTATAGCAGCATGTTTGAATGTAACTCTGCCAATTGCGGGTCATTTGCCTAGATGTAAAATGCAGGTTTTTCTTTTATTTATTGAAATTTTTGCTGAAGATTAGTCATTAAAAAATCCTTTAATAGCTGGAAAATACCTTTTATTTCTGTGGTGCCGTCAAGTTTTGACGGGTTCCATCTAGTGTAACTAATAATTATCATCACGATTAAGATTATAATCAGCTTTACAAATTAGATAATGTAAAGCTCTGACTCAAAAAAAAAAAAAAAAAAAAAAAAAAAAATCTGACTTAAGGTTAAGAGAACTAAAATGCAACATAATATATATATATAAATCAAGAAATATTACCACCATTTTAGAAGAAATATCACATTGATACAACATGCTAACATTCTCCTGTAATGAGAAAATACAAATAAATAAATCAAAACTACACATATCTATTAAAGTCAAAAGATAATATAAAAAATCTTAACTTTAAAAATCATATCATAATTTCCTGCCTGTAATCTGCAAATAATTTATTAAAAGATTTGAAACTTTCAAAGGTGGGGTTATTAAAATTAAGGTCTAAGTTAAAATTAAAGTTGTCAGGTTTTCTGGAAAGTTATGACAACAACAAAAACACATGAAAATTTTTGATGTACTTTTTTTATTCCGATGGTATCTTTTATTAATAAAAATATTAATAATTTCTATTTAAAAAAAAAAAAAAATTCAGGAGCATTATAATTACATTTTAGTTTTCATGTTTTCAATTCCTTAAAAAATTTAAATTGCCATTTGCAAATGCAGTGTGAGAAAAAACACCTATTCAAGCTATTTTTTTTTCAATACCAACAGTACCTTAAAATCAGGGGTGATTCTGGGTAAAATTTTTTTTTTCGGAAATTCGCATCGCATTTTCGGAAATCGGCGGGGGGGAGTAGTGAGTCCCCCCTCCAGCAATTTTCGGACAAAATCGGCGTTTTCCCGCTATCTTCAGATGAAATTAGCAATATTTTAGCAAAATCGGGGATTTATTGCGTTCTTTTGCCAAAATCGGCGGTTTTTCCGCGATCTTTTGACGAAATCGGCATTTTTCCATGTTTTTGTAAAATAATTCATCATTTTTTCGACGATATTTAGACAAAATTTGCATTTTTACGCGATTTTTTTTCTCGAAAACGGCGTTTCATTCCCGCGATCTTTTGACGAAATCAGTGTTTTTTCCGTGATCTTTTGATGAAATCGGCGTTTTTTTTTTTTTTTTCAAATATTCTTTTGACAAAATATTTTTAAACGATCTTTTATCGAAAACGGCGTCTTTTGACGTGATCTTTTAACGAAATCGGCTTTATATCCTCAATCTTCAGAAAAAAATCGGCGTTTTCCCGCGGTCTTCAGAAGAAATCAGCGTTTTATCTGCGATATTTGATGAAATTGCCGTTTTTTTCGCGATCCGCACAGGAAATTCGCGTTTTTATCGATCTTTTGACAAAGTTCGTTTACAAAAACATTGACGAAATCGTCGCATTTCCACGAAATATTGACGAAATGTATGCTATTTCGGCGATCCTTTCACGAAATTTGCATTTCTACATAATTGTTTTTCCGCGAGCAAAACCGTACAAGTTAGCAACTATGCGGAACTGATAACCCAATTTCAAATTTTCGGAAGAGGATGCCTTAAATTTTCGGACGAGAATCACCCCTGCTTAAAATAGTAATACAGTGCAAAGTCTAAAGTTCAGAATAATATAAAGTTAAGACTTTTCAGCATAAGTATTTAAGAAAGGAGTGGAAAACAAATATGTTGAAACAAAAAAGTTCTGGAGCAAAGTAATTTTATTATTGAATCGTAACTCATGTCTATGTACAGAATAAAAGAATAATTTCTTAATGATAAACCTAAATTAATAAAGCAGCACAGTGCATATTAATTGAAATGTTCAATAATTAAGTTAAAACTTTCTTTAATTATATGTTTCTTTTAAATAAAAGCTTTTGTTTTACTTTTCATTTTGTTGTGATTTTTTTTTTTTTTTTTAATGAAATGATTGTTTAATTTAGGATTCACAGTTCTGTTATTTTTCAGATAAAATATCAGTATTTTTTATACATATATAAAAAAAAAATAAAAAATAAATGTTGTTAAAATGCATGAAATTTTGCCTTATTTAAGGAGAGATTTTCCATAGAAAAAATGTTTGTACCGATGAATTTCCTGGTCTGGAAATTCTAGAACATGTATGAACCCTGGTATTAATAATTGTTATATGCATATTCTAATATATGAATGTAATATTTTGCCCTTTAAATAGCAAAATTTATATTTATGTTTATTGGAAAAGCAATATTTTTGATGATCTAAAGTTCGAAAAATCCAAAGTTCGGACTTGGGAAAATTCCAGGGATTCTGCACTTTAGACTTCGTACTGTAATAATATTTACTAAAAAAAAGAATCCTTAAGTGCAATTTTATGCTGTTTTTTTTTTTCTTCTTGCATGTTTTTCAATCTAAACAATACATATTTTTAGTTTTTAAAGTATTTTTCTTCAAAAATATGATATCATGCAAGTTCAAGGTTCATTTGCAAAAACGGGACAGGAATTCATAATCAATTTCAAAAGATTTTTTAAATCTGTTTAGCTTTAACCCCTCTACCCTTCCTGCCAAAGAGTGTATTTAAGAACATGTATTTTCTTCTGTATTACACATAAATAGTAAGGAATTTCTAAATATATACTTAATAAAAGATATTTAACCAAAATTGATAGATATACTAACAGTAGTTAAATGCTTAGCAATATGACCTTTCCCACATCCAAGTTCCACTGCAACTGAAAACTTCCTGCAATTAAATAAATAAAAATCTGATTTAAAAAGGAAAAAAAATTATAGCTTGAAACTGTAATTTGCTTCAATATATATTTCAATCAAGTGAACAAATAAAGGCAAAAATGAATAGCTTAAAATGTGACAAATCAGCATAAAATTATCTTTCTAAAATATCACCCAAGACTGATACAAAAAATATGCAATATAAAATTATTAACATTTTAAAATTCTTTCAAGATTTATTTATTCATTTAAATCTTTTTTCTTACATAGAAATAAATATTAATCCTCTCTCTCCACACACAAATGTTTCATGATTTTTATGTCCTTGAAAATTTGTTTAAAATAGCAATTTTTTTTCATTTATACCTAAGCTTTGAAAAAAATGTTGGGTTTAAAAAATATCTTAAAATTTGCTTTGTCTTTAGATTTATTGTTAGTTTATTTTCTTTGTAAATGTAAGTTTTTCTTATATTTTATGAGTTACTATTATTTTTAACAGTAGTAGCTTAGTCCAGCATTGTTGGGTCACAGATAAATTCTGGTTCGGTGAAGATTCTGCTATTAGATTGTTGTATTCAAATCATGATGTAAACATTTAGTTTACTTTTGTTTAACTGATTCACTTGAAACACTGAATACGTGTTTAAAAGACAACAAATGATTCACCAATAAGTGGATAATTTATGTCGCTTAGAGATATATGCTGTATTTTGTCTTTTATATAGTTTTTTTTTTAATCATTAAATGCATTCTGTAAAGTCTTTCTACAATTAAAAAAGTATTTTTAAGAAAAGCTGTAAATTTTACTCCAATAGTATTTTAAATATCTAAATTTTCACACTTCAATCCCTTGTTATCCATCTCATGCACAGATCTTTTGGAACAAGTCAAAGGGATACAAAGCAAAGATAAAGTACAAACAAAGGGATGCAAAGATAATTTACAAATTATTATATTAATGACAAACTATTTTTAGAAATTTTACCATTCCATATAAAAATTTATATTCTAAAGTATAAAATGAAGATTTTTTTTATGGTAAATTAAAAATTGTTTATATTTATTCTGTGTCAGAGAAATGTTGTTCCCTAGTTTTTGGACACTACTGTTCTCTTATGCGGCATTCAGTCGATTCCTAGTTATTATGATTAGCAAATTAATTAATAAAATGGTGTTTTTATAGAAAAATGTTGTTTAAAGTTTACATCGAAGTATTGTATATTTGTCAATACTTTACATATTAAAAAATGTTTAAAATTTAACTTTTATTTTTCACTAAATTACAGAGTGAAATTATCTGCTTATTGGAGAATTGTCTATACTCATTTATTAATTTTAAAACTGAGGAATGGGCTCAAAAACACAAAATCTGAAAATAAAATAAAGTACAGCTTTATAATTTACACAGCTTCATGTGGTACTATTAGCAAGATGTGAATACTAGATTATGAAAACAATTATTTCTTGAAAATGTTTATTTCCTTTGTGAAACATGAAGCTGATTATTTGAAATATAGATTTAACTAAAAGAACCATTTCATTATTTTCTAAAAAAAGACAAACTGCTTTTTAAAGTTCTTAAGCTAGTTCTCTTATGTTTATTAATTCAATAATTTGGTCTTGTTTACCAAATTAAACAGTCTAATAATTATGATTACATTTAAGTTATTATGTAAGGCACATTGAAATTATTCAACTTTACTACATATTATATATACATACAGGGAGGTACAACAGCTTTAAAATTCTTTCTTTAATATATTTTTTTGTATGTTCTAAAAATAATTACTAACATAAATGAATAAACAATAATATTTACAATATAGGTTGAAATTTACAGAAACTTTTGTAAGGTAAAATAATGTATCATTTATATACATAAAATCATAAAAATACCTAGTAATATCAAATACTCTGTCAGCAACTCTATCACCTATCTGAAAGGAAATTTTTAATACATTATTTAACAATGCAATGCTAATTGTTGTAACATTTAAAATAATTTAAATACAAATTATCTACATTAAACAAATCAAATAGCTGTCATTATAGTATACAACTTAAAAGTATTGATTAGTTTGAACAAGCTTCATGCTATCTCTGTCTTTCTCCCCAGATTTAAAATTGAGGTAGATCAATTTAATAATGTTAAATATATTATTACATACATAAAATTACATATAATTAATTACTACTACCTTCAATGTCTGTCTGTCTTTTTCTAAAAATCCATTATTTTCCTATTCACTTTACGCAAAGTTCAAAATCTTTAAAAATAAAAAAAAAATCTTTATATTTTTTAGGTTCTATTTATAATTTTGTTGTAATAGTTATTAGATAATAATCTACATTATTCCACCTCTTCCCCAATGCATAAAAATAAACAATCAAATATTCAATTCTGCCAGTGAAAAAACATTGAATAAATTGGTGATAAATAATAATTGAAATAATGCACTTTGCTAAATTCACCATAAAATAAAAAAAAATGCAGGATGCGTTTCGAGCTAAAACAATATAACAGCCCATCATCAACTGAAGCAAACACTGTCAGAGATCAACAGTTCTTCGACCTCTTCAACAAACAATTCTGTCCGCTTCAGCTGATGACGAGCTGTTATTGTTTTAGCTCCAAATACATCCTGCATTGTTTTTTATTTTATGGTGAATTTAACAAAGTGTATTATTTCAATTATCTAATTCTGCCCTTAAATCTCCATTCACCCACCACCAGAAAAAGTGAAGGGATGGAGATTTCTAGAAATGGGGAAAGAAAGAGATGATTTTAAACTTTTAATGCAGTGATTATTCCCCCCTCCCCTCTCTCTCTTTTTTTTCTTTTGTTAGTGGGGATTTCAAAACATTCAATTTAGATGGAATTTTAGGGGTAAGAAAAGATAACTGCCAAAAAGAAGTTTTTTTGTTGTCCAGGCTTCCCCAAGCATATATAGTAATATCTCAATTGGAAGAGATAAGGAGAATGTAAAATTGTCAAGGGTTTATATGTGTATGGTGGGGTAGATTATTGATATTACAACAAAGTATGAATTATTGGGCAGAATTTTATGTAAAATTAACATTAAATGTTTAAAAAGTTTGCTGATAGGTTAGGAAGGATGTGAAACTTTTGGGGAAGAGGAAGATAATATAGAAGGATATTAATTTATTTTTATTAAGTAACAAATACAACAGATTTCTTTTTTTTAACAAAGATTTTGAGATTTAAAACAAATGTATATGGAAGGGGGGGGGGGTGTACATTTTGGGAGTAGAGAGATATTTAGATGGCAGATTAGTTACTTACTATTATTAGGAAGCAACAAATCAAAGAGACAATTTTTTAAATAAAAAGTCCAAACATTCTTCTTCATTTTGCATGTTAGTATATGTGTGGGAGCATAAATTTAGGTGGTAAGAAATTTGTAATTTAATTGATTAATTATTTATTTTTTATTACTAGTGAGTAACATGTCCCATTTTACATTTGGCACTGACTATATGTTAGGCAAAATAGCATTGGTATGACAAAGAAATGTGAATTATTTTTATCTTTTGTGAATTTGCTCTATTTTGTATTCAATAAGATATTTATACTTTACATTAAGCTATGTGTACAGATATAAAAAAACACACTGGGTTTGGCATGATTTTTTCTAACACCAATTTGGCAAAAAATTTGTTTTTGAATTCCAATTACATGTGTATTTTTAAATTATTTTCTAATATTGTAAAAAGTTAATAACATTAAGTAAAAAAAAGTTTAATTCATAACTAATCCATGTCAATCGGTCGAATCCATGTCAATTCAGGCAAGGGGGAGTTACCTCCATACTCTCAGAAGTTCTTTAATTGAACATATATTGAAATTCAGGAAAAAATGAAATTCTTGTATTTTTTGGTTTGGCCCCAAAAAAATTTCTGGACCAAGATACAGGGTGCCAAAGATGGCATCCCGAGCACTATTTCCCATCCGCGATTTTCTGAAAAAAAATTTAAAGTGTTCTATCTCTGGAATGGTGCAATATATATATATTAATAAAGATAATATTTTTCTGCTCAAAAAGATGTACTCCATTTTGAAATATGTATATTTAATTTTTTTACAGCAGTTTTCTAAATTTTTTTTTAATAATAATAAAAAAAAAATTTCTGAAAAATGCCAATCTTAAAAATTTTGATTTTTTTTACTGTCAATCAATACCATTGAGTACTACCTTCACTGTAAAGGAAAGCTTCCATTTTTCAGTTTAAGAAGTTTTAGAAACATTTCAAAAATTCAGTGATTTTTATAGGAACTGTACATTAACAGTTCTAGTAGAAGTTTCTGAATTCTAGTTTTATAAATATTTAGATCTTAGTACAATAAATGTTACACTCTTGGGCAAACAGGCATGAATACAAAATTTATTATGTTTCTATATATTAAATTCAGTAATATGGAAGTAATATAAATCCATCGTAAAAAGAATGTAATCACCAGGACAACCTAGAATCATTATCTATCATAAGATATCATTTAATTAATTATGTATGATAGAATTTAATAGAATGAACAAATCATTTATTAATATCATAGTGATGGGTGCACCTATATTGCACAAACTTTGAACAGCAAGAAGAAATTTCATTTGTCCAAACAAGATCTCTGAAACAATAGCAAAATATTCAGATTTACAATTTATAAAAAAGAATGTTTGTGGCTTGTGTATATGACTGTGACTGGTGGATTGCAGAGGTCTTAGATATCAGTTGTGAGTTAAATGAAAATGTTGTTAACTTTATGCTCCCACATGAATCGGCTGTTGGATATAGATTTCCACCAGTAAGACAGTAACATCACCCCCCAGTGTTCACTTCCTATTCACAATGTTTAAAAGATTATGGAAGCCCCAGTCCCTATTGGTTAAACAGGAAGGCATCACTCAATATCAAAGGAAGATACTGATGCAGTTACACAAATTATGAAGTCATTGAAATTCTAATTTCAGTTCTAAGTGGAATAACACTGAAAGTAATATGTTTTGAAACTTACACATATATATTTTGTAAACTTTAGTATATGTTTTTTTTCTTTTGTAAGTTATTTTTAAAGCTGCCTCTTTCTAATATTTATTAAGAAATAAAATGTCTTGTCAAACTGGTAAAATATGTGGCAAAATTTTAAATTTATTTCTATAACTTGTCAAAATCAAAAGTGAAAGTTCTCCTATACGGAAGGCAGTAAGTACTCAATGGTATTAATCAACAGCAAAAAATAAATAAATTTTTAGGATTGGCATTTTTAATTTTTTTTAATTAAAAAATAAATAAATAAAATTTAAAAAAATCAGAAGGCTGCCATAAAAATTCTGAATACATTTTTCAAAATTGAGTATACCATTTCAAGCAAAAAAGTGTTAACTTAAAAAAAAAAAAAAAAAAAACAAAAAAAAACACAACAAATGTTGTGAAAGTAAAATTAAAACTTATAAAAAAGATATTAATAAATGTTTTATTCATCCTATTAAATCCTATCATGTATAATTAATTTAATCACATCCCATGATAGGTAATGATTCTAGGTTGCTCTATGACTATGTTCTTTTTAAGATGGTTTCATATTACTTCCCTATTACTGTATTTAATATATAGAAATAAAATAAATTTAATATTCAAGCCTGTTTGCCCAAGAGTGTTATTACACCATGATAAACGAGGATTCGAAATAAACATCAAATACAAAAGTTACGTATTTTTGTCCGTAGAATCCGAGTCTGCAATAAAAAATGGGGGTTATAATTTAAGATTTCAAAGTTGGACCCTTTCTGACCCCTAGGGGGGTCGGTTACGAGGGTCAATTTGGTATCACTGAGTAGCTTATTTAAAAATATTTAACACGTATATTTATGTTTTTCAATCTCATATGTATTTTTCGAGTTATTCTACCGTTTCCAGACTTTTCGGACACCCTGTATATATAAATAAAAAAAAAAAAAAATTGCACAATACCAGAGATAGTGTACTTTAAATTTTTTTTCGAAAATCACGAATGGGAAATGGTGCTCGGGATGACATTTTTGGAGCTCTGTATCTCGGTCCAGGAATTTTTTTGGGCAAAACCAAAAAATACAGGAGTTTGGTTTTTTTTTTATAAATTTCAACATAGGTTCTTTTAAAGAACTTTTGAGGCAATGAAGGTAAGATTTTTTTCTTTGGTTACCAGAATTGAAATGGACTGTACCTAGAACAAAACAATTAATATAATTAAAAAATAAATAAACAAATACTTTATTATTAAATTAAACAATAGCTGAGTTACCACATAAGGCAAAATAACACCTTTTTTTGTGCCAGTTAGGTACTGCATATGTAGCATCTGTGCCAAACTATACAGGGTGTATCTAAATTCTTGGGCAAAACTTTAAGGAGTGATAGTTAGAGATGGAAATGCTCGAAAAAAAACCATTTTTTTTCGAAGGCTTATTTTTTAATTTTTCCGAACTGGAAAAATTGAAATTTCATTTGTAAAATAATACATTGAAAATTTTGTAATAGCTATATTCTCATACTTTTAATTTTATTTATTTTTATGTTGAGTGTCCCACATGAAAACTTTAATGTGGGTAATCTGATCTCTCAACAGAAATCTGTTTAAGAAGACTTGAAAGGATCCTTCACATTTTTTTTCTAGTTTGAAACACAAGACCCTTCGCAAAATTTCTCTTGAAAAATAGACATTTCAGAAAAAGTTTAATCTCCAAATAAAATTTTTTAAAAATGCAGTGATTGAAGAAAAAAAATCTCATGCCATATAGCAACTGAATCTTATCAAGTTGTATATATGTATGAATAACTTTATTAAAAATGTCTAAATAAGAACCTAAATATAGTATAGTAATAATTTCTAAATCATAAACTCTGATCATATTTTGTATAAGCATATACAAGAAGTTTGCAATTTCACAAAAACAGGATTACATGAAAAAAATCTAGATTTATAATTGAATGCAACTTCTCTTTTTACAAATTAATTCATGTGAAAAATTATTTCAATAATATGCCGATTAATGGGAAAGGTAAAATTAAAAATTTAACATAAAATTTGAAGTATGCATTTATTAATTTCTTCTATCTTTACAAGAATTAAGTATTGAATTCTTGAAAAATTTAACTTCCAGTTTTTGGTGTATTTAAACATTTTAGAAGGTCTTGAATGCAATTCTTGGTTTTTGGAATTTATCTTTTACTCTGTGAGTCTGAATGTGACAAAAATTTTATGGTCATTCTATCTCAAGAACTGATACATGTAATTTCACAAAACTTTAGATTCAGTTACACCTTGTTATAAACTCGAGATGTTTAGTTATTAGAGTATATTGCCCAACCGATGGCACTGCTATGCTGCATTATTCATGATTTCCACAAAAGTTCTATCTCAAGAACTAAAAGACTATTTTTCATCAAACTACAAATTCAGCCAGTTCCTGATATATATTAATGTTATTTAATTTTTGGTGTATATTCCCCTATAGGTAACACTATTGCACTATAGGTGGCACTATATGCTGCATTTTTCAAGATTTCGTTATAGCTGATTAATTGAATGTTTTTTCAAGGTATAGAATCTAAAATGACCTCCACTTTACTTCCATAATATACAGTAATGTTGCAAAACATGGGCAGATAGCATTAGAAAAGTACAACTGCGATGGAAAAGAAAATACATATTTTATTACAAGTAAATACGTTCCAAATTATACTTTCCTTCTTGATTAAACTTTGAATTTTAGTAGTTTTCTAAAGCACAGTAGAAGTTAATCCCTGTGTGTAACTGCTTTTGTTAATTCCTCAAATAGCGAGCATTTTCTATTTGTAGTGTTCTGTTTTCATAACTTTTGAATTCTACTCTTAGAAATACAGTTGAAGATCTACACTGGTGTCCAAAAGTTAAGCATAATTGGTAATTAAGTAATTATTTTTAAGTAATGAAAGAAATATGAATCGGAATGTGCTGAAACTCCAAGTGTGTAAACAAAATAGTATGCGTCACATATTTTCGCGAAGAGTTTTCCCCGAAATCGAACAGGGGACCATCAACAAATTGAAAAAGAACGAAGATCTTTTGGATAACCCTGTCAAAACTAATGTAGCAAAAGCGTTCAAACTGCACATTATGATTAATTGGCTTATTGTAATGTACTGTGTTAATTTTTACAAGGATAGCATGTATACTCGTAGAGAAATTAAGGTTTTTATAAAAACAGTCCTAAGTTTTTTGCTTATAATTTGCAGAGTTCTTAATATAAAATAATGTTCTTTTTTGAAAAAACGACAAACATCATTGTACACAATACCCTGTCATCAGAATTAAAAAATAATAAAAATTGTATGACAAATGAGCAGGTTTACTAAATAATTTTTTACTGCACATGCGTGAACGCTATTAAAATTTCATTTGCATATTATGTTAGTTAAATGTATAGAGCAACTTTTGTGAAAGTCTTAAAAACATAGCTTAAAAATTCTGAAAATTATCGTTGATAGAATGAGATCAAAATCCTTTATTCCCTAAATGAAGCAAAAAGATGAGGGGCTGTATCCATATTCCATTGTTTAGTGCCTACACGATATTGCATGTACAACTATATTTAGGTAAAACCCCTGATTTTTTTGCTTCCTTTAGGAATAACGGATTTTGAGTTGATTCTATAGGCGACCATTTTCAGAATTTTCAAGCTATGTTTTTGAAACTTTTACAGAAGTTGCTCTATACATTTAGCTAACACAATATGCAAATGACATTTTGATATCGTTGACACATGCACAATAAAAAATTATTTACTAAACATACTCATTTTTCATACAATTTTTATTATTTTTAAATTCTGATGACAGGGTATTGTGTACAATGACGTTTGTCATATTTTCAGAAAAGAACATTATTTTATAATAAGAACTCTGCAAATTATAAGCAAAAAACTTGGAAAAATTTAGGACTGTTTTTATAAAAACCTTAATTTCTCTACGAGTGTACATGCTATCCTTATAAAAATAAACACAGTACATTACAATAAGCCAATTAATAATAATGTGCAGTTTGAACACTTTTGCTATATTAGTTTGGACAGGGTTATCCAAAAGATCTTCGTTCTTTTTCAATTTTTTGACAGTCCCCTGTTTGATTTCGGGGAAAACTCTTCATGAAAATATATGACGCATACTATTTTGTTTACACACCTGGAGTTTTACCACATTTCGATTTATATTTCTTTCATTACTTAAAAATAATTACTTAATTACCAATTATGCTTAACATTTGGACACCAGTGTATATAACGCAAACCTAAAAACGCAAGGTTGTGCGTTATACAGAATTTTGCGTTATATGGATCACATATCACGCATCATCAAATTTACCTCATAAATATAGACAAATATGTCTGAAACACATCAAAATACATTAGAATTACCTTTATACTGCATTCCTTATCCATATTATAAATTTTTCTATTATTGCGATCATTCAACATTTATACGTTTTTAAAAATGGTCCAGATACACCTGGACCCAATTTATTCATTACATTGCTCATTTTCAAAAACATTTATTGTAATAATAATTTTTTTCCTTTAAAAGTTCTAAATTAAGGAGGTAAAATTGTACTTATGCATTAAATTTAGTTTTCAGACAGTAGCAGTTTTTTACAGTCTTAAAATTCAGGTGCTCCTTCATGGAAAAATTCATTGTTTACATCTGAAAGGTTGTGCGTTATATGGAGAATTGCGTTATAAAGATCTAAGAAAGATCTAAGAAATTACCATATGGAAATAATATTGAATATGGTTTCTTACTCAAGAATGGAATACCAGATTTCAGTATAAAAAGAAGAAAAAAAAAATATTTAATTTAACTTAAAAAAAAAAAAAAAAAAATTCCTGGTTTCAGCGAGTAAAAATCCAATAGTCAATAAATCATATGCTGCTTTTCAGTTGCAGATCTGAGTAAGCCAAACTAAAACTTAGTTTTGTTTGAATTTAGATTATAAAACTAAATCAAAACTCTTTTGAGTTGAGATTGGAAAGCTATACCAAAACTAAACATATTTTTTAAAGGAAATAAAATTATAATTGTAAGAAAAAAATGTAATATTGTAAAAATGTACATTTTTTAAACAATCAATGGAATTTTTTAATACTGATATTCAGAATAATAACAAAACTGCAATAATTTATTTCATTCCAAACTGTAGACATATTGGCTCAGGTTTTTACATTAGGTCAATTGGTAATTAAACATGTAACTGAAAAATCATTTCAACAGAGATATGATATAACAAACAATAGCGTTCAATAAAAATTCTTAGGCTGTGAAAAAAAAAAAAAAAAAATAATAATAATAAAACTTTTATAAGTAGGCTTTGCTTATTTCTTTTTATTTTGTAATATAAAGTGAAAATAATTTTCTTTTAATACAAATAAATGGAAAAAAATGTTTATTATTTAATATTCTCTAAGAAAATATAATTTATTTGGGAGAAACAATCATGAAAAATCGATTTTTCCAACTTTTCCCGAAAAAAAACCCAGTTTTTTTCCACCACTTATATTTTTCCGGAAAATTTACATCTCTAGTGATAGTAATAGTACACATCAAGACAAACAATATTAAATAGGAAACTAAAGGTCCCAAATGTCTTCTGAAGGAGATAGCTGTCATTAAAGTTTAGGGTCCAAAGTTTCAAATAATTGTAAAAAGCAGAAAAAATGGTCAATTAATTTGTGGGTTTCACTAAAACTATTCTTTATGTCATTATTGTCTTGAAAATAAATTATAAAGATAAATTTCAAAAAATGTCGATACAGGACACTAGACTTTGAAGTAACAAACAATTATTTCTAACCGTTATTTTTTGCATCTCATTAAATTTTTTTTAAAGCTTAGACATAAACTTGAATTTGAGCTCAAAATCTGAATCGTTGTGAGTGGTTAAATAGCGCAAACTGAACTGTGTTCAAGGGGGGTGGGGGTTCAAATTTCAAATGATAAAAAACAGAAAAATTGGTCAATTCGTTTGCGGTTTTCACTAAAACTATTCTTTATGCCAGTATTTCCTTAAAAGTAAATTTTAAAGATAAATTTCAAAAAGTTCCGTTAGAGGGCGCCTTAAACTTTAGAGTAACCAACAATTATTTTTAACCATAATTTTTTTACCTAATTAAATGCTTGCAAAAGCTTAGACTTAAATTTCAAGCTGAAATTATTAATCGTTGGGAAGGGTTAACAAACACAAACTGAACTATGGTCAGGAGTTGAAATTTAACCTCCTCCCTCCCCCTCGAACACAGTTCAATTTTGCGCTACTTAATTACTCCTAACAATTCAGATTTTGAGCTCAAAATTTAAGTTTAAGTCAAAGCTTCTGAAAACATCTAATAAGAAGCAAAAAATAACGGTAAAAAATAGTTGTTCGTTACTCCAAAGTCTAAAGTGCTCTCTATAGGCATTTTTTGAAATTTATCTTTATAATTTATTTTCAAGACAATGCAAATATAAAGAATAGTTTTAGTTAAAACTGCAAACAAATCAACCATTTTTTCTGTTTTTTATAATCATTTGAAATTTGAACCTTCCCCCTCGAACAGAGATCAATTTGCACTACTTAATCACTCCCAACTATTCAGATTTTGAACTCAAAATTTAAGTTTAAGTTTAAGCTTTTGAAAGCATTTAATGAGATACAAAAAATAATGGTAAAAAATAGTTGTTCACTATTCTAAAATCTAAAGTGCCCTCTATCAGCATTTTTTGAACTTTAAAATTTATTTTCAAGAAAATACTGACATAAAGAATAGTTTTAGTGAAAACCGCAAACGAATCGACCAATTTCTCCGTTTTTTATAATCATTTGAAATTTTGCACCCTAAACTTTAATGGCACCTACCTCCTTCGGAAGACGTTTGGCATCTTTAGTTTTCTATTTAATATTGTTTATCTTGATAGGTCAGGGGTGATTCTGAATGAAATTTTTTTTTCGGAAATTCGCATCGCATTTTCGGAAATCGGTGGGGGGGGGGGGGGCGTGAGTCCCTTCCCCTTTTGGCGATCTTCGGACAAAATCGGCGTTCTCCCGCTATCTTCAGACGAAATCAGCAATATTTTAGCGAAATCGGCGATGTATTGCGATCTTTTGCCAAAATCGGCGGTTTTTCCGCGATCTTTTGACGAAATCGGCGTTTTCCCATTTTTTTTTTAAACGAAATCGGCGTTTTTTTCGACGGTCTTTAGGCAAAATTTGCTTTTTAATGCGATTTTTTCTCGAAAACGGCATTTTATTCCCGCGATCTTTTGACGATATCGGCGTTTTTTCCGTGATCTTTTGATGAAATGGGCGTATTTTTTCAAATATTCTTTTGACAAAATATTTTAAAGCATAAGACAAAATATTTTAAAGCATTTTTATCGAAAACGGTGTTTTTTCCCGCGATCTTTTAATGAAATCGGCGTTATATCCGCAACCTTTAGACGAAATCTGCGTTTTCCCACAGTCTTCAGAAGAAATCAGCGTTTTGTCTGCGCTATTTGGTGAAATTGCCGTTTTTTCCGCGATCCGCACGGGAAATTCGCATTTTTCATCGATCTTTTGACAAAGTTCGTTCAAAAAACGTTGACGAAATCGTCGTTTTTTCACGAAATATTGACGAAATGTATGCTATTTCGGCGATCCTATCACGAAATTTGCATTTCTACGCAATTGTTTTTTCCACGCGCAAAACCGTACAAGTTGGCAACTATGCGGAACTGATAACCCAATTTCAAATTTTCGGAAGAGCATGTCCTAAATTTTCGGAAATTTCGGACGAGAATCATCCCTGTGATAGGTACTATCACCTTGTATAGTTTTGTCCAAGAATTTAGATACACCATGTATATATGTCGTTATGCAGTGTTCATATTTATTTTCCATGAAAAAATCCCCTGAGAATCCCCTGATGTATTTTCCGGGATGTACAATTTTTCCATATCAACAATTAATGACATTTTGATATTACATATGATAATAAAGCATGTAAACAATAACAATTGTTTACACAACTGGCCCCTAATTTCCCAGAATAGACTCATTTTGGCAGGTTTTCCCAGGTTTGGGAAATTTTTTGTTTTATCCCCTGATTTTTACAACCTAAAATTCATCTCCTGATTTTCCCAGGAATCCCATATTTCCCCGATTAGTATAAACCCTGTTATGGTTACCATTCTTATTTTAAGTTAGTTACTATGCATAATAGCTGGAGTTCAGCATCTTTGTTAGTTTTCACATCAGCATGTGAATGGATCAAGGAAATCACTGTATCATATAAATGCCATAAAGAATAAATAAAAGCTCACTTCTTCTTTTATATAATCATAAACATTTCCATTTGACTGAACAGCAGACCAATCTCTGTGGAATCTTTTAGCTTTTCGATCAAAAACATTTAATGAATTTGTTGAATATTTAGATAATAATAAAATATTAAAGGGAAAATTTATTGCAAAATTTTTATGTTTTATTGTTTTCCAAACAAAAGTAGGCCACAACGATTTTGTAAACTTATTAATCATTTTATAAGTTTTTATTTCTCAATATAATACTTGAAGAAATAAAAAAGGTGACAATGAGAAGTCAAAGCAATGGTATTTTTCATCAATGTTTTAATTTCAAAACTTAAATTCCAATAGAAATAATATGGTATTAACAATAAAAAATGAAACAACGTAAAAAGTTTAGACAAAACTCGGTAAAATGAACATTTTTTTTTGGAGGGGGGTTTTTTGAGACTTATAGCGGCTGAGCTGTTGTCTCGAATGATCCAATTTAAAATGAACACACTGATGGAGAAAAATCAAAATAAACAAATTATTTTGGTTTGGTTGGCTGGTTGCGTTTCAGTCAAAACACAATTTCTTATGATCCCCAAATTTTTTTTCCAAATTTTGATATGGTACTTAAATGAAACTAAAATGATCTATCTATTTCGATTGTTATGTTTTTAATTTTTATATTTGTTACTTTTAGAGCATTTTGTTCGTGAGAATTTCATAATTTATCATCCATTGTTGGAAAGTATTAGTTAAATGGCAACGTTCTTGCCCTCTTTCCAAAACACGTTTCGTTTAGTAAACATGGCTTTCGGAGAAGCATCGAAACGTAAAGTTAAAGTCAGTAAAAATAAGAAGAAATCCTGGAATAAACATTGTGATGTTAAAGAAGTTGAAGACTATTTAGAAGAAAAACGTTTTGAAGAAAGAATAGGGTAAGTAACCTCTTCGAAATTACATTTAGGAGCAAATGTGCTTCAATCGTTGATACCAAAAGATAAAAAGGGGAAAAAAGTTTTCTGGGGATTTATACTTTTTATTTGGGAACCTATAATTTTCATGTAGGTTCACAGCTGAGAACCTTAAATTTTTTGAAATTTAGAGCTTTGCAATAGATTAAATTATGCAGTAATAAACACTGACAAAATATGCCAAATGGCTGCAGGGTTCATACAGACTTCTTAGAAACTACTTAGAAATGAAAACGTTCCCAAGTAGTACTTAAAGCTACTTAGATAAACAAAATACTCCTTAGAAACTTCTTAAATTGTATTGCTATTTTGCACGCAAGCAATATTGCTCCGGAGGAAAAAAAAAAAAAAATTGCGATGATAAAACGTACTGTAAACCCTTTATGCACGTTATTCATCAGAAGCACTGCAGTTATTCGTTGGGATCATACTAAAAGCTACCAATGTGATTTATTTTTCACGGCTATAAGAGAAAGAAAAGTGAAAAGAGGGGAAAAAAAAGTGAAAAGAATAATCCAGACACACCTCTAAGCTTCTAATTTCAAAAAGTGATTTCCTGTTTAATTCTTTCACAGCTAGATATGCAGCTTTGATTTCTTCGTCATAATATGATTCATCATTTTCAATTTTGATGATAGCAGTGGAATCGTCGTCACGATCTTTTTGCCAGTTCAGTTAGTAAATTTTTTTCTCTTATATTTTAAAAATACAATAAGACCTTATTGACAAAAAAAAAAAAAAAACTTTTATATTGTTTCTTAAAAAATACCTTTCCCTAATCGAAGAGTTTTTCAATTTTCGATAAATTAACATAATTTACATGTTGAGTTATAAACAATTTTTACCTCGTGGTGAGTTTTTTCCTTCAACAGAAAATTAGATTCTAAATACAAAATTTGACATACTTTTCTGAAATATCTTTATTTTTACCGTAAAATGAGAAAATTGTCTGATTACATAGTTTCTGAGTAATAAAAGAAGCACTATCAAGTTTCATGCTTTTGCGAACAAAAATTAAAATATTTTTCAAAGTAGCTATTTTTGATTTAAGAACAAGTGATTCTAAAAAAAAAAAAAATAAAATACCATCCCATTTACTATGATCAACAACCCTAAACTTTCTGAGTCTTTAAACGTAAAAGCATGACACTTGCGGTCATAATTGTAATTGAACAAAGTTTATAATTTTTTTTGATAAATAAAGTACATCTTGAATTATAAGCTATTGCTCCCAACAGCAATTTTTTCCCTTTCTCGTACTATTGCACCCGGAAATTCGGTTCAAAACACAAATTTTGACAGAATATTCTGAAATATAGTCTCCTTTTACTGAAAATGAGAAAAAACTGTCAACATAAGGTTGCACAAGATTGTAGATGAACACATCTTTAATGAATATGGCAATCACCTAATAAATATTGGAACTTGCTGTTTTTACATAATCCATAATTCCTTTAAGCAAGGATTTGAAGACTAGGACATTGTAACGTTTTTGGTAAACATTTATCTGTCTCCATTTAGGAGGGAAGATTTCTCATCCATTTCAGGAGCACGTTTCCCTTTGAAATTTGTTTCTTCTGCTGGGCAGAGAATGTTCCTGTGTGTGAAAGAGTGTTGGAAATTTTGCCTGAACTACAAACTTATAATACACAGATAGAGAAGGAGAAGTTTAATGAGCCTAGTAAATCTTAACTAATCAAGCAATTTATAAAAGTGCATTTTTAACTGAAGTCTGCCCTTCTAGTTTGTATATATATATATAATGTCTATGTTCTTCCCATTTAATTAATACTAATATTAAAAAGCTTGTTTATGATGCTATAAATAATGGTTATTCTAAAAAATTCATATATTCTTTAATTTATAATTACTGATTACATGATCTTATAATTAGCTATTACAATATCTTATAATTAATTCTTTGCGTAAAAAATGTATAAAAAATTATAAAACATAAAAATAATATAAAAAAATAAAAAAATGTTATAAAAGTAATAAAAAAATATATAAATAGGTCGGTTGGGCGGGTAGATGTTAGAGTAAGGGGGAGGGTGGTGTTGTCTGGATAAAAACGCAAAGGTTAATTAAAAAAAAAAAAAAAAAAAAAAAAAAAAAGAGAGAGAGAGAGAGTGGGTTATTTATTTTTACATTATTTTAACATAATTTTAAATAGTTTAAATGACACCAATATATGGATATTTGTCTATTTTTATTTATAGTTAAATGGTTATATTTTAATTATCAAATTAATTTTAATGTTATTGATATAATTTTTGGTATTATTAATATTATTACTATTATTTTTATTTATTTATTTTTATTTCATTAATAATTATTTATTTTTATATTTTATTTTTTATATATTTTTTTTATTTTTTATTAATTAATTAATTAATTTGTTTATTTTTTATTTTTATTTTATTTTATTATTATTTTTTTTTTAAATTTTTATTATCCTATATTAAGACAATGAGTTTATACTATGTAAAGTCACAATAAATGTTACTGATTAAAGTAACAAAATGGTATTTTAAGTTATAAGTTAATATGAATGTTATAACCTAATTCTAATTTAATTATTTTATTAATTTAATTTTATGTAAATATCGATCATTAATTATTTTCTCCGGTTCAATTATATTTCCATTCAGCTTTATCTTTTTTGTTCGTTATGGATAAATCATAGCAATTTTTTTTTTTTCTTCTTTTTCAAATTATTTTTTCGCCATTTGGCGCGCATGACATTCTATTTAAAAAAAGAGCAACCCTGCTGTTCCTGCTACGATCCGATGCTTGAATTTCTAACAAACTGGTTTTTCTATGTAATACTGTTTCAGCTCGTATAGTAAAGTATTGCTTCTTGCTTTTATAATTTATGAATAATTCTATTGCGCTGTCCTCTACATTCATGGTGATAACCAGATAAGTTTCTTTCTTTTCTTTTTTTTTCTCTCAGTATCTTGTTTTCATACTTTTTATCGAAATTATATATGCAAGTAATGTTTATCATTTCCACGTGCATAAATAGGGTTAATTTGTACTCTTGTTACTGACACTATTTGCTGCATGCTATTATTTCAATATATGTATATTTTCATTTTTTCAACTATTTATTTCTATGTTCCTTGTTTAATAATATGGTTTTTGTGTGCTTGTAGCCCCAATTACGTATTATTTTGCTATTTCATGGCTAATACGTGGATGAAACCGCACACTTCATTTGTAGTTCCAGAGCATTTGGGGCCTGACGATTCTGTTCTGTGGACTACAAATTTCCTTTGCATTCATTTTATTTTATTTATTTATTTATTCAGATATTCTCGTTTCACTATTATTATTATTATTATTTTTTTAATAATTCCATTCTATTCAAATCCTTCGTTTTGGTTTATTGTTTTATTGATAAAATCTATTGGTGAATTTTGTCTATTTTTAATGGTATTATATATATATATGTTTTACAAATTTACAAATAATGGCTATACAGATATATTATCTGAGTTACTTTGGTTTTATTTGTAAAAGTATTTATATATATATATATATATATACAGGGGCCCGGTAGCAGAAACAGTGCAGCACGGCAGCAACGCTGCAGATTTTGTTTGTACCTTGCAGATCAATCTAATATCTTTAAAAAAAATTCTGAACTAAAAAAAATAGCTGAAATATAAATTTCTTTCTAGATTTATGGTATTTATTGTACCTTTTACTTATAACTTTTGCTTATATTTTCTTTGTAAATGTAAACTGTTTATTTTATGGGCTAGTATAACTTCTTATAATAGCAAGTTTGGTCCAACATATTTGGGTCGCAGATAAATTTTGATTTGCTGCAGATTAACACAAAAAATTCTGCTACTGGGTACAGGGGTGGGAAATTTTTCAAAAATCTTACCAGCCAAGGATTTATTTCACCAGCCCACAAGATGCAACACACATGCAGTTGAATATAGTTATGATAAAATTGTATGCGATTACAGATGAAATTACTATTACTGCAATGCATTTCGTAATTTTTTTTTCTAAAATATTAAGAATTATATACAACACAGGTAAGCTTAATATAAGATAGACCTTAGTACCATATTTACACAATAATAATTTGGAAAGTTAAAATATCTAGAATAAAAAAGTATCTCTGATAATGTTTTTATTGCCTACAATTTTTCAAAAATTAAAAAATGCACTCGCCTTGTCAGAAAATCCACTCGCCAATGGCGAGCAAAAAGATGTATTTCCCCACCCCTGTATATATATTATATATATATGTGTGTGTGTATACACACATATATAGGCCTTAAAAAAAAGAAAACCGATTAGTTTTTTTCTAAACAGCTAATTTTAGAAACATTAGTTATTCTGCCATATAGATTTAAAACTTACATGAAAAGTTGAGTTGATTAAAAATGTTTGTCATTTTAGAAATGTATTAATTCATAATTTTTCTACAGCTTTGCTTGTAGCTTCTTCATAATTTGGATTTTACATTTTTCAGTAATGTGTAAAATAAAACATTTGGGTAAAAGAATAAAAAAAAAACCAGTTATGGTTTTTTTTTTTTAAACCACTGGTTTAAACCATGGTTTTAACCACGGTTTAAACCAAACAACCCTGCTGTCGATCGATGGAATTTGCAATTTTCCCTCACATTATGGAGATTATTTTTGATTTTTCCACTGCTGATCAACAAAATTTGTGATTTTTATGAAATGGATTGAGAAAATTTACAATTTTTTCTCACCAAATCAACAAAACGAAACTGATCGGCAAAATTTGCGATTTTTACGAATCAAATTGATGAAATTCATGGTTTTAAAGAAATTAATTGACAAAAATTGTGATTTTTACAGTGCAAATCTACGAAATTCGCAAATTTTATGGAACAGATAGAGAAAATTCACAACTTTTCCTCGTCTGATCAACAAAATAAGCAGTTTTTAGTGAAACCGATTTGCGATTATTACGAAGCTGATTGACAAAATTTATGATTTTTACAAAACCGATTAAATTCACGATTTTTACAAAGCTGATCAATGAAATTTGAGATTTTTATAAAGATGATCTACAAAATTTGCAATTTTTCTGCGTGTGATCATCAAAATTCGCAATATTCCTGTGTATGAATTTTTTCAAGCCTCATGGGCAAAATTTGTGACTTTTCTGGGCATGATTTATGAAATTTACGATTCTTAAGTAACTGGTGAAATTTTTATATTTTTTCCATGGTAAATTGTGAAAATTTACATTTTTTTCAGTGACCTATACTCAAAAATTGTAATTTTTTCCCATTTGCATTCGCAAGCCACTTTTTGTCTGCAGGTTGCACATCCGTAAAACTGTATAATCTCAAAGTTTTGTAATTTGAATTTTTTATCATTAGTTTAGTACCTGAAGGTTTTTTCTTTTACTATTTTAACTGACATTAACACATAATCACTTTTTTAAACTTTATGTGTATTTGATGATTTTTGTATTGTATTTAAAATTAGTAGCTATCTTGAAAGTACATTGTTGTATTAAGATTAAAAAACTATAATTAAAATTAAGTGTATACATATTTATATAAAGAATATGCAATTATACATTGTCATGTTTTTTTTGTGTTTTAGATGGCCCTTAACTGGAAAGTCAAATGAAGAACTATTTTTTCAAGATGTCAGTGGTACTGATAAATTAGGTATAAATACTTTTTTTTTTTCAGATTATATACACATGTATAAATTACATAGATTATTTAAAAAAAAAAAAAAATGCAAATGTGTACTTTATAGTTTATATTGACATTGAAAATCGAAAATCCGTGCATAATTTACAGATGTAAACAATGAAACATTCAGTTCGGTTATTAGTGCAAAATTTGACTTTTTTAGTTTTATATCAATTCCATAAATTTTTTAATTTTTAATTTTTGTTATTGAATTGAGGTTATTGAATTCATGTTTTTTCATGAAGAAAGAACAATTTATTTCTGAAAAAATCAAGATATTGCTGATATCACGGGTAATCACAATCTTACCAAATATATTTATGTAATAAGCTTTTTTAATTATTAAGTCTGGCTAAACCTGAAATAAAGCTTCGTTACTCTATGATCCTGATGTGAATTAGTAATGTACCTTTGTGAGGCAAGTTTCATTGAATAATTTAGGAAAAATACATTTCATTTTTATAATGAGTATTTAATTGTACATTATTGATTATTAACTTGACCTTTGCTTTTACTTTTTTAATCATTTTAAAAATTATCTTAATTTTTATTATTTTAGTTTATTACTTATTTTAATATTTTAGGATATTTTAAGCATTCATTAAACTTTTGATTTCGTTATTAATAACATTCAAATTACTTTATAAAAAATATAAATAAAGCAATGACCAAAAATCTGCAAAATTCTATAATCCACACAAACTTTGGTCCCAAGCTGTGTGGATTTGAGGGAGTCTACTGTATTTTCAATGTTGTAATTAATATGGGTCATTCCATGTCAAATCAACGAAGAAAAATATACTTTTGAGATTGACATCAAGCAATTTTAATGAAATTTGCAGGTTTGGTTCTACTCATGAAAAGATGCAATAAAATATTTTTTGTAGATTTTTTGCAGCCTTTTTTGGGAGGGGAGGGCTTCATGAAAAAGTGGAAAACTCGTAAAAAATGACATTCTGGTAGTTACAAAAATACAATTTTCTCAACTCCTATGATAGATATGGAGTTTATCTTGGTGTTGTTTTGAAGGTCTCTGTGTGGGCTTTCATATGACATATCACTCGACAGGATTTATTAAACTTAATATTTCAAGGTCATCAAAAATTGTCTTTGACCTTGAAAATTTTAAAAAGTCCATTTTTGAAAAATCTGAAAAAAATATATTTTTTACTTCCTAATGTGACAGACATTCTGTAAAAATTTCATATTGGGATGGCAATGGGATCACATAAAAATTAAATCAGAAGTAACTTACACTATAGGTAACTGTCATTTGTAGTCTTGTGTTGTGGTCATTCTAATCCTTGCTATTTGATTGCAGTTATCCAGACAAACTACAAAAATCACTGTTTCTCTATCTTTCAGCAACAGGAGTGTTTTTAAAAAAGTTATACGCAAATGTTATTTTAATACCTTTCATTTAAAATAATATCGAAATAAATATCTTGATGTACACCAAAAAATAAATATTTATCCTCATTATGTGTTTTTAATTTCTACAGTTTAAAATATATATTATGAATTGAAGCATATATACATAATATAGCATTGTACAAAAGGAAATAAACAAGTTATTGTTTTAATTCATATTATTGTTTAATACATTTAACCCTTCACTGCATGATTTTTTTTCTACTTTTATAAGAAAAAAATTAAGAAATTGAAATGTAAAATTTTAAATGTGAGATTTTTTAAGATTTGAAATCTATATATTGATTTAATAAATGGGAAAAATAATAAGAAAAATTAATTTAAAAATTTTTAGGTAAAATGTGATATTTTATGGAGTGTACCCTGTAAACACAGTTACGGTTTTCAGTAAAAATAATAAAAGTAAAAATAATAAAAGTAAAATGCTTAATAGGTTGATTTTTTTTCCTCAATAACAAAAAAAATTATTGTTATTTTGTCAAATGCAGCCATTTGACATGGAAAAATAAGGGTTATTCCGTTCTTCGGACTGTTCTTGATCAGTTACAGTGATCCTATTGGCCAAATTCATGGCATATAATGAAAACTATAGTGTTTGTGCCAGATGAGGCACACCATGCAGTGAAGGATTAACGAAGATCAGGGCTTTGACCTAGAAAAATAATTAATTTCTGATTCTTAACAGCTTTTGATTTGCATTGTCCACTTCTTCTTTTGAAAGGCTGTAAACTCTACCTGTTGGATTTACTGTAGGGTCAACTTTCGATATAATATGTTTGCTGTTTACATTCAAAATATCACCAACATCAGGATAGTGGAAGGATGGGGATGGTCCATGTGGATGTAAAAACTTCATCTTGATGGTTTGATTTTCATCATCAGAGTCTATAACACACCCTAACCACCAATGTTCATCATATTTGCAAATCAGGAATCCAACCATTTCTGAGAATTCAAGTTCACCCTCAGAAGTTGTTGTGCTTTCTGTTCTTGAGCTATTAGAAAGCAAAAATGTTTTTACTTGCACGAAATTCCTATGAAGTGGAACAAAAGAGTGTAGTTTTTGTGTTCTTGGAATTAGTCTTGCTGCAGTTACTCTGTGTTTTAATGTTTTTTCTTCTGCTTTATGTTCAGCAATTGTACTATACTGAAAATGAATTGATTTAATATTTTCATTTGCCCAATCATACAAATGCCGTGGATTCAGTATTTGATTATTATTTGTCATTTGGAGACTAACTTTTGCTGC
The DNA here is from genome assembly GCA_964019185.1 of Maratus speculifer. Taxonomy (NCBI): domain Eukaryota; kingdom Metazoa; phylum Arthropoda; class Arachnida; order Araneae; family Salticidae; genus Maratus; species Maratus speculifer. The sequence continues at coordinate 173,846,732 of OZ025295.1, forward strand.
AAGTCTTTTAATAGTCCCGCCAACACCATCGCATGCACTTTTGCCGTGTGATGTAGCAAAAAAATGCCATTCTGCTTTGATCCCGAAGTCTGATTCATGCAAACAGAGGTTTAAAAAATTGAGTTTGTTTTTATATTGACCGTCAACACCATCACTTAAGTAATAGATAACATTTGGTTTTGCAGTAAAATAAGATTGCAGAAAACCAATAAGATGCCTTTGAAAAAGGTGAATTGCTATTGTATTATGCAGGAGGCAATCAGAAATTATAACAAATGAAATATTCATCAACGTTTTTGTTTTTGAATCGTTGAAATAGATTACGAAGGGGTGGATTGTAGATTGTGCATTATTCCAATGAAATCCTTGGGCTGCATCTTGTAGAATAAAAGCATAGTTCTCTGCAAAGTCACAGATTATCAGACCTTCTTTCAAACACTGTTTCCGATGTGTGAGATAACTTGTCTGCTGGCTAGCAATAAATGAATGTCGAAGAAGTTTTGGAAGTTTATCAAAAAATATGTTAAGAAATTCTTCAGTAGATTTAACTAAAATCTCTAAAGTTGTTCTATTTTCCATTTGTATCCATTGTCTGTATGTAATGGTTTCAATACAATTGAGCTCAAATGCTTCTTCAAACCTTCCCTTAACTTCTTCAAACCCAGGGCAGTTTTTGCAATCTCCAAAGTAGCAAGCTTCAGTTGGATTATCACATATTACATATTTTATGACATCTTTGTAAGAGTTGATTGGACTGTCACCTTCAAATAACTCTTTCAGCTTGAAAAATAGCAAAACTATTTTTTTTTCCCCTGAAACAATGCTTCTTAAATACAGATTTTTTTAAGTGTTATTTATGCAACTTTTCTGTTTATTTATATATTTTTTTTCGCAAAAATTACTTGAGATATTGAAGTACTATTTTAGATTGTTAATCCAGGTGATAAAAGAAACAAGTACAAAATTTTTTATCTAACTCTGAGACCATGAATTTCATGGTCTGGATGAAGTGATATGGAATGATCCAAAGATATTTTTTTTAATGTGATCCCATAGCCATCCCAACATGAAATTTTTACAATTGGTATGTTACATTAGTAAGAAAAAATATTTTTTCCAGATTTTTCAAAAATGGACTTTTTAAATTTTTCAAGGTCAAAGATAACATTCGGTGACCTTGAAATATTCATTTTTATAAATCTTGTCAAGTGATACGTCATATGAAAGCCCATACAAAGACCTTCAAAACAACACCAAGATAAACTCTATACCTCCCATAGGAGTTGAGAAAATTGCATTTTTGTAACTATCAACATCCCATTTTTAAAGTGTTTTTCGTTTTTTCATGGACCTCTCCCCCCCCCCCCCCCCAAAAAAAAAAAGCTGAAAAAAAATCCAAAAAAAAATATTTTATTGCGTTATTACATGAGTAGATTCAATCCTATGAATTTCACAAAAATTGGAGATGGTCAGGTTGTGAGCCTCGTTGATTTGACATACCCATATACTACCTTCTAATAATAGTTGAACATTAGCAAAATAAAGAGAAAAAATTGCATAACATTTCACATTTAAACCTTTGCTACTGTTATATTTAGCATTCACCTGAAAATATGTGAAAATGAAAAATATTGTTTTTTTCTCTTAATGCTTATGTAATATGGTAATTTAAAATTTTCATTTCTGGAAAGGTGCTTGAATTTTATCACAGGAAAATTAGTATGAACCCTGTATATCATATGCCTTCTAAATAGCTCCGTAGCAATTGCGTGTATTTTCTGGTGTATATTCTCTAACTATGGTGTAGTTCTGAGATTTTTAGAACTAAATTACTAAGTATATAAAAAATGTTTTTAAAGATTAACCAAAAAGGATTATGACGATACCATAAGCACATGCTGTTTATATAAGCCATTTGACGAGATTTCATAACCTAACATGGCCATATAATTCTTTTACCTGTAATTCAACATTGGAAGTTTGCTATAACAAAGAAATACCAAAAGAGGATAATAGATTGATTTTAATGTAACTTTATTTAAAAACTTAAAAATATGTGTTTTTCTCTTACAGGAAAACCTAAAAGAATTGTTGACACTTTAAGATGTCATCAAAATCTAGGAGCTTATTCAAATGTTCCTATTCCAGTGAATATGTAAGTAATTGCTCTTTGTGATGAATTATTTAGGGTCACCTGGAATAAAATGGGTATAAAAATCAGCTTTTTTAATTTTAATGTTTCATGGCAGAAATATTATGAAATAAATTCATGTTTTTGTTCAATATTTTTGACATTGTGTATCTTAGGTCTAAATTAAACATAATTTGTGTTTCCTTTTTTTAAAAATTTTTGTGTAAAACACTATACCTATTTTACCCCGGTGTATACCCATTTTACCCCGTGTTTCGGGGTAAAACGGGTATGCACCGCGGTAAAATGGGTATATGCTGGTTAAAGTTGAATAATAAATTAAATATATAATTAAATACACTATAATTAATGTGTAAACCATTTAAAAGTTTTGTACTTTCATCCTCTGAATCATGTGTAAACTTGGAAGGTGAGGGGGGGGGGGCTTCAAAAACTCCCCACTTCAATTTGCTTAAATTTTTTTCTTGACATATAAAAACACTGTTATGAAACTAATGTAAATAAGATGAGAGTACTGACAAATCCTATCCTCCAACCACATCAGTTTATGCACATGCTGTGAATCGTGTTTCTCTTTAAAAGTATTTTTTTTTTTTATTTAATGCAATTCAAAAGCAGATAGATATCAGCATGAATATCTGTAGGGAAAAAATGAGAAATTAAATTACACTGGAAAATCAATGTTTAATCAAAAACAATTTATGCAGATAGATATAACATAAGAAAAATTTACATGCAAAGTATATACTGGCAAGGACTGTTGCAGCTTGATTGAGATAGCTTTCTGACAATTTGGATGCATTCACATCAACAACATCGTCTTTCTCAGGAAAGACATAAAATAATCCAGCAGATGACTTTGTTGCAAACTTCACAGTATTTTAACCTTCATCAGGGATATCAATAATAAGACTTGTGAATTCTTGAACAGACTTCTTTACATTAAATTTTACAGGGACTCAATCGCCAATCACTGGATTCATTGCAGTGAAAATCTTTGGTTTAACTTCTATATTATGGGTTGCTTTGATTCTTTTAACTGTTTGTACTTTTTTGTGTTCCTAGTACAAAGACTTGCAGCCACCTGCTCTGTAGGTAAAACTCTACCTTTACTTGTACTCTCTTGCGTTTTCTCTGAGTTTTTTTATAGCCTCGCCAGTACTAGAAAAAGTATTTTAATTTAATTTCGCAATATTTTTCTTACTTTGTGTTCCTGTACATTTAATCAATTTGCATGTATTTTAGTGTCACCCAAAATAGCCTAATTTATAAGATAAATGATAAATTGATGATATAAGTAATAGCCTAATTTCATATAACAAAGCACAATTTCATTTTAAAACATAGGATCAATAACAATTTGCCCTCAAAGGTCTTTCAACTTTGATCAATCTTCATACATTCATATCTTGACCTATACCCATTTTACCCCATATGACAAAAAACGCTATAAAATTTTTGTGAGTAAATAAATTTACTTAATTTTACAGTTTTCAGTTAGAAGAATCCTTCTTCTGTAAATATCAAACAGTTTATTCCTAAAATTCTTCCTGTATATTTTTCTGGAAAGAAGTTTTTCAACCACTAAAAACACTTTGTTCTATCTTCTGAAAAACAAAATGGTTGCCAAGCCCATTATATGCTTCGCCAGTTTGCTTTTGTAAGGTTTAAGTATTGCCAGATATGTAAGCACTTTGTTTGTAATTTTAAATTTTTTAAAAAATTTGTCTGGTAAAATAATAAAATAAATGAATAAAATACACCCATTTTACCCCAGGTGACCCTATATAATAAAATATTCAAGTTTTATTTATTTAAGAACTAAAGGTGATTCTGGAAAAAAAAAAAAAAAAAGTATCCACTCAAAAATGTGGAAACTTTCTGACACATTTTAATTTTTAAATATAAAAGCATGATACTTGCAGGCATGCTTGTTGTGTGTTGTATTCAACCATTTTTTTTTTTTTTTTTTTTTTTTTTTTCATTTTCCGTTGAATGAATTGCATCTTAAATTATAAACGATCTTTGTCCTAGTACAGCAGTTTTTTTTTCTTTTCTTCACTGTTTGATCTTGAAATTCTGTTTAAACAGCCAACTTTGACAGCATTTTCTAAAAAATCTCACTGCTTATACAAGGAAGAAAGAGCTCAATTACACTTGCTAATATGATATATTTATGAAGTTTACTTGTAATACTTACATAGAATTTTTTTTTTTTTTTTTTTGTAAAGTTTATTTGTAAAAAGCATTGTTTGTCAAAAATGACAATTCAAATTAATTTTTTTAATTTAACTTTTTAATGCTTTTAAACTCTTTATAAAAGTATTTAGCCAGCCAGATATTCGGTATCACCCTCCTAACAATTATTATTCGGCTAGCAGCTTACCTGTATGCTGAATATTTAGTGTATGACCAAAATCATTATTTCCTATTGTTGCATCGCTATGTTTTATTCATAGTAATGCGTATATAAATCTGATAAAATGCTTGATATATTTTTTTTCTCATTGCATTGAATGCAATGAATTCTTTTACATTCTTTTAAATTTTTAATGATGTAATATTAGCATAAAATAAATTTAGTTAAAGACTGTATATATCTTGCTGTAGTTCATGGATTTATTTATAATTCATAAAATCATTTCAGAGATGTAAATAGATATCCAAAAAGGATCAAGAAAGTTTTAGAGAAAAAAGCTGACAAAAAAGCTAAAAAAATAGTTGCTGGAAAATCTGAAGAGAGCAAAAGAAGTGATGGTCAAAATGAAACATTTAAGGATCCTTGGGCTGAAGGTATATAAGCCTCTTGAATTAAATCTTTAATGGCCTTTTTTCCCCATTTTGTTAAAATCTTGAATAATATAAAATTTATTCTTGCAGTTTTTTTTTTTTTTTTAAGTAGAAAAAGGCAAACTTAATTTAATCTTGTTAGGGGAACTAATTTTAGAAAACCATTATTGGCATACAATATATATATATATATATATATATATAATGGTTTGGCAATCATTCAATTTTCATAAAATTGAAAAGTTTTAAAATTGAAGTTTTAAAATCTTTAAAAATTTAAAATTGAAGTCTCACACTCGCATAGCATAATGTATTATTAAAGGATTTTAGTTGCTAGGAAAATAGCTTGATGCTATATAGTGTTAAAAGTGCTTAACAATGCAACTAATTTAAGGTTCTTTGATGCCAGCGAAACATATCTCTAAGGTAGAGGTGCACAACCTTTTCAAGAGAAGGGCGACTTACAAATATGTCTGGGTGGTCGAGGGCCACATCAATAAAACAAAGAAAATTCGATTTCTAGGAGATGATCTATGACTTATTCAGGGATGCCACTTTTCCGCCTTTTGGCGGATTTCCGCTTTTTTTTAATCTTTAAAAATTCGCGATTTTTGTTAAGCAATCACGCGATAAAATAACGATTTCCGTCGAACGATCGCGAAATACAACAGCCTTTTCCATCAAACGATCGCGAAATACAACAGCTTTTTCGTCAAGCGATCGCTAAATATCACATCGATTTTCTTTAAAAGATCGAAAAAACGGCTATTTTCATCAAACGGTCGCGATAGAAAGCAGCAATTTTCATCAAACGATCGCGAAACAAAACTGTGATTTTCGTGGAACGATCGCAATGTGAAATGGCAATTTTCGTCAAACGATCTCTAAATAAAACGGCGATTTTCGTCAAGTAATCGCAATGTAAAATGGCGATTTTCGTCAAATGATCGCTAAATAAAACGGCGATTTTCGTCAAACGATCGCGATGTAAAACGGCGATTTTCGCCAAACGATTGCGATCTAAAACGGCGATTTTCGTCAAACGATTGCGATGTAAAACGGCGATTTTCGTCAAACGATCGCGATGCAAATCGGCGATTTTCGTCGAACGATCGCGAAACGTAACGGTGATTTTTGTGAAACGATCGCAGTGTGAAACGGCGATTTTTGTCAAAGGATCGCGATGTGAAATGATGATTTTTGTCAAACGATCGTGATGCAAAACGGTGATTTTCGTCAAACGATCGCGAAACGAAACTGTGATTTTTGTGAAACGATCGCATTGTGAAATGGCGATTTTTTTTAAAGGATCGCAATGTGAAATGCCGATTTTTTCTAAAGGATCGCGATGTGAAACGATGATTTTTGTCAAACGATCGCTAAATAAAACGGTAATTTCCGGCAAACGATCGCTAAATAAAACGGCGATTTCCGTCAAACGATCGCGAAACGAAACGGTGATTTTTCTGAAACGATTGCAATGTGAAACAATGATTTTTGTCAAAAGATCACGATGTGGAACGATGGTTTTCGTCAAGCGATCATGATATGAAACGGCGATTTTTGTCAAGCGATCGCTAAATAAAACGGCAATTTTTTCCAAACTATCATGAAATAAAACAGTTATTTTCGTCAAAGAAAAAAAACTGCAAAATTTTGCTATTCACTCGTGGTATAATCATTGAATCTATTGCTGGGTTACTTGAATTGGTTTAAAATGATGTGATACATAAAATTCTTCACTGAACCTATTGCTGGGTTACCTTAATTGATGTAAAATACTGTGAACTAAAGAAAAATCATTTTTACTTACTCTTATAATTTAAAAGTTTACAACAAAAGAAAAGCTGTAATTCTTTATTTAGTTTATTATAAACAATATAATTTTCAAAATTCACACATAAAGTTGTGAAAAATGTCATAAATTTTACTTTATGCATAATTTCCTCTTTTTTGCTATTTTCTGAGTGGCATCCCTGCTTATTAGATAAAAAATATAGTTTCAGAGGGGAGTGGATGGGAGGTTTACCCCTTTAAATTCACTTACTTAGTCAAAATATTCAATTCAGTTGGTAAGGTTCTATCAGCAGTTTTTATGTTTGTAACAGACATAGCTTCAAGATGTAATAATACTCCTTGATTTTATTCAAGAAAGTAAATTTTGTTTTATTAAAAGTGCCAAGAAACAAACATAAGTGGCTAGTGCCGAAAAAAAAATCTGAAGTTTATGAGCGAAAGACAGAGAAGGAGCTGCTCAACAAAATTTTTCCACTCCTGATCAATGAAATTTCCGATTTTTCATTCATTGATCAATGAGATTCGCAATTTTCCCAAGCCTGATCAACAAATTTTCAGTTTTGTACAAAACCGATCAACAAAATTCGCGATTCTTACAAATTCGATCGAGAAAATTCACTGTTTTTATAAAGCCAATCGAGGAAAATTGTGATTTTTACAAAGCATAAGTGGCTAGATCAACAAAATTCGTGATTTTATCAAAGACGGTAGACGAATTTTTGTGTTTTTATCACGCCTGATTGACAAAATTTGCGATTTCTTTGCGCATGATCGACGAAATTCGAGATTTTTCTTCGCATGATTGATGAAATTCTTTTTTTTTTTTTTTTTTTTTTTTTTTTTTCGAGCTTGGCAAAAAATGGGCCATTTTTATGAAACCAAGCAAGAAATTTCACAATCTTTCCGCGCCTGATTAAAAAAATTTGTGAATTTTACAAAGCCGATAGACGAAATTTGCAATTTTTCCATGCCTGTTTAAAGAAATTTGCACTTTTTTCGCCATTAATTGACAAAATACGAATTTTTCCACGTCCAATCAACCAGATTTGCAACTTTTAACTAACCTTGACGAAATGGTCAAATATTTACGTTGGAAGGCAAAATTTGCAATTTTTTTCTTTTGACAAACTGACAAAACTCACGATTGTTTCGCAGTCGATCAACGAAATTTTCAATTTTTCCATGCATCATCGTAAAAATCATGTTTTTTTTGTGCCTTATCAACAAAATTTTTTATGTTTTTTGTTCCTGATCGACAAAATTTGCAATTTTTTTGTGCACAATCAATGAAATTCACATTTTTTTCATGTGATGAACCGAGTAAACATGCAATTTTTCTGTAGCAGATGAATGCAATTTTTTCTTTTGTGCGTCATCAACAAAACTAACAAATTTTGCTTGACCTATCAACAATATGTGTGATTTTTCGTGTCTGACTGACAAAATTCGTGATTTTTCCCATGCCTGATTGACAAAACTGCTACTTTGTGCCGAGGTTCATGGGTAAAGTGTGGGATTTTTCCATACCTGATGAACAAAATCTGCGATTTTTCTGAGCCTTATCGACAAAATTTGCTATTTTTCTGCACTTGATCAGTGAAATATGCGAGTATTCCGTGCCAGATCAATGAAATTGTCGATTCTTAAATGTCTGATGAAATTCTATATTTTTCTGCGGTAAATTGGCGAATTTAACAATTTTATTTTCAGAGACCAATGCACAAAAGTTGCAATTTGATGAAGTTCATGGGCCACACTTTAGCCCATCGCGGGCCACTTTTAGCCTGCGGGTCACAGGTTGTGCATCCCTACTCTAAGAGTTGCCCTATAGCTCTAGGCCCTTGAATCCATTTCTTCTTGCACTTTGGTGTATATTTAATTTGTGTAATTTTGCTGTTAAATATGTCTGGTGTCGTCAGTTTGATTTCTTTTCCTTGCTTCTGCTAGAGCAGCTATACACAACTTGTGGGCATTTGGCCCAGTGATCTTTTGTGTGCAGCCCAAAAACACATAGTCAGTAATTCATATTTTATTTGATATGTTCATAAAGTATTTAAGATCTTAAATGTAACTTTTTTAAAATTATTTTTATGGGGAGACAGTCTTTCGTATCATATTCATAATTATTTTTAAAGTATATTAAAACTTTTAAAAAAAGGCCTTTTGTTTAGTCTTTTTTTTTTTTTTTTTTTTTTTTTTCAAAGCAGTTTTTTTAAACCTTTTGGGACGAGAATCTTTTACAAAATTTTTAATCTCTCCAGTTTTTCAAAACAAAAATTTTTATCTAATTGAACTGGGAAAATTTACAATAAAATTTTACTGGTGAGAATAATCGATGATTCTGAGCTTCTTAAATGGCAAGTATACTCGTCGCTCGCTCCCAGAGAGTTAATTTACAAATTTAATCAAACATTATTGCAAAATAATTTCATTTCTACTATATGTTTCTACACTTAAAAACAATAAAAAGATTTTGATTTGAGAAGAAATCAACAGAAAACAAGCATACATTCAGAATTAAAATATATTAACTGTTATATAAAAGAATTAAATTGAAGGCATAATTATATAAATAATTATTTAAAATATTATAATATTATATATATTATATATAATTATATTATAATATTATATATATTATATTATAATATTATATATATAATTATTTAAAATATTATTTTTAAAAATGTTATTTTTTAATAAACTTTAAATTTGTTAACTAGTACAGGTGATGGTTATTACAACTTTAGGGATAAGGAGATGTTTATTCATTCTTTATAACATTTCTGTAAAAAAAAAATTACCTGCCAATTTTTTATTTTTTGTATAAAAATTTTTTAAAGACTATTATGCTTTATAAACACATCAAATGTAAAAATTTTTCTCTGTTCTTATTTTATATTCCTATTCTTATTTATATTAGCATTACTTACTATGGTATATGTATGTATGTCTCATAATTCAACGCTGAATTTAAAAGATAACTCTTCAAAACCCTTTTGCATAGTTACTGTCTCATGTTATGTATTATCATCAATGTTAGAAATTAGCGGTTGTTAGTCATCAAATGCAACTAAAGAATTGAATTTGATGACTGCAAAATTATTCTCAGTTGTCAAATTTGACGACTAGCTTTAAAAAAAAAAAAAATATGTAATAGACACTCAGTTCCAAAAAAAAAAAAAAAATGGTCTGGTCTGAAAAATTGGAACTAAAAAAACATTGCGAATTTCAGCTGCAAAAAAATCAATTTTGTCAATTGTTCGAATAAAAAATCGGAAAAAAATGGGGGGGGGGGGGGAAACCTTTTTTTTTTTTTTTTTTTTCAAAAAACAGCAAAAAAGCAAAATTTTTTTATACGATAGTGGAGAAAAAAAAACACAAATTTCTTCAAAGGATTGCAAAGAGAAATGCAAATTTTGTGAACAAATCGCAGAAAAAATACAAATTCTGTAAAAAAAATCACAAAAAAAAAAAATCCCGGGAAAAACGCAAACTTTTTCATAAGATCACAGAAAAAAAAAAACCCACAGTTTTCTCCAAAGTATTGTGAAAACAAATCTTAATTTCGTCACAGAATCTTTAGAAAAAAGCTAATTTTGTCAAAGAATTACAAAACAAATGATAATCTTGTCATAGTATTGTGATAAAATCTGTTAATTCCATCAAAGGTTCGTGATGAAAAGCAAATTTCTTCAAAGAATCACAAGTACCCTGCAATTTTTGCCAAAGGATTGCGAAAAAAATGCATAATTAATGAGGGGGGGGGGGGAGGGCTGTTCCTAGCGCTGCGAAAAATGCTGAATTTCAGCAAAAGATTGCAAAAAAACCGGCACATTTCATCGAAAAAACGCGGCAAAGTTTGTCAAACACAAAAAAGGCAAATTTCTTCAAAAAATTGCAGAAGAACCTGCAAGTTTTATCAAAATATCATGAAAAATATAGCAAAATTTGTCAAAAGATTGCAAAAAATGGCAAATTTCGTCGAAAGATTGTGAAAAAAAAAGGCAAGTTTCGTCAAAAGATCGGAAAAAAGGCAAGTTTCGTCGAAAGATCACAACAAAAAGCAGCAAATTTGTTTAGAAGATCATGAAAAAAAACGACAAGTTTCATCGAAAGATTGCGAGAAAAGGGCAAGTTTTGCCAAAAGATAGCATAAAATGTAAATTTTGTAAAAGGGGCACAACCCCCCCCCCCCCTCCAAAAAAAAAAAGTATTGGGAGTGGATTTTTTTTCTTGTCTCCGTAGTAACCTTAAAGAAAATTTGATGCGAATTTCAAAAATTTTCTTTTACTCCAAAACCCTTCAAAATTCTATACAGTATTACAGTAATATTAATATGAATTTTAGAAACTGCAACTAAAAATCTTAATTTGACACCTAAAATTTTTACAGTAGTCATCATCTGACACCTGCGTTTTATCTCCCAATTTCTATCACTGATTATCATACTATTTCATATTATTTTCTCTCTCATTTGCATCTTATATTACACACCTGTGCTATGCTGTATTTGGGGAATGACGATCTCAGCAATACTTAGCAGCTCAAAAATTTTGAGTTCTGCTCAAAAATTGTATTACCGGAAAGTGCATTCTCCAAACACAGCCAGCAGCACGCGTCGTATATAGGAGTAAATTGCGTTGTGTAAAGCCAAGAGATCCCAAAATAAAAAGTAAATAAAGAGGACTCGCCCGTGATGTTTGTACACAAAGAGAAGGCAAAGTATCACAAGAAACCACCTTTCTTTATTTTTCACAACATATTCAACTATTAAATTCTGTGGCCACAGTTGCAACTGGTAATTAAGGTATTAATATTTTTTACAACAGGTGATGTATTAGCATCTTAGGACAGTTCACGGTAGACGAAAGTCTATTCACTGCTACAGTTCCTATTAACAGTTCTTATTTTTTTTTCAAAGTACTTGTACTAATATCCTCCAGTTAACAGGTGCATTTCAACGATGTTGCGATCAATCTTATTAGATGACTCCTTATATCTTTGCATGGCTGATGATAGCAAGATTTTCAATGATGTTTCAGAGAAGAATCCACCGAGCCGGAGCAGATTTGTTGACAAAAATCACGGCGACGATCTAGACGCTTTCCCAGGAGGGGATCAACTGAGCCGTAGAAAATCCGAAGACAAAGTCACGGCGACGATTTTGATGTTTCAAGCAGAAATCCACCAAGCCGGAGCAGACTTGATGAGTATTCACGGCGATGATGACCTCCTTAACGTACAACAAATTATCTGGAAGACATGGCTGTAGACATAGTGATTCTATCTAAGATGACAAAACATATTCAAGTGCCGGGGCTGAGGAAGTTAATAGGATGCGTATAATGATTTATACATGAGAAAAAAATATGAAAATTCAGGGGTTTTTCTTGCAAAATAAATAAATAAATAAATAAATAAATAATAAAATGAGCTGCAGTCGCTGCTACTGCCAATTTCTCACTTTCAATCAACACTGAATCCTATCTCTCAACACCGTCCTACGGCCAGCGTCCATATGTGTTCGTCGTATGCGCTCTCCCGTGAATCTCTCACAATTACTCAGCTCAATCTGACTCGAACCGCCTGCGAAAATTTGGCGTTCGCCTACGACTCCGCTGACAGCCAGTCGGAAAGGCTTTCTCGATCTTTCTGCCAAGGGGATTCCCCTATTTAGGCGCGAAATACGTTTCAATGAAAGCTTGTAGAAAAATCTACAAGAATTTCATCCATGATGAGTCATGTTTAGCTAGTAAGATACATCGGAAAAGAAAGATGGCGATGAGCCATTTTGAAAAATCAGCCAGCATCATTTAAAAAATAGTGAAACAGAGATTGATTTTAAAATCACATAAATTGCAAACTATTTGATTTAAAAGCTGCGCGATTACGTTAAAACAAATTATATTTAAAAATAAGACATTAATATGATTTTAAGAGTGAATAACTGATATTAAAATAATTTAGAAAAATATCTGGTAGATTGCAATTACTATTTTGTAATATAGGAAAGCTACGATGTTTAGACTGAAAATATTAGATTTAATTGATTTATTAATGGAATTATAAAAATTTAAGATTACGTTATTTGAAATGACTATTAATTAATTAATTTTTTCTTAAGATAATGATCAGAAATTTTGAAAATAAAACATTGCCTAACACATATCCTAACAACCTGCAAGGTATTATTCTGTAATGATTTTAGTTTCTTTAAAAAAAAAATAGATGTAGACACTGATTTTATTTAAATAATCTATAAATTAAATTTTATCAGCATACTCTGTTATCCCGTCAACCAAAATACTATCACCAAATTATAAGATTAAATGCCAATAATGGATGATTGTGAATGTCAATTCAATGACATTAAATACGATACTTTGTGTTTAAAATGTCATTAAGTGATTTTTATTTCAACTTTTTATTTGTATTTTTGTTAATATTCTACTAATTATTTGTTTTTTTATTATTTAAAATAAAAATTACGTCAATATGTATAATTTGGTTATTAGTTTGGCAATTGATATAATTTGGCAAAATCGGTCGACAGGATAACAGAATAGTACCATTTTATCATACAATGCACAATAGATATTCATATATTTACTGCCAGTTTAATTATTTAACCAATAATAAAAATATGCCAGTTATATTAAAATGGATAACTTTTAATCTATTTTATATATTTTGTAAAAAATCTCTTTTCTTCAGATATCTAATGATTAAAAAGCTTTAGCTGGGTGTCTGATCTTGCTTAAAAAGCTGCTGTAATTATTAACTTAGCATATGATTAATTCTTTGTAGTTCTAATTAAATTTTCTAAGGTTATCTGTAAGAAAAATGCATTTGTTGTATTTTACAATGTTGCAACTTATATTCTAAATTTGGTTTAAAAAAAAAAAAAAAAAAAAAATCTTTCATTTCTTCTGCTTGGAAAAAATCTATTTCTGCTGGCTGTTTTGTGTTTTTTGGAAGAAACTTGTGCAATTCAATTTTAATAATGAAAATTAATTTTCAAGTAATTCTTTTGTTGTTTTGATTATAAAAGAAAAAAAAAAAAAAAAGAAATACACAATATGAATAAACAGTAGCAGCTCTTTTATCCTTTTTTATTCTTTAATTGCGAGCAAATGCCAAATGTTCATTTATTGAAAAAAAAAAAAAAAAAAAAAAAAAACTAGTTTTAGCATCAAGAGAGCAGTGAATTGATAATTTTAATACCCGTTTTTAAGATGTGTAATGTGTGAACATGCCGAAATGGGCATTTCAAACCTTTTCCCAGCGGGGGAAAAAGGGTCAGTTAATAAAGTGATTGTATTGCATCTGTAAGAAAAAAAAAAAAAAAAAAGGGTTTCTGGCATTTGCAAAAAAGTGAGGCTTAAAAATGTCTTTTTTTGTCACAAGTTTTTAGAAAATATATTTTTTTAATAGTTAAATTTTTATTATAAAATATATAGAGATTAATTTTTTAAGGCCAAAAAGTAGTTTTGTGGGACTGTATTCCATATATGAGGAACTGTTCCTGTTTAAACAAATAGGAATCATTACAGAGAAGTGTAATATATGTATCTTTTGTTCTATTAGAATTAATATTAAAAAAAATCTTTTTGTATAAAATAACTTAAACCACTATGAATTCTTTGATTTTTCGATGAAAGAATCTGTAGTATTGTTTCTCTTAACAAATTGATTTTTATCAACTTTCATTTTTCTCTCCTGCCTGCCTGCCTCCCCACCAGGAATAAAGTAATCAATAAAGCATTCATCAAAATTTTGTTTCACAATTGATTTAGTTTTAATTTGATAGTCTTCAATGTATTGATTTTTTTTTTTTTTTTTTTTTTTTTTTTTTTTTTTTTTTAGTTTGTGTAAAATTTTTAGATACATTAACCAGAGTTTTTCCCTGCATTTAAAAAAAGGCACACAATTTCAATGCTTGTAGAAAAATTACATTATTTAATTCTTAAGAATACTTTTGGATTCTGGAGGGCACTTTTTTTAAGGTGCTTTCTTTTACTTTTATAACTATTTTTAATATTTAATAGGCAAAACACCCTTTTAAAGACAGTAATGAGTCAGTTTTTGCTATGCAAATATTTTTTTAATACATAAAGTAGTAAAGGCACTTTTTCTTTTCAACTGGGGGCAAGAAGGATGTTAATTTTTTGGATGGTGGGTAAGAAGTGTACTATTTTGTAAACCTAAGGGCCAGGAAAGATGCAGCTCCTTCCAGAAACTGTCTGGGGGAAACTTTGCATTAACCCAGGAGGGCACATGCTAGATCTGATAGACCCAGCATGCATATGATTTTTATAATTGTCACCACTATTTTTTTTTTAATAATCTTCAACTTACTTTACCACAGAATTTTAAAAAATTGTCTCCAGTTAAATAAGGGGATGTTTATTGTTTATATTTATTAATGATAAAGTAAAAACCATTCATACCCTGGGTATGTGCATGTTCTCCCGGATTAACATCAGTTTAAAAATGACAGTCATTGTTTTCAGCAGATATTGTTTTACATTTTTAGGGACCAATCATGTTCTCTACAGAATTTATCTGGTGTTGTCCTGTTTTGTCAAATTGTAAAAGATTTTTTATTACTTGGAAAAAATTAACAATTTGGGAATCTGAAATTATTCACATTCAGGTTCCTGGTATAATGAATTATATATATAGGTATTTATAAATGTACTAAATTGATCTATGTTTATAAATTTGTGTAAATATACATATATGTAGCATCTGTATTATTAAATATTGCTGATGCTATTAAAAAAAGGCGTTCAATTTTACTTAGTACACTCTTTGATGACTTTATTTGCACTATGATTGATCTAATTTAATTTTAAAATGATTCAACTTGTAAAAAATCCATTTTTAGTTAAGAAATAGTTGTCATTTTATTGTTACAGACAGATTTTAGTATGCTTAGATCTTTTATACTTTCTACTTAAAGTACATTTTTATTATTTAGATGAAGAACCTGATGAAGAAATAAAGGATTTAATTATATACAGAGATGAAATTACAGAGAAGAGGACCCCAAAAGTAAAGTTTAATCTCATGAATAAAAGATTGTTTTTCTTCCTTTCTTCAATTTAGTTTAATAGTTACTTTGCTTTCAGCTTCAAAACCATATTACTCATTCATTTTATATATATATATATATATATATATATATATATACACACATATATATATATATATATATATATATATATATATATATATATATATATATTGGAATTATAAAATTTACTATCAGATTTATATTCATAACAGATTAAAAACAAATTAAAATATATACATATATATTGCAAATTTATGAGTTACTATTTAATCTGATTTGTATTAAAAAAATTTTATGAAGTGTATATGGAGGTAATTTTTAAGTATGAGTTTTTTACATTTATTTTTATTAGTAATCCTGCATGAGTTTTATTCTGTTTCAAATAAGAAAACATTTTCTGTGTCTCCAGGCTTTATTTATTGTACAAATACACAAAGCTTTTTTAGAAAGGAGGGAGGTGACATGCATTAAAATAAGCTTTTCATTTTTTGATCGGTAGAACATGTGTAATTTGTTCAGATAGCAGTTTTCTTTTTCAGAATTAAATTATATTAAATCTGCTGCTATAAATTGTGGTTTTAGTAAAAAAAGTAAATTATAATTTTATAAAACAGAAATTGATTTCTATAAGCTAAAAATATGGGAATTCAAAATTAATGTTCATTCTGCGAAATAGTTTTTGAGTTCTGCTTAATTAGTCACCCACATTGTAATGCATTTTTAGCAACAATTAAAAGTTAGTTTAACATTAGGACTTCCAATTTTAAAACTGCATAATCTTTAAACTGTTTGGCAGAGTGATTTTTTGTTTGTTATTCTAAGGTAAGATTTTCTTAAGAATTTGAATATGATGTCAAAATAAGGTTTGAGTATTGAAAATTTTAAAATTTGGTACAATATTTATGTGTAAACGACCTTTTAACACGTTCGCTGCCACTCACACGACAGTGCGTGATATGGCGCCAACATTAAGGGGCCACTCACGCGCCAGTGTGTGATGTGGGGTGATGTCCAATAGCCAGTCATGCGCTGGTGCAGGAAAATCTTTCACTGATTCTTTCTTATAAAAAGTAAATCTGCTTCTGGGAAAAGCCACTTCTACAGTGCGGCATTAACTATCATCACATCTTCGTGTAAGCGGCAGCGAACATGTTAAGGAGTTTTAAGTATAGGATTAATTAATGGACTTTAATACTAATCAATTGATAAATTTCACATCTTAATATGCTGATTTGCACTAGAGTTAGTAGTGGCTGGTGCTTTTTTTTTTCTTTTCCAAAGACTAAGTTTCATGGTAGTAAATTGTAGTTTATAAGGTTTTTTCTTTAATAATTTTGTCATCTTCTTAGGTCCCATGTCACAGATATCAAAAGCCATCACTTTTACCGTCTGTTGAAGTACCACATGCTGGGGCATCCTATAATCCTGCTTTTGAAGATCATCAGGTTTCTCTTTCTTTAAATTTTACTAATTGATTATAGTTATTACTGTATATTTTTAAAAATAATTGTTGTATAATGTGTGCTATTTTAATGTGACCCCCATTGTTATAATAACAAAAGTATTTTGAATCTTAACGTGAACTGAACTGAACTTCACTTTAAGATTCTCTTACACTATTGTTCAAAGATTGTTAATTCTTCAAAGATTCACTTATACTATTTATTGTACTAGTTTTTAGCCCATTTCAGCACACAAAATGATTACTATCTTTGTTAAAGGGATGTTTTGTTCTAGTATGATAAATTTTTAGGATTTTTTATTTTTTATAAAAACTACAGACAATCACAATTTGACATTTTTGTCCTTTATTATATTCTAGCTGCATAACAAATTGATGTTTTGCATTTGAATTCTGTAAGGTCTTTAAATTTAGATGGCTTAAAAGTAACTCACAGCTGCCACTTAAAAGCATGCTATGTTCAAGTTCTTGAACAGAACCATCTTTTAACCTTACAGATTTAATTAATTCTCCATTTTACTAAAAAATTAATTTTCATTTGAGATAAAAATCAATGTTAGAAGAAAAACAATGTTTCAATACCTTTTAAAACCTGTATAAAATTAATTGGACAGATTGAAAAGCTAATGAACAATTAAATTTTCTCAAAAAATTAAATGAGTTAAATGTTCAAGCTCATGTATATAGATAAATCTCAGCAGTGCACATACACATGTATTGAACTTGTTTTTTCCATTTGCTGGTTACAGAACAAAAAAAAGTTCAATAAATGTCTTTTTAAACAATAGAATAGACTTGATTTTTAACAACATTCCTTGTTGTTATGAAGTTTATAATCAATACTACTCATTGGCAAGTTTTAAATTTCTGCTATTGAAATCAACTTTTTTCAAATGCAGTATAGAATCTAAAAGCTTGGGACCTGAGATATTCTGGATAAGGGTTTTTTCCCCCCATAATTTGGAGCACTTTATTAAAATAAAGTGAATTAAGAGCCATACAAAATAAAATATGAAATGTATAAAACCTGAACAATAATGTAAATGCATAATTACAAATTTGTTAATTTAATAACTTATTTATGCACACACACACAAAATAAATAAATAAATAAAAAATTAATAAATAAATAAAAATAAAACAAAATTCTAAATTAAAATAACTAGTCAATCTGTAAATCAGGAGCCTTAATGTCAGCTCTACAATCACTGCTTTTTACCACATTTTGTTTAATATTTAAATTTATACAAACAGCAATTGAAAGTTTTCAAATAACAAAAATATTTATAAGAATAAAAAATACATAGAAAGTTTCAAAAATTAGATACATTAAATTGATCATATTGTTATGCAATGATATTCTAAAATTCTGATGAATTAAATAGGATCAATTTTTGGATAAAAAAAAGTACATTTCTTCAGGGGGGGGGGGGGGGGGGGCTCTGCCTCCCTGAACTCCCCTTAATCTCATTAAATCTCACATTCATAATCTTCTATTGATTGTGCAAATGTTAAAGTTTTTTTCCTTCTTAAACACAGGGAAATGACCATTATCCTTTTTAACACTATGCTCAACCTAGATCCACTGTGTTTATTTAAAAGACTTGGTCATTCGCTGATTATTTGTGAACGATTTACTTTTTTTTTACTAGCTCATATATAAATTGGCCTCTTATGTTCAATTTCCAAATTTTGTTTAAAATCTTTCGACTTATACACGAATATATTGAGTATATATATGTATATAAATATTTTTTTATTGGTGCATTAAAAAAATGTTATAAAATATTATATTAAAAATAATTTTATTGAGTTTCAGTGTTATGGATCTAACTATTTACTTTTTAGGAACTTTTGCAAAAAGCTGTTGAAGTTGAAGAAAAACATTTAAAAGATGAATTACATTTGAAAAGAGTGTTAAATGATATGTTTCCATCTAAAGCTAATGCTCCTACTGAGGTAATATTTTAAAATTTTAATTTCCTTGTTTCTTCATTATTTAGAAATCAATAGTAACAAACCTTGCAGCTTTTAAATAAATAGACTATGACTTCATTTATTATTTTATTTGAATTTTTAATATTATGCAAAGTAATGTTATCTATATCAGAGTTTTCAACTTTTTTAATTTTATGGCTAGTAGGGCTGGGCAATATCAGAATTTTAATATTGTAATTTATCGCTGACCAAATAGTTGATATATCCTGTCATTCCATTATAGGGTCGTAAATGTAATTGTCCTTTGCATAAAATTCTATAAACACATACACACACATGTATATAGTATTTTGTGTGTGTTGTCTAGAAAAAACAAAAATTCAATATCTTAACATAATAGAAGGATATATATATATATATATATATATATATATATATATATTGCTTTAAAAAAGGCAGATCTGATCTAAAATGCCTATTGAAAATTTTTAGAAAGTTAAACATTATAAATTATTGAAATGAAACAAGAAAATGTACATAAAAGTATATTAAGACAATATAATTTAATAAAATTATTTATAAAATCATTGTTTAGTTATAACAATTTAAATATCTGCTTAGAAGAAACACAATTTAATTTTGAATTATCATCTTTACTAATTCGCTCCTTCCTGCTTTACAAACACGTACACAACTGAAAAATTCAGGATTTTTTTTAAACCTTCTTTAAAAACTGAAAAGTACAAGAAATTTTAATACATTTCATACAAAATATATCATCTCTTTAACACAAACAAAAAATGATTGCCGGTGTAATGTTCTTTCTTAACCTTTGCAAAGTCTAGATGAATATATCCGTATTGTGAAAATACAGGATGTTTTTTATTTTTATTTTTCCAGATTTAACTGACATTTTTGAAATTGCAAAAATTAAATTCAAGTTTGAATTTAATTTTTGAATTGAGTTACTGCTAAATAATATATTTACATTAACTATGTTTACATTTTTCAGAAAAGTATTTTGGAAGAAATGTCGCAAGGATTATTTGATGAAGATGAGGAGCAGAAAGATGAAAATGTCAACCACTTTACATTAAGGAATCCTCCTGTGTTAGCTGAAGATCGATTGCCAAAATCGCGTCATAGAAAGAGAAAAGAGTTAAAAGAAGAGGTAGATATTTCTACAATTTGCACTTAATATTAAAATCTAAATTAGTTGATTTTTTTTAAAGTTTACATAATTTAATGTGAGATCTTACAATTTCTTTGAAATATTTTTTTAGGCAAGGAAGAGAACTTTAGAGAAATTACATAAACAGAGATTACATGAAATTTATAGGTAATTATAGTTTTCTTTTTAATTGCATCCCCCTCCCCCCCCCCTCCCCCCAATATATAAATATGGAGGTAAATGCAGCAAAATTTTGGGTATTTGCAAATCTGCTGGTGCTAATACCAAAGTTAGTAAATTGAATCAAATCAAATCATCTGTGTAACTCATGTGGCAGAACACTGAAACATTAGTCTTAGTCCCAGTTTATCTTGCCCTTTATACTTTCCCTGCTGTTCAGAAAGTTTCATAATTATTTGATCTCCGCCTGAGAAATCTTAGCAATTTGCACTTACCTAATAATATCTAATAACTTATATAATGCCTCACTCAAAAATCTAATGATATTGTATTTGCATACATATAGTTAATAAGCTTTTATTTATTTATTTTTAGAATTTGTAATTTCGTGCTGCTTTGATTAAATTGCTTACTTTAGATCTTTCTTGCAAGTAATTGCATTACAATGTAATTTGTAATGCAATTTGTAAAAAGATTTTGTAAGATTTGATCTATAGCGTATCACTTAAAAGTTATGATTTTCATGTTTTTCTTGCACCTCTCAATGTGTGAAAATAGATATTTTGTTGTTCGCAGACGAAGCGTTTATTTTCTAATTTTTGATCAAAAAATTATTTCAGAATTTTGTTGAATTCTGTATAAAATTTGGTAAGTTAACTTTTAAATATGAATATTGAATTAAAGTTAACTAGTTATGATTTATAAAATTTATTTATTTTAAGGATGGTGAATTTCTTTTTATTATGTTAAAATATTTAAATTAACATATTAAAGAGTTGACCTGTGGCAGAAATATATTCTGCTTTCTGGAGGAATGTCAATGATCTTGATAAAGATTATGTCAGGATAATGTGAGGCTCCACATAGAGATATTGAAGACAAATTCTTGAATTTAAATCTATTTCATATTTGTTAACTATTTAGGAAGAAATAAGAAAAAGGTTTAAATTCTAGAATTTGTGTCCTTTATCACCTTGGTGTTTCAACTTGGATATTTGACCACTTATTTATTATTATTGTTGGAAAATAAGAAAAAGGATGAAGTTTTCATGTGATATTTTCGTACCATAATTTTAATCAACTCTTGATGTGCACAAACAGTTTGTCATTTCCTAAGCACAGTCTTGAACTTAGGTTTAAGAAAAGATTAGCTTTTAGAAAATGCTGCATAAAAAAAGAACTCCCTTAACATTTAAGAAAAGGGTTTAAATTCTAGAATTTGTGTTCTTTATCACCTTGGTGTTTCAACTTGAATATTTGACCACTTATTTATTATTATTGCTGGAAAATAAGAAAAAGAATGAAGTTTTCATGTGACATTTTTGTACCATAATTTTAAGCAACTCTTGATGTGCACACACAGTATGTCACTCCATAAGCACAGCCCTGAACTTAGGTTTGAGAAAAGATTAGCTTTTAGAAAATGCTGCATAAAAAAAGAACTCCCTTAACATTCGCAAGTTTTGATTATTCACAAAATAAAAAATGCTGAAAATTTCAACATTCACGAAGACTGAACTTGGTTATTCACGAATTATGTTTTATGAAGAATATTTTTTTCACAAATTAAACACATTTTGTTTTACCAATTTCATGAACTAAAAGACATTGAACACGTATGTACTGTATAGTCTACTGTATTACTGAATGGCTTGAGTTGTGAGAACTTCAGCCCTTGTGTTGAAGTGGGAAAATATTGATGGGTAGTTTCCTTTATTTTTTATGCAGATTTTTTTCAATTTTCTAAAATTTCTAATTTTTATTGCAGGTGAAATATTTTTTGCAAAAATTGTCAGGGAAATTTTAAAGCATCAGCAACAATTTGCTGAAAAAGCAATAGAGTGGAATTCTTTACTGGTGATGAGTCTTAAATTTAAAATAGAAATCGAGGCCACAATTTTTTCTTACAAAGAAATTCATAAATATAAGATCTGTTTTTCCAAACAGTCACACATTGCTAAATTTTTCCACCATACCCTAGCAAATAAAATTTTTACAATATGTTTGTAGTTATTTAAATTTATTTAAAGCATATACTTTTAATGTATTATGCTAGATAAATATAATTTTTGAACTACAATTGTTCTTTTCTATTTAAAAAAAAAATAGAAACTAATTTTTTTATATAAACGGGAAGATAATCTCAACATTTGCAGTTTTGACATTCATAGATGTTTTTGAGAACCTAACCCTTACGAATGTTAAGGGAATACTGTACTGCAGTTTTCATTTGATATATGGACAACTAAAATTCATTGAGTTTTTCTTGAAAAAGGGTCATATGGTGCTTATTGTGAATTTAAATGATTCTGTAACTCTGATCATTTTGGAATTGATATCTTTTTTTAATTAATTTTCAACAAACAATCAATGTTGAAGGACGGATTAAATGGCAGATCAGTCAGTTTTCATAAGAAATTTAATGAGGGAAGGGAAAAAAAAAGAATTTATTATTAGTGTTTAAAAATGTATATGCCAAAACATATTTTACAAAAATGTGTACATTGGACTTAATTTGACTTTGCTGTGCCATTCCAAATTTTCTTTATATGCTCCAAAAATATTTATTATTTCTTCCCTTAGACATGATTTATATACTGTTAAAATAGTATTTTTTAATTTTAAGTTATTGTCAATTACAGCTAACTTTTTAATTGTATTTCTGCTCCTCCCCCCCCCCCAATCCCCCGCTCAAAAAAAAAAAAAAATGTTAAGCTAAGATTTTTTTAATAAAAGGGTTTTTTTAAACAAAACATTGGGAGTTCGCATATCTGCTGGTGCTGATACAAACATGTTAGTAAAATGTATCAGATTAAATCATCTGGGTAGCTCATATGGCATTTTAAATTAATTAAAAAGATTTTTTGTATAAATGTGTTTAGTTGTATGTGAAGAATATCTCAATTTAAAGTTTTCCATTGAAACTTTGACTTTTAAATTATTCAGATCACAGATTGAATTTTTAAAATGGGTCACATTATTACTTCCATCTTAGTAAGTTACTATTTTGGATAAATTATATTATTGTAATTGATCAAGCCATTACCAAGGAATCCATTGTCCCATCGAATCCCATATGCATTTAAATCAACATCTCTCATAGGGAATTAGAACTTTCACCATTAATTACCTGCCAATGAATTTAAAAATTAAAGCTTTATTATTACTGTTGCATTATCTTACTAACATCTATGTTTATGGCAAATTACTTTTCAGCTTACGAGCCATTGTCAAAAAATCTTATTCATTTCATTGTCAAGCTAAAGTGGATATATAGGAAACTTTAACTTGTCTTTATTTTGCTGCACTTCAACTAGAGGGGGAAATAGAGGATAATTTTTCTTAAAAACTAAAGAATTTAAAAGATTTTCAACTAAATACAGGCTAGGAAAACTAATTGGAAATAGACATTTTAGTAGGATGAAGGAAATTTAGATTATTTACATAGGAGAGGACAGTGGACACAATAGGGGAATGAACTATTTCAGAAAGGAGAAGTAGATGGTTGATCATTCATTTATTTTTACTTCAAAGTACAAAATATGGCATATATATTAATGAGTTGATTGATTATGTGTAGGTCTTCGAAGCAACAACTTAAAATAATTAGAACAAAACAACTTAAAAACTTTAAAGCATTTCAATTTTGTATTCTGGTGGAGGGAAGTGAATGAAGTTAAAAGATAGTAACAGAAATGTTGAGGGCAAAAGGTTTTTTAGATGGAATGGATTTTTACATTTAAATCTTTCAAGTCTGGCATCTTAGGATTAAGATATGTTATTGCATATACTATTATTTTGTCTCTAAAGCTACTTCTGTTATCTGCAGGCAATAATAGGAGTGTATGTTTTTACATGATACAAGAAAATGCTTTAATCTTTATTCACTGTTGCTGAAACTTTTATTTAAAAAATGTTTCATTGTTTAATTTTAAAAGTAGGTTTCACTTGTCAAGACCAATAATCCATGATAAAGAAAGAAAAAATACTGAAAAGTTATGTTAATTTAATACTATTCAAATGCAAAATATTTCAAATGTCTTCAAAAATCCTTCCATGAACTATTGTCATAATAATAGTATGCAAAATAATGACATTCATTAGATTTCAGCCTATAACATATTCATTAAAATTCCATTTTAATCTGAATTTTTGTCTCCCATCTCTTTCTCAAAAAGAAAACATGAAAAGATTGATATTACATATACATTTTTTTCTTACTGTTTTTCGAATGTATATTTGTTTTGATCAGAGGTGGGGAAATACATCATTTTGCTCGCCAGTGGCGAGTGGATTTTCTGGTAAGGCGAGTGCATTTTTTAATTTTTGAAAAACTGTAGGCAATAGAGACATTATCAGAGACACTCTTTCAATTTAGATATTTTAACTTTCAAAATTATTACATTATAAATATAATACTAAGTTCTATCTTATATTAAGCTTACCTGTAATGCATATATTTCTTAATATTGTAGAAAAAAAGAATTACGAAAATGTATTGTACTAATAGTAATTTCGTGCGCGATTTTCTCATACCTATTTTCAACTGCGTATGTGTTGCATCTTGCGGGCTGGTGAACTAAATCCTTGGCTGGTAAGATTTTTGAAAAATTCCCCAGCCCTGGTTTTGATAATCAAATATTTGAAACACTTAAGAAATAAAAAGTGTATTTCTGATTTAGAGTTATTTCATTACTTAATAAGATCAAAACTAGATATGTAAATTTTCCGGAAAAATATAAGTGGCAGGAAAAAACTGGTTTTTTACCGTTTTTTTTTTTTGGAAAAAAAACAGTTCTCCCAAATAAATTATATTTTCTTAAAGAATATTAAATAATAAACATTTTTTTTTCCATTTGATTTATTTGTGTTAAAGAAAATTATTTTCACTTTATGTTTCAAAATAAGAAGAAAGAAACAAAGCCTGTTTATAAAAATTTAGTTTTTTTTTTTTTTTTTTTTTACAGCTTAAGAATTTTTATTGAAAGCTATTGTTTGTTACATCATATCTCTGTTGAAATGATTTTTCAGTTACATGTTTAACTAACAACTGACCTAATGTAAAAACCTGAGCCAATATGCCAACAGTTTGGAATGAAATAAATTATGTATCCCATTTACATAAGTATAGTTTTTAAGTAAATGATACTAGTTTAATTAAATAAATTATTGCAGTTTTGTCATTATTATGAATATCAGTATTCAAAAATTCCATTTTTTGTTTAAAAAATGTATATTTTTACAATATTACATTTTTTCTTACAATTATAATTTTATTTCCTTTAAAAAATATGTTTAGTTTTGGTATAGTTTTCCAATCTCAACTCAAAAAAGTTTTGATTTAGTTTCATAATCTAAATTCAAACAAAACTAAGTTTTAGTTTGGCTTACTCAGATCTGCAACTAAAAAACAGCTTATGATTTATTGACTGTTAGATGTTTACTCACTGAAATCAGGAAAATAATTTTTTTTTAAGTTAAACGTAATTTTTTTTTTCTTCTTATCCTGAAATCTGGTATTCCATTCTTGAGTAAGAAACCATATTCAATAACATTTCCATATGGTAATTTCATATTTCTAAGAGTGGAACTCAAAAGTTATGAAAACAGAACACTACAAATATAGAAATTGCTCACTATTTGAGGAATTAACAAAAGCAGTTACACACAGAGATAAACTTCTACTGTGCTTTAGAAAACTACTAAAATTCAAAGTTTAATCAAGAAGGAAAGTATAATTTGGAACGTATTTTTAATAAAATATGATTGTTTTTTTTCTTTTAATCGCAGTTGTACTTTTCTAATGCTAACTGTCCATGTTTTGCAACATTACTGTATATTATGGAGGTAAAGTGGAGGTCTATTGTAGATTCATCACCTTGAAAAAACATTCAATTAATCAGCTATTATGAAATCTTGAAAAAATGCAGCATAGTAGTGCCACCTATAGGGTAATTTACACCAAAAATTAAACAACATTCATTAATGTATATCAGGAAATGGCTGAATCTGTAGTTTGATGAAAAATCGTCTTTTAGCTCTTGAGATAGAACTATTGTGGAAATCATGAATAATGCAGCATAGCAGTGCCATCAGTTGGGCGATATACATTAATAACTAAACATCTCGAGTTTATATCAAGGTGTAACTGAATCTAAAGTTTTGTGAAATTATGTGCATCAGCTCTTGAGATAGAGTGCCCATAAAATTTTTGTCACATTCATACTCAGAGTGACAGATATTTTCCAAAAACCACCAAATCGTGCTCAGGACCTTCTAAAATGTTTAAATACACCAAAAACTGGAAGTCAAATTTTTCACGAATTCAATACTTATTTCTTGTAAAGATAGAAGAAAGTAATAAATGCATGCTTCAAATTTTATGTTAAATTTTTTATTATACCATTCTCATTAATTTGCATATTATTGAAATAATTTTGCTCATGAATTAATTTTTAAAAAGAGAAGTTGCATTTAAATATATATCTAATTTATTTTTTTTCTTTAATGTAATCCTGTTTTTGTGAAATTGTGAACTTCTTGTATATACTTATACAAAATATAATCAGAATTTATGATTTAGAAATTACTATATCTAGGTTCTTATTTAGACAATTTTAATAAGGTTATTCATACATATATGCAATTTGATAAGATTCAGCTGCTATATGGCATGAGATTTGTTTTCTTCAATCATTGCATTTGTAAAAGATTCAATTTGAAGATTAAACTTTTTCGGAAATAGCTATTTTTCAAGAGAAATTTTGTGAAGGGTCTTGTGTTTCAAACTAGAAAAAAATGTGAAGGATCTTTTCAAGTCTTCTCAAACAGATTTCTGTTGAGAGATCAGATTACCCACATTAAAGTTTTCATGTGGGACACTCAACATAAAAATAAATTAAATTAAAAGTATGAGAATGTAGCTATTACAAAATTTTCAATATATTATTTTACAAATGAAATTTCACTTTTTCCAGTTTGGAAAAATTGAAAAATAAACCTTCGGGAAAAAACTCAAAAAAAAAAACTCAAAAAAAAAAAAAAAAAAAAAAAAAGAGGTTATTTTTCTGGGTTTTTTTTCAAGCATTCCCATCTCTAATCAAAACATTGTAATAGTCGATTCTAAATTTTCCTTTTCTTTGCATTATTAAATCTCTAGCTGTATATGTTCTTAACCCCCCCCCCCCCCCAAAAAAAAAAAAAATTAAAAAAAATTAAAAAAAAAAAATCATTAACTCTGAACATAAGAAGTTACAACATTTCCATTGATAAAAATTACTTTTGTAGAAGTTTATTAGCAATTTTCTACTATAAAAGTGAAACATATTGCAATTATTGCTTAAGGAAGATGCTTTTTTCATTTTTAGTTTAAAATACCTTGGCACAAAAATAAAGTGATTTAACTTCCAGAGATAAACTAAGTAGTGAAATAGTTAAAGGAGCTGTTTGCTATGTACTTAAAAATAATCTTATACAAGGCATTCTGTTAGATTATACTTCATTGTAAAAAAAGGTGCAGTTAATATTGTTATTAGTGAGAATTTTAACTATTAAAAATTTTTAACATAATTTTTTAAATGAAAGATTTAAAAAACAAAACAATTCTTTCTTTTTTATAGAATACCTAGCTTAAAGAGTGAAATAAAGAAAGAACAGGAATTGACTAAACAGCGCATGAAGAAAAGATGTGAGAGAAAAATAGAGAAGATGTACAATCCAAAAACTCTGAGTGGTTATAAGTATGAAGCTCCAGATATAGAAGTCAACTTAACTGATGAAATTACCGGCTCTCTAAGAAAACTTAAGGTAATTTTGGGGAAATAGAATGTTAATTACTTAGTGTTTTTTTTTTTTTTTTTTTTTTTTTTTTTTATGAACCCTTAAAATCTACAATTGTGTAGGTAATGCTAAAGAAAAAGAAAAAAATCTTGCTTTTGTCAATTTAAAGTTGAGTCTGCACATACAAAATTGCATGGATTTTCCCTTTGCATATAATTTGATATCAGATATTTTTTAAATTATTTTTTTAATCAAATAGGATCCTATTTAGTAAAAACCACCGAAACTTTTTATTTCTATCAAGAATCTCCCAGTATTACAGGTTACACAAGAATGAAAGATCATGTTTCATCCTAACCTTAAATTATACAGATTTAATTCAATTTTCAATAGAGGCTTGTAAATATAATCAAACTAAACATATTTTAATTCTTATAAAAATTAAAAATGTAACAAATAGTTATTTGCTCAAACAGTGAATACCAAATATTTTGAGATTGAATAGAAACATTAAAAAATATGCATGCATTTTGATTTTATATACATATATGTGGACATGAGTTTAAAAACTTGTTTTATCCAGAAAATCAAATTTTGAGAAATTGGGAAAACCCCCAGACAATGTCTATAGTTTTGAACCAAGATTTTACAATACCAGAAATGCACGATAAACTCTTTTCAGATTGTAATAACTCTCAGACTAATAGAATAGATTGATAAAGAAAACTATAGGGCAGGTTTTGAAACTCATGTTCTCATATATACTAGTTACATACATATTAATTTAAATAAATATATATTATTGAATGTGCATTTTAGTTGAAAAATAGGTGTATAATTGAAAACAAAATCCCCTTCTCTTTAATTGTATACATAAAAATTTTGACAGCTTGATGTATTTTTATAATATTTCAAACATTTTCATTCTTATAAAATATGATTTTTTATCAAGTCTGAATTGCTAATTCCATAATTTTATCTATATATATACACAATCAGTGTTGAGTTCAGACACTTGTCCCCGGGAAGGACTCCTGTGATTCCAGAGGGGGGAGGAAATTATAGAGTTCCAAAACAAATTTTGAAAATGATTTGTTGAAGAATTAAAACATGTCAAAAATTAAATAAAACTATCTTACTGTTTTTAAAATCTTAATCTTGCACCTTTTTAGCAATTAGAAAGAATGTATTATCACAAGGTGTTAATTCGTTATAAATTTGCGTTTAGTGTCATTCTGTTAACTATATATGTATTTTTTTAGGCTGATGGAAATCTTATTGAAGACAGGTATAAAAGTTTTCAACGTAGAAACTTGATTGAACCTAGAATAAAACAAAAGTAAGTGCAAATTTACATATGTTCTTCTAGACATTTTTCTTGGATGATCTTTAGATTAAATCATATTATAGATATTTTTTGTATTTATTTAAATTATATTATTTAATTGCAGGATGAAGAGGAAGTACAAGCTGAAAAGACAAGTTAAAAGAAGCCACAGGAATTTTGAATAACTTTAATTAGTGTAAATTATTGTAAAATAAACAAATCCCTGTCTTATTTGTGTGTGTGTTTTTCTTTTCTTTCTTCCTTTTTTTTTAAGTGAAGATTTTGTAAAATTTAATGTAATTATTTGTTACTTGTAATTACATACTCTTGGTGACAAATTAGATATTTCAAGCTCATTTCGCATCATTTTGTGCCATTATTGATGATATTTTATTGCATTACTATTACTCAAGGTAAAAAAATATATATATATATTAGGTAGATTTCGTATGAAATACTACCTATTGCATTCTGTCCCATGTTGGAATTTCTGAAAAATGTTTGCAGATCTACACCGATCATGACTCCTAGACCCCAAAACTACCATCAGTAAAAAAGTTTATACCTATCTATCTATCTATCGGTGTATATCACTTTCTTCTAGACACGATAACTTCTATAATTATGCTCAGATCTTCTTCTAACTTTTACATAAAATCAAGAAGCATAAAATCTCGGTTGAGTTCGTTAATGGGCAAAATCGGACTAAGGGGGTGGAAATTAGGAGGGTTTTTGTGAAAACCGAAAAAAAGCGATAACTTCTTAAATAAAATAGATACAGTTTAAAGTTTATATTACTTCTTAAAAATGGGCTAAAAGTTTATGCATGACAGAGTTTTAGTAAAGTTAAAAATGGGCTCAAGAGGCGAAAAAAACTGGGTTTTTGGAAGAAAAAAATCATAACTTCGTCAATTCTCAAGATATCAAATCCAACTAAGTTTTTTATAAATGTACTCAACATTATCTAAAACTTTTGTATTTACAAGTTTTTGATAGGACCAACTTTTACCGATGAAAAAAATTAAAAACGAAAAGAAAAAGGGGGGAGGAAAAAGAAAAAAATCCATAACTTACTCAATTCTTAAGCAATCAAATGTAATTAAATTTATGTTACATCTTCTCAATAATATCTACAATTTTTATATTAACAAGTTTTTCATAGGACCAATTCTTCTAGCAAAAATAAATTAAACAAAAATAGAAGTTGGAGAAAAAAACCTCAAATCCAAACTGCTAATATTCTGACTCATTTTTAAATTCATTTTTGATTTTAAACGCATCCAAATGGCTGATCTCTTATTTAGGATATATATAATGTGAAGTATAAGCCAGTGTTTCGATAAAGGCAGAATATATTTCAAAAAAGGCTGCCAAAAACAGTATTTTGAACAGAATTTCCTGAAGTAATAGTGATAGAAAAATTGAGGAATTATAACAAATTGTGTTTTTTCGAGTCATTTTTAAATCTATTTTTGTTCTCAAATACATCCAATTTACAGATTTTCTTATTTAGGAACTATATAGTGGGAAGAATTGGCCAGTTTTTTGATAAAGGCAGAATATATTTCAAAAAAGGCTATCAAAATTGCACTTCGCACAAAATTTTCCAAAGCGATTATGATTAAGAATTGAGGATATATTCAAATAACAAATTGGTTATTTTATGAACCCTTTTTAAATCCAATTTTGCTCTCAAACGCATTTAATTGACAGTTTTTTGTTATCTAGAAACTATATAATGTGCGTATTCATCAATTTTTTGATAACGGCTAAATATATATTTTTTAAAAGCTGGCAAAGTGGGCACTTCGCAAAAAAAATATCCCAAAGTGTCCACGATGAAAGAATGGTGGATGTATTCAAATAACAAATTGGTTATTTTATGACTCATTTTTAAATTCAATTTTGCTCTCAAACGCATTCAATTGACAGTATATATTTTTACTTAGGAACTATATAATGTGTGGATTCGTCGATTTTTTGATAAAGGCTAAATATATTTTTTAAAAAAGCTGTCAAAGTAGGCACTTCGCACAAACTTTCACAAAGTGATCATGATTTAAGAATTGAGGATGTATTCAAATAACAAATTGGTTATTTTATGATTGATTTTTAAATTCAATTTTGCTTCCAAACGCATTCAATTGACAGGTATTTGTTATTTAGGAACTGTGTAATGTGCCTTTTTGGTCAGTCTTTTAATAAAGCTTAAATATATAATTTTAAAGCTGTCAAATTGGGCGCTTCGCACAAAATTTCCCAAAGCGATCATGATTTAAGAATTGAGAATGTATCCAAATAACAAATTGATTATTTTATAACTCCTTTTCAAATTCGATTTTGCTCTCAAAAGCATTCAGTTGACAGTTTTTTATTATTTAGGAACTATATAATATATGTATTGGTCGATTTTTTAATAATAAAGTCAGAATATATTTCAAAATATGTTGTCAAAATGGGCATTTGAACCGAATTTCACTTAAGATGATTTTGATAAAAACCAGTTCTTGCATAAAAATAAATTAAATTTTTTTTTTAAAGCGGCCAAATAAAGTTATTAACACTAGAACGACCAAGACCGTCATTTTGACGGTTTTCAAATTTCGTGCTTAAATATTTGATAAAATTTATATTGAGTTCCAAAATTTTATGATACGACTTTTAATGAAACATAAGAATATTTAAATATTCCTATTCAATTTCCTCTCACCCATTTTTATTTCCGTAATCAGTATGACCTATACCAATTTATACCAAGACCCGTCAAATTGACGGCTTTGGCAATTATCAAACTCATACCGAAGTGGTGCGGACTTCCCCATTTTCCACATGGACTAGCCCTTTTCGCCCATAAGCAGTCTGCTTCAGGCTTCATATTAAACATATCAGTAACTAGTAAATGTAATTAGGACGCAATCATTATCAATTGTACTTCTAATGGGATAACGTTCTTAGTGAAAAGTGCAGTCTGTGAATAGTGTAATCCGTGTAAGGTCTAATCTCGGAAAAAGTATGAATATGTTTTTATGAAAAAAATAACATATATTTTTTGTAAATTCTAGTAAAAAATGAAACGATTTCGAGGAGGAAAAAAATTATTCGGAGAATACAAAAAACTCACTAGTATAAATGAAGTTTGTACGAAGACTAATTCAAGTAATAAAAATGACTCTGAAAATTCTGGAGATGAAGTTGAAGTATGAGATATTGAAGAAAGAGAAGAAGAAGAATATAAAAGTTAAGATTCAGGGAGTGAAGATGAAATTCCCCAAAAGAGCCACAAACGCAGAAAGCGATTGCGAATAACTTCAGATACTGAATCGGACAGCCAAACAGAAACTGAAAAAAAAAAAAAAAATTGCTCTTGACG
The DNA here is from genome assembly GCA_964019185.1 of Maratus speculifer. NCBI lineage: Eukaryota > Metazoa > Arthropoda > Arachnida > Araneae > Salticidae > Maratus > Maratus speculifer. Next base: position 173,879,780 of record OZ025295.1, read on the forward strand.
GTACTGAATGGGAAGAAATAGGGAATGGTTGTGTTGGTAGACTCCCATTACACACTATATTCAAGGATACTTTAGGCCCAACTGGTTATGCGAAATGAAACATTATGCTTGGTAATGTTAGCAGTGCATTTAAAATTATAGTTGATAATCGAATGATGAAGCACATAAAAACTTGCAGTGAGCTAGAGGCCAGAAATGTTTTACAGAAGGACGATTGGAAAATTACTATTGAAGAATTGTATCCGTTTGTAGCTATTTTGTATGCTCGAGGAGCCTATGAAGCGAGAAATTTGAAATTATCCTATTTGTGGTCAGAAAAATAGGGACCTTCTTTCTTTCACGAAACTATGAGTAGAAATAGATTTTTAGAAATTATGAGATTCATTCGTTTTGACAAAAAAAGGGAGAGGAGGATTAGCTTCCGAAATTCGGAAGTCCTTTATTGATAACAACCAAGCTTGTTACAAACCAGATCAGAATATAAGCGTAGATGAATAATTGTTTCCCACAAAGGCAAGATGCAGATTTCTGAAATATATGCGCAAAAAAACAGACAAATTCGGAATAAAATTTTGGTTAGCTGTAGACGTGCGAAGTAAATATCTTATAAATGGCTTTCCCTATTTAGGCAAAGACGAACTTAGACCATCAGGAGTACCTTTTGTAGTTTTGAATGTTATAAAAAACTACGTAAATTGTGGGAGGAATATAACAACAGATAATTTTTTTACAAGTATGCAGATCGCAAAGAAGCTACTGGCCAAAAAAACAAGTCTTGTTGGAACTATACGAGCAAATAAAAGAGAATTGCCGAAAATAGCTAAAGTTAGAAAAGATAACATGGCTCTTTTCTCTAAAAAACTCTACAAATCAAATGATGTTGTTTTAACAGTTTACAAATGTAAGCCTCGTAAAAAAGTACTACTTCTTAACTCAAAACATAAATCTGTAAAAATTGCTTCTAATCGAAAACAAATTCTTGCAACTGTGTCATTTTATAATGAGACTAAGTTTTGAGTAGACGTAGTTGACCGAATGGCCCGCAAATATAGCGTAAAAGCAGGGTCATATAGATGGCCTTTGCAGGTATTTTATAATATTTTGGACTTGGCAGCAATCAATGCGTGGATTTTATATAAAGAGACTTGTGATAAAAATATAACTAGAAAACAATTTTTAATTCAATTATCCGAAGAACTCTCCAGTGAATATAGATGCTGCAGAAAAGAAGCCTTCTCCCAAAATCAAGAACGAAAATCAATGGATTGTGTTCTAGAAAATTCACAAAATATACCTTATGATCGTAAATCTTGCCAAATTCGATTATGCAACAAAAACAAAGCAATTTATACTTGCAATGTATGCAACAAATATGTTTGTGGTAAGTGTTCACCTAAGACAACAGGTACTTATAAAATATGTATCTCATAATTATTTCATTCATATCAAATATGCTGTACTATAAATGCAAATAGTAAGTGGGTTTTTTTATTTAATAATTAATGAATTAGTACATTAAATGTTATTTTTATTAAGTTATATATATATTTTATTTACATTAACTAAGTCAAATATCTGTGGAAAGTGTTCATCTAAGATAACAGACACTTGTAAAATATCTGCCTTATAATTATTTCGTGCATATCAAATGTGATATACTTTAAATACAAATAGAAACTGTTTTTGTTTAGTTTCTTTATATTTATCATTGATGAATTATTATATTAAATATTGTTTTTGTTAAATTATATTGTTTTATTTACATTAACTAAGTTTAATATGCTCGTTGCAAGTGTTAATCTAAGATAACACGTAAAATATGTCTCTCATAGTTATTTCATGCATAGCAAATGTACTATAAATGCAGATAGAAACTTTTTTTTAATTGAATTTTTTTTTTTATAAATAATGAATAATCATATTAAATCATGTTTTTGTTAAATTATATATTTGTATTTACATTAACTAAGTCAAAAGTTACAATAAAAGCCGTGATCAAAAATCCGTCAATTTGACGGATGCGGTAAAACTAGGTATATATGAAACACCGGTAGTTCTAATGTTAAACTGGATTTATCTCTAATCATATTTTATTTATTGTTGTTTAAATGAGCACTTTTCGAAATCTACCTCCGCCTATAGGTCAAGCCGACAGGGATTTTATATAAATATATTTAAATCAGACATTTTTTTCCCAGCACTAAAATTCTGAATAGATACTATTAGTTTTATGTTTCCAGAACAATTAAACCACTAATTAATTACTAGCATAATCTATGTTTTTACATTTTGATTAATAAAATTTAATTATTAGTTAGCAATTTCAGAAATTATAAAAATTACAAATTAGTAGTTTCTTTAGTTAGTAGCAGGGGTGTGCAAAGAGAAAACTGTACCCAGGACAAAATTTGAATTTGGCGCCCCTCAACTCAACTTTTTCTTGTAACAGGCCAAAAAACCCCGCTGGTAATACAAATTTGGTGCCCCCTTAACTTCCACACCCAGGGCGATCCCCCCCCCCCCTTTCGCACAGCACTGATTAGTAGAATACAATAAAGTTATGCACATTAATATTTTGTAATAATTATGTAAGACTATATAAAATACTAGTCTGATTTACATTTATTAAAATTATTCTTCCATTGCTAATGCTACTAAATTATAATTATTAAACAAATCTTTAATTAAGTATATACTGTGCATTTTTATACTTTAAGTACTAAAGTGATGATTTATAATTTAGTATTCATTTTAGAAGGAAAAAGGGTAGGATATTACTCCAAAAAAAGGGCAATATTTATATGAAAATATATTAGTATGTGTTATAGAAAAATAATTTTTTTAAATTTTATGAATTACTAATTGAAAAATTATGTTAAATAACATGGTTTTAATAATATCTTGTTTTTTTTCTCTAGAAATAAGGTTCTATCATTTTTGTAAGGTCTTGGACACATGTATTAAAAAAAAAAAAAAACTGTGATATGGAGAAGTTTCACTATTTTTTTTAAAGCAGGTTGCTTTTTGTCATTATTAAAAGGGATTTTAAAACTGGTCTGGAAAAAAAATAATAAATTAGAGAATTAATAAAAACTGCAAGTAAGTAGTTTTGTTAATTATTACCACAAATAATAAAACTAACAAATATTATTGACATTGCATTTGTACTTATTTTGCATTTGTACTAAGAAAAATAAATGTTTATCACTTAAATCTTAACCTACAGGATGCATGTATATACTAACCAAGATCTCTTGCTGTGCTTAATATTTTTATGGCAATTAGTTTTTTTTCTGTTATGCATTCTTTTACAACAGCTGTTGAATAAATGTTATTCTTCCATTCTTCTTTAGCTCCAATATTTGGTATAAATTTACTGTCACAAAAGTAGGAGGAAATAGATTCTGGTTATTTGTTCTCTTACTTTGTAGAAATGTATTATTTGCCATGTTTATATAAAAGAATGAATAATTTGATTTGTGAAAGGAAATTATGATGTCACAAATTATATTAAATTTAAATAAAATGCTTTTTATGCCTTTACAAATTTATTGTACTTAATGTTTTACAATTTTTAGTAATTAAGTTTAGAAACAATTATTAAAAGCTCTTTTTTTTCCCATTATTCATAAGGCAAAGTACTTGTAGAAAAATTCTAAATTAATCTCAGATTTTATTTTTTTTATATCATTTTAAACATTTCCATAAAATTTTGATTTTAATCAAAGATTTAAAAAAAAAAAAAGATGGTGACTTAAATCATAATTTAATTGCTGATTTAAATCAACTGATTAAAATTGCAGACACCCTACTACTATATTTTTATATGTGGACCTCAGAACCAAAGGGCATAAGTAACAAAAATTCAATTTGGAGTAAATTGAGTTTAAAGATAATTGACTGAATTGAAATAAAGAAACTGTCACTTATTTCACTGCGGTCTTTAAACTCGAATTGGAAAAAAAAAAAAAAAAAAAAAAATCTTATCTCATCAGGCAGACATTGGAGGAAAAAAAAATTCTTGACCATTGGATGTTGAAAAAATATCACAAGTTTTGTTAAACAGATATGGGCAAATAATTGTGAATTTCCTCAATTGGTCATAGAGAAAAATTTGCAAATTTCACCAATTGGCCGTTAAAAGAAAGATTGCAAATTTAGTCAATAAGTGTTGGGAAAAAAGCTAAAAAAATTATCAATCACTTGTTGAATAAAAATTGTAAATTTCGCTGATGTGTCATGGGGAAAAATAGCCCTAAATTTTGTCAATGAGTTATGAAAAACAGTCTCTGTTTTAGTCAGTCATCAGCACCGTGCGAAAGGAGAAGGGGGCTGTTGCTCTGGTCGCAGAAACTTAGGGGGGTACCAAGTTTATACTACCAACATCATTTTTTGGTCTATCACAAGAAAAATTTGCGGCCGCCAAATTCAACCTTTGCCCCGGGTTCAACTTTCTCTTTTGCACACCCCTGTCTATCATATTCAGAAAAAATCCTGAATGTCTTCAATCACTTAATGGGAAAAAATCTCTTATCAATCCAAAAATTTGGACATTTAAAATAAAAACCTTGCAAATTTCTTTATAGTATTGTGGAAAAAAAAAAAAAACAAAAAAAAAAAACAAAGTATCAAAAAAAAAAAAAGTTTCATGAAAAGATTCTAGAAAAAACAAAAATTTCATTAAAAGATAACATAAAAAATGAAAAATACACGAAAGCACAGCAGAGAAAACACAAAATTAGAATAGAGAGGGATTTTCTCCTCTGTGTTGTAACCTTTCAGAAAAGTTGCTGTGAATTTCAGATACCTTTTTTAGCACTTTCTAACAAAGTTGAAAAGTGCTGATGCATTTGGTTTGTCTGGTCGTCTGTCCGCGTTCTAACTTCCGTAAATATACTCGAATTGCTATGAAATTTTAGGACGTTATTGAGGTTTACCCTAGCACGAACCCTATTGAAAAGGAAGTATCTACCATGATTAGTTTATCTACAGAGAGAATAAAAAGTTTCCCATTACATTACGGCCTATGGTGAAAAATCATTAATATACTCGGATTGCCATGAAATTTTAAGACGTTATTGAGGTTTACCCTAGCACGAACCCTATTGAAAATGAAGTTTCTACCATGATTAGTTTATCTACAGGGCGAATCAAAAGTTTTCCATTACATTATGGCCCATGGGGAAAAATCCTTAATATACTCGTATTGCCATAAAATTTTAGGACATTATTGACGTTTACCCTAGCACAAGTCCTATCGAAAATGAAGTTTCTACCATGATTAGTTTATCTACAGGGCGAATCAAGTTTCCCATTATATTACGGTCTCTGGGGAAAAATCGTTTCAAAGGAATTTTAAAGATGTTATACCTTGTCAAACATAATTAAAATGTGCATTCTATAAAATATAAGGCAGGGGTGATTCTGGATGATTTTTTTTTTTCGGAAATCCGCATCGCATTTTCAAAAATCGGCCGAGGGGGGGGGGGTCGTGAGCCCACCCCCCCCTCCCCCCCAAGCGATCATCGGACAAAATCGGCGTTTTCCCGCTATCTTCAGACGAAATCAGCAATATTTTAGCAAAATCGGCGATTTATTACGATCTTTTGCCGAAATCGGCGGGTTTTTTTTTACAATCTTTTGACGAAATCGGCGTTTTTCCATGTTTTTTTAAGTGAAATCATCGTTTTTTCGACGATCTTTAGACAAAATTTGCATTTTTACGCGATTTTTTCTCGAAAACGGCGTTTTATTCCAGCGATCTTTCGACGAAATCGGCGTTTTTTCCGTGATCTTTTGATGAAATCGGCGTATTTTTTCAAATATTCTTTTGACAAAATATTTTTAAGATTTTTTTTTTCCGAAAATGGCGTTTTTTTCCGCGATATTTTAACGAAATCGGCGTTTTCCCACGGTCTTCAAAAGAAATCAGCGTTTTATCTGCAATATTTGATGAAATTGCCGTTTTTTCCGCGATCCGCACAGGAAATTCACGTTTTTTATCAATCTTTTGACAAAGTTCGTTTACAAAAACATTGACGAAATCGTCGTTTTTCCAGGAAATATTGACGAAATCTATGCTATTTCGGCGATCCTTTCACGAAATTTACATTTCTACGTAATTGTTTTTTCCGCGCACGAAACCGTACAAGTTGGCAACTATGCGGAACTGATAAACCAATTTCAAATTTTTGGAAGAGAATGCCTTAAATTTTCGGGAATTTCGGACGAGAATCACCCCTGATATAAGGTGAAAATGTAGCTATTATTCATTTACAGGGCCAAACAAAAGAATTCCATTAGATAATGGTAAAAGGGGGAATTGTGTGTGACATATTTTAAATATATTAAGCTTTTTCATGTATAATAAAATTTATATATGTCACTGAAGCTTAATATAAATTATATGCTACTGCCTTGCATAATATGAAGTACATAGCATTTACAGGGCCATACAAAAGATTTCAAATAGTATATTCTTTCCGAAGTACTGTATATGTGTCCAATGATGGCTGATGGAGGGATGGAATGCATTTTAATTATGATATGCGCGTTTATATTTCGCTAAATATATGCACATTATACGGTGTGTATAAATGTTATAGTTGATGTACAGGGCTACCCAAAAGAGCTCACCAACGTTACTGAATATGAGTGTAAATTATTTAAGCGTGGTTCTTAAATAAGGTATGCATTTTTATGCTGAGCTTCACTCAATTTACTGAGAAATGTTTGCAGAATATAGATAAAAGGATATACAGGGCCACGCAAAGAATTCGGTACATGGACGCTTATGAATGACGATTTATGAGAATGTGATTTCAGTTGTTTTAAAAGTGTTTTAGTTTACGATAAATTTTAGCCTAATGCTGATGTGTAATAAAGGTACAGTGTAAACTACAGGGCTGAACAAAAGTATTCAAGTATGTTTCCATCTAATAGTATGAATTGCTGAAAAAGAAATTTCAAGCTGTTGGGTATTTTCTTGCTAAACTAAATTTTCCCATTATATCAACTGACATATGAAATACAGGGCTGTTCAAAAGTACTGGAATACATATTTGGGTACATTTGGCTATACACTATTATTTCCCTAAATAACAAAGTTTTGTTAAAAATTTCATTAAGTGTTGGAAAGTGCTTTATAATCTATGCTTAACACATGATTTTTCTTACTTTTTTAAAAACTCGGAATCAGTCCTGATATTGTATCATCCATCTCAATATTAATACAAAAATGTCCAGCATTGGAGATAGAAATTCTAATCACATCTTTAATGTGTAGTATTCAGGGAGAAAGCAGGAAAAAGAAATTGGCCTTGTGTAAGAGTTAGACTAAAAAAAAGAAACAAAATTTCTATTTCTTTTTACTGAAAATAATTAAAATTTGGATTTTTCCCCCTCTTAATATTTGATTTTGACTTTTTTTTTTTACTATTTTCAAGTAATTAAGTGTCATATATATGATTTTCATTAAACATACTAATAGATCCTGCCCTTAATTTGTACTTGTCTCATGAGTATTTGGAATGTATTTACTGGTTATAGAATTTGAATTTTGCATATTTAGCAAGACATTGTACTCTTCATTTGATGAAGTCATTCAGTTTTCAATCGAATTAATCTAAGTTTGCTAAAGTATGTTTTTCTGTAATTGTACATTTAAAACAATAGCAGAAATATGTCATTTGATTGTCATGCTGTTACAGCATTAGTTGTTATGTAAATTGATATTGGTACATTTTGTATCAATAAATTTTCAAGCTTTTTCATTTTGAGTTGCAATCACCTCAGACTTTTACTTATTATACTAAAATAAATAAAACAGCAATAAAAAATTAACATTTATTTAAGCTTAGGAAAGTGAAATATCAATAAATTTGCACATATCTTAATTCAAAACAATCTACAGCAGTTATTTCAGGGATTTAATACAAAACTGAATAAACATTAATTATTGTCTTATTTCTATTAATAAATACCAATTGTAAAACCACCTATGCAGTTACAACTAAACTTGAATGCCTTTTACTTACATTACCATGCTTTTTTAATTGAATGAATGATTAAACTCATGATATTTTCAAGTTAACAAAATTCATGATCTAAGCCCAAGACACTCAAAATATTAGGACGGAGTACCATATTTCAGGACATTTTAAAAATTATTCTTCAGGATTTTCAGAACAAGAATAACCTCTGCAAATTGTTTATTGAAAAAAGAAAAGAATGCTGTCTTGGTTTTAGTGTTTTACAGTATAAAACGTAGTGCCTAAGTAGTAATAATTAACTTTAAATAAGTTGCATGCTGAAACTAATATTCTGTCCAGAGTAAACAATCATTTAAGAGTAATAAAATACTGTCTAAAACTTACAAGAAAAATAATGAAAACAAAAGACCCTTTAAATATAGACTCAAAAATAATAGATACTAGCATTTAAATTTATTAACCAAGATAAACATTAAAAGCAAATATATGTATATATATATATTATAAATATAGATTTAATATTTTAAATACAAAAATCATATGTCATATCCAAATTTATATAATTAAATACAGCATATTCATTCAATCTTTTGAAGAAAATCATGTTGTGCTACATTCTTTTCAAATCTAAAATTCTCTTTATAAAAGATCATTGGAGCTGTACCAAAGTATTTACTACTCAATGGGAAGACATTGCATATCACACTAGTATTGAGCGAAAATTTGAATCAAATCATGGCAGCAAAATGCCCACAGATATTTTTCAATGATGCTCCCTCTTCTCTTAAATATGTTATCTTTGGTTCAGACACCTTTTTTTAACCCCTTGAGGGACAAGCAATAATGTTTCTGTAACATTGAATTCTCACCAGAAAAATAAAAAAAAATTTGTTGTTCAACATTTTACCATTAAATTAAAAAATAAAAAAATTTGCCCCAAACATGCATAGATTTTATGAACATAATTTAGATAAGAATTTGGAAGCATTAAATTTGATTTATAATTTAAAACTGATATTTTAATCTTAAAATTAATGCAATCTCACCCAAGATATTGTAATGCTGACTCACTGTTTATTATCATTATTATTATTTTTTTGTTTCTAATCTCCAGTATCTAATTTTAAATAAGACTAGATTACTTTATTGTGGATATAGGAGAAAAGAGACAACTTCAATTGAATATTAGATTCAGGAACACTTGATAGAGGACTGACATGATCATTGAGTATATTATACACACCACAGGCTTATAAGAGCTAGAGAATATTTTTCCATCTAGAAAGTTTGAACTTTAATATAAATACGAATACTAAAAAAGGGGAAAAAGGGGAAGTAGGTCTATTTGCAAAAATTTTTAGTATAAAACAATTATTATTAATAGTCACCAAAAAAAAAAAAAAAAAAAAAAAAAAATATTTTCAAAAGCTATTTTCATGTCAAGGTAATTTTTGGGATGACTTTTAACTTTTTTTTTAAAAGTTTTTTTTCCCTTGATGGTAAATTTTATTTTTAACCACTTAATTGATCAATATTTTTGAAAAAAACTTTCAAATAATGCCAATATTTTTATATTTTTTACAGAATTTTTAATGTTTTGTCACCAGTTTTTTAGAACAGAAATTCTTGCCTAATTGAATCAGAAAAATTCTCGGATTAAATACTGCAAAATTTACATTAAAATTTCCTGGTAAGAATAATAAATCATAAATGGGATATAGAAGCCTCTACATGGTATGGGCAGATCATGATTGCCAAAAACACGTTGCCCATATGACGTATGGACAAATCAGGGTAGCATTTAAAGAAGCTTCCAATTATAAAAGACTATTTCTATGCAGAGAGTCATATTAAATTTTTACTCAAAAAATCTTTTAATTACTTTTCACAATCATAATATATCAATACATTAATTCTAAATATTTTGCTCTAAAATCTTTTATCTCAGAGTTACTTAAATTCATTTTTGTATTTTATGTACAATATTATGTTTAAAATCATAAAATAGTTGCATAAATAGTAAGTTAAATGTCAAACAACTATAGCAACCTTTTAAAAAACTTTTCGTATGATAATTTTACAACAATTGTAATTACCTATCAGTCATAAACAGCATCATTAATTCTCAAATTTTTCCAAATTTAGGGGGAAAAAAATCAAATAAAGTTTTAAATTTACAAGTCTTAAAATACTAAGATGCTGAATACTCAGCAATTGCAAATACAATCAAACTTCCCTTTAACAAAGTTTTCTACTTAACAAAATTTTCTGCAAAACCTGGACTTTGATCACCATTAACATATAAATTAATCTCCATATTACAAAGTTTATTCCACCTACACACATGTACAACATTTAAAAGGGAAGATTCCTGTGTTCTTGGATTTTTGAATATATTTCAGAAGGTTGTTTGAAAATGAAATTTATTTATTTAATCATTTCTATTCCCTCCCAGCCCCCCCCCCTCCCCCCAAAAAAAAGAAAAATTAAAAGCCTTCAATTCAATAAAAAGGGGATTCCATTTTCACAAAAATGTTACAACTGAATTGTTTGGATACTTACATAAGTGCAAAAATTTTTATAGACAGTGTATTTTTTATTTAAAACAAACAAAAAAAAAACTACAAATTATTAGATTTTTTTTTAAATTAAAAATGTAAAATACTGTGAATCTATGGGGAAAAATCGTTTCAAAGGAATTTTAAAGATGTTATACCTTGTCAAACATAATTAAAATGTGCATTCTATAAAATATAAGGCAGGGGTGATTCTGGATGATTTTTTTTTTTCGGAAATCCGCATCGCATTTTCAAAAATCGGCCGAGGGGGGGGGGGGGGGGGTCGTGAGCCCCCCCCCCCCAAGCGATCATCGGACAAAATCGGCGTTTTCCCGCTATCTTCAGACGAAATCAGCAATATTTTAGCAAAATCGGCGATTTATTACGATCTTTTGCCGAAATCGGCGGGTTTTTTTTTACAATCTTTTGACGAAATCGGCGTTTTTCCATGTTTTTTTAAGTGAAATCATCGTTTTTTCGACGATCTTTAGACAAAATTTGCATTTTTACGCGATTTTTTCTCGATAACGGCGTTTTATTCCAGCGATCTTTCGACGAAATCGGCGTTTTTTCCGTGATCTTTTGATGAAATCGGCGTATTTTTTCAAATATTCTTTTGACAAAATATTTTTAAGATTTTTTTTTTCCCGAAAATGGCGTTTTTTTCCGCGATATTTTAACGAAATCGGCGTTTTCCCACGGTCTTCAAAAGAAATCAGCGTTTTATCTGCAATATTTGATGAAATTGCCGTTTTTTCCGCGATCCGCACAGGAAATTCACGTTTTTTATCAATCTTTTGACAAAGTTCGTTTACAAAAACATTGACGAAATCGTCGTTTTTCCAGGAAATATTGACGAAATCTATGCTATTTCGGCGATCCTTTCACGAAATTTACATTTCTACGTAATTGTTTTTTCCGCGCACGAAACCGTACAAGTTGGCAACTATGCGGAACTGATAAACCAATTTCAAATTTTTGGAAGAGAATGCCTTAAATTTTCGGGAATTTCGGACGAGAATCACCCCTGATATAAGGTGAAAATGTAGCTATTATTCATTTACAGGGCCAAACAAAAGAATTCCATTAGATAATGGTAAAAGGGGGAATTGTGTGTGACATATTTTAAATATATTAAGCTTTTTCATGTGTAATAAAATTTATATATGTCACTGAAGCTTAATATAAATTATATGCTACTGCCTTGCATAATATGAAGTACATAGCATTTACAGGGCCATACAAAAGATTTCAAATAGTATATTCTTTCCGAAGTACTGTATTTGTGTCCAATGATGGCTGATGGAGGGATGGAATGCATTTTAATTATGATATGCGCGTTTATATTTCGCTAAATATATGCACATTATACGGTGTGTATAAATGTTATAGTTGATGTACAGGGCTACCCAAAAGAGCTCACCAACGTTACTGAATATGAGTGTAAATTATTTAAGCGTGGTTCTTAAATAAGGTATGCATTTTTATGCTGAGCTTCACTCAATTTACTGAGAAATGTTTGCAGAATATAGATAAAAGGATATACAGGGCCACGCAAAGAATTCGGTACATGGACGCTTATGAATGACGATTTATGAGAATGTGATTTCAGTTGTTTTAAAAGTGTTTTAGTTTACGATAAATTTTAGCCTAATGCTGATGTGTAATAAAGGTACAGTGTAAACTACAGGGCTGAACAAAAGTATTCAAGTATGTTTCCATCTAATAGTATGAATTGCTGAAAAAGAAATTTCAAGCTGTTGGGTATTTTCTTGCTAAACTAAATTTTCCCATTATATCAACTGACATATGAAATACAGGGCTGTTCAAAAGTACTGGAATACATATTTGGGTACATTTGGCTATACACTATTATTTCCCTAAATAACAAAGTTTTGTTAAAAATTTCATTAAGTGTTGGAAAGTGCTTTATAATCTATGCTTAACACATGATTTTTCTTACTTTTTTAAAAACTCGGAATCAGTCCTGATATTGTATCATCCATCTCAATATTAATACAAAAATGTCCAGCATTGGAGATAGAAATTCTAATCACATCTTTAATGTGTAGTATTCAGGGAGAAAGCAGGAAAAAGAAATTGGCCTTGTGTAAGAGTTAGACTAAAAAAAAGAAACAAAATTTCTATTTCTTTTTACTGAAAATAATTAAAATTTGGATTTTTTCCCCCTCTTAATATTTGATTTTGACTTTTTTTTTTTACTATTTTCAAGTAATTAAGTGTCATATATATGATTTTCATTAAACATACTAATAGATCCTGCCCTTAATTTGTACTTGACTCATGAGTATTTGGAATGTATTTACTGGTTATAGAATTTGAATTTTGCATATTTAGCAAGACATTGTACTCTTCATTTGATGAAGTCATTCAGTTTTCAATTGAATTAATCTAAGTTTGCTAAAGTATGTTTTTCTGTAATTGTACATTTAAAACAATAGCAGAAATATGTCATTTGATTGTCATGCTGTTACAGCATTAGTTGTTATGTAAATTGATATTGGTACATTTTGTATCAATAAATTTTCAAGCTTTTTCATTTTGAGTTGCAATCACCTCAGACTTTTACTTATTATACTAAAATAAATAAAACAGCAATAAAAAATTAACATTTATTTAAGCTTAGGAAAGTGAAATATCAATAAATTTGCACATATCTTAATTCAAAACAATCTACAGCAGTTATTTCAGGGATTTAATACAAAACTGAATAAACATTAATTATTGTCTTATTTCTATTAATAAATACCAATTGTAAAACCACCTATGCAGTTACAACTAAACTTGAATGCCTTTTACTTACATTACCATGCTTTTTTAATTGAATGAATGATTAAACTCATGATATTTTCAAGTTAACAAAATTCATGATCTAAGCCCAAGACACTCAAAATATTAGGACGGAGTACCATATTTCAGGACATTTTAAAAATTATTCTTCAGGATTTTCAGAACAAGAATAACCTCTGCAAATTGTTTATTGAAAAAAGAAAAGAATGCTGTCTTGGTTTTAGTGTTTTACAGTATAAAACGTAGTGCCTAAGTAGTAATAATTAACTTTAAATAAGTTGCATGCTGAAACTAATATTCTGTCCAGAGTAAACAATCATTTAAGAGTAATAAAATACTGTCTAAAACTTACAAGAAAAATAATGAAAACAAAAGACCCTTTAAATATAGACTCAAAAATAATAGATACTAGCATTTAAATTTATTAACCAAGATAAACATTAAAAGCAAATATATGTATATATATATATTATAAATATAGATTTAATATTTTAAATACAAAAACCATATGTCATATCCAAATTTATATAATTAAATACAGCATATTCATTCAATCTTTTGAAGAAAATCATGTTGTGCTACATTCTTTTCAAATCTAAAATTCTCTTTATAAAAGATCATTGGAGCTGTACCAAAGTATTTACTACTCAATGGGAAGACATTGCATATCACACTAGTATTGAGCGAAAATTTGAATCAAATCATGGCAGCAAAATGCCCACAGATATTTTTCAATGATGCTCCCTCTTCTCTTAAATATGTTATCTTTGGTTCAGACACCTTTTTTTAACCCCTTGAGGGACAAGCAATAATGTTTCTGTAACATTGAATTCTCACCAGAAAAATAAAAAAAAATTTGTTGTTCAACATTTTACCATTAAATTTAAAAATATAAAAATTTGCCCCAAACATGCATAGATTTTATGAACATAATTTAGATAAGAATTTGGAAGCATTAAATTTGATTTATAATTTAAAACTGATATTTTAATCTTAAAATTAATGCAATCTCACCCAAGATATTGTAATGCTGACTCACTGTTTATTATTATCATTATTATTTTTTTGTTTCTAATCTCCAGTATCTAATTTTAAATAAGACTAGATTACTTTATTGTGGATATAGGAGAAAAGAGACAACTTCAATTGAATATTAGATTCAGGAACACTTGATAGAGGACTGACATGATCATTGAGTATATTATACACACCACAGGCTTATAAGAGCTAGAGAATATTTTTCCATCTAGAAAGTTTGAACTTTAATATAAATACGAATACTAAAAAAGGGGAAAAAGGGGAAGTAGGTCTATTTGCAAAAATTTTTAGTATAAAACAATTATTATTAATAGTCACCAAAAAAAAAAAAAAAAAAAAAAAAATTTCAAAAGCTATTTTCATGTCAAGGTAATTTTTGGGATGACTTTTAACTTTTTTTTTTTAAGTTTTTTTTCCCTTGATGGTAAATTTTACTTTTAACCACTTAATTGATCAATATTTTTGAAAAAAACTTTCAAATAATGCCAATATTTTTATATTTTTTACAGAATTTTTAATGTTTTGTCACCAGTTTTTTAGAACAGAAATTCTTGCCTAATTGAATCAGAAAAATTCTCGGATTAAATACTGCAAAATTTACATTAAAATTTCCTGGTAAGAATAATAAATCATAAATGGGATATAGAAGCCTCTACATGGTATGGGCAGATCATGATTGCCAAAAACACGTTGCCCATATGACGTATGGACAAATCAGGGTAGCATTTAAAGAAGCTTCCAATTATAAAAGACTATTTCTATGCAGAGAGTCATATTAAA
Source organism: Maratus speculifer (assembly GCA_964019185.1). Lineage (NCBI taxonomy): Eukaryota > Metazoa > Arthropoda > Arachnida > Araneae > Salticidae > Maratus > Maratus speculifer. The sequence continues at coordinate 173,894,958 of OZ025295.1, forward strand.
TTTTTACTCAAAAAATCTTTTAATTACTTTTCACAATCATAATATATCAATACATCAATTCTAAATATTTTGCTCTAAAATCTTTTATCTCAGAGTTACTTAAATTCATTTTTGTATTTTATGTACAATATTATGTTTAAAATCATAAAATAGTTGCATAAATAGTAAGTTAAATGTCAAACAACTATAGCAACCTTTTAAAAAACTTTTCGTATGATAATTTTACAACAATTGTAATTACCTATCAGTCATAAACAGCATCATTAATTCTCAAATTTTTCCAAATTTAGGGGGAAAAAAAATCAAATAAAGTTTTAAATTTACAAGTCTTAAAATACTAAGATGCTGAATACTCAGCAATTGCAAATACAATCAAACTTCCCTTTAACAAAGTTTTCTACTTAACAAAATTTTCTGCAAAACCTGGACTTTGATCACCATTAACATATAAATTAATCTCCATATTACAAAGTTTATTCCACCTACACACATGTACAACATTTAAAAGGGAAGATTCCTGTGTTCTTGGATTTTTGAATATATTTCAGAAGGTTGTTTGAAAATGAAATTTATTTATTTAATCATTTCTATTCCCTCCCAGCCCCCCCCCTCCCCCCCAAAAAAAGAAAAATTAAAAGCCTTCATTTCAATAAAAAGGGGATTCCATTTTCACAAAAATGTTACAACTGAATTGTTTGGATACTTACATAAGTGCAAAAATTTTTATAGACAGTGTATTTTTTATTTAAAACAAACAACAACAAAAAAAAAACTACAAATTATTAGATTTTTTTTAAAATTAAAAATGTAAAATACTGAAAAAAAAAACTATTTTTTAGTTTTTTGTTCACAACTGTTTATGTTGAGTTTTTTAGACATTATTCTAATTTATTTTTTCCCATATGTTTAAAATACATTTAAAAAAAAAAAAAAAGTTACTACCAGAATAAAAATACATTTTTCTAATATTTCCATTTTAGGTGTGTTTTTCATTTTATGTATCTCTATTTTATTGTACAAATACTATGAATTTGAGCTGATTTCTATTTAATTAATTTTCTTCATAACAAAGTGTTTAAGTGGAATGATGAGACTTCAATAAATGGAAATTTCATTGTATGTAAAAACATCAGTTTAAGGTAGACCTGAAACGGAATTCGTTTTAGTGAGTAACCAATGGTTGGTGCTTTTTTAAAACTCAGTAGCCATTTTTTCCTAATCTTAATTCTTATTAGATTAAATATATTAAAAAGTACCTTATATATATTATAACAGTTAACAGAGCTTTTCCTAAAGCTGATCACTTATCAGTAGTTCTGAGATATCAATTGCATAAAATATATAGATCAAACTATTTAAAAATTTCAACACACTTTTTTCTTTATTAGTTGCTGATTGTTTATTTTATTTAGTTACCATAGGACGAGTAGTAACTGGATATTTCCAGGTCTAACTTAAAAATAGCAGTAAAAAAAAAAATTTTTTTTTTTAAAAAAATTTGTATTTGGGCTACCACAAATGATGTTACATGTAAATGAGGAGGGCGGAAGGTCATGAAATTGTGACAGTTTGAGTCAAAGGGGTGAGAGGGGGTAAGAAGAAATGTGACATCACATTTTGGTTAAGGAGTTAAAGATGGTCAAAAAAAAATTTTTTTGCACTTTTTTAAAGTATAATAGCTTAAAAATATACTCTGAAAATTTAAAGTCAATCCAACAAATACTTTTCAACAGGGCTGACAAGTTTCTGCCAGGGTGGTTAAAACCAGCGGTTATAACTGGTTTAAACTGGCATGGTGGAAACTAGTTTCTGCCAGTAAGCGGCAAAAACTAAGAAGTATTTCATAAAGGTAATCTGAAGCTGTACAAGTTTAACGATTGATATTATTGTTATACGATTGAATTTCTGTTTAAAAGTTTAAAAAAAAGAAATTTATAAAAAAAATTATGACATTTTAACGTTACTTTTATGAGTATTTTTAAATAAATAACACACTGCAATAACTTAAAAATTATCTAGTACTACATATGATGAGTAACGATATTTGCGAAAATATATAAATAAATAATAGTAGCACAAAAATAACAAAAAATATGTCAGGAAATATCTTGTACGATTATTTTGCAACATTGAAGGAACAAATTTATTTTTATGGAAAAGGTAATAATATACTAAGAGCATTCCATAATATAGGATTAATTTTGCTATCTTTCTTAACATAGACTGCTTTTTAATTTGTTCTGAATGAAAGAAAAGCCATAGAAAATAATTTAAGTTAGAGAGTTAAAGAAAATATTCTTTTAAGACTATGCTAATGTAATTATCAGTAGGATGTAAATTTTGAAAAATTCGAATTTTCACCAGTATTTGCTTTTAAAGGCAACTACTCACAAAATACAAGATATTTCCTGTGATTTTATTGGGGATACATGGAAAGGAGTCTATTTTATTACAAGGGGTTATTATATACAGCACAAAATTTAGATTAATATCAAAAAGCAATTTCTTTGCCATTTCTTTATGCTCAAATGTCAATTTTGATCCCATATATTTAGGATGAACGAAATAAGCTAGCATACAAGCTAACAATGCATTAAATGATATTTGAATCTTGCATTTGTGATTTTCCATGATATTTCATCATTAAATAAAGTTAAATAAATTTTATGAGCAGCTGCAATAGAATTTAGAACTCTTTACTTTTATCTAAACCAACAGCAATAGATTTTAACATTTGTAGCAAGCATTTAACTTTTTTATAAAGCATGATATTTAATATTTTAACAACTACTATGGCCTTAATATCATTTTCATAATTTTCAATTATCTGCAAATAACAAGGCTGATTCTTTGTGAAAGATTCAAAACTATCAAATTCTAAGACAAATTTATTTATTTTTTAAGAAAAATTATTAACAATGTTTTATTAGCTATTTATTCTGAATAAAATGTATATAAGCAATTTAATACTACCAAAAATGTCTCAGATTATGTCATGAAATGAGTTTATGCCAGTTATAACCACTTTCTGCCACTGGCAGGGCAGAAACCATTTTCTGCCGGCAAAAACCCAGCCCTGCTTTTCAAGTTATTCAACAATTAACAAAGGGCTCTCGGACGCTCGAGGATGCTCCAGAGGAGGTAGCTAGCAAAAAGGCTGTGTGCGCAGCAGCTCCGTTGCCATGGTGATTTACCGGCTTGTTTATTTTTTTTCTTTCAGGTAGTAAAAGTGCTGAGAGATATTTGTTAATTATTGTATTATTTATATTTGTTCATCGTCAGTATGTCTGTGGTAGTCGCACTGAGCAGTCAACAGCTGTGTGTTAAAATATATTATTTTTCAAGTAATTTATCATGGGACGTGATTCTGCAAAAGGTTTCAAGAAAATTTTGGAAGTCTCAAAATGTATATGTCACATTCACTGAAAAGAAAAAATTTATTCAATCTGAAAACAGAAGAATGTGATGAAAGTGTTCTGACTACATCTTCTAAAAAATTTAAACAAAACACTGATGAAGATGTACCCGAATGTAGTAATTCTAAATTTTGAATAATTAACTTTATTACGACATTTACTACAATTTCTAATCTTGTTAATTGCAAAAAATGTGACGGAAATATTCAGTTTCAAACTGTACATTTTCCTCAAAACTACGTTTTTTTTGAACTACCGACTACTGTAACTCAAACTGCTTGGTAGATTTCAATGAAATTTATACAGCTTTTGAAAAACATAAAAATCTAGTGCCTAATTGAAGGATTTATTTATTTTTAAAAAACTTCGATTTTTTACAAACAGTCAATTATTGGTGTTTTTTTTTTAAATCTGGAGATAAATTTCCAGAAACTGCCATTTTGTTGACATTATTATTATTATTATTAAAACTTTTTATTATTTTTTTTAAAACTTTGATCAGGCATTAGATTACCTATTAAAATAGCTAATTATTCTTTTTTGATTGATTTCAGGTGAATCTCCTAGGATTTGTGATGGTTAACACGAACATTGATAACTTTTTTAATTAGTAATTTTTTTTTCTCAAATTTTCGTAAAGTCGAATCAAAACATAATGTAATTATGCCATATTATTATTTTCATTTAATAAATTGATTCAATGACAAAAAAAAAAAAAAAAAAAAAAATTATTAAAATTTTCATTTTTTTTTATGCTTCTGATTACCCCTAACCCTTTAAAATAAAACCATAAAATATCAGTAGATTTAATTTTGGAGTTAATTTGAAACTAAAGTATTTTGTGTTCATACAGTAAAGATAGGATTTAAAGCCAAATATATTAAATTCCATTTTAAAATTGCAAAATACAGTAGACTCCCTCAAATCCGCAAACCAGAAATCCGCAACTCTCTAAAATCCGCACATATTTTATGGATGTAAACAATGAAACTTTCAATTTGGATATTGGGACAAAATTTAATTTTTTTAGTTTTCTATCAATTCCATATATTTTCTTATTTTTAATTTTCTCAATAACACTCTATTCTTGTTTTTTTCATGAAGGAAGAATAAAATTTTTTGGAAAAAATTCAAGATATTGCTGATATCATTGGTAGTCACAATCTTCTTACCAAATATATTTATGAATCAATAAATTTTTTTTTATTATTAAGCCTGGCTAAACTTGAAAAAAAAAATCCTTATTTTATGATTTAGATATGAATTAGTAATGTACTTTTATGAGGCAAGTTTTGTTGAATAATTATAGAAAAATACATTTAATCTTTATAATGAATATTTAATCATACTCTATTGATTATTAACTTCACCTTTGCTATTAGTAACTTTACTCATTTAAAAAATTATCTAAATTTTTATTATTTTAGTTTATTACTTATTTTAATATTTTATTATATTGTGAGCATTCATTATAGTTCCGATTGTTCTCAAATTACTGTCTAAAAATGTAAACAAAACCACGACCAGAAATCCGCAAAATTCTAAAATCCGCATAACTTCTGGTCCCAAGCTGTGCGGATTTGAGGGAGTCTACTATACTATTGTTTACAATTGCTTTTTCATATTAATATTACATTACTATTCTATATTAATTTTTTTTTTTTTTTTTTTTTTGTAAACATTAATCTTACTTCATACAAAAAGAGTACACGAATTATTTTTATTGTTGTATTCCCAAATGTCATTAAAAAACATAGTTAAAGAAAAATTTGAAATATAATCTATACCATAATGCTTTGTTTCTGAACTGCAAACATGCTTTATTACATTTGGCAAGTAATATAGCGTGACGTGAGGAGGTATGGGAAAGTGTGACATTTTGTTACAAAAGGGAGAGGAGATAAAAAATATTGAAAAAACTGTGACATCATTTATGGACAGCCCCTAAGACCTTTCATATTAACCAAAAATGACCAACAATTTAGTCACATTTAAAATACATTATTACCATGCCACATAGATATAAATGTACGTTATTCTCTTCATATTAGCAAATGAGCATCAAATAGATAAAATTATCTTTCTAGAATTGCTTTAAGTATGATCTACAAACTGTTTTACAGATCCAAGTTTTTAAAAATTTCTTTTATTAAAGGGTACAATCATTAGTAAATTGGAATTGGGATAATGAGAATTTTCGCAAATTATCCCGTTTAATAACTCAATAAGCAAAAGGCAATTTTACAGATTTAAAAAAATCTTATCCATCTCTTAATATGAAAAATATTGTAAAGGATTTATTCATTTTAATTACATTTTTTGAGGGCAAACATGAGCTTCAATATATTTATTGTAACAGATAAAAAATAATAAATCTTTATTTCAAATAAATTAAAAATTATAAATGCAACACAATATGAAAAAGAAAGCTACAAAAATAACAAAATTTTATCAATAGAACATTATTTCATAAAATAAAAATTTAAATAAATCAAACACGTAATTCACCTTTTAAAACTCTTAATCAGATAAGATTTTATTCTATACAATTTATTTGTAAAATTTATATAATCACTGAGATGGGGGAAAAAATCGAGTGGATATATAACAGAAAAATATAAATAAATTTGCCTCCTTCCCCCCCCCCCCCCATTTGATGTTAATAATAAGTAAAGAATTTTAAATAAAATAAATAAATTAAATGTCAAAGAATATGTATAACAATAATAAACATAAATATTATTAGATTCTTTTTTATTTCATGGTTTTCTAAATGTGAAAATCTGATTTAAATTATACAAATTTATAAACTTTATATTATAACATATATACATTGGTAATGATAAAAAGAAAATAAAAATACATTAGCTTTTTCTGTTAAAGTCGTACCACATATTAACTTATGAACATGAAATAAAAATTAAGTAAAAGGAATTTACATTTATTGATTTTAAATCATTTAATAAAAAATGCAAATCTAAATAGCAGTATTTAATAAACATTGTACAAAATAAGAAAAAAAAAAAAACACTGAAACAATATGTATAAAATTAAAAATGACTTTTAGAACAGCATAAAACATTTTGTTTTTGAAATGGATGCAATGACGTGCCTTTTAAATATTCGGTCTGGCCGAATATTTCAATATTCAGCCAAAAGGAATAGTTTGAAATCCAGCCAAGCTGAATATTTGGTATTATGGCTGAATGCTGAATATTCAGTGTATTCCTAATTGACATCTTAATTTCATGAGATGGTTATTCAGGCACAATCTTTTTTATGTAAAAAGCTATTTTCTTAAAGAAATAAGACAGTCTCTTATTTATTATCTCATAAAATCTTAAGTTATGAAATTTGTTAGCATTAGTAACAAAAAAAAAAAAAAAAAAAAAAAAAAAATTATTAGATGAAAAATATGGTAGCATGAGCAATATCCATAAAGGTAATAATTACTGCAAGGAAAATAATCAGACTGAATTGATGATGCCAAGAAAATATGCCAAAACAAAATTGGTGACAAATGGTATGGCTTTAATAGAGAAATGTAGATTGAAATTATAGAGATTTATAAATATGACAGTCATCTCTGTGAAATCCACAAACATCTATTATCTGCACTACATGTTGAATTGTAAATAATGAAATTTGTCATTAAGAAATAAACTCATAAACTTAAATTTGTCCGTTATCAATTTTCTATTGATTAAATATTTAAATTTAAATTTTATATAAATATTTAAATTTCCTTAAGTAAAATTTTTTTATCTCAAAACAAGATGTAATGAGTGTTCATATTGATAGACTATAGAAAAAAAATTATAGACAACAAAACAAAACTGAAACTACTATTGTGTTATGGAAATGTTTAAAATATGAATAACCAGCAAAATTTGTATTGGACATAATTTTTATTATTTTTTTAAATTTAACCTGCCTATTAAATAAATATGAAACCTATGTAACATTATGTTTTTCTTTTCTATAGTAATTGCAATTTTTATGTAATTGTTTCTAATTTATAGTCAGACTTAAAAAAATAAAATTTAAACATAGGAATGATCTATAATCCACAAAACCCTCAATCCCTAAGTGTGTGGATTTCACAGAGTTGATTATTACAATATATATAATTGCAATTACTATATTTATAAAACAATTTTATTTTCTGCACAAAAGAATAATCCATATCAACGTAAAGCTTCATTAGAGACATCAAGTGTGCTATTATTTGTAGATGATTGGGAATGCAAATCAATGTCACTATAATTTCTTTTTACATTCCTTTCTTTCATCTGTGATAAAAGAGCAGCTTTCCATTCCTCTTCTGGTACCAATGAAGCCCATTGTGGTAAATTAGAACTTGGTAGAGTGATACCTTTCATTACAGACTTAATAGTTTCAATATGTGCTATAAAATATTAAAATATCTAAGATTTAATTAACATTATCTGATAATATGTAACACTAAATAAAACTTTTGTAACACTCAGAAAATCTCAGAGAATATATCAATGAATAAAATAAATAAAAACCTAAATAATTGTACACAATTATTTCACTGACTTTGGAGAAGGAAAATATGACAAAACAAATCTGGATTAAAAAACAGATTGATAAAGCCTTGCATACTTTCATTTGGTTTAATGGCATTTATAAAGCTGCTGTCATTCAATGTCAATAATTTCAAAATATGAATGACATTAATAAACATAACAGGTGAATTTAATATCAAAAAGCAAATGCAGAATAACTTGAAAAAGCAAGAAGCCTATTTAATATGACCATTAATTTCAAGGTACATGGCTTCTGTAGACTGAAGCGGTTGTATGGACATTCGTTTGGCATTCCATTGTCCTTTTCTTTAAAAAAAAAAAAAAAAATATTTTCTGTATTTTATCATTTTATGACAAAGGAAAAATAATAGCTGAAAATGTTTATAATGTTGCATAATTCAAATTTAAATAGTCAAAAAATAATAATTTACTAATTCTCTTGCAAAAAGAATTTTTTTTTTTTTTGCAATTTTTTTTATTTGCAAAGTAAAAGTTAATAATTATACTATACATTTGTTATGCATTGCAATTTTTTTTATTTGCAAAGTAAAAGTTAATAATTATATTATACATTTGTTATGCATATAATGACAAATCTTAGAAATATTAACAATTAGCTTTAAGTTTAAAAATCGTATTTAAAGAAATAAAATTATTTATTTAAAATATAATGTTAGAACAAATGTTCTAGGTGCTTGCTTTAAGAAAAATTAAGTAATTATTGCACATGTTAGTGAAAATTAATGACACCAATGAAGTGCTATTATGTTTGGTTCTGAGGCACTGATCCCAACATAGAGGTCTGCATGGGCTAGAATTTTGAGGTACTGGGCACGGCCAGAAGGAAGGTAATTTTGGATCGGCCTGGTGTAAAACTAAATGGTTCGGTCTGTGCAGAAATCTGTGAAAACAGACCAGACACAATTTCTACTGCTTCAAAAAAATTCAGATTTTTATCATGTAATTAAGATTTCTTTAAAGAATACTGCATACATGTAAATAACGAAATCTAGGGGATACAACAAATAACCTTTAATGTTTCTTGATAATATGATGCAAATGAATATTTACAGTTTAAAATTAAGGGAGGTTTGGGGCTAGAGATGCAACAGATGTCAGTTTGGCCGAATGCCAGACACAGGATATCCAACTTAATTTGCAGTTGGATATCCGGCCGCAATATGTTTTGTTTTGTCCTTTTCTATTTTTTATTTACCTTTAAAAAATTTAAAAATTGATTTATATACTATTTATATTTAAATTTTATTTTCAATCTAATTTTTAAATTTTCTATTAACCCCTTAACTGCCGACACTATAAGAAAAGAACTTTTTTTTTTTTTTTTTTTTTTGATAAAACATTTGACACCACAAATTTTATAAAATAATCTTCGCTTTATTTAATGTTAAAAGTTTCTGTTTGTAAATAGTACAAATTTTCAATTCAAAATAGTGGTTGTTCGATAGTTATTTTTTATAATAGTTAGTTATTGTCTAAAGACGTATATTTACGCCTGCGGCAGTTAAGGGGTTAACAGTTATTTTCATAAGTTTTATTGTCAATATTATAGTTATATTTTTAAAAAAATCATTAGTTATATCAGCTAAAAAGCTTAGAAATAATATATATATATATATTTTTTTTTTTTTCATAAAACCAACAAACCAAACAAACATTCATAGCAACCAGCTGTGCTGATTACTATGGAAAGAAAATATTTAATATTTTTATCTTCCCTTTTTATATTATAAAGGCCAAACATATATTTATGTGTAATGCTGGCCTCATTTTAATGGTGCAACCAGAATCTCAAATCCGAAGGAGCTACTTTCTGAAACATTTCTTTTCAGAGGGAACACATAAGATTAGCAGATATTTTTATTCAGAAACTATGTAATCGAATAGCATTCTTAATTTTTTGATACAAGCAATTCAAGAAAATACTATCAAAATTAGCATTTTGAATCGAATTTCTGGAAGCGACAGCATGATGGGAGAAAAATGTGCAACAAAGTGACAAAAATCTCTTATATCTCAACAAGAAAACACAAGTATCTTATTTACCAAAAATGAAAAATGCTATTTGATTTCAAACCTCTTCAATAGTTAAGTTTGTCAATTTTATACTTTTACAGTTAAAAATTAGTCAGAAAATGAGTCAAACTTTCATATTGTTGAGAAATGAATTTAATAATCACTAAGAAATATATATCTAAAAATTAAGTTAACATAAGTTCTTTATTGTTATTAATAATTTTACAAATCATTTTGTCTGCCCTACAGAAGCCTGCTAAAAAAATATTAAGCCCAGGTTAGACACAAAGCAACTATCCGATGCTGATCTCTAGATTGTACAAGTTACATTTCTCTATTAATGATATCAAACTAGTATCAGCTCATGACACTTATTTATACTTATTCTAATTAAAGCCATATTCATTGAAATTAGTTTGTATTTTATTGTTTTCAGATAAAAATTTCCAATAGGCCAACTAAATTCGTTTATCAGCCCGGCCTGTTAGAAGATTCAGTACTTTTCTGCTGGGCCGGGTATGGGCCTCAGGCCTGTGCAGACCTCTATCCCACTACTCATGCTTTGGATGGTTTCAGTTTGGACCTCTGAGATATAGTATGCTTTTCCTCCTGACCTAATTCTAAGAGCAGTTCACATGTGTGACAAATTACATCTGAACTACTGAAAAAATTTCATGTACTTTATTCATCATACAGCACGATAGTGCTATATAGTAGAGCTCAGATGCATCTCTAATGTTAAAGTCCAAAGTTTGCCTCTTAATAACTTTGAAACTAATCATCGGATCGCGACGAAATTGAAAAGGGGAAGTGTCCTACTCTAGATCTCAAAGTTTACAAAAATTCATCCAGATCCACCAATTAGTTTCGGAGATCCAGAACCCCTGTTTTGGCCCTTTTTGCCCATGAAACAAGAAAAAAAGACAAACAACTCGATTATAACCCAAACCAGGAAACATTCAACGACATGCAATAGCTTGTTCGAAAGCTTTTAATTTAGGAATGTGCCTTTTGAAGGTCTGGTAAAAAAATATTCAATTTTAAGGAAATGGCACCAATTTAAAATTTATATAACACTAAACCTTCCATAATTTAACATTATAGAAATCTCTCCTTTTTAATTGCTTATTCAATTATTTCTTTCGAGTTGCCATCAACTAAAAAACAGTTCAATAATTTAAAAAAGAAATGATAACACGTGTTTATTTTTTCATAGATCAATAAAAATTCTGATTCTCCTGATAGATTTTTGAATTTTTTAAATTGACGTCATTCAAAACAGAAATACATAATTTTCATAAACATATATATAAACTGTAACTAAATATGTGTTAAAACAGCATCGCACCTTTATTTGAGTGTTTTCGACATCAAAACAGTTACAACAGGGGTAGGAGTGAGCAATAGGATAAGTGACAAATATAGGACATTTTGAAAATAAAGTTATTGAAAATATTTTAAAAATAATACTTTTTTAGCACATAATCCATGTTCGTTTAAAAATTTTCACTAACTAACAATATTAAATCAAGGTGCAATATTAAAAAACAAATATAAAATTAATTTTTCCATTGTTGTTTTCAAGTCTCCTGCTTGAAATCATCACTAATTTCCTTTAAAAAATTAACCAAGGTCATGAGATATGGCATATGATACTTTCTTTGACCTTAACTGTGTACCTTGTAGCAAAAAGGAATCTTAAAATTTCACAAAATAAATTTTGTGTTCCATCTGATGGCTGAAATTAATAATTAGAGCCATACAAATTAACCACAAAATCTAGGAATGACAAATCCCTTCATTTAAAATCCAAGTACTCAAAAACTTTAGCTTTTTTCTTTAAGTAGAATCCACGAAGCGAAATTAAGACTATTCTCTTTGTTTTTCTGAATTGATGGGAACCAGACATGATAATCATTTTTATCCTTCACACATGACACATAATTCGGCGTTTTTTTTTTTTTTTTTTTTTTTTTTTTTTTACACTCTCATTAATCTGATCTATCCATGATTTAGAAAATTTTATCAATCTATGTTCACATTGTGTCATTGCATTAATGTAATGAAATAAATATATTTTTTCTAGATTAAAATGAAATTTTAAATAAAGACCATATATTGCAGCTGAATACAGGATAATGATAAGAGAAACTAAAATAATCGCAATGAAACAGGGGCATGCAAAGAGAAAACTGTGCCTGGGGCAAAGTGTCAGTTTGGCACCCTCCCCTTCCAACTTTTTCTTGTGACAGGTCAAAAATGACATTTGCAGTATAAATTTGACTCCCCCTAAATTTCCGCACCCGGGGCGACTGCCCCTTTTGCACAGCACTGCAGTGAAACACAAAAACACATTGAACATTAGAACTAACTCAGCGAACAAACCGATGCACATGAAAACATCAAGTCATTCAAAAACACTTCTTTACCTATGTCACATTCAAAAGAGAAAAAAATGGACACCGAAGCCCAGGAAATTAAGCAGAGACATCAATGTTTAATCTCCCTGGGCACAAAGTCATGTTTAAAAATTCAGCAATTTATGCCACAGCCTCCTTCTCATTTGTACTTTGTGTACTGACTTTTAGTATGAGCAATGTGTGCAGGATTGAACTATTGCTGTTGCATGGAGATACAGGAAAAAAAAAAAAAAAAAAAAGAAAAAACAGAAGCAATTCTAAATGCTAGCAGGTAATGATATTAAATACAAAATAATGAAAAAGTAAATAAATATAGGAAATATAGGACAATTAAAGAAATATAGGACATTTATGGAGATTATTTTATAAATATAGGACAACTCTGACCCCTGTTACAACAATACAGATATTTCAATTAAAAAGGGATGATTTAGAAAAAAAAATTCTTCTATATTTATAAAAAAAATGATTTGAAAATGAAGCTAAAAAAATGTATGTAGATACCTATGGTCATAAGAAAATCTGCGTAGATACAGAGAAACTGCAGTGGGACTACCATCTGGGAGGGGACGGTTCTATCGCCAAATCTGGCGCACAAAATTACTCGTGAAAATTGAAGCCAACTTGGCGTTATTTCCGATATTTTGTCAAATTAATATGTCTAAAAATAACTTTAAACTAAAACTAATAATAGTTTAGATTTGTTAGTTGAAGGTGATAAGAAATGGAATCAGATGATCTCTAAAGCTCATGAAATAATCCAAATTTTTGTTAGCTGAAAATGTGGACTGAGCTTTACTGGTGCCTTATATTCAGAATTATACTATTATTCAAAATCATTACTGAGGGAAGTAGTCAATATAGTATATTGTTATGCTGTCTCAAAACAGTTAAGCTCCATAACACTAAACAAATATAAACCATGAAGTAATAATAAAAGTAGAACATTAATATAATCAGGTTGTTGAGGAATTGCTGTAGATAAATATGTATGAACACAAATATTTAATATATGGTTGAGTCATATCTGTTCAAGGTTTTGAGTTTACTTGGAGCTTTGAACTTCCACTTATCAAAACCGCTGGAATGAAATTGTGTCCACACCTTGTACTGAACGAATCGTTCTCATACTTCATTACATCAGCCTGTAACATATAGTTATGAACCCAAATATTTAAATCAGGGTTGTTAAATACCCGGGTTTTTTCAGAAAAAACCCAACCCACTGGGTTTTTTCAGGGTTTTGGGGTTTTTTTCAGGGTTTTTGGGGTTTTATCAGAGTTTTGGGGGGTTATGGGAGGTGGTTCAGAATGCTTGAAAAAAAAAAAAAAATGTACTTATTACTAAATTTAAAGTAGCTAATTGATTACAAATATATATAAATCAATGACAGTAATCAAAATTATGCTTTGCTTTTAGATAAATTGATTATTAGTAATAATTTATAAAGTATTTTTTTGTTATTACTAAATAATAGAATAAGCCAAGTAATTCTACATGTCTACATAATTAAATTAGGATTCTAAGCATATATGGTATTTTGTTATGAGTTTCTATTGTATAACATAGAACACATTACACATCAAAGTATTTTTTTAATGGGAAAAAAATTGTGTTTCTTACACATGCTACAGAGATTAACTAACAATTATTTCTTTTAAAAATTGTAATGGTATAATTAGGACATTTCTTTTCTTTGGGGTGGGGGGTGATGGTTATAAATTTTATGAGTTGTGCACTGATATTAAGAAATATATTACAATACATTATATATGTAATATAAATACATTATATATGTAATTTAAAGTTGAATTTTTGAAAAAACCCACTTGGGTTTTTTCAGAAAAAACCCACCCGGGTTTTTTGGGCTGGGCAAAATCATAACAACCCTGATTTAAATTGGTTATGGATGATTGAAATACGGAGTGAGTTAAGAATGCCTCTTTTTCCCTGATTGATTTTAATACACCAGTACAGTAAAGCACAGTCCACATTTTCAGCTAACAAAAATTTGGATTATTTCATGAGCTTTACAAATCATTTGATTCCATTTCTTTTCTATGTACATTTTTAGATTAAATATATTTCCCAATTTTTACTATAACATTTTTTTAGATCGAGCTCTACTTTTCTCTCTGGTTTCACCAGTTTTTCATATGATTTATATTGATTGTTTACAATGATGTTGAAATAGTTTAAGAAATCATATAACAATGACATTATAACATATTTTAAAGATTTTATAAATAAATGAGTAAATTTATTCTGCAGTTGTATATAAGTTAAAAAATTTCTTTTATCTTTCATGCTGCATACATTTTAGTTTGTAACAGTAAAGTTTTGACATAACCTTCTGTATCTTATTAAGAAAATTAACCACTTTAGCTAATAGAGCAACAAGCTTATGTGAAAGTTTAAAATACTAGCTATAAAATAGTTTTCAGTTTGAATGATAAAAAAAAAATTGGCCTTGGCAAGAGAAGGAAATTTGTCAACATATTTTATGGCAACCTGTTCATTATTTTATATCCACAAGCATTTTTTTCACTATTATTAACTGTATATATGTATAATGAGTAGTTTTTATGTCAGCCATGTGTCCCTAATTGCCATTCAATTTTTCTTTCCTCATCCCTGTACGCAGTCTCTAATATGCATGAAATTTATTAAAAGCCCAATCACCAACCAATGAATGAGCCGTATGAAAACATTACTCCCGCCAACCCCCCCCCCCCCAAAAAAAAAAAAACAAAAAAAAAAACACTGGATGCATGAAATTTGTTGTGCAGCAGTTTCTAAAATGGAATTCATTAAAATCCCAATTACTATGAGTCCATAAATGCATGAAATTCATTTTGAAGAATTTTATTTTTTATACATTGATTACTACTATTAAATTAAGAAATCATACAGATTTCTAGTGATAAATTTAAATATTATGTGCAAATAAATAAAATGTCTATTAATAATCCAAAATAAAATGAGAATTCTGCAATTCCACAGAACTTATATATAATTGCCTCTCTTTTTGTATGCATGCATCTTATACATAAACAACTTAACTGATTTGTCAAAGTGGCTGGTGGAACTTTTAAAATTTATTGATATAGCCTTCCAGCATGAAAGGTTGAAAACCCTCTACAAAAGATAAATCAAGAACTAAAAAGGAAAAAAATATAAGATCTTACCTTCAGACATAGTTTTGACTTCTGAAGAACACTCAATATTTTGACATACAGAATCCTGAAAAGAAATTAAATGTTCAATGCTGAGTAAAGAATATAATCTGAGATGAATAATACTATAACTCAAAATAAATCACAACAATTGTAAAAAAAAAAAAAAAAAAAAAAAAAAAAAAGATTGATTTTTAAAAAATGTATTATGCAAATAAAGAATCACAGCCAGCAAGAATATATACATATATATAATCACAAGTAATTTAAGTCTTTTGCTTATCTGGAGAAGGACTAAATTAATTTTTTGAGTCTGAAATGTGCATCATAATTTACTGTTTTATGCAATGATGAAGATAACCAGCAAACTAACATAAAAAAAAAGAGGAAAATACATGAAATTATATATAATACAAATATATAAAAATACATAATCAAATGAGGGAAACATGCACATCACACACTTATTTATAAAATTAATAGCTCAAAGAGTGTGATTTTTGTTACATCCATACGAGTGAGTCACAAACATACCTTCATATCGTCATTAACATCTAAAATTAATTTAATCATCTTTTAAAATTAGAGCAGTTTGCTTCTTTGCTTACATGATTAACTGTCTGAAAATCTTCTCTTAATCAGATATAGGGTAGAGTGAACCATCTTGGGACATGGTATACTTCCAGACAACTTTATCTTTTGCCCTAGATTTTAAATTAATTCTTAGCTCTTGGAGATGCACATAGATAGCAGCACAATTTAAATTTATGATATGTTTTGATTGCATTGATGAAATAAGCAAGTATTAAGATTTTTATTTTGCAAACATGTCTAGTTACTTTCATGTAAAGTTTGATAAGTTGCAAAGTGGAATTTAATTGAAAATAGTTTGAAATAAAAGGTAATAATGAAATTTAAAAATTTCTCTATAAAAATCCTGTATAATAATAGTTCTAGTGCTAAACCTAACAGCATGACATTCTAAAATTTCATAGTGGATATATTGTACACTTGGGAGAAGTGGAGGTGGAGCACCTTGGGTACAAGATATGCCTAGCTAACTTCTATTCAAAATATTTTAACAAAAATATATTTAAAACTTTTTTTTTTTTAATCTACATAACATATATTTATTAATAGTTATTATTTCTTCTTTTAGAAAGTAATTAGGCTTATCAATGGCAAGGCTTAAATTATTGTAAGTGCATAATAAAAAAAAAAAAAAAAAAAGAAGGTGGGGGGAGAATATTTTTAATAGTTTTTATGATTGGATGTTGATGCTTCCTGATCAGGAATCACCCCAGGTGATCCTAGTTGATTTTACTAAATTTGTCATGAAAACAACAGTCATTGATCACAACTATGGTGGATGTGACCTAGGGTGTTGCAACATTTTACAAAGAGAAAATGCATGGAACTTATGCTTTTATCCCATTTACAGCTGTTATAATTGATTAAGTATAAGTAATTACATATTTGAAGATCAGCTTGTTATAGGACAAAATTGGGAAATTTCGTTACTGGCCACTGGCCAGTGAGACTAGTTTTTCAAGTGGCCACTTAGTTTAAATTAGTGGCCACTTTTTTATTTAAAAATATTAAGCAGTAAAATTTCTATAAGTATTAATCTAAAACTGAACAGCCCAAATAAATATGATAATATAAATATATTAAAACCTAAAAAAGTAGAATCTCTGATGAAATATAAGTAAACTGTATTATCTCCTTGTAAAAAAGTGGCCACTGATAGACAATTTTTCACTGGCCACTTTTTCTCATGTACTGGCCATGCGGCGGGTGGCTAGTGCTAATTTTGCCCTTTACAGCTTGTATAAATTGGTTAAGGCTGTTCTCAACTACTCTGTTCAACAAGTGCAAATTGTTTTGATAAATTTATTTACAAATTCATTTTTTAACGGAAAGATGTAAAATTGGAAAGTCTGATTATGGAAATGATTTGGAATTAAACTGTGCTTCCCAATTTTTTATAAATAAATTACTGTTTGAGTTATACGCAATTTTGAATGCATGACAAAGATTTTTTTTTTTTTTTTTGCCCTTTCTTAAATGGTTATTCTTTTTTCGCGCAGAAATGCGGTTCAAAATGTCCATTTTGCAAAAAAGAAAAAAAGTACAATTACCTACTTTCTGAACAACAATACCTGCTACTTTCATGCATTTCAGAATAAAAATAAATTAAAACTTGTGTCATAAAGTTACCCTTTTGGATTTAAAAACAATCTTAAGTAAAAAAAAAAAAAAAAAAAAAAAAAAAAAAAAAAACCACTTGTTGCTGGATTAATAAGCTTTATATGTGAAATTTTATGTCTTAACAATTTATTTTAAAATTGTACACTATTACAAACTTAGAAGCACATTTTTTCTCTTTTTGGCTTTACAAAACTCAGTTATCCAGCTTTTTCTCATGGTTATGTTTATATGTGAAATGTTTTTTATAATTTACGGAATTTTGGTATTAATATTAAAAAATTCTACCAGAATTCTCCCCAGATTTAAAGAATGCAGGATCTAGTGGAGAAAGGGTATTTTTCAAATTCTAAATGACACTTTTTTTTAAATTTCTGCAGTTTTTTTTTTTTTTTTTTTAAATATTTAAAAGACAAGGCCCCTCTGTTCAAGACTCCACAACAAATCAGTTTTTACCATGTAAGCAAATTTGTTTAATACAAAAGGAAATAAGATTACAATTTTTTGATTAAGGGCAATAAGGAAATTAGTATTTAAATCAGACAAGGGAATTTCTGGTTCTTTTCTGAAACTGTGTAGAAGGTGCCCTGAATGGAAAATTTTAATGGAAAAATTGAAAAGTACTTACTGAAAAATGCTGTGTATTGGAATTCGAATTATTAACTTCGCTTGTTACAGACTCTTCAATATCAGAAGATACATTGCAATCCTAAAAAGTAATAAAAATAAAAGAATATGAATCATCATTCATAAAATTTAATTCAGTAGATTTTTATTTATTATTAAATTTATAAGTTTTTAGTTTTTATAAGTGATAATAACATACTAAATTATTTCTGTTACAGATCAAAACTAGAAAATTTCATTACAGGTCAGTGGTATATGTTTTATAACGGACCATTAAAAAAAAAAAAAAAACTAGCAGCCACATTTAATTTAAAAATACTAAACAGTAAACATTTCTTAAAATTTCTAATAGTATTAATCTAAAAATGAATAGCACAAACAATATACTAAACATATTGCAATCAGAAAAAAATAGAAGAACATGATGGAAAACTATAAAATTTTACTTTCTCCCAGTAAGAAATGGCCATAAAGTGACCACTGACAGCCAATTTTTTAATAGCCACTTTTTCTCATTCACTGACCATAAGGCTGGTGGCTAGTGATAGTTTAGTTCTTTAATCTCTGTTACATTAAAATAAATTTCATAAACGATATTTTTTAATGTTATGTTTTATTTAAATATTAATTATTGTATAATATTATTTTTTATTGTAGGTATATATTATGTTTATCTTAAGTTTTGAATGTATTCTTTAGAACACTTATTTTTTTAGTAGTATGTATTTAAGTCAGCAAATTTCTTCAAATTTAGTTGTAAATGTTATAAAAGCATATAAACTCTTACTGTTTCATATCTGCTGTATAAATTAAATAAGACTGTGTTTGCATATGTATAACATTCATATAACTTATAATATATAGCCATACTTTCCACTTAGCCAGAAGCAATAAATATAAAATCACCAAATATTGTTTCAACTAACATCATTGATATTTTTATCATTCTTGCCTATTTCTAGATGGATTAAATCAGAATATCTATATAATTCAAACAAGTGTTTTTAGACAGTACAGTAACAGCATAATAACCATGCATTTTATCATTATATCTGAAATCTTGCGAACTCTAGTATCAAATCATACAAAAATTATAGTAGGTAGGTTTACTATTTAGAATCAATTACATAAAAATATCATGTCCTCTTACTCAGAACAAAGTTCTGAAGACTTTACTAACATGATTTATTTAAATGGAATGATAGAATGCCCATGTAGGGTAGATGTGCCAATAATGGACACCCCTTGATGTTTTTAGTTCATTAAAATATATATATATATTTAGCTTTAATAATAATTATTTTTTATAATTCCCCCTTACATATTTTATATATCTGGGTTATTGTTGACACTTTAAACCAATGAGGAAGCAGAAAATAATGTTTCAATGTTCTGTTATTTTTTTCAGTGAAAATTTTAATGAAGATGCTAAGAGCTGACTTCACTTAATAAAGTTACATATTCTTTATTTTCTTGCAAAATTTGAATGTTTTTCTTTAACTAATAATAGAAAATTTTGAATTATATGTACTAACAGCCACTTACAAAATTTCATTTATTTTAAAGGTTTTAAGAGAAAGTGTTCATTACAGGAATGGTTAATTAGTTATTTTCCAGTAATAGACATCCCATGTAGGATTGCTAAAACTGCAATTTCGTAATGTTTATAGCACTTAAAATATTTGGACTTAATTGAAAACCTAAATAATCAAATTTAATCTTAAAATTTCACTTACCAAAATGTAATAACAGCAAAATTTTTATAAATAGATGCTTTTAAGTTATTTTAATGGTTAATAAAATTTCAATATTTTATTTTTTTAATGTAAATATATAACTCTGCCTTATATATTTCTTAATCTCGCAATCAAGCTAGTGAGAAAGCAGCAAAAAATTTTGTTTAAGGGCACAGTCTTCAGAGAGGGGCTCACAGGGATTAATCCCTCCCCATTTAATAAAGACAAGTTTTAGAAGCTATTAAGGCCCCTGTCCCTGCCCGCGAAGATGCTCGTGAGCTAATGCTATTCCTATGGGGAGGCATTTTTCTAATGACTCTTTCGCATTGTGACATTTTTAAATATTTTTTTTTTTTTGCATTGGATAGCTGAGGTCCTTCTCAAGATTGCTCTTTGATTACTTTTTCTATTTTGGTTGCAGATATTTTTTATAAGGTTACTTTTGATGTCATATCGCAGCATTCTTGCCGATATGAAGTTACTATGATGCCGGTATTTTGAATCATTATGTAACTAAGATATCATTTCATTACTCTGCTTATGAGTGTTCTTTTTCTTTGGCGATATGGCGTCATACTTTTAAGAATTCCACGCATCTGGAGATGAAAGCCTGCATTCCAATTTAATTATTACGTCATTGTTCAGATGACGTTTGCTAGTTTCTAATTGGTTGTTTTGTATAATTGCATGCTTCACTGTTACAGAATTGTCTTTCTATTTCCATGTAATTATCAGATGGTATATATTGGAGCAACTTCATGTTCAGATGGCTTGTTTTGACATGTAATATTTAAGGCATGATTTAGATTTAATCAAAAGCTCATTTTAACATGCTGTATTGTGATTATGCTAGTCTAGACTTAATGAAAAGCTCACTAAATCAGCAATGCGTTCTTTTGGTCGAAGTTGTGGCCAGTTTTTGCTGTTATAACTAATCATGTTTTTAAATGTTTTTAATAAAATTCAGTTTAATTATTCCATGACTCTTTTCTGCATATATGTGTGCACTAATCCTTTAAAACTCTACTTTAAGTGATTGTGGCTTCTAGGCTTGTAATATCTTTAAACATATTAACTTAAGGCATAAAACAATACTCAATAAATCGAGGTAGACGAACTTAAGGACAGAACATATTTAATAAAACTGACGGCACTACAGACGACATATATACATTTAACACATAGAACAACTAATCTGGAACTCAAGTACATTTATGTTCCTTACAATAATTCCATGGAATGGACAAGAGGCGCCATCTACAGTTTTACCTGAAAAGTAAAAGTGTTAAATACCACAGCTCTTCCCCACTTAATAATGAAGTCGGTCAGGAGCTCTCCTATGTCTTCTGGATCGTCTAAGTACCTGTGGAGAAGAAGAAGAATTAGTTTTGACATGTTCAGGAGCATCAACTGTAGCACTAGTAGGAACCGACGGTTTTGGGGGAATGTTATCCGAGTTAGTTGAATTAGAACTCGAAGAATCAGGATTATGAAAGTCAGTTGGCGTAGGATCTGGAGCAACTGGAACATGAGAGTCAACTGGTTGCGGATCTGTGAAACTTGACTGTAAGGGTGGAAAATCATCTTGCTTCACCTTTGCATTTTCACTTCTAATATTTTCTGTAACATTTTCTTCCGAATTTGGATCATTAGTTAAAGAAATATCTTCCCCTACATTAGTTATTTGATCAACATGCCTTTTCCAAATATTTGAACCAACTTGAACTCTGTAATGTAATTTTCCTTCTCTTGCTACGATTCGACCAATTTTCCATTTGGCTTCTGGCGTATAATTTCTTACAGCTACTTTCTGGTTGATTTCAAATTCTTTTACTTTAACTTTAGCTTTCCTTGCAGTTTGTTTTTCATGAACAAAATTTGCAACATTCGGCACTATCAAATCTATGTTTGCTCTTATGTGACGTCTTAGAAATAAAGATGCAGGACTTTCCCCCATTGTAACGTGGCATCTTCCTGTACTGCATAAGAAAGTTATTCAGCTTCATTTGTAAAGTACCTGGTTCAGACGCTAAGGCTTTTAATCCACATTTGACCGTTTGCACATATCTCTCAGCCTGTCCATTTGTAGATGGATGGTATGGTGCACTAAACTTATGTTTTACACCATGACTTTTTAAGAATATTTCAAATTCTTCAGATGTAAACTGCTTAGCATTATCTGATACCAAAGAAATAGGAAAACTGTACCGTGCAAAGAGAGAAGAAAGACAAATAATTGTATTTTCTGAAGTTGTACTAGGAACTATAAATACTTCTGGCCATTTACTATAAGCATCAACCACTAACAAAAGCATTTTTCCGTTAACAGGACCAAAATAATCAATATGAATTCTCTGCCATGGAGCTGTTGGCCATTCCCAATGATGTGTATCAACTTTGGGAGGATTATTTTTAAATTTACACAAATAGAGCAATTTCTTGCAATATCTTCTATATCATGGTCTACTCCTGGCCACCATACAAAACTACGGGTAAAGATTTCATTTTCACTATACCAAAATATAATTCCTTTAATATTTGTTGTCAATGAATTTCTGGGATAACTACCCTACAACCTTTTAAAATACAACCATGCTGAAGAGTAAATTCTTCTTGTTTACCATCAAAAAGTAAATTCTTAGGAATTTCTGAACCAGAAATGAGATGATGAAAAATTTGACGCAAAAGAGGATCAGTTTTTGTAGCTGAAGCAATAGATTTAGCATTTAAAGGTAAAACAGAGAGTTGATTTATTTGAATGATTTCAGATTCATCAAGTCCCTCATTTGAATTATATTCGTGGGGCAAATCTTCACTACGTAATAGAAGACGTGAAAGTGCATCGACATTCCCGTGTTCAGTAGTTTTCTTATAACGAATGTCATACTGGAACGTTTGTAAATATATGGCATATCTTTGCATTCTAGCAGCTGATAAAACAGGAATACTTTTAGAAGGTGAAAAAATTGAAACTAATGGTTTACTATCAGTAAACAAAGTGAATCTGTTACCGTACAAATATTGAAAAAATTTCTTAACCCCAAAAATAATTGCTAATGCCTCCTTATCTACTTGACTATACCTTTTTTCGGCATTATTCAAGGTTCTGGATACAAATCCAATAGACTTTTCAGTATTGTCTGGCATCACATGCGAAAGAACTGCAGAGATACCATATGGAGAAGCATCAGTAGCTAAGATTAAAGGTAATTTCGGATTGAAATGGGTAAGCACTCTGTCAGAAGTAATTTCTCTTTTTATTTTTTTAAACGCTTGATCACATTTGTAAGACCAATTAAACTTCACATTCTTTTTAAGCAAATTATTCAAAGGATGTGCAATTGTCGATAAATTTGGCACAAATTTAGCATAATAAGTTACAAGACCAAGAAATGCTTTAACCTGGGAAACATTTTCTGGCCTAGGGGCATTTACAATTGCTTCTATTTTATCTGGTGTTTTATGAATACCATGTTTATCCACTTTATACCCACAATAAGTAATTTCATCTGCCATGAAGAATGATTTTTCCTTATTTATCCGAATATTATAATTTCTCAACCTTTCTAATACTTGCTTTAACCTTTGTAAATGAATTTCATCTGTTTCCCCAGTAATTCCTATATCATCAATAAAAATTGTAATTCCCTCAGTTCCACTTAAAATTTGCTTGATTTTTCCTTGCCATATAGCAGGAGATCTACTAAGACCCATTGGTAATTTAAGAAACTGAAATAATCCTTTAGGAGTATTAATGGTTAATAATTCTTGGGATTCCTCATCAACAGGTAATTGGAGGTAAGCTTGATTCAAATCAATTTTTGTAAAATGAACACCACCACTTAAAGTAGCTAACATATCTTCTATTTTAGGCAAGGGATATTTTTCTACTTTCAGATATTTATTTAATGTAACTTTAAAGTCTCCGCATAAACGTATTTTTCCATTAGATTTTACCACTGGAACAATAGGGGTTGCCCACTTGTTATTTGTAACTGGTTTAATTATACCAGCGTCTTGTAATCTTTGTAATTCCTCATTGACTGCAGCACGTAGTGCATAAGTAACAGTCCTAGCTTTACAAAATATGGGTGTAGCATCCTTTTCAAGATAAAGCTCTGCCTTTAACCCTTTAATTTCCCCTACTTTATCAGAAAATAAATCAGAAAAATCATTTAACAATTCTTGTAATTTATGAGAATAATTTACAGTCTCATGAACATAGACAGATCTTAAATTAGGCGGAAAAATATCGAATGCAGGGGCCCAATCTCGGCCAAATAATAATGGAAAGTTATCTTCTTTTATTAAATACAATTTTAACTTTTCTGTTTTATTTTCATAAGTAACATTTACTTCAACATAACCTACAGGCTTAAAAATTTCACCAGTTGCAGTTTTTAACTGAACATCTGGGGGAAATATTTTAAAATCAGGAAAAATTCTGCGAAATCTTTTTAAAGGAACAGCAGAAATTCCCGAACCTGTGTCCAATTCCATATCAGCTCTTGCTTTATTTTCAATTAACACAGATAATTTAATAGGATTTGCACCTGTATTTTTTATAGTTAATACATTTACTGTATCTACTGAATTTACGTGTTTTTGGAAAGTTTTACTTCTACATACTTTTCCAATATGGTCTTTTTTCTTACATATTTTACAAGTAGCATTAATAAATCTACATGAATTTGCTAGATGAGAAGTATTTCCACATCTATATATAACACTTTAATTTACTTTCATTTGCCTCAGAATTTGTATTATTTACATGATTGTTGACATTTGACTTCTGACCATCAATTGACAATTTCTTTGGGTGTACATTCTTTGAACTTGAAATTTTATTAATACTGAAATTTTTATTTTTAATTTCAGAAATTTCAATATATACATTGTGTAAGGATAAAGCTTTTTTCACTGCCTTCTCAAAAGTTAAATCATCTACTTGCGTAATCAATTTATTTTGAATGCTTTCGCTTTTCAAATCGCGTAAAAATTGTTCAAGTAAATTTTCATTTAATATATCACCCGTAAAACAACAAAAAGTTGTATTTTTCTTTAATCTAGCAGCAAAATCTTGAACTGATTCTGACTCATTTTGATAACACTTTCGGAAGTTAATTCGTTCTATAAATTTGTTGGGGGCGGGGCTTAAATGCTTTATCAACAATCTCAGAATATTTTAATGATTCACATTCTTTAGGGAAACATAAATTACTCAGCAAATTATAAAGCTTAGGGTCCATGCAGGATAAAAGGGCTGCAACTTTTTTTTCCTCTTTTAATTCATTCAGAATAAAATTCTGCTCCAAGCGTTTAATATAAGCCTGAAATGTTTCCACTCTATCATCATATTCTTTGAATGTAAACATTGTAATATCACTTAATAAGACAGAAAAAAAGTAAGTTAAAATTCAATGCACTTACTACCCTCTTGTTTTGTAGCTGCTGATGTATTCTGGAAGGCTGTTGCTACATTTCTGAAATGTTCAAATCAAAACTGAAATGAGCCATTTCAATTTGGCTCGCCATTATTCTTTTAACTTTTTTACGCTACAAAGTTTTTTCCATATGTTGCCAGCTGTAATATCTTTAAACATATTAACTTAAGGCATAAAACAATACTCAATAAATCGAGGTGGACGAACTTAAGGACAGAACATATTTAATAAAACTGACGGCACTACCGACGACATATGTACATTTAACACATAGAACAACTAATCTGGAACTCAAGTACATTTATGTTCCTTACAATAATTCCATGGAATGGACAAGGGGCGCCATCTACAGTTTTACCTGAAAAATAAAAGTGTTAAATACCACAAGGCTTAAATCCATTTTTGCCCTAGCAGCCCGTTAAAGATGAAAATAAGCACTCGCCAGTCGCCACTTGGCGACTAAATGTGAAAAACTGACGACTAAAAATGCGGAAAGTACCGGCCAAATGCAGGATTTTCCAAAAGGTATTTTGTCACAGAATTGCTGAAAAAAACCCCTGCTAATTTTATTAAAAAATCATAAAAAAACCTCAAATTTCATAAAAAAAATCACGGAACACGAATTTCGTGTAAGTATAGCAAAAAGATATCGCAAAAAAAAAAAAAAAAAAAAAAACACAAATATCGTCAAAGAATCCCCCCCCCCCCCCAAAAAAAAAAAAAACTGCAACTATCGTCAAAGAATCGCGAAAATCCGGAAATAGTGTCAGAGAATCGCAAAAATGAACTTATCGTCTCTAAATTGCAAAAAAATGCAAATATCATAAAAAAATAGCAAAAAAACAAATTTTGTCATAAAATCAACGAAAACAAATGCAAATTTTGTCAAAAAACGTAAAAACAAACTAAAAAAAAAAGTGAATTGTATCAAAGAAAGACGTGAACAAAAGGGAATACCGTCAACAAATCTTGACAACGAATGCGAAAATTAAAAAAAAAAAAAAAACACGATAATGAACGTGAATACTGCCAAAATTCGTGATAACAAATGCAAATATCGTTAAAAATCGTGATAACAAATGCAAATTTCTGTCAAAAATTGCCAAAAACCATAAAAATATCAAGATTATCGTCAAAAAATCATGATGACACATGCAATTTTCGTCAAAAAACGTGAATTTTATCAAAGAAACATGTGAAAAAAGAAAATTTCGTCAAAAAAATCGCGATAACAAACACAAATACCGTCAAAAAGTCGAGATAACGAACATGAGTTTCGTTAGAGCTGTATCACACGGAGAAAGATCTTTCGGCAAACATTTTACAAAACAAGATCGTTCACTTTGCTGAGTGTTCGGTAAACAGGTTTTTCAAACTTCTCGCACGGTTATTTAATTTCTCGCTCAGCTCCTATTGGTCAGTTGATCAGCGCTGAATGAATGAACAACTTTTTCCGTGCAACGCAGTAAATGCTCAGTAAGCAAAAATAGCAAGCAGATTCAAGGTCAGGCAGCATTTTGCTGATTGTAATATTGTGTAGGGCGAAAAGTTCGGTGAAAGACGTCCGTGTGATACCGCTATTAAACTGTTGTGAAAACGAACGCAAATTTTGTCAAAAGATTGCAAAAAAGGGAAAAAATACACATTATGTCAAAGGATTGTGCAGAAAACATACAATATTAGTTTAAGGAGAGACCCCTCCCCCCCTTTAATTTTTAGAAAATCTGTTATGAATTTCAGTTTTTGGCTTACAGGCTATCAAAGCCTGAGAGCTTATGTGCCTGCCCATTCTATATGTATGTATGTATGTACGTGCGTACGTTCGTACATAACGCAATAACTCATGCTAAAAATATCCGATTTACATGAAATTTTACATTTAGGCTTATTATGATAAGACGCTTCCCTGATTAGTTTTCAGAGTTTATTCGATAAGTATAAGAAGGGGAACAAGGGCTATTGCCCTCCCCTTAATTTATATAAATGGGTTTTTTCTGCAGAATTAGTAGATTTCGTCAAATCTTAGATGAAGGATCATTCTAATGAGGTGCCTTCTGGATTGGTATTGTATGTTCATTGAATAAGATGAAAAAGGGGGGAATGGGAGGTAATCCCCCCGTCTTAATTTAGGTTTTTCATGGAAAATTTATCGATTTGTTTTAAATTTTGTAAAAGTATTTATTCTGAAATGGCGCTTTCCTGATTTGTTTATGGAATTCACTGATAAGTATAAAAGGAGAATAAGGGAAACTATCCCTCATAATTTACAGCGTTCGAAATCCTTGGTGGTCCGCTGGTCCGAGACCACCAATAATTCAATCGGACCACTAATTTGAAAAATTTAGTGGTCCGGACCAGTGCCTTTTTTCAGGCCCTGAGAGAAGCGCAACCGATCGCACATAAGTTTTTTTTTTTTATTAATCAGCGATGCCGTAGACGCGCTATAACACATAAATTATGAAAAAAATCGGTGATAAGGATGCAAAAAAATAGCTCTTACGCGTCCCACAAGACGCGTAATTTCGTTAAAGGATCGCGAAAAAACGGCAAATTTCGTTCAAAAATCGCAAAATAACGACTAATTATCGGCAAATTTTGTCAAACAATTCTCGAAAAAATGGCTAATTTCATTCCAAAACCTGAAAAAATGGCAGATTTCTTCAAAAAATCGTGAAAAAACGGCAAATTTTGCCCAAAATTGCGATAAAATGGCAAATTTTGTCAAAAAAAATAATGAAAAACGGCAGATTTTTCCCAAAAATTGCAAAATAGACAGATTTCTTCAAGAAATCGTGAAAAAACGAAAATTTTGTCCGAAAATCACGATAAAACGGCAAAATTTGTCAAAAAATCGCAAAATAACGACTGATTCTCGACAAATATCGTCAAAAAATTCACAAAAAAATAGATAATTTCATCCTGAAACCCGAAAAAACGACAGATTTCTTCAAAAGATCGCGAAAAAACGGCAAATTTCGTCCAAAAATCGCGATAAAATGGCAAATTTTGTCAAAAAATATTGCGAAAAGCAGTATATTTCGACAATAAATCCAAAAAAAAACAAAAGATTTCATCAAAATAACACGAAAAATGGAAATTTCGACAAAAAAACACGAAATAAATAAATAAATAAGTGAAGCCGGGAGAGAATTTTTCTGTTTTAAAAACTAATTTTCCTGCTTCAAAAGTGTTGTTGCTGCTCCAAAAACTGATTTTCCTGCTTCCCTATCTTTTTTTTTTTTTCCCTCCAAATCTTTCTGAGTGAATGCGACTCCTGAAAGCACCATTTCATTAAGCATCATTTGAGTATGTACCATTTACTCAACAAAAATATCCCTTTTTTCTGCAAAAATGTCTTTTTCAGTAAACCTGTCTTGTCCCATTTTAAAATGGGACAGACAATAGTGATACTTGTTATCTTTTACTTTCAAATAAGCATTATTTTATAATTAAATTTGTATCTTGAACATTTATTCTTTAAAAAGTACATAAAATTTGTCTTAATTAATATTGGTTTTAATTATTTATTATTATTAAAACAATTATTGCATTTTATTTTTCTTGTGGAAATGAACAAGTTCAATTTTTGCGTCGAAAAATATGGCTTATTATTAGTGGGGACCCACTTCTGTAGAAAAGGGACCCAGAATTTTTCAAGTCCAGCTGCATCACTGACACTAGCTACAATTCCACCACTCTGGCTAAAATCTGGAGAAAAATCGAAAAAAATGTGCATTAAACCTTAGTCAGTTGAAATAAGTAATGGCAAATAAAATATCTAATTAATAATTTGATAGTTTTTCTTTACGTACTGTTTATTTAATTTTTAGCAAATTATAATTTTACATTTTATTATGCTGAAAATTTTGGATAAATGCAAAGTAAGATTGGTTTATTTTCTAGGGAGGGAGGAGAGGCCACTCTAAGTGTTAAAATTATTTAATAGAATTTTATGTAGCGGACCAGTAAATTCTCATGCTTACTGGTCCTTGGGACCAGTGACTTTTTTTTAGGAATTCTAATGCTGATTTATGTAAATGGTTTTTCATACAGAATTATCCGATTTGTTTCAATTTTTGGATACAGGTTCATAGTAGTAAGAAGCTTCGCTCATTTGTTGTGATATTCTTTTGTTAATTATAAAGGGAGGGAGGGTACGGGCGATTACCTCCCACTTAAGTTATCTAAATAGGGTTTTATGCAGAATTATCCAATTTGCTTTCAATTTTGGATATAGGTTCTTTCTGATAAGTTGAATTTCTGAACGGTTTTGGAGGTTTAATGATTAATTACAAAGGAGGGAACGGGGGACAACATTTCTTGAATTACATAAATGGGTTTTTATGCAGAATTATTCGACTTGCTTCGAATTTTGGATACAGGTTTATTATATGATAAGGCATATTCTTGATTAGTTTTGCAACTTCAATGATAAGTATAAAGAAATAAAATTGGTGTGTGTGGGGGGGAGTACTTCCTTCCTTAATTTTTTTCGAAGGGCATTATTATATAAGGCTGTAGTATACAATTAGCCTGTGAGCTCTATGCCATCAGTTTAACTGGGCATCATTCTTTTTATTATATTTTGAATCAATTGTGCTAGTCCTTGAATAAACATTTTTTTTTTTTTTTTTTTTTGTCACATATTAATTCTACACAAATAATTATAAAAAAGAGGGTAGGGATTTACTTATGTCGTTAGCTACAAAAGTGCTTAAGCATAGTTGGACTTATGTAGCTAACTACATTATGCATGTTACATATAACTTTGCTGTAAACTTAATTTAAAAAAGATTGGAAATTAGTATCTCAAGTTTATTACAAACAAAAAATTTTATATTTTTATCTAGTTCATATATTACTTATTTATTCTAAGCTTGTATATATCTTCTAATTAAATACTCAGTCACATAAATGTACTTACTGGCTACGAATGAAATTATTCTCACTAGCCAATAACTGGCTACTAAAAAAAATCAACCTACCGGCCAGTGGCGACTAAGCAAAATTCCTTATTTTGATCTTTACAGTCCGTTAACTTTCACTTTCTGAAAATTAAACTAATTTTGAAAATTAAACTAACTTAATAAAAAATAACTGCGACCAAAATCGAAAAAGTAATCAAGGAGCCCTCTTGAGAGGGACCTCAGCTATCCAATGAAAAAAGAAATTGTTTAAAAATGTCAAAATGTGAAAGAGTCATTAGAAAAATGCCTTTGCATAGGAATAGCATTAGCTCGTGTGCGTCTTTGCAGGCAGGGACAGAAGCCTTAAAAATCTATTTTCTGTCATAAATATTTGCTTATTCATCTCTGAAGGGAAAAAAAATGATATTAATATTAGTTATAACAATCATGAAACTAATTAACCTGCAGATCAGTGGCCTCAAGCATCAATTTTAAAGTTTTATTTTGAAATTACTTTATATAATATTTAAAATATCTAACTCACACTATCATTTCTTTCATAGTTGCAATATTAATTATTATAAGTGATGCAGTCTCTGATAATTTAATTGTTTAAAATAATGAGGTGAAACTATACATTAACATTCCGAAATGTTTTTTTTTGTTTTTAATTATTACCTTTTAAATCCTCCACTGCCTTAATAATTTGATAGTTATAATTGGCTGATATTTAGTATTTTAAATTATTCATCTAAAATAATTAAAATATCGATCTTCTAAAAATTGATGCAAATAGTGAATGATTATCATAAATATTGTATTAATTAATAGTATTTTAATTGTTAAATTTATTTGAAAATAACTGTTTAGCTTAATTAGTATGTTTTCATTAAATTCTGGTTTTAAATACAGTAAAAAACAATTATATGTATTGTTTTTTATGGAGTGTTTATTACTAGAACATAGGGTGCCTATTAGTGGGCTTTTATTTCTGCTATTTAAAATTAAATTTTGATTCGAATTGAGAAATGAAACTATAAAAATAATTAAATATTGTTGACAGATTAATATAATACTGAAAAAACAGAAAATATTATAACTATTAATAAAAAAATAATTTCAAAAGAAATTCCTTCAGGGTGTCTATTATTGGCACATCTACCTTACATGAATAAAGCTTAATTGGGTGAAATGCAGTCTACTCTCCTTCGCCAAGGCGACTTTTTTTTGGTGTGATAAATGCTTCAATATGGCAACCCTTGTATTTTCAATTTCTCCTCTTGCATCTTCAATGTGGCAACCCTAAGGAGTGCTCCGTTTTAAAGTCTTTGCTTTTTAAACCGCATCCTACCGTTTTCTAAGCCATTTCCTGATTGGACGTTCCTTTTTGTTACACGTTTTCTTATTGGACGAAAAAAGAGAACTGAGAGAAGGAGCGTTTAAATTTTTAGAAAAACGTTAATGTTGCAATGGATTGCACGTTGAAAAGTTGTCTATTGCAGTTGCGTAGCGTAATTTCTATTATTTGTTTCCTCATCTCGTATGTTTTGGAACAAGTACCGATATGGATAAATGCTTGACAGGTGAGAATAAATATTCGATTGCTTATTTTTCTCTTTTTTTTAACCTGTATCTTTGAGCTTTGATTGAATTATGTATGAAAGAGAGGCTGATTTTTTCAATCATTCATATGAATGAGTGATGGTTTTGAATGACATCCTAGAGTAGAAGATAAAATTATGAATTAAAAAAATGGGGGGTTCAGGGGGGCGGTAGATTAAAAAAAAAAGCCCTCTGAATAAAAAGACTACAACATTGTTTTGCTCCTCTTACTGTTAACAAACATTCTTTTTTAATAATTTCGGTAAGTAAAAAATTTGTATTTTGGTATATTTGATAAAATGTATTTTAAAATATATTAAATGTACCTTTAAAAATGTATTTCAAAAAAAATTGAAATGTTATGTATTTTTTATTTTTACTCAAAAATACAGGTTAAAATAAGATAAAAATAACTGATCTAATATTTATTCACACATTTAAAGCATTTGTCTAGATAGGTACTTGTTTAAAAATATATGAGAAGAGAAAACAAGTAATAATTTTGTGTACTCTCTCTTGGAGATATTGCAGCTCTGGGTGTTAGTACGCAAAAATACGTCATTTGGCGATTTTTGAAAATCGCGCCAAGAAAGAGAGCAAACTGCAATCGCACCATAACGAGTATTAAT
Organism: Maratus speculifer; assembly: GCA_964019185.1. NCBI lineage: Eukaryota > Metazoa > Arthropoda > Arachnida > Araneae > Salticidae > Maratus > Maratus speculifer. Next base: position 173,927,710 of record OZ025295.1, read on the forward strand.
GTTAATTTACTCAATCATTATAATACATATGTTACATTACAAATGTTTTATATTAAACTTCAGTTCTACATACTGATAACAGATCTAAAGAAGAAAAAATCAGAAGATACTGTACGTACTTCCCCGTCGTCTTCGGCATGAAAAAAGAAATCAGGATCTTGAGACAGAAGTTCATAACCATCATGATCTACATTTTCGCTCTCGCTATCAGAGTCACTATGAGAAAACACAATACTCTCAACTGTCGCAGAGCATGCATTTTCACTTTCCTCATCTGGAATATCAACAGGGTCTGGTGTTATAGGTGCCATAATATCAAGAATTATGAATTAAAATGAAAAAAATATCCAATTATCAACGAAAAACTAACGAAACAATTTTCTGTTTTTGTTTATCTCACTAAACAGGATGCAGTTAAAATCGAATGTGTGCCAGTCGAATGCAGTAGTTGTTAACGTGTTTATTGCAGATACGCCATGGTTAAGCAGGATGCAATAATCGTAGCTTTCAAATATTTGCATTTAAAGAAATGATTAATTTGAATCAAAATAACTTTTGAGAGTTAAAATTACAAAGAAATAAATATTTATCTATTTTTAAAATTCGATTAAATTGTATCCAACAATTAATTCGATTAAGACTGATTTTTGTAAATGCAGAATTGCTCGAATCGAAATTTCATCTCCACGCATTTTGTTTGTTTTGGTACACAGACACAGACTTTTGGTACTTCGGTTTGTGTTGCAAAAAATAACAGAATCATATTGAAAAAGATTTATTCAAAATAAAGATTTCTATAATCTAAAGATTCTTAAGCGCCCGCTTTTTACATTTATAAGCATGCAATTTTATTGGAAGAATTTTTAATAATTTAAAAAAAAGGTTTTCATCATTTTATAGGATGTCACGTTCTATAAACAAACTGTTTCCATTAAATTTTTTCTTAATCACGTGTAATCGTAAGGTATAAATATGAAATTATTAAATGTTTTCCTATTATTTCCTTTTAATCGATTGTAATCGTTTGGAATGTTATGTCTTGAGAGAAAGAATTTTCGGTTTAAATATTTATAGATTACTGTAAATCGGATCACATCTAAGCATTAACTTCAAAATGTGCGATACACGCATCATTGGGTTTCAAAATTCCTCTTCTGTCTTCTGTGAAATCACCATTTGGTGATTGACCAATTTCAGAAGATTAATCCATACTGTTTGACGTTAAAATAATAGGTACATTTATGTTAACTTCGAGCAAGTGATATATTGTTCGTAATATATTACCAAATATTGTTCGTATCGTCAATATTCGTATGGAATTAATTTCTTTTAAAATATATAAGCCACTCAACTTTTGTTTAAATACATAACTTATTTGTTTAAAATGCATGTATTACATACATTTAAAATACACACCTTTCATTCATTTCAATTAAAGTACCAAAAAAAGATATAAAAAAAAATTCCATAACACATCACATTTTATTTCATCACAAATTATTGTTTCCAATTTTCAGATGCAAAAGTTATTGTCAAGAAAAAACTGTTGCTGGCAAGATTTACACCCGGTCAACATAAAAGTACCAAAATATTTTTAACAAATGATGATATCACAAACATCATTGCAGTAAAAATTGCACTCACAGTCATTGGTTCATACCACTTCACTCATTATTTTTCAAAGATTAAAAATAAATTACATTTAATTTGAGTTAGTTAAATTATTATTCACACACAATTAAGCATTTTATTTCTACTGGGATATCAACGATTTTAATCAGTTGATTCAAATCAAAAATTAAATTGTGATTTTAATCTGATTTTTTTTTAAATTATTGATTAAAAAAAAAAAAAAAATTCTAAGTGTTTAAAATGACATAAAAGTATTAAAATCTAAGATTAGTAATTTGGAAATGTTCTACAGATATTTTGCCTTATGAATAAAAAATGAAAAAAAAAAATGCTGTAAATAATTGTTTTTAAGCATAATTCCTCAGTCATAACACATTTAGTAGAGTAAGTTTGTAAAGGCATAAAAAACATTTCATTTAAAAATTGTATTTAAGTCTGATATAATTTGTGATTTTGTAATTTCCTTTATGTAATCAAATTATTCATTCTTTTATGTAAAATAAGCATGGTAAATATAGTAAATTTCTGCAAAGTAGGATAATGAATAAGCAAAATCTTATTTTCTTATTCTAATTTAAGTATTCTAATAATACACTTATACCAAATACTGGATCTAAAGAAAAATGGAAAAATAACATCTGCTCAACAGCTGTTGTAAAAGAGTGTGTAAGAGAAAAAGAACTAATTACCATAAAAATGCTAATTATAGCTTAATATGACAAGCAAGGCAAGATATCCCCACAGAAAGTTAATATTATTGGTATTCGATATTTTCAGGATTCTAGATATAACTGGCTATTCATATATTTATTCTGTATGTGTCTATGAATTGTTGTAATTTATTTTCATATTTCTTTAGTTAGCATACACATACATTGTGTAAGTTAAGATTTAGGTGATTAGCAATAATTTTTCTTAGTACAAATTCAAAATGAATTGCCAATAATATTTGTTAGTTTTGTTATTTGTGTTACTAAAAAAATTACTATTTTGCAGCTTTATTAATTCTGTAATTAATTCGGATTAATACGGTTTATTTTTGGCCATTTGAAGAGTGCCGCACCTTGCCTGCATCTTTTAATCCGCGAGTAGTCGCGACTTTTTTCACAACGTCATTAGTCGCGCTCGGTCTTTTTGCCGCTGGCCCCCTGCATACCAAATATGTAAAAAAAGAAATATTTTTCACCTAATATACGAAAATAAAATTATAACAAAGATATAAATTTGCAATTTTCTTAAATTATGTATTTTATTCATGAGATCTGGAGTAATTGGAAAAAGTAAAACTGAACTCACATTAGTGATTTTTACGTAGACTTTTTCGCCAATTTCAACTTTGTTTCTAAAAAATGTACCTGAAAGAAAAACAGAGGTGTCCTGTTACTTCACTAAGGTGATCAAGAAAGCTTCAAAGTCAGCTACATGGTAGATCTCTGTTGTATTTGTATTGTGATATAAATTAGGAGAAGATAAGTTATACGGGCGGCGAAAAGACCGACACGCGACTACTGACAGGTTAAAATGGACAAAATGCACTCTACCATTTTTTAAAAGTAATAAAAATTACCTGTAGTTGTAGCCAGTTTTTTTTTTTTTTTTTTTTTTTTGTAAAAACCTGTCCATACTGCAGCATTTTTAAATATGTGTACCCAACACCTTACAAAAAAGATAGAACTTTATTTCTTGAGAAGAACAGCATATTTTTAAATCGAGATGCTGCAGATGTGTTATATTGCATAAATTCTGCAAAAAAAAAGCTCTTATGCATCCCTGAGACACATAATTTTCGTCACAGTATAGCAAAAAAAGTTCGAATTTCATCAAGGGTTTAACGAAAAATCGCAAATTTCTTCAAAGTACAGCAGAAAAAATGAAAATTCACAAAAATATTGGGAGAAAAAAAAAAATGTGATTTTCATAACAGGGCTGCAGAAAAAACCTGATTTTTCAAAAGATAGCAAAAAAGGTGAATTTCATCAAAATATTGCAGAAAAAAATGCACATTTCATCAAAATATTGCGGGAAAAATGCAAATTTTGTTAAAAAAGAGATTGCGGGAAAAAACTGAAAGTACTGCAAAAATAATACAAATTTTATGAAACTATTGCTGAAAAAAATGCGTTTTGACAAAGTATCACAAAATAAGTGCAAATTTCGGTGAAGTATCATGGAAAAGTGCCATTTTCTTCAAAGGATTGTGAAAAAACAACTAATTTATCGAAAAATTGTAAAAAAAAACCCTGAGAAATTTCATCAAAAATTTGCAAAAAAAGAAATGACAAATTTTGTCAAAAAATTGCAAAAAAAACGACAGATTTTGTCAAAAGATTGTAAAAAAAAATAGCGAATTTCTCCAAAAAATTGTGGAAAAACAATAAATTTTGTCAAAAAATTAAAAAAAAAAAAGTATCTAAAAAAATATTCAAATACTTTACTCACTATGAATGGCATCATCTTAAATTGAATTTTCAACTATGTTATGCAATTTCTTCTTTCATTATATCAAAAGATGAAGTATTAAAATATTGTAAAGTGTTTCATAATCAATGTTGTGATGCATGATAATTTTTTTTTTTCTTGTTAACTATTTGGAAAATAGTTGTTGTCCTTGGTAAAGAACTGGAAAATCTTTTTATTGGTTGAATTCCACAACTTTTTTTACATTTTATTCATTTTCTTATATGTCCATGTTTAATGTCCAAAAATGGCATACTTCTGTCGTATATTTTATTCATTTTCTGATTGGTTCATATTTAATGTCTTGAAATGAAATACTTCTGTTGCCACAATAACAAAATAAATAAATAAAATAAAAAATTAATAAATTAAAAACAAATTGAGATGCAGCTTTCAAACAAATTGCATTTAAAAGTACAACTTTTTAAAATTGTAAAACTGAAATTTCATTTAAAATTTGTATATGATTGGTACAGGAATATTAATTTTTCATCCATGGCATATGTATTGATTATCTTTAAAAATGATGTTTATTATTGTAGCAGTGCCATCTTGCACGGTCAGTAAAACGAGTTTCTCGCAGGAAGTGATTGAGCAAGCCTTTTGCTCTGCATTTAAGATCTCGCTTTCTGACTGTGGGTTCTCCAGTTCAAACCCTGCCTGAGCACATCACCTGCATTATTATTATTTTTTTAAAATATAGAATTGATTTATAAGCTTTTTTAATTTTAGTCTTTGAAAATATAATTTTCGAAATAGTCATTGTAATTTGTTAAATTACAATTTTTTTCGCTTTTTTAATTATTTATCTTAAGATTTTTAGTCTAAAACTCTATATTTAAAAATTATAATTGATGATATATTTTTAGATTCATTCAAAAGGAAGGATCTTTTCTGGTATTCAGCCAACAGGTGCTCCTCACTTAGGCAATTATTTTGGAGCTATTAAAAAATGGTCTACAATGGTGGATGAGGGAAAAGACTGTATTTTCAGCATTGTTGATCTTCATTCTATTACAGTACCCCAAGACCCTGTTAAATTAAGGCATGTATTTAGTGTGCATATTTTTTTTCAATGTTTTTCATTTTTTATCAAAATAATGTCTTTTGTTTTGAATAAAATTAAAATTATGTATAATTGTTACATTAAACATTTTTATGTTGAATCTGCAATTATTATTACTATTTTATAGGCATAATATACACTTAATGACTGCTTGTTTATTAGCTTGTGGAATAGATCCAGGCAAATGTATATTTTTCTTACAATCACAAGTAAGCTTTCTGATGTTTTATTTTAGTGATATTTTGCTGATTAAGTACACTAGTAGTTATGGCTGATTTTAAAATAAGTAGAATTGTAATTTTTATGTTTTAGTAAAAAAGTTTCATCCTTAGAATGGCGTGCAGATATTGAATTTGGTTTAGTAAAGATATATTTGTTGTTTTCAGTAACATTTAAAAAGATAAAATTTTATTAGATTAGTATCGCATTAAGTTTTTAAAGGGCAAAACTAGAAAAATTCATTAGCGATTAGTTATACCAGTTTACGTGGTTTTCTTCGAACCCTGCATAAATACAGGTTAGGTTCTCTTAGAAAGAGCCCCACGAAGGGCACTTCCCCCTAGGGCCTATATCTTTCAAGCAAATAATTGGCTGTCATAAAAAACATCAACACACCATTCATTAGATACAGGCCATGGCCATGGATGCAATTATTTAACTCAGTGGCAATGTAAAACATGCAAAACTAAAAGCATTTTATTGCTTTTTGCATTCATTTCACAATTTCAAATATCAACAACAATAAAAAGCTTAATTATTGGTGTTATGTGATTAAATTATATAGACTATGGAGCTCATTGGCAATGCCACAATCTGAACTAACTCTATGCATTAAAACTTTCTTTAAAGTGTCAATTTAAGGCAAATGAAGAAGTATATTAAATGCAATATTGCTTGAATTTTTATTAGTTAATGTTTAAAAATAGCATTATTAATACTAACTGGTATATTTTTTCTGAAATAGTTTTTCATATTCTTTGTCATTATCTTAACAATTTAATAAATAATTTTCTTGCAAATTAAGTTTGAATGAAAAATGGGCTGTTTTTATAGCTATTTTACCCCCATTTGACCTTATTGGTCAGATAAGATAAAATTTATTACTACATAATTCTTTTATATGATTGCTATATTAATCTTTTAAAAATGTAGGCACATCATTTGACAAGCTATTCTCTAGTTATATAATAAAGCCGTGAGTTGATATGGTTAATTTTTGTCCTCTTCTCCTGTCCAATAAATTATTTTTTTCTAAGATGTTTTGATTGTTTTAATATAATTTAAGATCTAAATATTTTGCCTTTCTCATATGGTTTTGTTTGAATAATATTTTAAAATGCTATACAAAGTCAAATTGACATAATTGAAATGCATTAAAATTTGCCAAATAAACCTTTTTTCATAACTCAAAACAAGAAACAGAAAACAGAATTGCAAATTTTAAGTTCCCTTTATTTTGATAAATTCCTCTGACATAGAAAAGTAGCCTAAACTACAATGGTGTGCTTACAGGGCAGTTAATAACTTACTCTTAAATAAAAGAAATAAATTAATCAGGGCCGTAACTATAAACTTGGGGGCCCCGGGGCAAAGCCTCCGGGGGGGCCCCAGGGAGGGCAAATTGAAACTTTGCCCCGGGCATAGTTTCTTTTCTCGCACACCGCTGTTTAAATATACATAGTATGATAAGCCCAAAAATGACTAAAAAATGTAGAATTGCGCAACTCTACTCGGCAGGCACTTTGTGGCGACGCCATTTTTGCCGATCCCACTGAAGTTAGCATAGGGAAGAAAATCGGACTTCTGATGGTTGAATACTTTAAAGAGCATTTTATTTAGGTTCATTTTTGAGTATATGTAACTTAATCATGCTTTTCTGTTTAAAAACCTTTTGAAAGATGGATTGTGATTTTTTTTTTACGATTTAATGTATTTATTAATAGACTAGCTGACCTATACGGCATTGCCGGGGACCCATTATGATAACCTTAAGCAAACAATTAACACTTTAGTTCTACAATTAGTCAAAAATAAGCATAGGATATGAATTATTCGTTAAATAATATTTTAAAGAAATGTATAAAAAAATGAGTAAATGCTTTAAAAAAGGCTTTTGGACCTCAATAAAAACATCAGGGTGTAGTAGGTCCTGAAATAAGAGTCCAAAACTCAACTTTAAATTTACGCATTGAGAAGGTTTGATAATAAGTGGGTGAAATATGCATGGAGAACAAAAATTTCAAGGTGCCTAAGCTGAGACCATAGGGAGTCTCAGGCTTTTAAATGGAATGTAAGAACATGGGAATAACTAAGTGAAAAAGTAGTTCCAAAAATGAAGATTGGATTAAGAGAGGGCAGTTTAATAGCATTTTATGGTACAAAATCTTCAAGGGACCAGGAACTTATTTCGCATGTACTGTGGAGCATCGTTTATACGACGCCGAAGGGACTACAGAAAAACGTCGTATAAACGATAACGGCGTATAATCGATTTTCACTTCCAAAACTAGAATTAATTTTGTTTTCACTTAATGTCAATGTTTAACTTGCTGATTTGTATGAGTTTGTAAATTAAACAAACCAAAATAAACCAATAACCAAAAAAACGGGGGTGGGGGGTGGGGGGGTGTTAATAAGCAATTTAAATATGCGTATCATTATTTATGTTTCACTTATGTTTATGTTCCACTGAAAGGTTCCTCATTTGCAGTACATCATTTCCTTTCCATTTAAAGTCGAAGAACCCTGCGTGGCCAACTAAAAGTCGCCAATACAGATAACAGTTATCAGGATAGTTTGTTTGCAACTTGAAACAGGTTGGGAAAGCTGACCATCCCCGAAAAAAGAATGATCACTTCCAGTGTAATCTGTTACATGTCAGCTGATTTTTCAGACTAATCGAACATTTTAATCCACATTTTTATAATGTGGAATACATTTAAACACGCTCTTTGGTGTCATTCATAACTGCCAACTTTCGCTCGTTCTTAAAATACACAAGAAAAATGAAAAAAAAAATAACCCTATACAAAATCGAGAAATCGATGTATAAACGATTTTGGGCGTCGTATAAAAGATATATTTTTACATTAAAATGAATAGGAATGATTTGGGACCACATTAAAACGTCGTATAAATGTAAACGTCGTATAAGTGATCGTCGTATAAACGATGCTTTACTGTAGTTGGGTATAAAATATTTTTTGTAGTTATTAAAGTAATGGGAGGACGCTAAAGCAATGTGAAAGAAGATTGCAAGCAATCCGGATCATTTTTAAAGAAATTGCACCAACGGCCCCAAGAACGGGATTAATATTCAAAATTGGTGGTAGCTTGATTATGACGGTTTCTTAGTAGCTGATGGATTTAAGAAGTTGTTTAAAAAAAAAAAGTTAATTGAACTATTTTAAAGGGATTTGTAATAAGGGCCCAAAAAGGACAACTGACAGTTAAAAAGAGGGCCCTAACAGGAAAACTTGTTAAAATATCTTAGTACTTAGCTCTTTAGATCTACAATTAGTCAAAGTTAATCATAGGGTATGAATTATTCATTTTAATAATATTTTATCGAAATGCACAATTTGATTCGGAAAATGTTTAAAAAAAGGGTCCTAGCCGCGGATGAAAATATGAGAATCTTGTCCCTGAAAGAAGAGTCCAAGACTCAAATTTAAAAATTTTGCACTGAGAAGGGCATAAATTTAAAGAGTGAACTATGTTTGCCTCACGAAATGTTCAGGGGCCCTAGACTGAGCCCTGTGATTCCACAGGAGGCCAAAGTGTCTTATATGGAGTGTCAAAACATTAAAATATCTAAGTGAATAAAGAATCCTAAAAATGAAGATCGGATTAAAAGGAAACAATTTATTATTACAAAAACTTCAACGGGCCCCAAGGGGCCAGGAATTTATTTTGCATGTAGTTGGGTATAAAGATATTTTTTGTAGTTATTAAAATGATGGAAAGATGCTATAACTATCTATATTATAAAGGCCAAACGTATCTGTGCGTAACGCATACGTCATTTTGCGAATGGCAACATTTTCACATGCAATTCGATTTTGCAATTTTCGGTATTGCAAATTTTGTACTTTTAAACATCGCACACTTACAATTTTTACACCATCGTATGGAGAAAAATGTGTACTTTTAAATGCAATTTGTTTGAAAGCTGTATCCTAATTTATTCTTGAGATACTAATTTTTTTTATAATTTTTAGAAAGAATTTTGTAATTGTGGCAAATTTATGCCATTTTCTCTTAAAATTGATAAAAATTGAAACGTGCGCATGTAAATTTTGAGAACATGAAAATTATGATGAATTTAGAAATGAAACACGTAAAATTTAAGTTCGTGTCAATTTGAATTTCATTTTTTTTATATACTTATTTCTATCAAACATAAGAGCCACAATTAATAATTTCATCTTAATAACTGATCTTTATTACATTTTACTTTATTATTATATTTTTATGTATGCGATTAAAGTTTAATTTTAATAATTTGGACAACTGAGTTTTATAGAAATAGTACTTTTTTTATTCTTAATTTTAGCTTTAAATAATATTTGTTTGAGAGTTAGATTGATCATTACAAGATGCATTTTCTACGGTAGCTAATTTTATAGGTTTATCATAGATCAATGAAACAGTTCCTCCTTAAACATTTTCCTTCGTCGAAATTCGGCGGGTTCTACCTTGTGTTAAATAAAATTGAAAGCAATTTGGTTCATGTTTAAAGAAGTTGCACCAAGGGCCTCAAGATTCAAGAAAGCAATTGACAAACAAAATTAATGGTAGCTGAAGTCAGAGAAATTCTTTTGTCGTTCATGTAATAGGTAGAGGACATAAAAAGTTGTTAGAAAAAAAAAGCTGTGAATTGGACCTTTTTAAAGGGAGCTATGATAGAGGGCCCCATAGGGGCCAACTGACAAATACAATCAGGGCCCTAACATGAAAACATGTTAAAATGTTTTAGTACATAGCGCTTTAGACCTTTAATTAGTCAAAATTAAGCATTGAGTATGAATTATTTGCAATAATAATATATTTTTTAAAGCACCAATTGTTTGGTTAAGCGTTAAAAAAGGGCCCCAGGTCCCGAATAAAAAAAATAGGGTGTTGGTCCTGACATAACAGTCCAAGATTCAGCTTTAAAAATTTACACTAAGAAGGTGAGAAATTTAGGGAGTGAAAAATGTTTAGCGCACAAAAAGATCAAAGGGCCCTGCGTCGGCCCTATGATTATCTAGGGGGCCCCAATGTCTTATATGGAATGTAAAAATTTGAAAATATCTAAATGGAACAGGTATCCCAAAAATGAAGATCGAAATTAACGGAAGCAATTTATTAACAATTTACTATCACAAAGACTAAAAGGGGCCCTAAAACGGGCCCCAAAAGTCCAGAGTCATAACTGAAAAAGAAAAAGGCGAAAATATCTAAAAGGAGAAAGGTACCTCAAAACGGAAAAGATTAGATAAAAAGGAGTCAAGCTATTAACAATTTTGGCGCATAAAAATTGTAAAGGGCCCAGGGCCCTGTCCCTTAAAATATTAAAAATCTGAGCCTCAGGTGCATCAGGACCTGTCTTGGACTATCTTCACCTAAAATTTCAGACTTCTACGGGCGGTAGATTTTGCTAACCAACGCAGTCACACACTCACACACACATACGCAGACATACACAAACAGAGCGTTTTGTTAACTTATTAGTACAGATAGGAAGAAAGATTTTCTAGAATTTTTTAGATGCTTTTTATATTATTCAATCGATTAGAAGTCCATATTTTCTTCCTTATACTAGCTTCGGTGGGGTCAGCAAACATGCTGGCGCGACATGACACATTCGACTCGACATTTTGCTGTCTGCTGTAGAACTCCTTTTGCATGCAAAGCGTAAGGAGTGTATTGACGGACACGCAAAAACATCTATTCTAGCACTTAGATTTTTTTTTATTACTAACTTTTACGTATGTGTTGGGTCTTTTATAGGAACTTACACTAGAAACTAAAATCAATAGTTTTTTTAACCATCAGTTTGGGGCCCCTCAAACTTGGGGGCCCCGGGGCAGTGCCCCGGCTGCCCCGGTGGTAGTTACGGCCCTGAAATTAATAAAGTTTAAATATAATGAAATATTTATGTACAATGCTTGGACATAAAAACATTTTACACTGCTTAAATTTGGAATATATTCAAAAATCTTAGATTTACAATATATACAAGATTAAATTTTGAATATATATCCAATTATATTATAATATTTACAGAGAAATAATCTATACTAATATTATAAAGAGGAAAGATTTGATTGATTGTTTGTTTGTTTGAATTGAATAGGCTCCAAAACTACTTGATGGTTTTGAAAAATTCTTTCACCGTTGGAAAGCTACACTATTTCCGGTGAACATAGGCTAATTTTTAATTGATTTATTCAAATATTTTCCTTAATAATTCAAAATTTCATTATTTTTCATACAGAATCTATTAAAATTTTTCCGATAAAAAATAACCATTTTCTTTCCCGTTGCCAAGAAAATCAAAATATGGAACAATAATTTCTCCTCTGCAATTAGTTTTTAGTTGAACAGTATCCACGTGAAAAATTAAAATAAAAAAAATTCAAAGGAAAATAAATATGACGTCATTTATTATATTATCGGAAATTTTGTTTGCACACATATCATATACACACTGAGGTAACTAATGAACACTAAATTGGTGTTATTTTGCCTGGCATGGCAACCCGACTATTGTTACTTAATTATTAATAAAATGTTTTTTATTTCCTTTCTCTTCTTTAAAATTATGTAAACTGTTTTGTTCTATATTTATTATTTAAATACTAATTGTTATTATTTTTAAGTAATAGAAAAAAAATTTTAATTCATATATGAAACTGGTATTCGAAAACGATGTTTCCGCCAAATTAGTGTAAAAAATATCGCGCCGACCTCGGCGCATACATGACAACTGCACTGTTTTGTTTATGTATTAAGGATACTTTTAGATCATAAATCCGATTACAGAAAATTAGTCAGATTATTTAAATAGAAGTTATTAAATTTATGTTTTTTCATTAAGAAACAGGCGAAGAAAAGAAAATTTACTATTACTGCCCGACTAAATGTTATTTGATTTTATGCTTGATGTTATTTTAAAAAACTATCGAAATGGTGAATTTTTAATTATTTGTTTACGTTTTTTTATTTATATTATTGCAAACATTTTTCCATTTTTATACACGCATCACCTTGGCGTGATTTTTTTTATGATGCCAATTTGGAGAACACTGCGTTTTCAAATACCAATTACATTTACATAACTTTTATTTATTTTCTATTATTTTAAAAAGAAAATAATAATAATAAACTAAGTCAATAAATAATTATGGAACAAAACAATTTATATAATTTTAAAAGAGAAAAGAAGAATAATGAAATAGTTTACTCAAAAATAATCAACTATTACTGGATTACCACGTGAGGCATAAAATCGCAATTTGCTGCAATCGCGCCAACGGGATCCATAGATGACACCTGCACCTAAATATTATTGGCAATATTATTGTTTATACAATTTGTTTATATTATTTGGTAATACTTGTTAATCCCATCGACCAAAAAACTATCGCCAAAGTATAAGATTAAATGTCAATGGATGATCGTAAATGTCACATTCATTTGACATTAAATTTGTTATACGTAATTGTTACGTCATCAAAATATTTTAATTCGATGTTTATTTGTATTTCTATTAACATTTTAGTAATTTATTGATTCTTTGGTTATTTAAAATAAAAATTATGTCCATTTGTATAATTTGGCGAAATTGATCGACGGAATAATCAAGTAGTACCCATTATGTGTTTACAATCTATCTGGATATTTAAATTGTTAGAATTAGCGTACTTATCGGGCCCCCGCCAAGTCATACGGCAAGCAGTCGTTAAATCTATGTTTTAGTCTTACTATTATATCTTTTTCATCTGCAGTTATTTCACTATCACCAACAAAGCAATATTTTCAATGTGACGGGAAAATTATTATAATAAAAAAATATTTGCAAATTAATTTATCATTCATTACAATTAAAAAAATTGTAAGGAAAATAAATATACTTTAAAATTGGTTGAGAAAAAAATATACATTAAATCTCGACAACTGAAAATTTTGTTTTTCATAATTACGTAGCAGTTTTAATTAACGATAAGCCCTATCAACATAACTTTGTCAAATATTAGACTATTAGACACTACTTCATTACCCCGTCGAACAAAAAACTATCGTCAAGCTATAAGATTAAATGCCAATAATGGATGATCATAAATTTCAATTTTTATATGAGGACAAACATGAAATAAGTCTGGTACATTTGTAACAATATCGTTTCTAGCACTTGTAATGTTTGACACTAAAAATCATAATGGAATCGATTACAGAAGGTAGAAAGATTTTATTAGATGCAAACTAAAGGCTTATTTTTCTACAAAATTTAGTCATCAAGATTATTCTGATTTAACGGCTACATGTTTGCAACTGTTTTATAAAAGGAAGAGGCAGTGAAACTGATGTAATTTTAATATTATTCAAATAATATAGCTTTAAAACACACTTTTTATGCTTCATTGTTCTAATAAATATATAAGTGAAACACTCTTCTTCGTCTGCAACCAACACGGAGGGCACCCTTTCCTTAGGGCCTATATCACACATGTAGATAAATGGCCGTCATAAATACAAACAAACAAAAACTCTTCTTTATATGTCAATAATTCTTTACATTTTTTATTCTATGTATTCTTGCTGGAACAGATTAAGGTGGATAGGAAACTACAGTAGACCTGCTAGAAGAGGACGTTTATTAAAAAATGTAACATGAAATGACATTGTATGCAGGCTACCAGAACTACACATAGTGCAAGTTCAGATGTCTGGACTTTAAGAACTAAGAAATGATAATGTACAATTCGAAAGTTAATAGAGTTTGATAATCAATCTCACTAATCATTGCAATGCCCTCTAATGTAATAGTGTGATGACTCGAGAACATTTTGATTCCTGTTGTCATAACGGTCTCATGTTCATACGAAACTCAACTATAAATGATAAAATAAAAGAGATGGTGCTTAATTGCCCAAATTTTACAATAGTACAATATTGCAATGGCGTTGGCATGACTTTCAGCAATACAGAAGGACATTCCAGGGTGGTCTATACTGCTTTAAAATAAAATTTTTAAATCACCATTTTCTTTGAGTCAAGGTTCGTTTGGAAATATTGACCAGCGAAGCGGGCATAGCCTGCTAGTTATATTATAAACACAGAAACTCACTTTAAAAAAATGCCGTGGAGGGAACTTTATCTCCTTTGTTTTAAATTATAATTTATCCCATTGGACAGATGTGATCTCACACATAAAACTTTGAAAACAAAAACTTTCAACTATTGAACTATTTTAATACAACAGATTCTTTTAAAGGTTAACACTCAAAACTTTAAAATCAAGCTTCCCCCCTCCCCCCTCATATATGCTTTTACATTTCAAAGTATATCTTTACAAAAACTGCTAATGAGAAAACATTTATCCATGATTACGTCAGCCCAGCAGTTTGTACTCAATGTGCCCATCTAGTTTTATTTCTCAAACACAGGGCAATCACTAACATCTATATTTTTGATTTTGTGTAACATATTTAAACAATCTTCAGACAAAAATCAATCAGAAAGGCAAAAGATACAGATCCTAAATTATATTAAAACAATCAGCACATCTTAGAAAAAAAAAGTACATATATATTTTTTAAAATCCTATTAATGGTAGAATTGAGCCTCCTTTATCTTGATAATCTTGTTTATATATTATTAAAAGAAATGCAATACAATTTTACAGGTTCCGCAGCATACTGAATTAACATGGATTCTGGGTAGTTTAACTACGATGCCTCGCCTAATGCATTTACCTCAATATAAGGTATTTTATTGTTTGAATTCATTTAGTAAAGTTGATGTTCATGATTGTTATGAATTAAAATTTTTGAACTTTTCCATTGTTTAATTACTACTTAATGTTTATATATATTTCTATATAATATTCATTAGCATTAGCATAGATTTTTTTGTACATCAAAGATTACAGAACATGAAATAAAGTCACAAAATTTATATGATGAAATGGGCAATATAACAAAAATCATTTGTGCTTGAAAGTAAGTAAAAAAAAAACTAGTCGGATGTGCCAATCCCAAACATTCTTCTATCTCATACATGTTACTACTTCCAGAAAAATTAAATATAGCAGCATCACTGGTTAGATAATTTACACCAAAATCTAATCTGCAACAACTTATTTCAAGTTCTAACTGAATCTGAAATTTGATGAAAATCTATGTATTATATTTAAAATAGAATCATCACAAAAAAAAAAAAAAAAAAAAAAAAAAAAACACTGGATAGAAGCACTACTTGTTGAGCAATTTACTCAAAACTAAACAGTACTAATTTATATCAGGGACTAGATGAATTTGAAGTTTGATGAAAATTTGCACATTAGTTTTTGAGATAGAGCTGGTGCGATAATCATGACTAATGCTGCATAGCAGCACCATCTATTGGGCAATTTACTCTAAAAACTAAAGAATACTAATTTATATAAGGGACTAACTGAATCTGAAGTTTGATGAAAATTTGTGCATTAGTTTCTGAGATATATTTCTATTGCGATAATCATGAATAATGCTGCATACCAGCACAACCTGTTGGACAATTTACACCAAAACGTAATCAGAACCATATTATATCAAGGACTAATGGAATTGAAATTTTAGGAAAATCAGTCCATTTGTTCTTGAAATATAGCTATTGTGGAAATCCTAAAAAAGATAGCATAACAGCACTATCTGTTGTGCCATATGCACCAAAAGCTAATCAGATCCAGTTTATATCAAGCCCTAACTGAATCTAAAGTTTTGTGAAATTCAGTGGGTTAGTTCTTGAGATAGAATAGAGCACCCATAAAATTTATGTCACATATGGACAGACAGACCAGGGTGATCACAGACCTGGAAAACCTTAAAATGTCAGGAAATTTGAGATTTCGGGAAAAATCAGGGAATTTTGCTTAAAATCTGGGAAAATGTGTTGTCATTTTTCCGTCATGAAGCCACTCCTTCGGGCAATTCATCCGCTGCCCCGCCTCCAGTCGCTTCCGCTATCTTGCAATGCCTTGTAGAGGTCTGCATGGGCAGTCATACACCTCAACTTTACAAAACTAAATCACGTCCTTGTACCGCGTGTTCATGTTGTGTTGTTTCGGATCGGACATGCAGACAGTTATATTTTCTCTTACTTGGATTCGGATAGAAACCGTTGTTATTTATGGCAATGCTGTTTCAATTCGATTGGCTTACTAATTCAGAATTTAAAGATTGGATTAGAGATGTGCCTAATAATGTGCGCAGAGCAAAATGCATCAAATGCCACTATTCATTTATTTCAAGTATTTCCATAAAATAAAATATAAAAATCTATTTTATTTCTGATTATTTCAATCAATTAAATCATTCTTTTGAAACTAGCTTTAACATCAAGATATATCAGGGAAATTGAAAATTATATTGGAATCTCTGTTTATTAGAATCTCTGACCCCCAAAACATGCAAATCCATTAAAAACTGGATTTAAAAGATTTTCACAAATCCCATACTTTTTTCTTGTAAAGTTAAAAGAAAGTAATAATGTAGCAAAGTTTTTGCTGTTCTTGCTTAAAAAAAAGTGGAAAATAGAATTTTATTTTTTAAATACCAGCTCATTTTTTGTGACACAACATTCATTCTTTTTCTTTATGACTAATCAGTCACATATTTTCAATACTTCCAAGAGAGATTTGGGGTTGCACAGTGTTTTAACACAGATGAATTGATATGTTTCTTGAAGATGATTTAATTGACATTTGTATTTCCTGTAATTTTTTAAACTGCACACTCGTCAAATCTGACAAAATGAAATGTTTGAGTAGAGAAAAAAGTTTAAATTATAAAATGCACCAAGAGTAATGTAAGAAAAAAAAAAAAAAGCTTGTATAAGAAATGTTTTGTTCTCCAACTAATGTTCTTTCACAGTAATGAAAGATCAAGAAAAAATTATAAAAATATTCAAAAAGTGTGCAGTTTCCTTGCTGTATGCACCATGAAATATGCAAATGTTTAGGAAGTGGTATTTTCATGGTTTATAGATTAATAAAAACATCCTTATAGGGGAAGAATTTTACAAGGAACAGAATTAGCTATTGGTCAGTGATAAATAGAGATCAGCTAAAAATTCGTTTTTGGCCCAACGATCAGAGATTCACCAAAATCTAGTTATTAGCGAAAATGTTGTCAAAATTTCAGTCTGATCAAAACTATTCCAAAAATCTTGTTTTCGGAAACTTTTAACATGACTGATTGATTTGAGGTGTAGTGGCTTAAATGAGACACTTTTTATTTATTGCTATAAACTGCATTGTTTCTCATGACTGATTTGAGATGTGAGTGCAAATAACAAAGCAAGTTGTGGATATATGACTAAACTTTAAATACGCTCTGCATATTAAAAGCTGCAGACTTAACAATAATAGAAAATTTATTGAAAAATGTATATCTAAAGCATTTTTTTAATTAGATTTGAAGAATTAAAAAATAATTCTGTGTCATTGACAAATTAACTACATTTTATTTTATTTGAAAATAAAAAATTTTGGTCAGATGCACAAAAAGCCAACTTGGGTCTCATAAAGGATCAGGCCAATTATGTATTAAGTATTTTAGAAAACTTCGACATTTTCATTTTCATCTGAAAATAGGAAGACTACTAAATTTGACATTGACTTTAAGAACCTTTTTCAATCAATCCTTTAATAAGAGACATTCTGTATAAACTAATAATAAGAACAAAATAATTTTTCTTTACTATTATTTTTTTGTATTAACATTTGCAGAGTTTCCCCCAGATTATTATTATTACTATACTGCAGACCAGGCTCCTACCTGCCAGGCAATATGCCTAGCTTAACGAATTTTTTACTGGCTGTGGGGCTGAAGCCGCTTGATTGCCTACAAAGGAGTAGAGTGCTATTGTTGTGGAAAGGACAGTTTTATATTCTTGAGGGCCTTTTTTGATTTTTAAGGGCACTTTCATAGAGTTGAGTCTAGAATCTTACTATGTTTTTTGATGCGGCAGTTCGATTCATTTATTTTTCTGGTAGCTAGAGGAAGAAAATCCCAAAATATGTCCATTTATCATGGGGAAAAACCATTATTTGATTGAGGTAGTAAAATCTTGAAATTTGTCAATCAGCTGTGCAGAAATCTTCAATTGGTCGTGAAAGAACCACATCACAGTTTAAAAAAAACATGCAAAAACGGATCCCAAAAGATTTTCCAAAGATTGGAAAAAAAGGGCAAACTTTGTTGAAAGATCGCGAAAAAGGGTAAATTTTATTAAAAGACCGCGAAAAAGCGGCAAATTTTTGTTTAAGTATCGCAAAAATAGCAATTTTGTTAAAAGATCGTGAAAAAAACGATAAATTTTGTTAAAAGATCGAAAAAGCGACATCTTTTATTAAAAAATCGCAAATTTCGTCAATCGATCGAAAAAAAAAACACAAATTTTGTCAAAAGAGCACAAGGAAAAAAAAAATCGAAAAAAAGCACATAATAGTTCATGCCGGGAGTGGAATCGCCCCCACACCTTCCTCCACCATTGTTGTAACCTTTCAGAAAATTTGCTGTGACTATCTTTTTTTTTTAGGGGGGGGGGGGATGGGCTTAGGATTTATTACCTCTGTGATTCTGTCAGATTTTTTTTTCCAAAATTAAGAAAAAAATAAGGCAGTAATTTTCAAAAGTTAAAAAAAAGTCGGCCATCATAAAATATATCGCTTATTTTAACAAATAATCTCAAAAGGAAAAAAAAAAAAGCCAATTTTGTCATAAGATCGCAGGGAAAATACGAATTTTGTCATAGGATCGTAAAAAGATGCAAATTTTGTTCTGGGGTCATAAAAAAAAAAAAAAAAAAAAAAAGTGAATTTTCACAAAAGAAAAAAAAATGTAAATTTCGTCAAGAAATCGCAAAAACCAGCAAATTTGATTTAAAGATTGCGAAAAAACCGTGTTATTTCAGCAATCCTTTGATGAAATTCGTATTTTTCCGGGACATTTTGACGAAAATCGACGTTTTTGTCTGCTGTACTTTGATAAAATTCGCGTTTCTTCAGCGGTGCTTTGAAAAAAAAAATAATAATAATAAAAATAAAAATAAATAGCATTTTTTTTGGCCATTTCACAAAATTAGCTTTTTGTTGGCGGTCATTTAACAAAATTCATATTTTTCCGTTGCCCTTTGAAAAAAATTGCATTTTACAAGCGATGCTCTGACAAATTTCACGTCTTTTCGATGGTTTCTTGATTAAATTCACACCTTTCCTTAGTACTTTGAGAAAATTCATACCTTTCCTTAGTACTTTGACAAAATTCACGCAGTTTGTTACATTTTGATGAAATGAACGTTTTTTTCTGCAATCCTTTGTCGAAATTACCGTTTTTGACGCGATTCGTCGGCTTTTGCCCATGATTCTTTAATGAAATATGCTTTTTCCCCACGATTCTTTAATGAAATAAACTTTTCCCCACGATTCTTTAATGAAATACGCCTTTTCCCCGTGATTCTTTAATGAAATACGTTTTCCCCGCAATTTATTAATGAAATTCGTGCCCCCCCCCCCCCCATACCTGTGAACGATTGACAAAAATTTACGGCGAACATTTACTGAAATTCGCAATACTTTTTACGACGATCCTAAGTGCTCGATCGCACGAAACGCACCGAATGTACGATCCTAAGTGTATGAATGAGAAGACAGTTAGCAGGTGCGTGTTCAGTACGGACCGCAATAGTGGGCTGCATTTTTTCAAATGAGTGGCAAGAAGGGCACGATTTTTTTTTAATAAACGGCAAGAGGGGAGCTAGTTTTTGGATGTGGGGTGCTATTTTTTAAACTAAAGGGCAGGAGGGGCAGAGCGCCCCCCCCCCCCATTTAACATATTGAAGTGAGAAAAAAGTTTCTTCATTAGGACAGAAAAAAGACTAGGGCTTTCCCTACTTTAATACTTTATGCATTAAATATTGAATATGTTTTTAGTTTTCAATTTTTTTTTACCATTTTACATGCACGCTATCAAATGCTTATTGTAACAATTTACTATGTAAATATTATAATGCATTGTTAACAATTTATCAAACGTTTCAAATATGCTTTACAGGAAAAATCTGCCTTGCTGGAAAATGTTCCTCTTGGTTTGTTTACATATCCAGTTTTACAGGCTGCAGATATATTGATATATAAGTAAGCAATTTAAGCTTTTAGTAATTTTGTTTTAAAACATTTGTTTCTTGGTGCAAATAGTTTTGTTGATTTTCAATTTTTTATAAAAATCACGTGACTATAAATCACATTAATATGTAAAAAGTATATATTTTTTTACAATTTTTTATTTATTTTTTTTTTTTTTTTGTATTTGTTATTATAAACATAGCTTTTAATTCAATAATAGACCTTCAGTACATTCTATAGTAAAGTGTTGTTTTATTTACAAGAAAAGATACTCAGCCTAGAACTTAAAAAAATCATTAAATTTTGAGAATATATTTATTTATATTATATTTAATATTATATCTTAAATTTAAAAGAAAGATCCATTTAATTTACATATATTATATTTAATATTATATCTTAAATTTAAAAGAAAGATCCATTTAATTTACATATTTCCATCCTAAAATGCTATTTTTTTTCCGTCTTTCCCATCACAAAATTCATTATTCTACATCTAGTATCTTAGCTTTTTCATGTTAAAACTATTCCATTTTCAATATTTCTTTTTTTCCATAAGCCTAAGTTTCTTATTTTTTTAATGTTCTCAACTGATCTCTTCAACGGGCGCAAAATGTTTTGACACATTTACAAATTCATTTTTTAACAGAAAGATATAAAATTGGAAGGCCTGACTATGGAAGTGATTTCGAATTGAACTTAATTTTCTTTTTTATGGTCATTAAATTACCTATCCAGTTTTAGACTGTTTCAATCACGTGATCACCTGTTTTTCTGCTGCTTTTTGACTGGTTTTTCTGCTTTCATCAGGAAATGTATTCAAATATGTGAATTTTGAAGGCTCGTTATGAAAGATTATTGAGTTTGTGAAAAAATAGAAAACTGAGTGCAATTAGACAGTTTCTGAATAACAACACCTGCTAGTTTCATGCATTTCCGAACAAAAATAAATTAAAATTTATGTCACAAAGTTGCCTGTTTTGATTTAAGAACATCCTTAAAGGTATCTTCTATGATATTTCTGAAATTTTTTTATGCCTTTTTACACTCTACCCCTTTTATTTCTATATGTTGCTATTAAGCACCTTTGAGCGCACTAGTTGTTAATCTGGTTTTTATTCTTCCACTTTATTGTTGTGCTTACTGGTGTTTATCAATCTTCACAGAAGAGGAGAATTTTATCTTTTTGCTATTGTCTTGAAAAATTCACATTGAGATCATGTAATTTTACAAAAAGCATTTGAATATGTCACGGAAACTTGGAATTAAAAATCTATATTAAAGTTAAACTAGTTCAATTATAATGATCCAAGTACTTATGAATAGTTTCTTGTATCAGAAACTGGTGGTTGATACTAGTAGATATTTTCTCTTTTTAATGACTTAAATAATATAAATAAAACTTATGAAAACTATTGACCAGTCTGCTTAATGATCAGAAGATCCTAGCAAGTTTTAATTCCTTGTCTTAATCTAAGCCATGATCAGACTGCATTTTTCTTTTAAATGTGGTTCTACTAGTGAGATAAATTCTCCATTTGTAATAATGATTTATGGCAGCAATTTTTACTAATATGATTTCAATTCCTAAACACTCACATACAGGGCATATGGTTGTATATAAATATTTTAATTTTTGTAACTGCCTAAATTCATTTTATTTTATCTCCTTGTTGTATATTTTTACTAATATGACTTCAAACCACCTTTATTAAAACATACACATATATACAGAACTTATGGTGGTACATAATATACATTTGTTTAAAGATTGATTGAAACAGGTTTTAGTGGTTGAAACTGAATTTTGATGATTTTCCTATTTTAGGCTGAAAACGTAAAAAGTAACGATTTTAAAAAAATAATTAATGCATCTATAAGTATACATATTATTAATTAACTACATATTCTTATAAAATATGTAGAATTTTTAATTATACATGTTTATTAAAAATATATAATTATTAATGTGGCCCAAGTTGGCTCTCTGTGCCTTATTCTGAAAACTTTTTATTTTCATATAAAATAAAACATAATTAATTCATCATTGACACAGAAAAATTTTCTAATTATATGAATTTTATTTAATTGAGAAACATTTTAATTTTAGGTATACACAGCTTGATTCATCCTTTATAATAATTTTTGTAAATGATCATTTGCTATACTAGAGCTTTCTCAAAGAGTTCAGTCAATCAGGGTAACTTTGCTCCAGTGACGTAGCAAGCGGGGAGCGGAGGGAATGGTCCGCCCCGGGTGTCACCCTCTAAAGGGTGACATCTAGTCTTTATTTGCAAATATATACATATAATCTTATAAGATTTTGGAAAGGAATTCTGAAATAAAATGAAATTTTTAGGACACAATGCAATAGAGTTAGTTTTCTTTTCTTTGAGAATGTGAAATTTTCTACAGAATGATGTATCTAAAAAAGACATGCACCAGGAAGCAAAAACCTACCTATCTAATGAGTGAGTAGTGAAAGAAAATTTTAAAAGAAAGAATTTTCTTCGACATATAGACACCACATTGACTTATGCAGACTATTTTTTTTTATGCAGAAGGACAAAATGTAAATAAGGAATGGTATGGTCATTTGTTATAATAACATAGAATTGGGATTGAAAAAATATGACGGATCACAGAAGAGAGTAGGGGGACACCATGATGACTGGGGGTGACACTATTTACATCCGCTCCGGGTGTCACCCATCCTAACTACACCACTGCTTTTATATACTTTGATCCATTCTCCCATGGTGGAATCTTGATGAATTATTTCCAATGAGCTGCCAAACTCACACTAGGGCTGCTTATCTATATTTTGAGGCCAAAACTCTGCCAACTGATGTAGCAGATTTAATAATTTTTCTCTCTTTGCCCAAAGTTACCCAGTTAGGTCAAAGTTGCCCTGATTGATTGTATTCAAAACATTTCTACGGTTTCAAACTGAAAATTTTCCCCTCCTGTTAAGTTTGCAGTTTCTAATGAGCACATGAAAAAGTTTAGTCACTTATGCATTATTTTCCGTCTGAGTATTTTTTTTTTTAAAGTTTAAATAGAGGAAAATGAAACATAAAAGACACATCTTTATCAAATGCTAACAAATATTAGTTGATAATAAACAATTTAACAAAGTTTGTAATTTATTTACTTACAATAAAATAAGTGTTGCCTGTTATTTTGTCAAAATGCATTTAAAAAAAAATATTTTTAAAACTTTTGTTCAAGCGTTGTTATCATTCAACTGAGCTAATAATGATAATTAAAAAAATTATAAAAAATTTCCTTTATATCATATCATTAATGAATTGTAAAATAAAGCCAAAAATGTTTTGGGGTAAAATTTAATCTTTGAAAGTGTGTTTTTTTCTTTCTTTCTTTCTTTCTTTTTTTCTCTCTTTTTTTTTTAAGTGCATATAATACTTTTTAAAATTTTGATATTGTACTTTATAAGCTAATAAGTTTCAAAACTTCATAATGTTTTGAATTTTTAGTTGTGAATCTTCCCTTGTTTTTTACCTAAATTTACCTAACTGTCAATTGATAACAGATGAAAAAAATAAAGTAATTTGCTAACTGAGACAAATGTTAAAATCTAAAAGCAGAACATTATAATTTATTGCATTAATTCAATTAATTTTTCTGTATATTTTTAGAACATTTTTTTGGATTTAGCAATTAAAGCTGAAAGCTCTAAATTTATGTTAGACTTGGATATAATTTAATTCAGTTGGAAAAATTACCATTTCTATGATTTATTTACCAATCAGTTTAATTACATTGAAATAGTAAAGATGTAAGTACACACCCATCGTTCATTGGAGTTTCTTTACCTATGGTATATTCTGTCAAGCTGTTTCAAAGAATAGACCAAATATCATTGCCAGAATGGTTGTCTGAGGGAATTGTGTTTGTTGGGATGTTATCTTGAAAATTCAGTTGGAAAAGCATTTTGACAATTAAAGCCAAAGATTCTGTATTTCATTTCTGGTCTAGACACATGTTCACTCAATTAGAGACATTATGCACAGTTACAACATGTTTTTGTAGATTATCTCTTTTTTACATTGAATGTATCCAAAATTATATTTCATATGACATTCTGTAAAAGCATGAATTTTTATTTATCTCTTTTTAATTTTCTTATAAGAATTTATGTGTTTCTAATTAATTTTATTTGCTATAACATTTGAAAGTCTTCAATTCTTTGGTGAGTAATTTTAGCAGTAGTATAAGTTTTTGGTCAGATTAATATATTTGTATATGTCACAGTAAAAAAAAGGATATCTATGGGTAGTTAAAAGAGTATATAAATCAATTTATACTTTTTTAACTACCCATAGATATGTAGTCGAACTTTCCTTTAACAAAGTCCCTATTTAACAAAGTTTTCTACAAAACAGGATTTTCTGCTGTATTTTGATATTAAGTACCATTATCATGCAATCTTCATATTATGAAAAATATATTCTATATAACTAAGTTTATTCCCCTTTCGTGTGTGTACAACATTCAGAGAGGTTGCTGTTGGGATGTGTGTATTGATTTATTTCAACGGATTGTATGATAATGAAATTATTTATTTAATCATTTCCATTCAAAAAGACAAATGCTAAAAGCCTCCGATACAATAAGAAGGGGATTCCAGTTTTATGAAAATGTTACAGATAAATTGTTCGGATACTTAAAAAATTTTCAGGAACTGTGTATTTTTTATAAGAAACTTGTATAAAGTAATATTATATACTTTTTTAGGTTAACTATTTGAAATACTGAGTAGAAAGAGAAAAGGTGTGCCACACTTCAGTTATCTTTATTATGTGGCTCCTCAGATATTATTCTAATTAAATTTTTCTCACATGTCTGCATTGCATTGATAGAAGTTGCTGCCCAAATTAAAATGCATTTGTATTTTATTATACAGATTTCATGAATTCGAGTTGATTTCTCTTTAATAAATTTTCTTCCTAATGAAGTGTCTATGTGTAACGATTTGAGTTTCTTAAATGGAAGTTTCATTGTATTTTCACTGTGAAATATGGAAATACAACAGATCCTCTTTCAAATCTGTAGACCAGTGTCAGAAAAAACAGAACAGTGGACTGTTAATATTTAAATATGTTTTATTATTATTGCCAAGGGGCAAAGAAAGTTTCATAGATCTTCTGATTTGAGTACAAGAGTGCTTGTTCAAATCATATTGTTCTGTTGACAATGAAACTCAATGGACAGGTTTACATTTTAATTAGCTAAATGGTATTGATCTATTAATCAAACTTCAGGAGTGCACATTTGATTATACCAATTTTAGAATTTTGTTGATTTCTGGTCATTGTGTTGTTTACATTTTAAATCTATAATTTGAATGCAATAATGCAATCAAAATTATAATGAATGCTTGCAATATGGTAAAAGTAATAAAATAATAAAAAGTAAGATAATTTTAAAAATAATTAAATTATCACAAGTAAAGTTCAAGTAAATAACATGGATGTATTCTCCTGAAATAAAAGAAGTTTATCAGTTAATCTGGAACATCCTATTCACAGACAAGTTAAGGGGCTACTTCAGTCAAATGAAAAACCTGATCCCTAATGCTAACCCTATGGAAGAAATTTATAAAGATATCTTGGTTGCATTTCAATATTTTAAAATGATTTTCTTTGCATTGGATAGCTAAGATTGATCTGAACACAGTCTGTTTTTTTTTTGTTGTTTTTTTTTCGATTTTAATTGCAGATATTTTTTATGAGGGTGCTTTCACTTCCAAACCAGTTCTGAAAATGAAAGCATCCTCATAAGAAATATCTGTAAACAAAATCAAAAAAGTAGAAAAGGTCTGCATACAGATCGATCTCAGCTATCCAATGCAAACAAAATAATTTAAAAATATTGAAATGCAACTGAGATATCTTTATAAATTTCTTCTGTAGGATTAGTATTAGCAAATGGGTCATTTGAATGAAGTAGCTTCTCAAAGCATTGATCTATTTCCCGTGTCTCTTTACCTTTAGTATTACTCTAGTAAATTTATAAATATCTTCCATAAAATAGAGATGTATTTTTAATTGTTTGAATTTTTTATTAAAATTTTTATATTAAAGAAGCATGTTTTTTTTTTTTTTTTTTTTTTTTTTTCAGTTATAAACTATTAATTCTCTTATAATTTGAATGAATTTTGATCCAATACCATTTGTTTTAATTTTTAATTCATTTTTAAAGAGCTACAGAAGTTCCAGTTGGTGAAGATCAATTGCAGCATATTCAACTATGTCAACAACTTGCTAGAGTTTTTAATAATAAGTACCGGAAACTGTTTCCTGTGCCTGAAGCTGTTACTGGTAAAGTGATATTTCAAAATATAATTATTGTTATTGAATTTTTATTTTATAAGTTGAAAGTAATAATTATTACCTTTTCTGTCTTTTTTAAAAAGGATTCAAGTTCTACATTATTCCTTTCTGTTTATTCTTTCACTACTCCATAATTAGTATTTAATGAAAAAAAAACATCTTTATAGTATAATTGAAATGATATATATTGATAAATAAGTTATACATAAAAAATACATACATTATATTTTTAAAAATCAGTTGCAGTTTCTAATAAAGTACACTAGAACCTCGATTAACCCCTTGAAGGGCAACGGTATATAATATATACCACTTAATTTTAATTTTCAAATGCTACATTGGCACTAGAATTAAGTTTTGCTCTAAAAAATTATACTCAAAACAAAGGCTTTTACTTACTTTCATTTAAATTTGTTTATAAATACTGGTGTCATTCAATCATTTTGATATTGTAGCAACATAAGTACTCTGCCCCTCAAGGGGTTAACTGAGCTTCAATTAATCGAGGTTTCTGTTAAACAAGCCAATAATGAAGCTCAATTCTGTTTCCAGATGCCATGTGGCACTATTGATCACCAGATGCTATATGTTATTGGACAGTTACATCCTCGAACCACCCATTGTCCGACAGTGTGTAGGGTTTCCTTTTTAAACATTTTGAGCTATTAAACATAACTTTATATATTTATTTTTTTCATTTAAAAAACGTTCTATTGTTTTTTAAATTAAGAGATGTTAAATTTGCGACGACAGTGAATTTTTATATACATTTTCTATCAGCCAAAATTTTTGATATGAGGTTCTAGCAGTCCCAATTAGCTTGGATAATCGAGGTTGCACTATATAAGCAATTCATGCTGTTTTTGATTGCCTACTATACAGTTTAGTAGAATGTACTTTTACTCTGATACATACACACTCAAAACATGATGTTGCACAATAACATTTGTTAAAAACATTGGTGAATTTTGAATTCTTTGGCAAATCTTAATATTCATTATACATATTGTTCATTCATTATATATATTGTTCATTCATTATATTCATTACTTGTGTGTTCATTTCTGAATTTTGCATATCTCTTATGAAATGTAGATTATATTTGTGTGTTTTAATTCTTTTTACAGTACAGAAAATTACAGTAAAATTAATAGATATATTGCTTGTGTTAGTCTTGATCCTCTTTTAAAAGCTTATAAAAAAAACCCAGAAATTTTAATGTAGTTTAAATGATGAACTATTCTTAACATGCAAATTGCTCTTTTTGTCTTTGTTCTCAATTTAACTATGCTTGTATTCACATTCAGTGAGTCAACTGTTTATTAGATATCTATCTGCCCAAGACAGAATTTCAGGCCCAGCCTGTGCAAAAATTAAGTCATGCCCTATCTGATCTGACTCAATTTCTACAAAAGATTGTGATTTTTCTTCACACACAATTAAAATAATTTTAAAGATTACTTTATACATATTTATGGGATTTTTTTTGTTGTTGTTGTTTATATTTATTAGATTACTATTTTTTTGCAAGACAGAGAATACACAATAGCAATTTTAATGATTATTTTGACTTAATAACATTAAAAAAAAGAGGGTTAAAAACATAACTTTAGAGTTTTGAAGCTGTATAATAAAAAGCAGATTTTTGTAAATATTTCTCTTAATTTATTATCCAAAAAAGCTACTTTCTGATGCACTTCAAAATTAATTTTTGTCAATAAGCACAAAAAATTAGTATATTTTCTTAATCAGAAATCAGGTAATTGAATGGTGATTTTCATTTTTTGATAAAGACAAAAGATCTTTCAGAAAATGCTATCAAACTTTGCATTTTGAATTGGTTTTTTAGATGGTAAAGGAGAAAAATGTCGACATGTGAAAAAAATCTCTTATAACTCTGTAAGTAGATTATTTATAAAAATCAAAATTACTTTTCTATTCCAAAGTCAAGCCTATTAATTTCATTTATGTCTTTATAGAAAAAAATCTATCAGAAAGTTTTATGTTGTTGGACAGGGAATTTGAAAACCACTTTAAGGTATATTTCAATAATTCAATCAACAGAAGTTATCACTATTACTATTTTACAAAATAAATATCCTGCCCAACACATCCTGGAAAAAATTAAAACCAGTTCTGATCCGGTTTGATTATGTAGAAAAAACTGTAAGCCTGATCCTTGCTGGCCCGAGTATCTTAAGAAAGTGAGCTTAGATTCAGATACATTAAAACTGTGTAGTGCTGATTGCTGTGGTTTACATGTTATATTTTTTGTATTGATGTTGTCAAACTAGTATCGGCTCATGCAACAAATTTTACCTATTCTCAATGAAAGTCATATTCATTGAAAATAGTTCATATATTATTGACTTTGTGTAAATTTTTTTGTCAGCCCATTGAATTTTTTTGGTTTCATTTGGTTGGTGTTTGAAAGTTTTCCGTTGAGTCAGGCCAGGTACGGCCTCGGTCAAAGCCCAAGCTCATGCAGACCTCTTCTGTATATATAATAAAATATCATAAGAAATATTTCTATTTAGCAAACAGTTTTTTAAATTTTGCAACATGTATGTATATATTTATTTGCTTTTACAACTAATTAGCAGACATATTTTATAGTCTTGGTTCAGTTATCCAGAGATTTTATTATATATGCATGTTTTAATTTCTGCTTAGCAGTTACATATGTGCTAATCAATGTTTTTTTAACTTAAAGATACTACCTGTGCTCGAATCAAAAGTCTTCGGAATCCAGAAAAGAAAATGAGCAAATCTGATACGGACTTTAAAAACAGAATTGATCTCACTGACAGTCCTGATATAATTCTTCAAAGAATTAAACAAGCATTGACTGATTTTACATCAGCTGTAACTTATGAGCCTGAAAACAGACTAGGTGTGAGTAATCTTATATTGATACATTCTCTTTGCACCGGAAAATCGTTTGAAGACATCTGCCTTGAAAGCAGTCACTTGAATACAGGCCAGTACAAGCTTGTTGTTGCTGAAGCTGTCATAGAATATTTGAGGCCAATTCAAGCAAGAATTAAAGAGTATATGGATGATCCCCTATATTTATCACAAATTCTGAAAGAAGGGTCTGATAAAGCTATGGATATAGCTTGTAAAACAATAGTAGAAGTGAAAGAAGCTGTTGGACTTTCCCATCTTAGTAACTGTAAAAGTGAAGTCAAATTAAAAATTTGATTTGTTGCATTTTTAAATATGTACATTATGTAATTTTGTTTAAATATAATTATTTGAATTAAAAACATGTTTTTAGGAAAGAAATTTAAAAGTTTGTAATTATTTTATATCAGTTTATGAAATTATTTAATATGTTGCACAAAAGTTATTCAGAAAATAAATTCGAGTACATTATAATTAATTCACATATTATCCAATGAATTGTGTGATCCTACTCATACAATATCACAAACCTCAATGATTAACACACATAACATCACAGTTTGTTTAGCAAAAACCTACACATCTAATCATGCACTGGTAATGTTTAAGGCAGTAGAAATTTCTGCAAATTGTAAAATGAATTCTGTAGTTTGCTTTTTAAATGTAAGGAATGTGTGACCATCAGCAATTCAGTGTGATGTATGGTGATACATTTACAAATGTTATATTGTTTAGAAGATGAGTTTGGTTGTTCATTTTAGGTAAAATGAATAAAGTTATTAACATAGGGATTTTCACTTTGTAGAAGAAATTATTGGCTGCAAGAATTTTGATGAAGATGACAAGGTGAAAGATATTTTTATAATATCTTTAATTAGCTTTACTGCCATCCACCCTCTTATATGCTGGCCTACAAACACTTATTTATCTGTACCATAAATATCTTAATCTGCTAGGTGATTGTGTATAAAAGCAGTCTAATGTGTTTTAGTAGTTAATAATACTTACTTTACACATCTGAATCTTGTTCTTTTAACACAGATATTAAATTGACTTTCTAAATAATCCTCATATTTGATAATAATGGAAAACTTTAACTGTGATTCATGGTGCTTTATTCATTAATAAAGTTTTGTTTATAAGATTAATTCAAATATTGTGAATTTCAGTGATGCAGTCTTCATTTTTTTTCTTTCCCACCTCCCTCTTCATGAAAATGACTTTTTTTTCATAAATTCATTCAAATGTACTGATTTTTTTCAATTTCTATGAATTTTCAAAGTATTTAGAAGTTTATAGAACACATTGTAATTAAATAAAAAAATTACAAACAAACACATTTTAATTATTTAATCCTAAAAAATACATTTCACATATTCATACACATGATGCTTAAAAAGAGTTCTATTTATATAAAATATAAAAAAATATATGTATAGTCACATGACAAATCTTTGAATTGATGCATGCAGTCTTATTTTCATCTTGTCCTTTTTGAAGTTATATCACAGTGAGGTGATCTCGTCCTCTTACACAGGTTATTAAAGTTGCAGAAAAAAAAAAAAAAAACAATAGGGTAAAACAACAAAATCAAAATGGCAGTAAATTGTTTTTCTTCATTTTTAATACTTATGCTGTTACTCTTGTAGATGCTAAAATTAGATGTATAAATCTGTTCTTTTAACTTTTTTCTATATTGTTAAATTTTTATTTTATTTTCTAATTTTAAAATTACTGGAAATATTGAGATAAATCACCAATAAGACTCGATTAAAACTTGATTCAATTTTTGTCATGAAGTCATTTTTGGCACAAATAGCTGAATTGCTTTGGAGGCAGTTTAGTGTGTCTTCTGAACAAATGAAAACATCAACTCCTGACAAAAGCAATCTTGAACTTGGAACCTTGAAGTCAAATTAATAAACTATCGAAAGTGTAAAAAGAAAATGTGCATTTCATAATTCATGCAACAAAATAATGTTTCTTATCTGTTCAAATGATACAATATTAATAATAATTTTAAAATAATTAGAAGATATTGCTTTGTTCTGCAGTCACATATCAATTTAAATTTTTGGTCTATCAGGCTGTCTTTCCAATGTGTTTTTCAAAAACGTTTATAAACCTTTTAGATGATGCAAAAATAAAAATTAAATTAAAAATTCCTTATTCTATAGTTGCAAATTAATTAAAATTCCCAAATCTACCAGGTTGTTTTTTACATATGCTTTTTAAAAATTTTATAATCTTCCCAGGAGATACAATATTCTATACTTTGTAAAGTATAGAATAATCATCTTCAAATTGCAAAATCTATCAATTCATTTTCAAACTACAACTTTTAAAGTATTTATAATCTTTTCAGATGGTACAGTAATAAACATAAAATTAGAGATTTTTGTTTGTTTTGCAATTGCAGATTGAACTTCAAAATTTATAAAGTGCAAATGTATTTAAAATGCATCTTTTTAAAATCTTTTTAAAAAAATAAGTTTGTACTAATCTCAGATGTTAAAATAATAAAAATTCAATTGTATATATTTTTTAAATACTGTAATTACAAACTCAACTTCAGATTGCAAAATCTGTCAGTTTATCATCTGACTATTTTATTAAATAAATAGTTATTATCTGGGCATTTAAATATATACAGGGTGTCCCAAAAGGTCATGTCCAAACGGAACACATGGTTGTGTCAGGTCATGAGGAAACAGAATTACATAGGAAAGGGGGGTCGGAAACGCGATCTAAACAGTGAAATTGCATCGTAACCGTCACGCAAAGAAAAGATAACAAACGGTGTAAAATATCTTTATTTTACAACAAAACAGTACCAAATAAAAAAGAAAAATGCTACAACTCATAGTAAGTGCTCATCCAAGTGCTCATCAACTGGTTCATCCTTTCTCTGCAACGTCCGCGCTTCGAATGATCCGACTGCCCGCGCTTTCGTCTGACATCGCTTATCGCCCTCTAGCGGATTACAATCGCGTTTCCGACCCCCCTTTCCTATGTAATTCTGTTTCCTAATGACCTGACACAACCATGTGTGCCGTTTGGACATGACCTTTTGGGACACCCTGTATATATATATATGTATCATTCAGCACATAAATTTGGAACTGCTGATCTGTCTGATGAATTTTTGATTATGTTCCGATGAAGAAATGATTTTTCACAAGTGAAAAAAACTTTTGCTTAAAGCTTTTTTTCAAGATTCCAAATGACTATCTGCACTTTTTGGATGTCATGAACATGTCATCGTTTTGTATTGTATCTCAGAGAAATGCAATTCCTTAATAGTCATCGCCTTTGATTCGTCCTCGTCACATGGCACACACAACATGAAGGTATGAAGAAGTTTTCAGCTGATGTCCCTTGTCCATCTGCATCCAGAGCTAAAAGTTTCTTCTTGATAAACTTTTGCTTGCACTTGCTGACAAAACCAAATGGGAGAGAGATTTCTCCAGAGCAAGGTTCATCTGGGGTTCTGAAAAGAAAAGGTAAATTTTTAAATGTCAGAAATAACAACATTAAGGTTAGTTATCACTATAGGTGCAAATTCCAAAATCTGGAATTAGACAGTAGCTACTGGACCCAAACATCCAGTGGCAACATTGTGAAACAAACAAATAAAAACAGTGTCATTTATGTATGTATATATATGTTTATGCATATAGGGTGTTCCAAAATTGACTGGTATATTTGAAAAATCAATAAAAATAAATGGGCAACAGTAGAAATACACTGTTTCTTGCAATATGCTTGGGACAACAGTAAATTTTCAGGCAAACTTTCAAAATTAGTTACAATTTTCAACAACAGATGGCACTGCAGGCAGTTTGAAAGATATAGAAGAAGATATAGAAAAAAAACGCAGTCTGTGAGTTCGCCATTCTGTAAATCATCTTTCTGCTGTAAGCATCTGCTGTCCACAGAGTGCAAGTTTGCTTTGAAAAAATGGTTTATTCCTTAGAACAGAGGATTTTTAACTTGAAAGAACACTTGTACCGTCACAACCCAGAAACAATTGTACAACTGAAGTAGTTCATCTCTTTTGCAGGTGAAGCCATCCCACCTGACATATTTACAAAGGTTTCTGGTAATTTCGTTCAGAGCCATATTATTGCTGCACATGGTGGATATGTGGAAAATATAGTATTTTAGATTTTTCCAGACTGCAGCGCCATCTGTTGTTGAAAATTGTAATTAATTTCGAAAGCTTATCTGCCTGAAAATTTACTGTTGTCCTAAGTATATTGCAACAAACGGATTATTTTTATCGCTGCCTGTTTAGTTTTTATTAATTTTTCAAATATACCGGTCATTTTTGTAACACCCTGTATAGATATATAACTTAAAAATTCAAAGTGAAAAATAATTTTTTTAATCATGTACATACCCATGTACAACAAAAACACAGACTAATGTGCAATTTAATCACAAAGTTTTTTAAATTTGTACATAATATATACAAATACTTGTAAAAAGTATAAATCTTAAACTATGTGCATCAGAAGATAAAGTTGGACAAGATACTGTTAATAAAAAAATATAATGAAGCTAAGCACTCATGATTGTAAGGCATGTTTCTTATTTCTTATTCGTTTTCTTATATCGAATAAGACATTATTTCTTATTTCGATTTTATCGTGGAAAGGAACATTATTTTGAAAAATGTGAATATGTAAGATTATTTTGTACTGCATAAATCAAAATACACTTCAAACATTTGTTAAAAAAAAAAAATAATAATAATAATAATAATAATAGTTGGATGTGTTAGTCCCAAAACTTTCTTCTATCTCATACATTTTAATATTTCAAAAAGTAGTTACGATTGTTAATAATTTTATTTAATATCATTAGTTCAATACTATACCATCTTGAATTTCTGCTTCAATTAATCAATCAAAGTCAACACTAGTTAATCTCAATCATAATATTTATTAAAATCAATAGTTTTTTGTTATTCTGTTGTACTTCTGCTGTTTGCAAATAGCTGGCATACCAGGATGCGAGTACTTATCGCTGCATGAGCCTCCAATGAAAATAGAGCTGCAAAATTATGCAAAAATCGCTATCACAGTACCCTTTTCTGTCAGACTATTTCCAAATTTAAGGGGACCTGCTAGTTATAGCCAATAACATACACAAAAACTTTGGTTCAAATTCTAGCCACGATGCGACAGAGTTAATTTTCTTTTCTTTGGGAATGTGAAATTTTACATAGGATCAAATCATAGAACAAAAAGCAACCTATCCAGTGAATGGGTTGCGAAAGCAATTTTTAAAAGAAAGATTTATCTTCTACATATAGATACCACATTGACTTATGCAGATTATGGGTTGAGTGACGAGCCGCTCGTGGGTTTTTTTTTTTTTTATGCTGGAGGACAAAAGTTAAATAAGGAATGGTATGTGTAAAGATGTTCATTCATAGGCCCAGGTGATTTACCAAAAGAAGCACACACAAAAAAAACTCCGAAAAGAGAGTTACATTTTACGACGAGACAGTTATTTAGTCAGAGATAACAGACTGCAGGTCCCCCTAAGGGGAAGGTAAATCTCAGAGATCTAGAGAATTACATGTTGTCGGTATGATGGCAATCAGTGGAGTGACGATACAACGTCATAGCCCTTATCGCCAAAAGGCATCAGAAGTCTTTCATACAAAGAATTTTGGCGACATTTGATAAACCACACGTTCAGTATCAGTGACTATATTTGCGGTCTGGGAACCCAAGGATTATTTTCACATCTGCGAATATTTTATAGGGTTACAGAAATATCTTAAGCCTGGGAAATAGACAAGGGCAAAGCAGGCCGTTACTTAAATTGGAGTTTTGCTGACCACAATTATATTATCCAGATGCGCAATTGAACAGAAAGAAAGCACAGTCAGGATAAACAGAGATAAAAGTATTTCTAGCTTTAAGCATTAATTGTGAGAATGAAAACAGGGTGTGGAAGGCAGATGTTAATAAAAATGTAACGGATAAAAGATTATGATGAACAAAGCCCAGAGCTTTCTTTATTTTGTTAATAAGTGCGGTATCTATGGGCAGATGTTTTTCCAGACACAACAGAAAATTTGTGAGAAAGGAAGTTCTCTTATTAATTTTCTACAGAGAGCTCCAAAAGATGAAAAGCTGAAACTTCTAATAGTGGGAGGATGAAAGCTAGAACTTAACTATTAAATGTAGGATTAATTTAACTAATGGGTTTAATAGTGAAAAGGGAAATTAAAATAAAACAAAGAATTTATTAAAGGGAAATAATTATTGCATTTATGAAGGGGAAAAGATATTTAGCGATAATCTCCGCTACATAACTCACCCCGGCCACCACAAAAAAAAAACTTTCTACTTGTATTAAAGTTTTTTTTTTTTTTTTTTTAATACTATTATTGTCATTATTTTGAAGATACTGAACGTGCCGTCTACCAAAATATACAAAAACACATATCAAAAGACATACAAGTATATATATAAGTACTACAAAAATGATTGAATATACTATTTGCTTGCAGCATATGTAAATAAAAACAATGGCCATATATATCTTTATAATTATCATGACAGGGAGCTCCTTAATATTTCAAAAATTGCCACAAAATATTTACCTAATATCGGATCCTTTATTCAAATTCTTTGTTGTGGCGCTGGTACCAGCTGTATATTTTGTTATGTCATTAACAAAAATTGAGAGAAGTATTTTATTTATTTATTTATTTGTGATCCCCTGCTAGCTTAGTATTTGATAACTTCTCTTTAAATTGATCTTTTTTGATATCAAAATGGCATAATTGCAAGCAAAAATACATATTTATAAAACACAAAACAGAAATAGTATCTATTTAAAACAAAAATAAAAGAAAACTAACTAAGATAATATGTTCTAAAAATAATGTATGTTGTTAAAAATTGAAAATGAAAATTTGTGCATAAGGCACAGGACTACTAAAAAAAGAGATGCCACTGACATGCCCATAAAAAGGTTGTAGCCCTTAATCTTGTATAAAAAGTACAAGTATTATGGCTTCGGTTTAAGACGTCGGCCCTAGGGGGAGAGGGAGTAGTGGACGAACCCATATTGCGTACAATATAAGGCTGCGGGCACACACACAGTTTTTCGCACTAACTTCTTGCGCTATCTTTGATCTTTCGTTTCGGCGCTTTGATGTATAAATTGCACTTCTAGTGTACTGAATCTGAACTTCAAGAGAGGAATATCAGTTGACAGGTTTATGACCGAAGATGGAATAGATAAAAGTTCCCCTTCCTTTGTCAAATTGGTAGGGTCAGTCCTTCAAAAACCATTTAACGAGGTTTCACCCTTGTTCAGTTCGAAATCAATGAGTGATTGATTGCTCTTTTAGTGTAATAAAAACTAGTGCCGTTCGTCTAGACCTTAAGTCCACCCCGCTCCTCAGTAAAATCGCACTGATCTACGAAAGGAGCGCGCTTGGAAGTCACATAAAAATTTAACCTAAAAGAATTGGTAGGCCAATTCAAGGTGAAAATGAAATGTCTCGCAAGACAGGTGTGGCGTGAAACCTTAGGGCGCAATTTTGAACGGTTCACGACTTTTGGGGGATAAATTAGAAAAATAAAATAAAAGTATAAGATGAAATGTAATCCATCTCATAAATTGAAACAGTCTGTCCGGGTAAAAGTAAAACAAAATAGTCAGGTTCAGGTGCTACTACAACTGGAATATTTCAAAAATAAGAATGATACAAGGTTTTTTTTGTGTTTTTTTTTGCATGGTACTATTCCACTGTCCAAAATAATTTGTAATTAATGTTGAACTACAACGTTGTGATAAAATGCATATAATGAAAATTAGTTATTAGTGAAGTAAGTGACCTTCTTTTTATGTACTGCCACTACATAAAAAGAGGTAAGTGTAACAAGGGAATTTACATGTAGTGTGAAAAAGAATCCAAATAAACATGCAATGTAAATGTGCCAAACAAAAATGAACTAAGTGTCGTTTGAAGTACTGTAACATGTAAAGGGAATAAATCTACCCTTGAACAATTTTGATGAAATGATTAAGTGTGAACATGACAAACTGTAAAAAAAATGTCAACTGTTTTTTTTTTTGTGTTAGAATGAGCCTTTTAACAAAAACAAAACAAACATGAACCGAAGAGAATTTAACGGTAAGTGTGTTAAAAGAAAAAAAAATATCCGAGATATTTGTATGAATGAGGTTTTCAACTACCTAATTACAAAGGAAATTTTTTTTATATTTAATGAGGGAAGGATTCATATCACATGACAAAAGTGTAAAAATGTAGACACATGACATGACTGTGTTGTGTGTTATCATGAACGAGTTTTGAGAAAACAAGTGAAATTGGTGTACAATCCTCAACCCGAGAAATAAGAGAAAAAAAATGTAAAAACCACATGACCTGATATGTTGCACATGACCTAATGTGTATTCGCATGACCTAGTGTGTACCACATGACCTTGTGTATTGCACATGACTGAGTGTATATAGAAAAAAAAACACAATGTGATAGTGTAAGAAATCGCATGACCCTGTGCAACAACACATGAAAGAAAAAAAATGTGTGTAAAAGAAAACACATGACCGGGTATCTAATATACCTTGACCTAGAGAAACGCATGACCTTGTGTAAAAACACATGAAAGAAAAATGTGTGTAAAAGAAATCACATGACCGGGTATCTAATATACCTTGACCTAGAGAAAAGCACATGACCTTGTGTAAAAACACATGAATGAAAAAAATGTGTGTAAAAGAAATCGCATGACCTGGTATCTAATATACCTTGACCTAGAGAAAAACACATGACCTTGTGTAAAAAACACATGAAAGAAAAATGTGTGTAAAAGAAATCGCATGACCTGGTATCTGATATACCATGACCTAGAGAAAAACACATGACCATAAGTTGAAAAAAAATATAACTCAAAGTTGAGGAAAGTAAAAATGTAATTATACTATCAACAATCCTTTTAAAGTTAAAATATAATTGAGAACCAAAAAAATATCTACACCATGAAAAATGTATTAAATGTGGAAAATGTAGCCTGTGTAACAATAGA
Organism: Maratus speculifer; assembly: GCA_964019185.1. Classification (NCBI taxonomy): domain Eukaryota; kingdom Metazoa; phylum Arthropoda; class Arachnida; order Araneae; family Salticidae; genus Maratus; species Maratus speculifer. The sequence goes on from OZ025295.1 coordinate 173,966,588, forward strand.
GTTGAAATATTGTTACTGTTAACTGCATTCCTGTTACTGCAAAACAAAACATTAAAGGGAGAAGAAAGTGTGTTTGATTGAGTAAATATGTTTAAAATGATTGTGTACACCAACACGAACCAACCAAAACCAAGTGAAAAACAAAATTGACGACCCGCATCAAAATTTTCACTCTTACATGCCTTCTTTCTATTACTCAACCATCTGGCGCCTGATAGCCGAATAAGAAAAAGAAATAAAATGCATTTGTACACAAGATTAATGTGAAGAAACATTGTTAAAATTTAAAGTGTAACAGGAAATGTGAGGGAACAAAATACTAAATGTTTTATAAAAAAATGAAAAACAAATCTGTCAAAATGTATAAAGAATGCATAAAAAAGCGTAGTGAATTTATCCTGTAGTATGTAGTGTGTGACCAGGAAAATTAAATTAAAGAAAAAACATCATTTCTCATTCGAAATAAACTCAGTTGTATGAAGCAATTGTCTTTGTAAGTTTTTAGATCTCTTGACAGCTGGGCAGTTATGAGAAAAAGCTGTATGTTGAATGTCAAAATGGGTATTACTTGATTCATTGCACCTCATGCAATTAATGCATTTTGGTGAATTTACACAATTAGGATCTTTATGTGACATAGCACAGACAGGGCATATTATGTCATTAGGGCAGAACTTACTTAAATGAAATAGACTTTGACATGTAAAACATCTTTTTATATCTATGTACCTTTTAAGAGTAAACCTTGTGGACTGAATAATGATATGTTTATGTACAAGCAAAATTTCAGCAAAGTGGGATGGCATTAGAAAAATCCAGTTAAATAAATTACAATGCTTTATTTTTATTTTGCTTTGAAATTGAATGGGAGGCGAAGAAGTATCAGTTAGATTTGAAATAGCCAAAATAATGTCAGGTATGCTAAAATTTTCAGGCAAACGCATGATTACAACAGGGATAAAATTGGTACTATCTTTCTTAGGGGTACTGAAAATACTGGGATGAAAATTGTTACTGTCACATAATTCATTAACCTGTTGATTACTAGAGAAAGAGGGATTTGTATTGCAACCTTCATGTATTGTAGTGTGTGGAGATTTGATAATGAGGTTGTTATCTGTCTGTGTAAACATATTCTGAACAGATTTTAAACCAGCAGTGTTAACCGAAGGAGTGATATCTTTTTGAGTATTTGATATGTGAGGTTTAGTTTTACTTTCTAGTTGCTGAGACAAGTCAAGTACCCGTTCCAATAGTTTGTTATTCACCAAAAATAAATTTTCTTTTTCATGTTTTACCTTAGCATATTCATCTTTAAGTACCTGAAAGGTCTCTTTCAAAATGTTTAGATCCCATTGGATTGTGAATTTGAGTTCCTTAAAATTAGAGATAAGTGCATCAGTGTTGTTTTGATTTTGTATTTGATTTTGAAATGCTGTGGCTTCAGCGATAATTGTGTCTGAAAACCTTGTTAAATTTTCCTCCTAAAATTCAAGTAAAGGTGATATTGAAACCTGTGATTGTCCAAAAGCAGACCCAAATTTATTCTCTCTCTCTGACATTATTTGGGAAGTAGCTAAAGCTTGTTTTAGCTCAATATCAGCCATAGATGTTTACCAAAAGGAAAATGCAGAAATATAAATCAAAAGAAAGATTTTATAAATAAACTCGGTGCACCAAAACAAATCTGACTGCAAACGACAGTATTAAAATTAATAATTTGGGGGAAATAACATAAAAAAAATGCAAGTCCAAACCAAAAATTAAATTTTGTATTAGTCAGAGAGCAAACGCTGCCAAATTACGAGTTAATCTAGACACATTTAATGAGGGGGGGTGAACACAGAAGGGGGGGGCACTGAAAATAAAAGAACCAAAATGCAGACACTGAATAATACCTTTTTCAAACAAAAACATGTAAACCCAACTTTATAAACCATTTACTGCATTTAAAATAAAACATTTAACCCTTCAAAAAAAACAATACCACAATTCCCCCTTTTTTTTACCTGACAAACAGAAACTAAACAGTTTCAAAAGGCTTGTTTAAGAAGGTACCAGCAAACTTAATGGCAAAAATTTTAGTAAAAACGAGAAAAGAAATCTCAAATTGCAATTACTTAAGAACAAGTTAAGTCAGTAAACCCTTAAAGCGCGGACACATAAAATAATAAAAACTGTAATATTTAATTATGCAACACATAAATACTAAAACAACATGCATTGAAACTAATAATACTTTTGAAAAGTGAGCATGAAAAGAGAAGAATGCTTTCAAAAGTGTAAATTAAATACAAAACTTTAAAATGTATTTTGTTTAAGTTAATAACTACTAAAATTTCAAAAATGTACAATATTTAAATTAAAAAAGAATCTTCTCTGTTCAAGCTGATAAAAGGAATAAAATAAAATAACTACTAAAATTTTTTTAGCAATAAAAGAAATGTATTGTTAATGTGCATTCATGCACTTGTTCCACACAAAAATTTTGTTAATCTAGTTTGATGTACACCTGTTTCAATTGTTATATTTTTGTAGCCTTCAGTATATTAATAATACTGTTTTTTTTACTGTCATTCATTTTTTTTTTTTTTTTTTTTTTTTTTTTTTAGCACAGCACTTTTTCTAGCAAAGATTCTTGAGAAAGAAAAAAAAACTGTAAGTACAACAATGGGTGCGACGACCCCTTATTGCACCAGTAAGTGCTATTATACTTAAAACTTAATGATTATGGACGTAACATCAATTCATGCCCAAAACTGTTCATATTTATACGTTATCAGAATTACTGTAGTCTTCAAATTTTGAAGTGATGTTAGGGTTAAAACGGAAGGAGATGCGTGTAGGTTCAACGACCTGCAACGCATAAATTTGATATTTTTTTCTCTTTTTTTTTATTCACAAACCTTTTTTTTATTCATTTTAGCATTCTCGAAACACACTGTTGTCACATATCACGAATATTCATGCTTACACGATGTTGCATATCTATTACATGTGGGCTCACACCAATCTGTTGCACATTTCACAGAAAAGTAGATGGTTAAAATAGCATATTTCAGCTATATGCTTCTAATTGAAAAGATCACACCACCCCAAATTACTCTTTTGTAATTCACAATCACAACACTGCAAAAAAAAAAAAAAAACGTAGCCATATCACAACACAGGGTAAAACGGAACACAGAATGCTGCAGTCCGGAGCCGAAAACACTTGACCCATATTCCGGCGAAACAACCAGCTGATAAATTGTGACCTTCATAGATATTGCAGAACCACAGGGAGAAAAAGAAAGAAGATAAAACATTTCTTGAGTGCGGGAGAAGTCATGAATGAATAATATAGACTGTCGCAAGTTTCGGTTTGGATGTAGGGGAATATGTCACACTATGAAGTACAGACAGCCTTGGAACTTCGGGGAATGCTGCCCCTTTTTTTGCGTAGTCTTGACCCGTTGACGTACGTCGGTGCTTTCGTCCGTCGGTGTATACGTGTTTTCGTCGAAGATTTTTTTTTACTAATTTTTTTTAAACTCTCTGTGCGTGTGTGCGTTTTTTTTTGACCGGAGAAAAAACAAAGGCCTGATGCACCAGATATAATATGTAAAGGTGTTCGTTCATAGGCCCAGGTGATTTACCAAAAGAAGCACACACAAAAAAAACTCCGAAAAGAGAGTTACATTTTACGACGAGACATTTATTTAGTCAGAGATAACAGACTGCAGGTCCTCCTAAGGGGAAGGTAAATCTCAGAGATCTAGAGAATTACATGTTGTCGGTATGATGGCAATCAGTGGAGTGACGATACAACGTCATAGCCCTTATCGCCAAAAGGCATCAGAAGTCTTTCATACAAAGAATTTTGGCGACATTTGATAAACCACACGTTCAGTATCAGTGACTACATTTGCGGTCTGGGAACCCAAGGATTATTTTCACATCTGCGAATATTTTATAGGGTTACAGAAATATCTTAAGCCTGGGAAATAGACAAGGGCAAAGCAGGCCGTTACTTAAATTGGAGTTTTGCTGACCACAATTATATTATCCAGATGCGCAATTGAACAGAAAGAAAGCACAGTCAGGATAAACAGAGATAAAAGTATTTCTAGCTTTAAGCATTAATTGTGAGAATGAAAACAGGGTGTGGAAGGCAGATGTTAATAAAAATGTAACGGATAAAAGATTATGATGAACAAAGCCCAGAGCTTTCTTTATTTTGTTAATAAGTGCGGTATCTATGGGCAGATGTTTTTCCAGACACAACAGAAAATTTGTGAGAAAGGAAGTTCTCTTATTAATTTTCTACAGAGAGCTCCAAAAGATGAAAAGCTGAAACTTCTAATAGTGGGAGGATGAAAGCTAGAACTTAACTATTAAATGTAGGATTAATTTAACTAATGGGTTTAATAGTGAAAAGGGAAATTAAAATAAAACAAAGAATTTATTAAAGGGAAATAATTATTGCATTTATGAAGGGGAAAAGATATTTAGCGATAATCTCCGCTACATAACTCACCCCGGCCACCACAAAAAAAACTTTCTACTTGTATTAAAGTTTTTTTTTTTTTTTTTTTTAATACTATTATTGTCATTATTTTGAAGATACTGAACGTGCCGTCTACCAAAATATACAAAAACACATATCAAAAGACATACAAGTATATATATAAGTACTACAAAAATGATTGAATATACTATTTGCTTGCAGCATATGTAAATAAAAACAATGGCCATATATATCTTTATAATTATCATGACAGGGAGCTCCTTAATATTTCAAAAATTGCCACAAAATATTTACCTAATATCGGATCCTTTATTCAAATTCTTTGTTGTGGCGCTGGTACCAGCTGTATATTTTGTTATGTCATTAACAAAAATTGAGATAAGTATTTTATTTATTTATTTATTTGTGATCCCCTGCTAGCTTAGTATTTGATAACTTCTCTTTAAATTGATCTTTTTTGATATCAAAATGGCATAATTGCAAGCAAAAATATATATTTATAAAACACAAAACAGAAATAGTATCTATTTAAAACAAAAATAAAAGAAAACTAACTAAGATAATATGTTCTAAAAATAATGTATGTTGTTAAAAATTGAAAATGAAAATTTGTGCATAAGGCACAGGACTACTAAAAAAAGAGATGCCACTGACATGCCCATAAAAAGGTTGTAGCCCTTAATCTTGTATAAAAAGTACAAGTATTATGGCTTCGGTTTAAGACGTCGGCCCTAGGGGGAGAGGGAGTAGTGGACGAACCCATATTGCGTACAATATAAGGCTGCGGGCACACACACAGTTTTTCGCACTAACTTCTTGCGCTATCTTTGATCTTTCGTTTCGGCGCTTTGATGTATAAATTGCACTTCTAGTGTACTGAATCTGAACTTCAAGAGAGGAATATCAGTTGACAGGTTTATGACCGAAGATGGAATAGATAAAAGTTCCCCTTCCTTTGTCAAATTGGTAGGGTCAGTCCTTCAAAAACCATTTAACGAGGTTTCACCCTTGTTCAGTTCGAAATCAATGAGTGATTGATTGCTCTTTTAGTGTAATAAAAACTAGTGCCGTTCGTCTAGACCTTAAGTCCACCCCGCTCCTCAGTAAAATCGCACTGATCTACGAAAGGAGCGCGCTTGGAAGTCACATAAAAATTTAACCTAAAAGAATTGGTAGGCCAATTCAAGGTGAAAATGAAATGTCTCGCAAGACAGGTGTGGCGTGAAACCTTAGGGCGCAATTTTGAACGGTTCACGACTTTTGGGGGATAAATTAGAAAAATAAAATAAAAGTATAAGATGAAATGTAATCCATCTCATAAATTGAAACAGTCTGTCCGGGTAAAAGTAAAACAAAATAGTCAGGTTCAGGTGCTACTACAACTGGAATATTTCAAAAATAAGAATGATACAAGGTTTTTTTTGTGTTTTTTTTTTGCATGGTACTATTCCACTGTCCAAAATAATTTGTAATTAATGTTGAACTACAACGTTGTGATAAAATGCATATAATGAAAATTAGTTATTAGTGAAGTAAGTGACCTTCTTTTTATGTACTGCCACTACATAAAAAGAGGTAAGTGTAACAAGGGAATTTACATGTAGTGTGAAAAAGAATCCAAATAAACATGCAATGTAAATGTGCCAAACAAAAATGAACTAAGTGTCGTTTGAAGTACTGTAACATGTAAAGGGAATAAATCTACCCTTGAACAATTTTGATGAAATGATTAAGTGTGAACATGACAAACTGTAAAAAAAATGTCAACTGTTTTTTTTTGTGTTAGAATGAGCCTTTTAACAAAAACAAAACAAACATGAACCGAAGAGAATTTAACGGTAAGTGTGTTAAAAGAAAAAAAAATATCCGAGATATTTGTATGAATGAGGTTTTCAACTACCTAATTACAAAGGAAATTTTTTTTATATTTAATGAGGGAAGGATTCATATCACATGACAAAAGTGTAAAAATGTAGACACATGACATGACTGTGTTGTGTGTTATCATGAACGAGTTTTGAGAAAACAAGTGAAATTGGTGTACAATCCTCAACCCGAGAAATAAGAGAAAAAAAATGTAAAAACCACATGACCTGATATGTTGCACATGACCTAATGTGTATTCGCATGACCTAGTGTGTACCACATGACCTTGTGTATTGCACATGACTGAGTGTATATAGAAAAAAAAACACAATGTGATAGTGTAAGAAATCGCATGACCCTGTGCAACAACACATGAAAGAAAAAAAATGTGTGTAAAAGAAAACACATGACCGGGTATCTAATATACCTTGACCTAGAGAAACGCATGACCTTGTGTAAAAACACATGAAAGAAAAATGTGTGTAAAAGAAATCACATGACCGGGTATCTAATATACCTTGACCTAGAGAAAAGCACATGACCTTGTGTAAAAACACATGAATGAAAAAAATGTGTGTAAAAGAAATCGCATGACCTGGTATCTAATATACCTTGACCTAGAGAAAAACACATGACCTTGTGTAAAAAACACATGAAAGAAAAATGTGTGTAAAAGAAATCGCATGACCTGGTATCTGATATACCATGACCTAGAGAAAAACACATGACCATAAGTTGAAAAAAAAATATAACTCAAAGTTGAGGAAAGTAAAAATGTAATTATACTATCAACAATCCTTTTAAAGTTAAAATATAATTGAGAACCAAAAAAATATCTACACCATGAAAAATGTATTAAATGTGGAAAATGTAGCCTGTGTAACAATAGAGTTGAAATATTGTTACTGTTAACTGCATTCCTGTTACTGCAAAACAAAACATTAAAGGGAGAAGAAAGTGTGTTTGATTGAGTAAATATGTTTAAAATGATTGTGTACACCAACACGAACCAACCAAAACCAAGTGAAAAACAAAATTGACGACCCGCATCAAAATTTTCACTCTTACATGCCTTCTTTCTATTACTCAACCATCTGGCGCCTGATAGCCGAATAAGAAAAAGAAATAAAATGCATTTGTACACAAGATTAATGTGAAGAAACATTATTAAAATTTAAAGTGTAACAGGAAATGTGAGGGAACAAAATACTAAATGTTTTATAAAAAAATGAAAAACAAATCTGTCAAAATGTATAAAGAATGCATAAAAAAGCGTAGTGAATTTATCCTGTAGTATGTAGTGTGTGACCAGGAAAATTAAATTAAAGAAAAAACATCATTTCTCATTCGAAATAAACTCAGTTGTATGAAGCAATTGTCTTTGTAAGTTTTTAGATCTCTTGACAGCTGGGCAGTTATGAGAAAAAGCTGTATGTTGAATGTCAAAATGGGTATTACTTGATTCATTGCACCTCATGCAATTAATGCATTTTGGTGAATTTACACAATTAGGATCTTTATGTGACATAGCACAGACAGGGCATATTATGTCATTAGGGCAGAACTTACTTAAATGAAATAGACTTTGACATGTAAAACATCTTTTTATATCTATGTACCTTTTAAGAGTAAACCTTGTGGACTGAATAATGATATGTTTATGTACAAGCAAAATTTCAGCAAAGTGGGATGGCATTAGAAAAATCCAGTTAAATAAATTACAATGCTTTATTTTTATTTTGCTTTGAAATTGAATGGGAGGCGAAGAAGTATCAGTTAGATTTGAAATAGCCAAAATAATGTCAGGTATGCTAAAATTTTCAGGCAAACGCATGATTACAACAGGGATAAAATTGGTACTATCTTTCTTAGGGGTACTGAAAATACTGGGATGAAAATTGTTACTGTCACATAATTCATTAACCTGTTGATTACTAGAGAAAGAGGGATTTGTATTGCAACCTTCATGTATTGTAGTGTGTGGAGATTTGATAATGAGGTTGTTATCTGTCTGTGTAGACATATTCTGAACAGATTTTAAACCAGCAGTGTTAACCGAAGGAGTGATATCTTTTTGAGTATTTGATATGTGAGGTTTAGTTTTACTTTCTAGTTGCTGAGACAAGTCAAGTACCCGTTCCAATAGTTTGTTATTCACCAAAAATAAATTTTCTTTTTCATGTTTTACCTTAGCATATTCATCTTTAAGTACCTGAAAGGTCTCTTTCAAAATGTTTAGATCCCATTGGATTGTGAATTTGAGTTCCTTAAAATTAGAGATAAGTGCATCAGTGTTGTTTTGATTTTGTATTTGATTTTGAAATGCTGTGGCTTCAGCGATAATTGTGTCTGAAAACCTTGTTAAATTTTCCTCATAAAATTCAAGTAAAGGTGATATTGAAACCTGTGATTGTCCAAAAGCAGACCCAAATTTATTCTCTCTCTCTGACATTATTTGGGAAGTAGCTAAAGCTTGTTTTAGCTCAATATCAGCCATAGATGTTTACCAAAAGGAAAATGCAGAAATATAAATCAAAAGAAAGATTTTATAAATAAACTCGGTGCACCAAAACAAATCTGACTGCAAACGACAGTATTAAAATTAATAATTTGGGGGAAATAACATAAAAAAAATGCAAGTCCAAACCAAAAATTAAATTTTGTATTAGTCAGAGAGCAAACGCTGCCAAATTACGAGTTAATCTAGACACATTTAATGAGGGGGGGTGAACACAGAAGGGGGGGGCACTGAAAATAAAAGAACCAAAATGCAGACACTGAATAATACCTTTTTCAAACAAAAACATGTAAACCCAACTTTATAAACCATTTACTGCATTTAAAATAAAACATTTAACCCTTCAAAAAAAACAATACCACAATTCCCCCTTTTTTTTACCTGACAAACAGAAACTAAACAGTTTCAAAAGGCTTGTTTAAGAAGGTACCAGCAAACTTAATGGCAAAAATTTTAGTAAAAACGAGAAAAGAAATCTCAAATTGCAATTACTTAAGAACAAGTTAAGTCAGTAAACCCTTAAAGCGCGGACACATAAAATAATAAAAACTGTAATATTTAATTATGCAACACATAAATACTAAAACAACATGCATTGAAACTAATAATACTTTTGAAAAGTGAGCATGAAAAGAGAAGAATGCTTTCAAAAGTGTAAATTAAATACAAAACTTTAAAATGTATTTTGTTTAAGTTAATAACTACTAAAATTTTAAAAATGTACAATATTTAAATTAAAAAAGAATCTTCTCTGTTCAAGCTGATAAAAGGAATAAAATAAAATAACTACTAAAATTTTTTTAGCAATAAAAGAAATGTATTGTTAATGTGCATTCATGCACTTGTTCCACACAAAAATTTTGTTAATCTAGTTTGATGTACACCTGTTTCAATTGTTATATTTTTGTAGCCTTCAGTATATTAATAATACTGTTTTTTTTACTGTCATTCATTTTTTTTTTTTTTTTTTTTTTTTTTTTTTTAGCACAGCACTTTTTCTAGCAAAGATTCTTGAGAAAGAAAAAAAAACTGTAAGTACAACAATGGGTGCGACGACCCCTTATTGCACCAGTAAGTGCTATTATACTTAAAACTTAATGATTATGGACGTAACATCAATTCATGCCCAAAACTGTTCATATTTATACGTTATCAGAATTACTGTAGTCTTCAAATTTTGAAGTGATGTTAGGGTTAAAACGGAAGGAGATGCGTGTAGGTTCAACGACCTGCAACGCATAAATTTGATATTTTTTTCTCTTTTTTTTTATTCACAAACCTTTTTTTTATTCATTTTAGCATTCTCGAAACACACTGTTGTCACATATCACGAATATTCATGCTTACACGATGTTGCATATCTATTACATGTGGGCTCACACCAATCTGTTGCACATTTCACAGAAAAGTAGATGGTTAAAATAGCATATTTCAGCTATATGCTTCTAATTGAAAAGATCACACCACCCCAAATTACTCTTTTGTAATTCACAATCACAACACTGCAAAAAAAAAAAAAAAAAAAAACGTAGCCATATCACAACACAGGGTAAAACGGAACACAGAATGCTGCAGTCCGGAGCCGAAAACACTTGACCCATATTCCGGCGAAACAACCAGCTGATAAATTGTGACCTTCATAGATATTGCAGAACCACAGGGAGAAAAAGAAAGAAGATAAAACATTTCTTGAGTGCGGGAGAAGTCATGAATGAATAATATAGACTGTCGCAAGTTTCGGTTTGGATGTAGGGGAATATGTCACACTATGAAGTACAGACAGCCTTGGAACTTCGGGGAATGCTGCCCCTTTTTTTGCGTAGTCTTGACCCGTTGACGTACGTCGGTGCTTTCGTCCGTCGGTGTATACGTGTTTTCGTCGAAGATTTTTTTTTACTAATTTTTTTTAAACTCTCTGTGCGTGTGTGCGTTTTTTTTTGACCGGAGAAAAAACAAAGGCCTGATGCACCAGATATAATATGTAAAGGTGTTCGTTCATAGGCCCAGGTGATTTACCAAAAGAAGCACACACAAAAAAAACTCCGAAAAGAGAGTTACATTTTACGACGAGACATTTATTTAGTCAGAGATAACAGACTGCAGGTCCTCCTAAGGGGAAGGTAAATCTCAGAGATCTAGAGAATTACATGTTGTCGGTATGATGGCAATCAGTGGAGTGACGATACAACGTCATAGCCCTTATCGCCAAAAGGCATCAGAAGTCTTTCATACAAAGAATTTTGGCGACATTTGATAAACCACACGTTCAGTATCAGTGACTACATTTGCGGTCTGGGAACCCAAGGATTATTTTCACATCTGCGAATATTTTATAGGGTTACAGAAATATCTTAAGCCTGGGAAATAGACAAGGGCAAAGCAGGCCGTTACTTAAATTGGAGTTTTGCTGACCACAATTATATTATCCAGATGCGCAATTGAACAGAAAGAAAGCACAGTCAGGATAAACAGAGATAAAAGTATTTCTAGCTTTAAGCATTAATTGTGAGAATGAAAACAGGGTGTGGAAGGCAGATGTTAATAAAAATGTAACGGATAAAAGATTATGATGAACAAAGCCCAGAGCTTTCTTTATTTTGTTAATAAGTGCGGTATCTATGGGCAGATGTTTTTCCAGACACAACAGAAAATTTGTGAGAAAGGAAGTTCTCTTATTAATTTTCTACAGAGAGCTCCAAAAGATGAAAAGCTGAAACTTCTAATAGTGGGAGGATGAAAGCTAGAACTTAACTATTAAATGTAGGATTAATTTAACTAATGGGTTTAATAGTGAAAAGGGAAATTAAAATAAAACAAAGAATTTATTAAAGGGAAATAATTATTGCATTTATGAAGGGGAAAAGATATGTAGCGATAATCTCCGCTACAGTATGGTCATCTCTTGCAATAACATGGAATTGTGATTGAAAAAATATGACGGATGGAGTGTGGGGCGTGACACAGTTTACATCTGCTTCAGGTGTCACTCATTCTAGCTATGCCACGGGCTGGATTAATATTACATTTTAGTTAATTACAATCAGTCAATTGCATCTCATTTTAACCATTAATTTTGTTAATTTGGCATTATCTTACTTGGTCACTAGTTTATTTATTAAGTTTATTTGACTAGGCGGAGTTGCCCTTTGATTATGTTTTTAGTGTTACTTTTTGCTTGGAGTCTTTTGTTCTCACACTTGTATGAAGTTTGCAGGATTTGTAATTTTTTTTTTCTGTAAACTACCACCTGTTGTTCAACATGCTCTTGCTGAATGGTACAGAGAAATTTTCCACCAGAGGAATAAAGCCATCAACCTTTGCATTGGTCCTCCAGCTGGGTGTTCCTTATTTAGATACCATATTTCACATTATTAAATGAGAAAATTTTGTTTTAATATTTTGAATTTATTGGAGTTTCATAATGTTTGACGCATGATATTTCTTTCTTCTTTGACAACGGATTTCAATTTCGCAACAATTTGGGGATTTTTATGGAGGTAAATAAAAAAAACTATAGTACTTTTGATTTTTTATTAATGAGCATCTATAAAAAAATAAATAAATGATGATTAACCAATTGATTATTTTCCAAAGCAAAACTAAATTGTTTGTGACAGTATTGTCACACGGACTAAGTTTTCTATTAAGGTTACAATTTGACTGATAACTATAAGTGCAGACTTGCAGTTGCTAATGGACCTTATGCACGTGACGTCACACGCCAGAGCTGGCGGTGTGCTAATCTGGTATTCTAGTCACTGCACCGCCAGAATGCCAGTATGCGCAGGCGCAAACATCGCTAGCAGACGACTTCACCCTTTCTGGATACATTTTAATGGGAAATTTACAAATTTAGAGAATTTTCTTGGAAGGAGAACAACAATTTTGTGTTCATATAACCATATATTAAGTATATGCTGCTACAACAAAAAATTCTTTTCCAGTATTTCTAACAAACAAGCATTAATAACTCACACTCCATAGACTTCAATGCTAAACACCGCTAGTAAATACCGCCAGCAGATGAAATTTAGCCTCGACCTCAGGTTGCATGCATAAGGTCCATTGTCACATGGGCACTAATTTATTCGCTATGGTTGCTTACTTTCAGTGTTTAAGTCGCCCTTTTTACTTTCTTTTATCTTCAATAAAAGAAAATATTGTAGTTCAAATTATTTTTTACTTCCAGTTTTCGGCTGATTTTAGAGGTCAGAAATCTTAAAAAACATGTTTATACAAAATATCTGTCTGTGTGTGTGTCTATCATGTGCTGTCATTGTACCATCAAAAATTTTATGAAGTTATGCATAGAATTGAACCAATTTTTTTTGTATATGTTTTTATCTATGGCCAGCAGGTCCTCCTTTAATTTGGAAATATTGTGGCACAAGCAAGCACTGTTATAAAGATGTCTGTGCCATTATTTTTATTGTACCATTGAAAAATATATGAAGTTATGTATAAAATTGAACCAAATTTTTGTGTATGTTATTGGCTATAACTAGCAGGTCCTCTTAAATTTGGAAATAGTCTAGCAGAAAAGGGTACTGTGATAGCGATTTTTGCATAATTTTGTAGCTCTATTTTCATTGGAGGCTCATGCAGCGATAAGTACTCGCATCCTGGTATGCCAGCTATTTGCAAACAGCAGAAGTACAACAGAATAACAAAAAACTATTGATTTTAATAAATATTATGATTGAGATTAACTAGTGTTGACTTTGATTGATTAATTGAAGCAGAAATTCAAGATGAAAATTAAAGATGGTATAGTATTGAACTAATGATATTAAATAAAATTATTAACAATCGTAACTACTTTTTGAAATATTAAAATGTATGAGATAGAAGAAAGTTTTGGGACTAACACACCCAACTATTATTATTATTATTATTTTTTTTTTTTAACAAATGTTTGAAGTGTATTTTGATTTATGCAGTACAAAATAATCTTACATATTCACATTTTTCAAAATAATGTTCCTTTCCACGATAAAATCGAAATAAGAAATAGTGTCTTATTCGATATAAGAAAACGAATAAGAAATAAGAAACATGCCTTACAATCATGAGTGCTTAGCTTCAATATATTTTTTTATTAACAGTATCTTGTCCAACTTTATCTTCTGATGCACATAGTTTAAGATTTATACTTTTTACAAGTATTTGTATACATTATGTACAAATTTAAAAAACTTTGTGATTAAATTGCACATTAGTCTGTGTTTTTGTTGTACATGGGTATGTACATGATTAAAAAAATTATTTTTCACTTTGAATTTTTAAGTTATATATCTATACAGGGTGTTACAAAAATGACCGGTATATTTGAAAAATTAATAAAAACTAAACAGGCAGCGATAGAAATAATCCGTTTGTTGCAATATACTTGGGACAACAGTAAATTTTCAGGCAGATAAGCTTTCGAAATTAATTACAATTTTCAACAACAGATGGCGCTGCAGTCTGGAAAAATCTAAAATACTATATTTTCCACATATCCACCATGTGCAGCAATAATATGGCTCTGAACGAAATTACCAGAAACCTTTGTAAATGTGTCAGGTGGGATGGCTTCACCTGCAAAAGAGATGAACTACTTCAGTTGTTCAATTGTTTCTGGGTTGTGACGGTACAAGTGTTGTTTCAAGTTAAAAATCCTCTGTTCTAAGGAATAAACCATTTTTTCAAAGCAAACTTGCACTCTGTAGACAGCAGATGCTTAGAATTTTCATTTTTTTTTTTCCAAAACCTTATAAGATTATACAGGGTGATTCCGAATTTTTTTTACAATAAAACAGGGGTGATAGTACGCATCAAGACAAACAATACTAAATAGCAGACCAAGGGTCCAAAACGTTTTCCTAAGGAAATAGCCGCCATTAAAGTTTAGGGACCAAAATTTCAAATAAACATAAAAAATGGAAAAATCGGTCGATTGATTTGCGGTTTTCACTAAAATTATTCTTTATGTCGGCATTTTCTTGAAATTAAATTACAAAGATAAATTTCAAAAAATACCGATAGAGGGCGCTTTAGACTTTGGAGTAAAGAACAACTATTTTTTGCCGGTATTTTTTGCATCTCATTAAATGTTTTCGTAAGTTTACACTCAAATTTAAATTTTAAGCTCAAAATCTGTAGTTGGGAGTGGTTAAGTAACACAAACTGAGCTGTGTTCAGAGAGTTCAAATTTCAAATGATTAAAAAAAATGGAAAAATTGGTCGATTAATATGCGGTTTTCACTAAAACTATTCTTTATTTAGGTATTTTCGAGAAAATAAATTATAAAGATAAATTTCAAATAATGCCGATAGAGGGCGCTTTAGACTTTGGAGTAACGAACAACGTTTTTTTCCGTTATTGTTTGCATCTCTTTAAACGATTTAGGAAGGTTAGACTTAAACTTAAATTTTGAGCTGAAAATCTGAATAGTAGGGAGTGGTTAAGTAGCACAAAGTGAACTGTGTTCAAGGGGGAGGGGGAGGTTCAAATTTAAAGTAATTATAGAAAATGGAAAAATTGGTCGATTCGTTTGCGGTTTAACATAAAACTATTCTTTAAGTCATTATCTTCTTGAAAATAATTTTTAAAGATAAATCAAGGGCGCCTTAAACTTCAGAGGAACCAACAATTCATTTTAACCATTATTTTTTGGTTCTAATTAAATGCTTGCAAAAGCATTTTAAATGTTCTCGGAAGCTTAGATTTAAACTTAAATTTTGAGCTCAAATCCTGAATCGTTATGAGGAGTTAAGAAGCGCAAACTGAAGTGTGTTCAGGAGTTAAAATTTAACCCTCCTTCCTCTTCGAGCACAATTCAATTTTTCGCTACTTAAACACTCCCAACGGTTCAGAATTTCAGCCCAAAATTTAAGTCTATGCATTTGAAAGCATTTAATGAGATTAAAAAAATAACAGTTAAAAATAGTTGTACGCTACTCCAAAGTCTAAGGCGCCCTCTATCGGCATTTTGTGAAATTTATCTTTAAAAACTATTTCAAAGAAAACACTGATTGATCAAGAAAACTGCTGATTTAAAAATTAGTTTTAGCAAAAACCGCAAACGAATCGACCAATTTTTCCGTTTTTTACAATTATTTAAAATTTGAACCCTCTGAACACAGCTAAATTTGTCTACTTAACCACTCCCAGCTATTCAGATTTTGAGCTCAAAATTTAAGTTCAAGTCTAAGCTTACGAAAGCATTTAAAAAGATGCAAAAAATAACGCCAAAAAAGATTGTTTCGTTACTCCAAAGTCTAAATCGCCCTCTATCGGAATTTTTTGAAATTTATCTTTATAATTTATTTTTAGGAAAATACCTAAATAAAGAATAGTTTTAGTGAAAACCGCAAATCAATCGATCAATTTTTCCGTTTTTTATAATCATTTGAAATTTAAACCCTCTGAACACAGCTCAGTTTGTATTACTCATGGAGCTAAGAAGGTATATGGAGGAGACATTTCTGACGTCACTTGAAGCCTTTCCTACCCCCCCCCCCCGTTACAACGCCGCGGCCGCCATATTTGACCTGGGTAAGCTGCCTTTTCCCGTCTGCTACCGATCATCGTATTGAGGAAGCCCCTCGCGGCGCAAGTCAACTACGGTAAAAGTCAAACATGGCGGATATGAAAGAGGGGGAAAGAACTGGTTTTTCGGCGTCAGGGCTCACCATGATGCTAGATTGACATGTCTCCTCCATATACCTTCTTAGCTCCATGGTATTACTTAACCACTCCCAACTACAGATTTAGAGCTCAAAATTTAAGTTTGAGTCTAAGCTTACGAAAACATTTAATGAAATGCAAAAAATACCGACAAAAAATAGTTGTTCGTCCAAAGTCTAAAGCGCCCTCTATCGGCATTTTTTGAAATTTATCTTTATAATTTAATTTCAAGAAAATGCCGACATAAAGAATAATTTTAGTGAAAACCGCAAATCAATCGACCGATTTTTCCGTTTTTTATGTTTATTTGAAATTTTGGTCCCTAAACATTAATGGCGGCTATTTCCTTAGGAAAACGTTTTGGACCCTTGGTCTCCTATTTAGTATTGTTTGTCTTAATGTGTACTATCACCCCTCTTTTATTGTAAAAAAAATTCGGAATCACCCTGTATATACAGGGTGCCCCAAAAGGTCGTTTATAAACTTAACATGCTGGTCTGTCATATCATGATGAACAATATTAAATAGGAAACTAAGGGTCCCAAACGTCTTCCAAAGGAGATATGCGCTATTAAAGTTTAGGGTCCAAAAATTCAAATGATTATAAAAAACAGGAAAATTGGTCGATTCGTTTGCGGTTTTCATTAAAACTATTCTTTATGTCAGTATTTTCTTGAAAATAAATTATAAAGATAACTATCAAAAAATGTCGATAGAGGGCGCTTTAGACTTTGGAGTAACGATAAACTAGTTTTTACCATTAATTTTTGCATCTCATTAAATTTTTTTAGAAGCTTAGACATAAACTTAAATTTTGAGCTCAAAATCTAAATCGTTGGAAGTGGTTAAGTAGCGCAAACTGAATTGCGGGGGGAGGTTCGAATTTCAAATGATTATAAAAAACGGAAAAATTGGTCAACTGATTTGCGATTTTCACTAAAATTATTCTTTAAGTCAGTATTATCTTGAAAATAATTTATAAAGATAAAATTCAAAAAATGCCGATATTTTGATTATATTGACAAAAAATAATTTTAACGAAAACCGAGCAATTTTTCCGTTTTTTATAATCATTTGAAATTTGAACTTCCCCACCCCCATTGAACACAGTTCAGTTTGCGCTACTTTACCACTCCCAACGATTCAGATTTTCATCTCAAAATTTGAGTTTATGTCTAAGCTTCTAAAAAAAATTATGAGATGCAAAAAATAACGGAAAAAAATAGTTGTACGTTACTCCAAAGTCTAAAGCGCCCTCTATCGGCATTTTTTGAATTTGATTTTTATAAATTATTTTCAAGATAATACTGACATAAAGAATAATTTTTGTGAAAATCGCAAATCAATTAAATAATTTTCCCGTTTTTTATAATAATTTGAAATTTGAACCTCCCCCCGCAATTCAGTTTGCGCTACTTAACTACTTCCAACGATTTAGATTTTGAGCTTAAAATTTAAGTTTATGTCTAAGCTTCTAAAAAAAGTTAATGAGATGCAAAAAATAATGGTAAAAACTAGTTTATCGTTAGTCCAAAGTCTAAAGCGCCCTCTATCGACATTTTTTGAAATTTATCTTTTTAATTTTTTTTTCAAGAAAATACTGACATAAAGAATAGTTTTAGTGAAAACCGCAAACGAATCGACCTATTTTTCTGTTTTTTATAATCATTTGAATTTTTGGTCCCTAAACTTTAATGGCGCATATCTCCTTTGGAAGACGTCTGGGACCCTTAGTTTCCCATTTAATATTGTTCATCATGATCCAATTGACAGACCAGCATGTTAAGTTTGTAAACGACCTTTTGGGACACCCTGTATATATATATATATATATATATATATATATATATATATATATATATATATATAGATGTAGAAAAAGAGATTGGGTGCCACTCCTTAGAAGGTGACATTTGGGGCAGACCGCCCCCTGCTTGCTATGTCACTGAACCCAGTTGTGATAATTCAGATTTATCACAGGCTTTTAAAGACATTTTTTCTGAAAAGAGATTTCACTATGGAACTGAAAACACAAAATGGCTTTCATTCTCAAAATGAAAAGAGCGGCGATCTAAAAGGATCGCTAGATCATCATCGATCAGCTAAAAGACAGGCGGGCGACACTAACTTGAATAGGGGACCACACGAGTTGCACCTTTGTTAGCACGCCGACGCAGAAATGAAAGCGAAAGAGTCCAGACGTCCAGACATATTGTCGCCATGGGTGTGTATTTTCAGGTACGAATGAGAAGACGATGTTACGAATCTCTTAATGAGAAAAGATCATTAAGGTTGACGATTGGTTCGTGACCTTTAGGGGAGGTCTTGGCTGAGACGAAAAAGAGGAAGCCAAGGTTTTTTGGAGAGGATTCGGATCTCGGAGTGAGAAGAGAGAGAACAGAGCTCAGGGCTCGGATTTGTTCTCTGAGAAAAGCGGATCGGCTCGGATCGGGAGCTGTAGAGGGTGACATCACCCAAGTGAGCCGGAAGAGAAGGACTCTCGCCGGTGTCAAGTCTTATCTTCGGTGACTAGAGTACGCCGTGTTGCTAATTGGTAGAAACTGTATGTGATTTATAAACTGAATATTCTCTGAACTGAAATAGAACAGAACTTTGGACTTGGAGCTGGTGGATTAAGATCCTACGTGTTCTAAATTAATTTATGCTGTACATAAAATTTAATACAGAGAACCATTTTTATTGTTATAAATAAATAATTGATTCTCCATTAAATTGCCTGGATTATTTGCCGAGCGGCACTTACGCTACCAACCACTTAGCTTTAATCTATTTGAGGCAAGTTATTACACCAGCTATAATACGAACTAAACTGGGAAGTTAAATAACATTCCAGCAAGGGTTAACATTAAAGTTGTAATTGATAGAAATAAAATATAAATTAATTCAAGAGTAGGTAAAAGAAGTCCCAAGCCAGGGAATCACAACAAAATTACAATGTGCAGATAATAAAAGTTGAATAACAAATTTCATAAATACAACAATGCTACAAAACAGTTCACAAACACTAGTTGTATGTTCACTACAATAGGGTTCAATAGAAACTAAACAAAAGTCAAGTGCATGTGTTAATATCTCTATACACAGATACCAATTTGTGATTATATGTAGTTAGAATATCATCAGTATTATCAATGAAAATCTTCAGTTTACACCGTAAAAATTAAGCTTGAGAAACCAGCAGAAGTCTATGCAAAATATTACTTGATGACTCTTCCAAAACTTAACATATGTAGTCACATATAACTGGGGGACTGACTTACTAGGGAACTGCAAGAAGTGTAAGTTACCGATTTTGACGAAAGTGGTATCGTTGGAAAGAACTCATCGAGAACAGTAAAAAATTCAATGGAACTACCCGTCTCAAATGAGCCGTTTTCGAGATATCCTCAATTTATGTCACGTAATTAATGCATACTTAATGGGGGACCGCAAAAAATGTTAGTCTCGATTTTAACGAAAGTGATATCGTTAAAAAGATGTCATCATGAGGGAGAAAAAACTCAATAGAACTACCCGTCGGAAATGAGCCATTTTCGAGATATCCGATAATTTATGTCAAGTAGCTAGTGCATACTGTTCTAGTGCTCACTTAATCGGGGACGCAAAAAATTGTTTTCCCCATTTTGATGAAAATGGTGTTATTGCAAAGATATCATTGTGAGAAGTAAAAATCTCAATGGAAATAACCATTTGACATGAGCCGTTTTCGAAATATCCAACAATTTATGTACCTTAATGCAGTTTCCCAGCAGTGTGCATTAGCAATGTGACACAAATTGTCGGATATCTCGAAAATACCTCATTTCCGACGGGTGATTTCATTGAGTTTTTTAATCTTCACGATGATATCTTTTCAAAGATAACACTTTCGTTACAATCGAGAATAAAATGTTTTGCGGTCCCCTATTAAGTGTGCATTAGCTATGTGACATAAATTGTCGGATATCTCGAAAACGGCTCATTTGCGACGGGTAGTTCCATTGAGATTTTTACTGCACTCGATGAGATATTCCAACGATACCACTTTCGTCAAAATTGGTGACTTACATTTTTTGTAGTTCCCTAGTTAGTGTGTTGAGTGTATTACATGATGAGATAACAAAATAGTGTTACAGATACTCAAAATTTATACCAAATAAAGAATACAGTAGACTCTCGATTTAACGACTTTCACAGGACCTCGGGAAATAGGACGTTAAATCGAATGTTGTTAATATAGGTTCATCTTAATGCACTTCAAAAATACCTAGCACTCTACTGTAGTAAAACTGCTGATTTATACAATTAAAAAATTATTTGTAGTATTTAGTTTAAATTTTTTCATAAAAAATGGTTAAAAATTATGGAATAATTTAACGAAAATTTAAAAATTTTACAAAATAAGAAAAAATGACTTAGACTAGTTAATTAAATTTTTTTGAATAATCATGTTACATTGTTTGCTTAAAATGGCAGTTGAAAACTTCTAAAAGTAGAATTTCCTTTCTTTCCATTCTACTTGATGTAAATGTTCCATACAACATAATGGCATCTTCTGTTTGAATGTCCAATCAAGATTGAGAAGGCTGCAGATTAAATCATATTTTGAAAATATTTTCTCACTTTTAAACTTATAGTTTTGTTGCTACAGGTCCCAAAGCTCCACCAACTACCAACTTATCGTCAATGTCAACATAATCTTCGAATGTGAGATTTTCCATCCATATAACATGTTTTCGTAATGTTTGTATGTTAGATGATTGGAATTTTTAGTTGGGATGTTCTGCTATATCAACCCTTGGGAGCAGGTTCAAGTTCCAAAACTTGGTTCTTTAAATATCCAGCAAGATGGAAGTGTAACTGTGTCTTGAGAAACCGCTTGCCGAGCATCATTTGCTGTATGAATAGACACAAGAATTTGTTTTATGAATTTTCAGTACTTCTAAATTGATTAGAATGCCAATGACTAATTTCTTCGGTACTTTTTTTTCTAAACATTGAATAACATTTGACGCTGTAAAACTCATGTGACATTTGTTGGAAAGAAAAATTATCTTTATTGCTTCTAAATTTTTAATACCTGGATGATGTGGAAAGATCGCTACATCAGGATTTGCATTATTTGTAGGTCGTTAAAACGAGCAAGAAAATACGCCTTTTACATAATTTTTAATCTTTTATCACCGGTTTTTCAAAACAGAAATATTTTCCTAATTGATTCAGGAAAATGCTCGGATTTTAAATAATGTAAAATGTACTGTTGAGAATGATCAAGGATTTTGAGCACCTTAATTCGGTACATCGCACCTCGCACAGTGAGGCAAAACCCCCAAAAAGCTGGCCAAAAGTCGAAAAATGAAGTTACGATTTAGGGAATTTTGATTATGTAGTTGGTTAGAATAATGTTTGGAGAGTCAGAATCTGTATTTAAAAAAAGATTTTTGCTTCGCCCTTGCAAACAGCATTATTTCAAAAATGATGTTTGAAGGAGTATCATTTAGAGAGAACAAAAACAGCAATCCAATAGTTCCTCTAAACGCGCGCTACATTTTATCATATTATCCTATTTTAATGATTTGAAATGGATTCACTCTCTGACAGTGTGTACTTTATTTGCATGTATTACCAAATTTATACTAAGCACATAAAAATCAATAAATTCATAGTCATTTTTGATAAAATATTGTAGAAAATATTTTATTTTTTTTGCTTTCAAGCATGAAAAAGTTTAAATGTTCCACAGTGTTCCGCAACGAAATTTAATGGAAATAATAACCTGGGTTATTGTCTAATGATTCATGAAAAACCAGCTGCCAAAAACTGCCATTCTGCATTTCACACATTTTAGTAACCCCAAGTAAAAATGCCACTTTTTCGGCCGCTTCAAAAATTCTGAAATTGAGTACTTTTTACATTAATTTAGCTGATAAATATCTTTCAAATCTTTGAATTATTCAGTTTTGTAATAGTTTATTACCTATTATATTGTAAATAAGTACTATAATCATAAGTTTAAATTAATTTGATAAGTAAGCTTAGTAATGAAAAAAATGAAAATAATTTTCTATTATTGATCCGATAGAATAACATTTTCTTATCTTTATAGGTAGTAATTTTGTTTGTTATATTGTAATTAAAAGAATTATTTTGTCAATGGCAATATTTGCTAGATCAAACTACTGAACTTATTGTATTTCATTAATGCGAGTGAAAATCATTATGAATATGACTTTCATCTACATTACAATGTGGATTTGTTTTGCAAGTAAGGATGTGATTGCAAATGCATTCTAAGTACATTTAAACAAATATTTCTCTATAAAGATAGCAGGAGGCTCTAATATATGTTTCACTTCTCCCGTGCTACTAGAATACATAAATATTACGAATAAATCATGAATAGTCAATTTGAAAATTCCGAGATCTTCATTTCACTGATTTTATCGGGCCAATCAAGATCCATTTCCTTTTTCAAGAAATACGGAAGCTAATGTCAATGAATGGGATTGTATTAAACACCAGGAGAATTAACTTATTTCTTTTAATACAATCATTGATACAGAAGAACTAGTCGTTAACAACGAATTAGTGTAATACTCAACGTTGCTACCTATATCAGACAATATCAAAATAGCTTCTTACCGATATGACATTTTTTTAATTAAATTTGATAGAGATAATTTAGAATTCAGAATATCTACGTTACATGCTAAGATGTTTTGAGAGGGCTTCCACATGGCAGACAAACTGCATAGAAAAAATGGAAAGCTCATACTCTTCATGAAAAGAAGAACACTGAAATCGCAAAATAAAATATGCAAAAAATATTTCATTTACACTTAAGATTTCTCATCGAGAAACCAAATCCCAGATTAGATTTGGAAGCACAAATGATGGCAATACAATTCAACCATTCTTTGAAACGCAACTATTTGTACTTCTATAATAAGCGTATACGAAGATTTGATTAAACGATTCTATGTCATAAGTAATTTCTTGTAGCCATGTCATTTATTTGATATATTTCGAAGATTTTTCTTTACAAACAGCTCGTGGATTTGAACTACATCCCTGGTTCTGTGCCTACTTCAGAACACAAACTACTTATTAATGAGAAATAATATTATCTTCATTACTGCTTATTTGTCAAATGCCACAAGATACTCAAGAATCATGCAACAAACTGATCAAAAGGATCGAGAAGATTTATGACAAACATGCAGTAGCGCGAAAAAAAGAAAGGTATTTTTACGCCTTTTAACGTCATCAGATTCTTTCATTTTCAGTTTAGGTATATTATGGCAAAACAAATTAAAATCATTGATCCTAAGAGTTACAGGATCTTCTAATACCGCCAACAAGTTCTGATAACTATTTCGACACCTTGACCTCTGAAGAATCTTTTTATTATACTACAATTGATTCTAAAGGTGAATCTCTGGAATATATTTCCATTTTTATTTTAATAATATAAAAATTAAACAGTCTAATATTTTACTTTCCATTAATTAATTTCGATTAAATATGTCTTGGTTCCTTCAAAATTTCTTTTTAAGTTCTATTGTAGCTTCGAAATTTTAAATGTTATTTAAATCTAATTTTTTTTACTTTTAATTTGTCATTTTATTTATTTATTTATTTTTAAAGTTTAACTTTCGAATCCTAATTAGCATCCTGAAAAGTTTACGAAATTTTATACAAATTAAATAATTTTCGAGACATTTTAATTTATGTTCTGCCATATTGTATTCGCCATTTTTTTTTTAATTTAAATTTTGTGTTTTTACTTATCATCCTCAAAAACACCTGTCTACGAATTTTCGTACAATTTGAATAACATTTTCATTTGGCCAGCTTTTTGGGATTGTGAAGGTGTTGGGGACTGTGCCAACACCCCCTATGACTATAGGGGGTGTTGGCATCAGTCCAGTGCTAGTACGGCATGTTTCAATCTGGCGTTTCGCCATTTTCTATTTTGTTTTGCGTTCTACAAAATTTGGATATTATAAAAACTAAAAGTAAGTGTTATCTCTTTTTCCTTATATCATTGTTTTAACAAAGCTGTAATGATAATTTCTGTTACACACATCTGTTACAAGATTAATGATTACCGATTTAGTTTTCAAGCTATATGTATTGCAACAGTGGTTTTCAAATCAATTACATCTATGGTGAATTAGTATTTTGTTTAAAATAATTATAAAAAATATATAATTTTGCTTCTCATCTGAATTTTTATCCTGTTGATTTTAACTTTCAGTATTTCCTCACGGGATTTTGTTAATATTTATGTGTAATATATCTTTATAAGAAAATTACTGCCCTTTAGTAATTGTTTATTTCTTTGTTTATTAAGTATTTTTCTAAATTCCAGTTTATTAGTTTGAATCCGAATTTACTTATCTCGCTATCAATTTAAAAATAATTTACTATAAGTAATCTGGGTGCGCTGTTTAAATTAATTCATAAAATATTCAAAGCGTTTGATTATTGCTATTACAGCTTTCATTAGCATATTAATTAGCTTCAACTGTTAAATTACTTTTGATATTTTGACAATTATCTTTTCCTTCTTTCCACTATACTTTTCTATACTCTTAATTTGAAAGTTTTTTTTATGGAAACAGATTTTTTTTTCTTTAATATTAGTAGATATTTTTTGGTAATAATAATAATAGTAATTTAAAACTAATTTATAAATTGATAAAGAACAGACACTTTCTTTAATAATAATAATAATAGTAAAGTATAATAATAATAGCAATTTAAAGATAATTTATAGATTGATAAGGAATAGATTTTTTTCTTTAATAATAATTTAAAAATAATTTATAGATTGATACTGAACACATTTTTTCCTTAATAATAATAATATTTTAAAATGTATACTTTAATAATTTATAGATTGGCAATTGACAGATTTTTTTCAATAATAATTTATAATAATAATTGTAATTTAAAAATAATTTATAAATTAATAAGGAACAGATGCTTTCTTTAATAATAATAATAATAGTAATGTATAATAATAATAGCAATTTAAAGATAATTTATAGATTGATAAGGAATAGATTTTTTTTTTCTTTAATAATAATTTATAATAATAATCTTAATATAATTTATAGATTTATACTGAGCACATTTTTTTCCTTGATAATAATAATACTTTAAAATTTATACTTTAATAATTTATAGATTGGCAATTGACAGATTTTTTTCAATAATAATTTATAAATTAATAAGGAACAGATGCTTACTTTAATAATAATAATGTATAATGATAATAGCAATTTAAATATAATTAATAGATTGATAAGGAATAGATTTTTTTCTTTAATAATAATTTATAATTATAATTTTAAAATAATTTATAGGTTGATACTGAACACATTTTTATCCTTAATAATAATAATACTTTAAAGTTCATACTTTAATAATTTATAGATTGGCAACTGACAGATTTTTTTCAATAATATTAATAATAATAATTTATAATAATAATTGTAATTTAAAAATAATTTATAAATTAATAAAGAACAGATGTTTTCTTTAATAATAATAATTTAGAATAGTAATATTAATTTAAAAATAATTTATAAATTGATAAGTTATTGCATCTTTTTTTTTTCTTTGTTCCAATGCCACTTGATATTATATTTAATATTAATTTATACGATTAAACAATCTTATAAGGAAATACTGAATAATAAATAAGTTAAAGCTAGAAAGCAAATAAAATATACCTTATTTATTTATTATTATTTGTTTTGATTTAATAAAAAACATTTTATATCATACATATGTATAACAGAAATTATTACATAATAATGATATTAAGACAATGACATAAGTAAATGAGATAACACTTAGCATTCTGTCTTTAAATAATTCTCATCAAATAAGAAAAAAGTAAACAAATAAAATACATGGGAGTGAGTGTGAAAAGTGTGTGTGTGTGTGGGGGGGGGGGGGGTATATTTGAAATGAAAAAACTCTTCTCACACAACATATTATTTAGTACATTTTTTCCCAATTCTTTTTTTTTTTTTTTTTTTTTTTTTAAATCAAGTCGTCAAATTCCAGTCATGTAAACGAATTTAGCTTCAGAATTATGAAGCTAATTTAAAATATAAATTTTAATATATTTTTTAGAAAAAATGATGTACTGTTATAATTTTAACCTTAAGTTTTTTTGCTTGAGTTTTTTTTTTTTTTTCTCTTTTCTTTCTTTTATTTTCATTCTTTCTTTTCTCCAATGTATAAGTTCATTTGATGCTTTAATATAGATTTTTTTTTTTAATCCTACTTATTTAAAATAGTGTGATACTGATAATGCAAAAGAAATATTCTATTTCTAAATTAAATCACATCTATTTAAAAATCCAAAGCTCAAATCTAATGCAGTTTTGCCTCTTATAAAAATTTGTATTTTAAGTCCTTTTTAGTATATTTTTTAAACAATAAGTAACCCTCTTAAATTACAACTTATATTTATAGGAAATTACAATTATTTACTTGATTACACATTAAATTAACTGAAAAAGTAAACACTATTGCTAAAAATTTTGAAAATTACAAGAAATGCAACTTTGTGTGAGCTTGTGTAAATTCATATTATGGACGTGGGAAGTCGGACATCGCGATCGGCCATTTTGAAACGGTGTGAAGGCCTTGACTATAGGGGGTGTTGCTGATGCACACTGACTAGGTATTTGCGAATAAAGGTCACCGGTAGGGGAGTCGGACCTTCGGACTGTAGGGGCAGCCATATTGAAACTTCTGGAATTCGCTGCGGAGGCCTTGACTATAGGGGGTGTTGAGTGTGCTCGTCCCCAAAGAGTTAATCTATCTTTTTCTTATTTTATAATAATAAAGAGACAAGTTTGTAAGTGTGTCAGCGCTGTTCTGAAGAAACCGCTACATGTAGAGTTACAAAATTTGGAGGGAAGGTACCTCTGTATATGAAGTTTTGCACCTCGAATCTCGATTTTCTATTTTTGGAATAGATTTTTTTAATTTAATTTTTTAGTCGATTTTTAGCGTTCTTTTTATGCTTCAGGGCGATTTTTCCAGAGTAGTGAAAGGTATGCAGATTCATTCTTTTAACCGAACATAGTAAATTTAGTTCTCTTTTCTATAAAGCTTTTTGAGAATTCGTACAGCGATTTTTGAATATTTAACGAATCTTTTAATGTGATTTTTGACATTTTTTCGCATTTTGTGACTATTATTTAACATTGATAAAAAGAAAGTTGTTTTAAAATTTTAGGCTAATTTACTAATTTTGGTCTGCTACTTTTTTATTTTTATTTTATCGATTTTTAATGCGATTTTCGAAATAATTTTTAACGATTTTTCGAATTTTTGTGCTTTTAGAATCGATTTTTTTTTTATTTTTGTCAATATTATAGGTTAGTATATGCATCATGGTTATCACGGACCCGAGCAACGACGGGCAGGTCACCTAGTCGAAAATAAAGCCATGGTGGGAACCATATTTATTTCCTCTGTCATTATTCTACACTCATGTCCATAAATTAAGGATAATTCAGAATCACATGAAAATCAAACTCTGAAGTAAAATTTTCACTTGCAGAATTATCACACACATCTTCAAGACTAATATGCAAATTTCAGAAAGCTATCAGATGGCGCCGATAGTACGTCAAAACAACGAAAGTGTAAGAGAGGCGTATTTAAGAAACGGTGGCAAAGAAGTATAACTGTTAACAAGCATTTTCTAAACCTCTCAGTGCCAAAACCGAACAATTATGACATAGAGGACACATGTGGATGATATTTTACGTTTTAGAAATATTGGCCGTCTGGAATGAGGGCGTACTCAGATGAAAGTATTCGAGGAACTTGTAATTGCCAAAAGTGTAATCTCTAGACTTTGGCAATGATTCCAAGATGATGGAAATGTCAGTAGACGTTACAGTACTGGTCGTCCCCGAGTTACAACCACGAATGAAGACCATTATTTGGCATTAACTACCAAAAGAAACAGACGGAGCACAGAATCACACCTGTCCCGTCAGCTTTCCTTAGCCACGGGTACGACTGTTTCAAGGCAAAATGTGTATAGAGGTTTGGGAAGTATTGGTCTATATGCTCGCAGACCTGTTAGATGTGTTCCGCTCACGGAAACTCACTGTCGCTAGCGGTTAGCCTGGAGTAGAGAACATGCAATGTGGACATCGTCACTGTGGGCTTGTGTAATGTTTTCCGACGAATCCAGGTTTAGCTTGCAGCCTGATTCACGTCGAACTTTAATATGGGGAGCGCCAGGCACCCGTTACCACCAAGACAACATTATTGAATGGCATCGTTATAATGGTGCAAAATTGCTCGTTTTGGGTGTAATGGTACTGGGCCCCAGAACAGATCTACATGTTCAAACCGGAACCATGACAGGCCAAATTTATCGAGACATCATTCTGGAACAACGTGTACGTTTTTTAGGGGTGCCATGGACTCAGAATTTGTGTTTATGGATGATAACGCCCGTCCTTACCGAGCAAACATCGTAAATGAATGCCTTCAAGATGAGGATATCACCCGTATGGATTGGCCAGCATTTTTTCCTGACTTGAATCCGATAGAACTTGTATGGGATATGCTTGGCCGACAGGTTGCAGCCCGTCAACCACCTCCTACATGTGTGCCGGAACTTCGGAGAGCATTGCTTGGTGAATGGAGTAATCTTCCCCGAGATCAGCTCGATAATTTGATACTCAGCATGCCTATGCGTTGTGTGGATTCTATTTTATCGTCTGGAAGGGATACAGTTTATTATCCGTCATACCAACCATATAATGTTAAGTTTTTTTAAGGGGATACTTTTTGTAATTGCTCTAGAGAGCAACAATGGTAGATTTTATGAATGATATCATACATATACCATCGTTTTTGTTCTTTTTCTTTTGTTTAATAAATGGGCTTGACGAATAAGTCACGTTTGTTTTGTTTCCGTACCTTTATTTATTGAAACGGGCATTATCCTTAATTTATGGACATGAGTGTAGTTGGTCCTATACAAAGAAACAATGACTTAGAATGGAACGCAATAAAACTTTTAATCTAAATACACATAAAATAGACACTTTTAAAGCGTAAACATGTAAATGAAAGCTCTGCTCTAAAGTTCATTTTAATGATTTAATGTATAAAAAAGTCCAGTTCTTTACAACATTACGCAAATCATATTTAATGACGCGATCCCGCTTGACCACTTCCCTGATTTGTCCGCCCACCATACGGGCATCTATATTCCAATCATGATTTATTATGCTCACCAACAAATTTTTATTGTAAATTTTACATTATTTAATACGAGCATTTTTCAGATTCAATTAGGCAAAAATTTCTGTTTTGAAAAATCGTTGAAAAAAGATTAAAAATTTTGTAAAAGGCATTATTTGAAAGTTTTTTTTTTTTTTTCAAAATTATTGGTCACTTAAATGGGTAATACTTTTGTCCACTCCCTTGAAAAACGCTTTAATTGGGTTCCACTGTATTTTGGTAAGTGTTCAAAAAAGAGCATAGTATTACTTACCCATCATACGTAGTATAGGGTAAATCTTGCAAGCGTTTTGAAAATCGAAATTTTTTTTTGACGGATTTACACGTTTTAGATACTTGAGATTCCGAAAAACGTATTTTTAGAAACAAAAAATGCTGTCCGTCTGTCTGTGTGTGTGTCTGTAAACGTTCTATCTCCCGGACAAATTGAAATAGAGATTTGAAATTTTGTATGTGCTCATTGTGTGTGTATATGGGCAAAGCCTATTTAATATCGGTAACTTCGATTAAACGGAACTATTTTTTTCGGACTGGTGAAAGGTATATAAAAATTTTCGATTTTTTATTTTTATTTTAAGGAAAGGACGTGAAAGCAATAAAGTAACAAAACTTTTGCATAAAGAACAAAGTCGATTGGATAGTTAGTTGATGAGATATTTGGAATTTTGTTTTCCACATTCTTCAACTTTTCATGACCCTGTATTTCATTCAAATTTCAATTCAAAGATACATTTCATTGGAAATGAGACGCCTAATCCAACGCAGTAAACTGTTAGTTAATATGATTTTTGAGTTCAGAGTTGTATAAGGATGCTTCTTTTACGCAATTCGGTTCTACTAGATTAATTTGGCGTTTTATATAATTTGTCGAAATGGGTTCATCTGCAATTCATTAATAGAGCCTTACTACGTACATTAAAAACATATATTTTTTAAATATACGTTTAAATTTTGTTTAGGAATTGCAATGCATTTTATAAATAGTTTCCGCATATTTTATTTTCATATATTATATTATGCATATCCATGATGAGTAAGTATTACGGTGGCCTCCAACGACTAGTTTTCATATTTAATATAATCATCTTATCATGCATCCCTCCTCCATTTTTGCAGGGGACATCAAAAACACCTATTCGTTAATGTATACGTTTTTGTCTATGTTACTCACCCATCATACGTAACGTAGTATAGGGTAAATCTTGTAATCGTTTTGAAAATCGAAATAAATAAATAAATAAAAAAAATAAAAAAAAATTAATGGATTTACCCGTTTTAACCATTAAAGATTCTGAAAAACATATTTTTAGAAAAAAAAAAAATGCCGTCTGTCTGTCTGTAAACGCTCTAACTCTCGAACAAATTGAGAGAGAGACTTGGAATTTGGTGTGTATTTAGTATATATAAATGGGAAGAAGCCTATTTAATATCAGTAATCTCGATTATCTGGAATTATTTTTGTCGGACTGTCGAAATATCTATTCTGATGAAAGGTAAATAAACATTTTCGATTTTTTCAATTTTAAGAAGTGGTTGTAAAAGACAATAAAATAACACAAATTTTGCATAAAAAACGAAATCGATCGGATAATTTAGTTGCCGAGATATTTGTAATCTTATTTTCACACTCTTCGATTTTTCAGGACCTTGTATTGCATTCGAATTTCAATTCAAATGTATATTTGAATTGGATATAAGACGCTTAATCCGACGCAGTGTAAACTGTTAGTTAATAATACAATTATCATTTTTGGAGTTATAAGGATGTTTCTTTTACGCAAATCGGTACTACTTGAGTGGTTTAGCGTTTTATATGCTTTGTCGAAATTTATTCATTAATAGAGTATTACTATGTGTTAAAAATATTTAAATATACGTTTAAATTTTATTTTGGAATTGCGATGCATTTTATAAATTGTTTACATATGTTTTATTTTCATGTTTTAGCATTATACATATCTATGTTGGGGTAAGTATTACGATGGCACCCAACGACTAGTTTCATGTAATAGTTGAAATATTAAAACATTAATTACATAGGCATAGTGATTATAAGAATGTTCTGTACTTTATACTTGCCTAGTAATTAGCCATTCAAAAAACTCCAACTTTATAGATTAGGTAAGAAATTGATTGAAAGGCAAAAGAAATGGTTCTACATTTTAAAATAATAACTAGCTAAACAATTGCATGCATTTAATACAGGCCTTTTGAAACAAAAGTTTAAAAATAAATAATTTTTATCAAGCATTACAAAAGGGCAATTTAAAGGCCAGATGACATTAGTTGATGCGTCAATAAATTTATGGCCGTTACTTTATTTTTTTATTATGTGTAATGGAAAAGAATTTTGTAAGACAATTAACTTAAGAAGAAAGTCTGATAATTATCAGTTTTCGTCCATCTTAATGTTCTTTTCCCCCACACATTTTCGGAGGAGAAAATGCTGACGCCATTGGACAGAAATAGATAGCTCTTACCTTGTAGGGCTATCTGTGCCTAAAGTCATAACAGGTGTAAAGCAAATGCATCTCTAAACACGGAAAATTTCAAAATAAATTAATTATAAAAGGTTGCTTATATAACGAAATAGCATATATATATTCACGTATTTTATTTTACTTTATTTCATTTTATTACTTTTTTTTTTTTAACCAATTGACTTCAAACAAAGGAGGTTATACAATTCGTATGTATTGTGTGTATATATATTCATATATGTTTTTATTGTTATTTCTTGATAAGGGTTGATTTTGATGGTAACTATATATAAATTTCCGGATCCAAAAGTAACATGTTTGTCTGCTTTCTTGTGTCTTTTGACATTCTAGGTTTAACTTTTCTAAAATAGCCAATCGTCATTGTCACGAAATATAATAATGCTGTTAGGTATTGCATATAAAAAAAGGGTATTTAGATGGCCCTGGTGGTTATAAATTTTACTGATACGACCTAAGAAAAGAACCCAAGAACTGTTTCAGCAGGCAACAAGGCGGAGAGTCCGTAATGACTTGGGGAGGGTTTTCTTTAAACGGCTAAACCTTTCTATGATTTATGGACAGAGAAATGAAATCAGAGAATTATCAGATATTTTACATACCAGTTTATTGCCAATTATGGATTTGCTACTAGGACCGGAATGTGTTTTCCATCCATCCATATTTCCACATCTAAGAAAACATGGTTTAGGTAAAACAATATCAAGCTATCAGACTAACCTCCACTTAGTCCAGATTTGGGTTCCATGGAGAACATTTGAGGGATATTATCTTATAAAATATATGAAAATGGAACGCAATATATAATATATGTGTAAATGACTTAAAAACAGCAATTGACAAAGTGTGGTATGAAATATCTCCTTTTATAATGCCATGCTTAGTTAATTCCATGGAACAACGTGTATTTGATACTATAAAGTGTCGTGGCCCTACAATTCGATATTAAAAGTAAGTTTTTAATTTAGTTGCTCTTATAAACGTAAAATAAAAAACAAATTACATTTGTCTATACTTTTGGGACAGCACATTTTTATATAATTTAATGTATATTTTATAATTTCAAACTTTTGATCATAATATACAAGTGTATATCAGCAAAACTGCTTTTATTTATTACCTATATCTCACAAATTTTAATTGTACCTAATTACTTTTTATGTTAATGCAAATTATATTGATTGTCTAAATTTTTGAGACACGGTGTATATGGATATGTAATATAGCGTGACATGTGATAAAGGGGAGAGGGTATGGTGAAGTGAGAATAGATTTCTTTAGTGAGAATTTATCTTTAGTGAGAGTCAAGCATCTTCCAATAGATGTATAATGCATTTAATCAATTTATAAAATAAATAAGTGTAAAGTTGATTTAGTATTGCATTTATTTTACTAATTTATCAAGAGATGGTAGCACTAAAGCTTATTATAGGACAACAAGCTAATTTCAATGTACAATAGAGGGGGTTATTAGATCGATACATATATTTAAAATATTTTTTTTCATAAAAATATGTAAATTCGTGTCCTAAAAAAGTTAAAGTCCCTGTGTAAATAACATTGATTTTTGGATAGGTTGCAGACACTAAGGGTTAATTATAAATAATAATGAATGGAGATGGATGACTCGAGTAGACATCGCACCTCCCCATAAATTTTCGAATTTTCTATTTATTAATAGTCTGAACGTACAGATTCCTCTTCGTAACTCTATAATGTCCTCCTTAGAGCGGCAGAAAATCTACTGTTCAGAAAAATGTCTGAATTCGACACAGGATAGAGCAGAATGTTGTCGGCAACTTACCGGCACAAATCTACCCGTATCACTTGTTTAAACCTGGAGTCTCTCTTTTGCACATTGACGATGTATTTCCACTCGGAATTATCATTTAAGGCTGCTTGAGGGGACACATACATTGTCCTCGCCGGGCAAACTGGTCGTTCTTCATCTTCACGCTGCCGCCTTATTATAGGCCTGTAATTAAAATAAATAAATAAATACATTCAAAAAGAAAAAAAAGCAATATTAAAAGTAGAAATCGACTGAAAAGTCGGTTGAAAATTTGATTTTAATCGAAAATTCATTTTCAGCTAAAATGCTGCTGAAAATTTGGCTGGAGCGAAAAGCCACCTAAACTATTTGTATTCCAAAAATCGCATTTCTTCTTCCGGAAATTTTTAAGATTGCTCATTGATTTGAATTATATCGGCTCAAATGAGACACTCTTTATTTATTACTATGAACTCCACTGGTCCATTATCAGTCACAACTGACGCAAAACGTAAAATCATATTCTAAAAAATGCAAGCAATGTATAAAAGCCAAAACTTTGAAGAAGCTTTTCACGTCCTCATTAAAAGCTGCAGATTTATCGGTAATAATTTTTTTTAGTTTGAAATCTCATAGCAGAAGTATTTCTAACACTCTCTGGAAAAAGTTTTAACATAACAGATGATCATTTACAAAATTTATTACAACGATTAAATCGAGGTATGTATACCTAATAAATTTTGTAATTAGATGAAAGTCATATAATTAGAAAATCATTTTGCATTGTTGATGAATTAATTATAGATTATTTTATTTGAAAATAAATAGTTTTGGTAAGAGACACAGAGAGTCAACTTACGCTACACGTATAATTAATTAATAATTACACATAATTAATAAACACGTATAACTAATTAATAATTATGTATATTTATATATTTATTTATTAAAAAAGTTTTTTGGACATTTTCGTTTTCGGCTTAAAATGGAAAGATTACTAAAATCCGGTTTCGGTCTTGTAAAACCTATTTCGGCCGATCCTTTATTAAAAGGTTCAACCATAACGGTGTATAACTTCCTCAGAATTCCTCTGTTATTTAAAGGCTTGCGATGGACTTTTTTTCTTCAAAGTAATGGATGTTACTCGTGCATTTGTTATGTTGATTTCGGAAAAAAATACAGAAAAATGTTTATCACGTATAACTTCGTCACAAATTGAGACTTTCTGCAGGTTGATAAATTCTGATTTTAGAGATAAAAGCACCAGAGTTTCCAATTAGTAACGTAAGTCACAAATTTAGTCTTAAAGGCACCAGACACCAATCTACATGATAACGGATATCTGCTTTTTGTGCCGCGTAGGAAGTAGCCGCAAGCAGAATAGAAGATAAAGAATTCCGAACAGGACTTCGAGGGAAAGAATTGACGTTATCATGATTTTTGACTTCGTGGAATCTATGACACATGCTTACAAATTAATACACGCATAACATAGGGGTCCTATAAAAATTACGAAAATACTTATTTTGACATAAATATGGCTTCTCAATTCTCAAATGATAAACAAAAACTTTTGTAACGTTTATGCAACTGGAAGTACATCTTTAAAATTAATGATTAAAAAATTAGCTGTTGGGTAGCAATAAGAGAAGATACACAGCATATTGCCTTATGTCTTAAATAGATAAAATGAGTTCTTTAAAATATGTATCCCTTTGAATTTTCGATTACACGTTTTACGAAATTTTCTTTTTCTCACAATAACGTATCTTCTATTTGTTTATAGAGAGGCACCCAAATGAATCTTGTTTGGCTATGTTTAGTCAGGAGAAAATCGTTTGCAGTGTATTTCTATGGTGCTACACTATTTTAAACATATTGAAATTAATATGTATTTATGTGGTGCAGTAAAACATATTTCCTCTAGAACATGGTGTGCAAAGCATCTATGATTGATTTTACAGGGTCATTCTAAACCAGTGGCGCAGCCAGAATTCGGTTCTAGGAGGGGTTTTGAGTTTCAGATAAAAATACTCGCTGGTTATTTGAATCACTAATTAATAGAATCAGACAGCAATTTTTTTAAAAGTGCGCTTGACAACATGAAACTTTCCGATTCATTTTTAAAAATACATAATTGAATCACTTTGTTGAATAAAATTTGATTTAACAAAGCGGTGCATTCCGAAAAACGCCAAAATTTTTAAATATTAACTTTGGTTTTGATCCATATAAGCGACAATTATAGAAATTTTTCTTAGTTCTGGGAGGGGTTTTGGGGTTAAAACCCTTCCCTTGGCTGCGCCACTGTCTAAACAATAACATTATGGTCTTAC
The DNA here is from genome assembly GCA_964019185.1 of Maratus speculifer. NCBI lineage: Eukaryota > Metazoa > Arthropoda > Arachnida > Araneae > Salticidae > Maratus > Maratus speculifer. Next base: position 174,003,064 of record OZ025295.1, read on the forward strand.
ATGGATGGTGACTTACACACAATGGTGATAATACATCTATTCTATGATCTACGGGAGATTGGACTATGGGAGAAAATTATTTGTAATGTATTTAAATAATGTTACACTATTTACAACACATAATGAGTTTTAAAAATTATTGAGTGCATTACAATGACAATATACTTATTATAGAATATACCATGTATAGCTGTTTTTGTTCATTTACAGGAACGCACAAAAGATTTTGATTACAGTACTGTCTATGAGTCATAAAATATGGGTATATGTTTTTCGATGTAATATGGTTTTTATGTTTAACTTTTTGCATATTACGGGTGCGTATAAGTTCTATAGATCAAACACAAGGTGACACAAACTAATTCGCAAGCGTTACTGTGTATGAGTTAAGGAATTAGGAACTAGTTAAGTGCATTTTTTATTGAGCTATGAATTTTATTATTGAACTATTTTTAGTATGCGAAAAGATGCTCGTAGAATGTAAATAAATTCATATGCAAAGAATTGAGTACATTTCCATCTATGGATGGTAATTTCTGAAAGTAATGCTTGCAATTGTGTTGCGTATGTTACTTTTCCCGAATTAAATTTTAATTTAATATATATGAAGAGTGTATAAAAATCTGTAGATAGTCTATACAGGGCTGTACAAGATTATTCGAGTGAATTTTTGCCTATTGGTTGAAAATTGATAAAAGTGAATTCATGGATGTGTTATGCGTTTTGTAATTAAGCACTAATTGTAGAACATTATGTAGTGTGTAATCCCATATCTATACATCATATACACGGGAATTCACAGAAGAATTCGAGCACTTTTTCGGTTATATATTAGAACGGGAGATGGCCGCACAGACAATCACCTCATCTCGAGCTCACGTCTGAAATTCCCAAATTAATTAAAACTCGATTCCATATTAAAATGCAATCGGTCTCTTAAATCATATCTTGGTGAGAAACACCTGAAGACTCGATTTTAGCAGTTGACTTGAAGATTTACCCTTATGTTTTCCTGCACCCAAAAGTATGGAAACATGGAGGACTAGCAGGTAAACATCACAATGGTAAACTTACCAGTCAACCGCTAAGATCTGATTTTCAGGTGTTTCCCACCAAGATATGATTTGGGAGACCGATTGCGTTTTAACAAGCGAATCGAGTTTTAACCAATTCTGGAACTTCAGCCATTTTTATTATTAGAGCTTTGAGGAGTAGGTGCTGCAGCAAAGTGCCGGCATGACACACGATGAGGTGATTGCCTGTGCTGCCGCTTCCCAGTCTATATGGTAATTGCTGAAATCTGTTTTCATCTTTTTAAATGGAGAAGTTTCGTTGCAGTATTCTGAAAGCATTTCACATCGCATAATTTTTTTTCGATTTTATTTCATGCTGATTTCTAGAAAGTGCAGTGCACTTACAAAAATCTGTATGCTCTCAGAAGTACTTTTTTCAATTCATGGGAATCTTCTGGCAACAGTTGTGCCAGGATTTTAGTGTTAATTGACGATTGCCCGTTTTGTCTCTGCTTTACTGGAGGTAAAAATCCGTCAATTAATGAAAGTTGGGGAAAAAATAAAAGTTGCTGACCTTGGATTCGAACCAGCTATCTTAACGTTACAAGAAGAATACTCTAACCGCTGGGCTACAGTTGTAGAGTAGCGAAACACTTTGAATGAAATGTGTTTGCTTCAAATGGGTATGGCTTGATCAATTTCTTTAAAAGGCTTTTAATTTTGAAGTTAATTTCGAAAAGATTTCGCTTTTAATGTGTTTGTGGCTGGAGTTTTAACACTTTGCTATTAATATAGGATAAAAATATGCATTATAAATATTTTAAAGTAGATTGCCAGAGGTAAAAAATGAATACAGTAAAACCCCGATCTATCGTTCTCGCATCCATCATTTTCCCATTGATCGTTTTATTTCTATGGTCCCTGCACAAAATATATTTAAATAATGTTAACAAAACCCGCATGCATCGTTCTTCAAAAAGTCATTTCCCGCATTCATCGTTGTAAAATTTTTCTCCTCATCGAAATTAAATTGTAACTCATGCGATTCCATATGACATACAAACTGGAATTACTTCTTTTATCCTAAAATAACTCGTTTATGTTGATGACGGCGACAATAATAAAGATGAAAAGTGGTTTGGTTGTATATAGCAAAGAATGCGATTATGTTTTCATTGATCAAGATGTTGCGACATCTGGTGTCCTAAACATATGAGAAATGTGTGATAATGCAAAGAATTAGAATAATGGCGAAGAAGCAGGGTGTGATATCGGCCGGCTCCGTGGATGTCGACGCCAATAAGTCTGCGATGACGTTCTATGCCTAGTGCCATGAGGTCTGTGAAAACTGTCCGCTCCGTGATTTTTCATTTTGAAAGAGACTTTTTGAAAATAACTTTTCTGTTTGAAATGGAACTGAAACGGAGAGATTCAGTTGTTGCCTGGGGTGCAGCAAAGAAGATCGTTTGTTTTTCGGCGGGCTCGGGTGTGAGCCGTGTATGGTTCAGGTTTAAAAGAACATCGGAAAAGGGTGTTCGAATCGAAACCTCATGACCGGAAGGGGCTTTATATACTAAAGTGTATTTCCTAATGGATATTTGTGAAAATTAACTGTACATACACTGTAAAAAATAAATGTAAATTAACGGACATTTACCGTAATATTTTACGGTAGTTGTCCGTTTTTGAAGCTTAACGGTACACTTCCGTAAATTTACGTTGCGGAAACATAAATTCGGAGTACTAATATGTTTTTACGGGCAAAGCCCGTTTTTTTATGCAGGGTCTGAAAATCTGCTGCCTAGCCATTTTTTTTACGGACAAATACCTTCGAATAAGTCTTTCGATGACGTCATAACAGAACGTTTTATTTTGTTTGTTGAAAATATTATTATTATTTAATTAAATTATTGTCTGGTTTAAATTATCGCATAAAATTATCGTCTGGTTTTAATATGCTATTGTTTTGGTAAATTTATAGAAAAATTAGTCGGTTGTGGCACTCCAAAATTTTTCTTCTATCTTATATATGTAAATACTCTCCTGAAAAATGCAGTATAACAGCGCCACCGGTTTTGTGACTTACACCAAAATTCTAATCATTCCCAACTTTACGTGAACTCCTAACTGCATCTGAAGTTAGCTGAAAATCCGTGCATTAGTTTCTGAGATAACGCTATATTCTTATGACATCATCAGTGGTGACCATCCCTTTCCCCCAAGCCCCACCAGTGGCGGAGAGGTTCGTACCTCTTAACTGGTAGACGGCAGGTGCTGGGTTCGAACCCAATCGCGGCTGTCGGCCTAATCGTTCGGAGTTTTCGTGGTTTTCTTCGAACTTTGCGTAAATACGGGTTAGGTTCCCTTAGAAAGACCCCCACAAAGGGCACCTCCCCCCTGGGCCTATATCCCTAGTGTAGATAATCGGCCGACAAAAATAAACCAAACCAAACCCTTTCCCCCAAACTCAATGACGCAAATCCCTCCCCCCCCAAAAAAAAATCTTCATACTTTAATATTGACACCCCCCCCCCTAAACAAAATATCAATTGTAAAATATATTCTACTAATAATCTACTGCTCACTCAAAAGATAGCGAGTTGAGCATAGCGATGAGTTCTTATTGCCTTTATCTAGAATTTAAAGAAAGAAAACACAGGAACATTTCTGAAAATCCAATGTTGAAAAAATTTAAAAGTGATATTAAAAAAATTAAGACTTTTTTAACAGTAAGAAAAAAGGAAGTACTAAGAATTTAAAAATCCCCCCCCCCATTATACTTTTTCTCAAATCCCCCCCCCCCAAAAAAAAGAAAATTGTATAACGTATCTTGCGTCACCAAACCCCTCTCTGGGTCCCTGGACATCATTGTAGATAATGACGTGATAGTTTTGTATGTCTTAAGACATCATACTAGGTAAAATTGCGGCGTTATTTACAGTTTGAATTCACTTTTTTATTGTCATATTTATGAACTCAGAAACGAAATTAATGAAAAAAAGCATGCTTTTTCATTATTAAACTTTGAAATAATGAAGTATGAAATGCTACCATTATTGCAAACAGTTCTTAATTTCTCTGGTCGGAATCTTCCGATTTGGATAATGATTGAAGAAGTAAATTAAATTAAGAGTAAAAATAACATGATAGAATGCGTAGAATACTTTTAATGGAGACCAAAGTGGTCGTCATAGGCGGCTAGTGCTTTCAATCTTCGCTTTTACAATAAGCCGTGGCAGAGAACCACATTTCATTAATCATCGATATACGTATTCGAATTGTGCGCATGCGTAAACTCTGTTCGTCTTAAAATGCAAAAATGCTATGGCGGCAATCGGTATCTTCATGTATAGCGGTTATTTCTATATGATGTGAAGGACGCTAGTTCGTTTTATAAAAAGGTTTTACAAAAAATTCCGTAAGTTCATTATTAATATATTATTGTTATTTAATTATTTCTTCTGTATTGCCTTTTTTTATGGATGATGTTCATAAATTTATCATATATTTTAGTTAGTTCCTCTACGTCGACTCATTTTTCACCGAAATCCGATTGACTACTTTGAATTTAAATGAAGTGTTTTGAATTTTGAAAGGGTTTTGATTTTAAATAGTGTTTTATTTTATGATTTGTCGAAAAATTTTTAGATGTAGATTGGCGCTACTTAAAAACCGGCAAATCTGTAGCTGTAGTGGCATTAATATGCAAGTACAACAAGTACTAATTACTTAATAGTTCTCTACCAAATTAAATTGAATCATAAACATCTATGCAACTCAAATCATAATTAATAAGTTTGTTTTATGTACATTTGTTGACAGATTAAATTTTACCTTTTTAAAGCTATAAAACAAATACATTGCCACTAACTGAAAATCAGCAAAATTCTTAATCTTGATCATGAGTCTCAAATGCTTGTCTAGCTTATTATATTACTAGGCCAGAAGTATTTATAAATTAAATGTTTTAATAAATTCAACAAAAAGCAAAGCTTGGCTGACTTTTTAATATTTTAATAAATAGTTAAATTATGTTATCCTTTGCCATTGCATCCCCCCACACACACCCCTTCAACTTTATTTGTACAAAACATTTTTATATCCTAGCAGCAGTTTGTTTCTTTTTGTTAACTTTAATAAATTAACAATATAAAAGAATATTTAAATTAGTCTCTGGTGTCTGTGTTTAAAGAATTATGTGAGAATTTTGTTGAATTATATCAATATTCAACAACTTAAAAACACAGCTTTTTTTTTCTCTCCATTTTTGGTAGATAAGAGGATTAAATATTTAATATATAAATTATTATTGACTATCCCATATAAACATTAAATTCAAATTTTATGTTTAAATGTACATGAATATAACAATGAAGCAATATACTGTGGATACAGAGCAATGTTAAAATGTTATACAGTCAACTCTGAAATATGCCGATGTAGAATCTGCAATACTCTATTATCTGCACTACATGTTGGAAGGTAAACAATGAAAATAGTCATTAATAATTAAACACTTAAGGTTATTATTATTTTATATATATTTTTTTTCAGTTATCAATTTTTCAGTGAATGAATATTTAAAGATAAATATCTAAATTTCTTTGAGTAACAAAATTTTATCTTGGAGCAAGACACGAGAGTAATAAAATTATCTACAATAAACCAAAACTTAAACTACAATTCTGTTGTGTCAATGTTTAAAATAATGAATAATCAATAAAATGTGTATTATATGTAATTTAAATTTTCTTTAGTCTTAGTTATTATATATAACATACTAGTGTTGTGTTTTATAATTTTTATGTAAGTTCCTAATTTATAGTCAGACTTTTAAGAGTAAAATGTAAACAAAGGCATGATCTATAATCTTCCACAATGTATAATATGCAAACCACTCAGTCTCTCAGTGTGAGGATTTCACAGAGTTGACTATATTCTAGAATAATATATATATATATATATATTACAGATTTTATTGTAAAACACCGATCTGTGCAGCTCAGTTGCAAGCTTTTGTCAAATGTGAGATTTTTTTACATAGTATAAATCGTAATTGTAATACAGTAGGCTTTCTCAAATCCGCACAGCTTGGGACCAGAGGTTGTGCAGATTTTAGAATTTTGCAGATTTCTGGTAATTTTTTTTGTTTTCATTTTTTAAACAGTAATTTGAGTGCAATTAATGGTGCAATCGGAACTACAATGAAAGCTTACAAATATAATTAAATATTAAAATAAGTAATAAACTAAAATAATAAAAATTCAGATAATTTTTTAAATGATTAATGTACTAATAGCAAAAGTCAAGTTAATAATCAATAGTGTATGATTAAATATACATTAAACAGATTAAATGTACTTTTTCAAAATTATTCAGCAAAACTTGCTTTATAAAAGTACATTACTAATTCACATCAAAATCATAAAATAAGGATATTTTTTTCAAGTTTAGCCAGGCTTAATAACCAAAAAATTTTGATTTAATGCATAAATATATTTGGTAAAAAGATTGTGATTACCGATAATATTTGAAATATCTTGAATTTTTTCCAAAAGGAATTTATTCTTCCTTCATGAAAGAAACATGAATAGAGTATTATTAAGAAAATTACTAATGCAAAAATATATGGAATTGATACAAAACTAAAGAAAAATCAAATTTTGTCCCAATATCGAAACTGAAAGTTTCATTGTTTACATCCATAAAATATGTGCGGATTTTAGAGAGTTGCGGATTTGAGGGAGTGTACTGTATTTGTTGCTGTTTTTTCTTTCATATTTTGGACAATTTTTGCTTTTTAAGGCTTTTAAAAATTACATGCCTAAATACATGAATTAAGTAAGAATTAGGTTTAAATATTATCTTCTTTTTGTATTTTTAAATATGTTGTAGTTATTTGTATTAGAGTAGGGATGCACAACCTGTGGCCTGCGATCGCTTAATATGTGGCGAATTTCATCAATTTACAACTGGAAACAATTGCAATTTTTGTACATATGTCACACAAAAAAATTCCTAAATTTTGTCAATTTACTGCGGGAAAATATAAAATTTCGTCATTTAAGAACCACAAATTTCATTTATCGGCACGGAAAAATCACGAATTCCATTGATCAAATGCGAAAATAGTTAAATTTTATCGATGAAGATCAGAAAAATCGTCAGTTTTGCTCATCAGATAGGGGAAAAAATCGCGAATTTTGCTCATGAGACTCGAGAAAAAAAGGAGCAAATTTTCCCGATTGGGCACGAAAAAATTGCGAGTTTTTTCAACCAGGCATGGAAAAATCACGGAATTTGTCTGATGGATGCGAAAACTCATACATTTTGTTGATCAAGCAAGAAAAAAAATCATAAATGTTGTGATTCCTTGCAAATTATCATCGGATGGAAAAATAGCATATTTTCTCGGTTTATTGGTCGGTTTAAACTTTGTCGATCAGAGACAAAAAAAAAAAAAAAAAAAAAAAAAAAACAAGTTTCGCTGATAAGACACGGGAAAATCGAAAATCTCGAATTAAGTGATGACGCTTGGAAATATTGCAAATTTCGTTGATCAAGTGGAAAAATCGTGTTTTTGTCAGTTTATCAAGAGAAAAAAATCGCGAGTTTTATCTGGCCGCATAAAAAATGCAGATTTTGTCAATGTTAATGTTAATACAAAAATCACGAAAATTGATACTCAGTCTCGAAGAAAAATGTGTATTTTGTCAATTTACAGCAAAAAAAGCACACATTTCGTCGTTCAAAGATCGAACAATTGCGAGTTTTATTGATTGCATTTCGAAAAATAGCAAATTTCTTTGGTCGAAGATGGGAATATTGCAAATTTTGTTGGTCACACGCGGAAAAATTGCTACTACGTCGATCAGACTCGAATAAAATCGAGAATTTCATTGATCATGCGGAGTAATTTCGCGATTTTTGTCGATTGGCTTTGCAAAGATCACAAATTTTGCCAATACGCTTTCTAAAAATCGCAAATTTGATTGATCGCCTTCGTAAAAACCCCAAATTTTGTCGATTAGCTTCGAAAAAAACGCGAATTTTGCCGATCTGAATCAGAAAATCGCGAATTTCGTCGATTAGATGCAGAAAAATTGCGAATTTTGTTATTCAGTCGCATCAAAATCGCGTATATCGTCAATCAAGTTCGGATGAATCGGCAATTTCGTCGATCATGCAAAAGAAAATTGTGAATTTCGTCTATCAGCTTTGCAAAAATCGCGAATTTCGTCTATCAACTTTTAAAAAATCGCGAACTGCGTCTGTTGACTTTGTAAAAATTGTGAATTTTGTCGATCGGCTTTATGAACATCGTGAATTTTGACTATTGCCTTTTTGTATGCAAATTTCGTAGATCAGGCGTGGAAAATCGTGAATTTCGTTGATTGGCTTTGTAAAAATTGTGAATTTCGTCTATCAAGCGCTGAAATATTGTGAATTTTGTCGATTGTGCGAAAGAAAATAGCGAATTTTATCAATCGACTTTGTAAAAATCGCGAATTTTATTGATCGGCTTCGTAAAAAAGAGAATTTCGTAGATCGTCTTCAGAAAAACGTGAATTTCTTCGATCAGGTGCATTGAAATTGGAAATTTTGTCAATCAGGTGCGGAACAATTACAAATCTCGTCGATCATGCGCAGAAAAATCATGAATTTCGCCGATCATACGAAGGAAAATAGCAAATTTCATTGACCAACTTTGTAAAAGTCACGAATTTTATCGATCGCTTTGTAAAAATCTCGAATTTTGTTGATCGGCAAGGTAAAAATCGTAAATTTTATCGATCAGTCGCGGAAAAATTTAAAATAACGTAGATAAAAAAAATCTTGTAATCGGCTTCTCTCTTCTTCGTTCATAAAATTCACATTTTTTGGCACCAGCCATTTATGCTCTTTTTTTAGCACTTTTAATAAAACAAAACATAATCTCCTGAATTATGTCAAGGAATATCTTTAAATCTAGAAAATAATCCTTGCTATATCTGTTATATATAAAAATGTAAAAATGCTGATGTATTCTTAACAACTGAATTGGGTATTTTGACTGGGTAAGTGAACTTAAGTGGATACCCCCCCCCCCCCAGTGTTCTCTCTGACATTTGATCAACGTTAGTAATTTGGTGAATTAAAAATAAAAAAACATTCGCCAAATGAAAAATGTATTAGCAAAATAGATTCGCCATGTAGCACAAAAAATATCTTTAATCCTTTAATGTAACCTCTTTTTTTTCAATATGTTCTAAAATAACCTAAGTTTCTACAACTGTGATAGCGGTTGTTATTAATCTAATTTCAACTATCCGCTACAAATATAAAAAATATGTATACATTAAATATATATATGGGTCATTCCATGTCAAATCAACCAAAAAAATTCAATATTCAACCTGACCATTTCCGATTTCAATGAAACTGCTAGGGATCATTCTCTATGATGATATAAATAAGAGCATATTTTTATTTTGTGTTTATCGCTTTAAATTTTTATACAATTATTAAAATTTTGAAAAATCAGCATTTTTTGACTTGCATAAATATTTTTAATTTTGAATTTCTCAAGTTCTATCAAACATAGAAAAATTTTATGACCACTCATTTCAAAGAGGAATTTATAAGGTTTAATTTGATATGCAAGTCGCCTATGTATAGTTAAAATAAATAAAATTTAAAATTTGAAAATTTTTTAGATAGTCATTTTTAAAAATTTTGAAAAAATTGTATATTTGTTGTAATATTATAAGCTTTAAATTCTGAAATTTTTAGAGTGGGATCTCAATGGGATCAGGAGTTATTAAATAAAAGCTAAAAATTACCATACAAATCATAAATAAATAGCAAAATAGACAGAATTAAATTGCTATTTTAATGGTAATTTTTGCTTTTATTTAATAACTCCTGATCCCATTGAGATCCCACTCTAAAAATTTCAGAATTTAAAGCTTATAATATTACAACAAACATACAACTTTTTCAAAATTTTTAAAAATGACTATCTAAAAAATTTTAAAATTTTAAAAAATTTAAAATTTTTATTTATTTTAGCTATACATAGTCGACTTGCATATCAAATTAAACCTTATAAACTCCTCTTTGAAATGAGTGGTCATAAAATTTTCTATGTTTGATAGAACTTGAGAAATTCAAAATTGAAAATATTCATGCAAGTCAAAAAATGATGATTTTTCAAAATTTAAATAATTAAGTGTATAAAAATTTAAAGTGATAAACAAAAAATAAAAATATGCTCTAATTTATATCATTATAGAGAATGATCCCTAGCAGTTTCATTGAAATTGGAAAGGGTCAGGTTGAGTCACTGGTTGATTTGGCATGGAATGACCCATATGCATATGTATGAAAAACGAAAACGAAAAACAGAAAAAGCAAAAATTGAGCACTAGCAATTTGGCGAGTCTAATTGCTTGTTTACTCGCCAAATGAAGAATTTAGTCGCAACTTGGCACATTGGCGAGCGACAGCGAGAACACTGTCCCCCCAATCACACACATACACTCTCCTCTGAAACCACATATTTTTTTTATCAGATTGTAGGCTACAGATCACCTCCTCTAACTCGAATTCTCTCCTTTTTATTGATGTGGCCCTCGACCACCCAGATATATTTGAAAGTGGCCCTTCTCTTCAAAAGGTTGTGCACCCCTATATTAGAGCATATAGTTTTTGTATTGTATCTCAGCCTGCTGAAATTAGCTGCCAAACAATAGATTTTGATTTTAGAAATTTAATTGATTTGAGCTCTGAATTGATTACTTATAGCCTTCGAAATACATTGTTAACTCATAGTGATCCATTTTATCCTGATTGTTTGTTTTGAGCTTCTAAAAGCAGAGTTGTATAATAGAGACTGCACAGAAAATTTTATGGAGTTTGTAGAAAATTTTAAGAAAGAATTATTTATTGCTAACGCGAATGTCATCAAAACACCTTGAAAAAATCACGAATTTCAATAAAGAATTGCATAAAAATATGCATTTTGACAAAGAATCACGTAAAAAACATGCATTTCAGCCAAGTATCATGTAAAAGGAACCAACATTTTGGCAAAATACCGCGCGAAAAACCTGAATGTCGCCCGAAAGCTGAGTAAAAGATGCAAATTTCTAGCATGAATCACATAAAAAACACGAATTACATCCATGAATCACTCAAAAAACCCAAATCACACCCATGAATCGCTCCAAAAAAACACGAATTCGACATCCATGAATTATGCAAAAAATGCGAATTAGGTCCATGAATTATGTAAAAAAAAACACGAATTACGTTCATAAATTGCATAAAAAACACGAATTACATCCATAAATCGATCAAAAAACGTAAATTTCGTCACTCAAAAAATGCAAATTACGTCCATGAATCTCATAAAAATAGTGAATTACACCCTTAAATAGCATAACAAATGCAAGTTATGTTCATGAATCGCATGAAAAACATGAATTATGCTCAGGAATCGCGTAAAAAAATGCGAATTACACCCATGAATCGCTCAAAAACGCAAATTACATCTATGAATCATGTAAAAAACGTGAATTATGTTCATAAACTGCATCGAATTACCCCCAACATTAATTTGCAGATAGTTTTTGATTCAATATTACGTGTGCAGAAAGTTTTTCGTTTTATACAAGTCTGCCTAAAAGTAAAATTTATCATCATACTTTTCTTTTATTTTTAATTAAAGGTTATAGATAAATAAGAATTTTTTTCTTGTAAAGGTAAGATACTACTTGTTTTGATTTAACCTTTTGCAGGGCAGGACAAATTAATTTCTTAAGTGTTGAAATAAATGACTGACACCGGAATTTGAAAACAACTTTATTTGTAAATAAAAAAACGCTATATTTCACACAATCAATAAACCATAATTTTTTCCGTTGCCAATATGGCATTTGGGAATTAAAATTAAGTGGTATATCTATGAAACCACTGCACCACAAAGGGTTAATATTAAATTTAATATGCTTAAAAGAAAACTTTAAATAACAATTTTATGATCATGTATTGAAATTTAACATGGGGCACAGTGGACCTACAGTTGTTTCCAGAAATATTTTGCCTTATGAATAAACAAACAAACAAACAAAAAAAAATTACTGGATCAATTCCTGATTGTTTTATGTAGTTAGCTTTATTTTATTGGGGGGGGGGGGGTAACACTATTTGGGAATAGTGATGCATGGAGGCTTTTCATGACAGATTTAAAGTTTTTCTTGGTTGTCATTATAAATTTTGTATTTTTCAGTCACAAATCCTAATGACATCATCTGATAAAGATGCCAAAGCCATGTCTTCAATGTGTTGAAAAAATATTTTGTAAAAGAGGGAAGCAAGAATGCAAAAACAGGTTTATTTATTATATACTATTTTAGTAAAATTAATGTAATAATAATGAGTTCTTGTACAATTTTTTAATGCTTTCTTTTATTCCAGGAAAGTTTTTCTCCTTTTTTGGGGAGGGGGGGGGGATAATTTTTTTGTGCAAATTACGTGGGATGTTTTTGTAAATTAAAAGACATGATTATTATTGTTCAGAAAAAGGGTATCATTGTGAAATGGAGAAGGGAGGGGGATGCTATGTTAACTGGCTTACTAAATTATAAATTTTTTGTGGATTTTATTTGGCTCTTTTTTTTTTACCATTTAGAAAATAGTTGTTGTTTACATGTTTTTGTTGTAAAATGCATCCCTTTTTTATTTATTTTTTCTTGGAGGGGGGGGGGAGCATTATACACGACTAAATTTTGTATATACTTTTACATATTAACTGTAGTACTGACTTTTTTTTTTTTTTTCTCAGGATGTTAATGCTGTTTTCAAATTGTAACATTTATTTAATTGTAAATTATATAAAGTGAATATTATTGTTCAAAAAGAGTTAGCATTGTGAAATAAGTGTGGGGAAAAGCTATATTAACTAGTTTACTTAATTAAAAAAATTTTGTTGGATTTTTCTTGACTCCTAAATTTTTCATTTTTACATCTTCTATTGACAAGTTTGTTTGTATTAAAAGCTAAATAAAATTTTTTAATCTTCTTTTTTTGTTATCTCATTGAATGATAAAAGATAATTATATATGAAATAACGATTTGAATATCAGTAAAATTTATTTCAAAATAATTTTCATTTATAAATTATTTATTTTGCTACTGTTTATTTTATAACTCTTGCTCTTACATATGAATATTGTATTACCAAGGGTGGGGAAATGAATAATTTTGCTCGCCAGTGGCAAAGCATTTTCTGGCAAGGCGAGTTCGTGTTTTGTTTTTGTAAAACTGTAGATAATAGAGACATTATCAGAGACTCTTTCTCAATCTAGATATTTTAACTTTCCAAATTATTACAGTGTAAATAACTAAACTAAGTTTTAAATTACTAAATGGTACTAAGTTCTATCTTATACTAAGTTTACATCTGTTGCAGGGTTGCAAAAATCTAGGCGCCAGCAGGCAGTTTCTCACCACAAAATTTATTTCGTTTTTCTTCGTCTACTATTTCGTGTCAAATTCCCGCTAGAATGCTATTAAATTTTGAGCGAAAAAAACTTTAAAATTTTAGTGGTGAGAGACTACCCTCTGGCGCCTAGATTTTTGCACCCCTGCTCTGTTGTATATATTTCTTAATATTATAGAAAAAAAGAATTATGGAAATGTGTTGTAGTAACCGTAAGTTTGTCTGCAATTGCATGCAATTTTGTCATAACTATTTTCAATTGCGTGTGTTTTGCATCCTGCTGGCGGATGAAACAAATACTTGGCTGGTAAGATTTTTGAAAATTTTCCCACCCTTGTGTATTACTATTGTTCATTAATTATGCTTCTTGATGTAAGCCTTAATCTTGTTTCGTATAAAATAAGTACATGAATCATTTGTGCTTACAAATGGCATTAAAACACATAGTTAAAATTTTAAAATAAAATTTGAAATAAGATCTATAACATAGTGCTTTGTATTTGAACTGAAAGTATGTTTAAGTAATATAGCATGGCATATGACAATTGGTAGAGGGGGGGGGGGGGGGTATGACAAGTGTGACAAATGGGGGCAGACAAGGTAAAAAAATTGAACATCTTTTATGGATAGCCCTTAAGTAAAAATAAGGTTTAGTTTTTATATTTTTAAATATGTCATATACAGAGTTTCCCCCAGGTTTAAAAAAGGGCAGGGTGCTACTGTTCTGAAAAGGGCACTTTTTTTTGTTTATAGTAAATTTAACACTTAGTGTAACTAATGATCATGAAAACTAGGGATGCACCTAATAGTGATTTTGGCCGAATGCCGAATGTTCGGCCGACAGGTGAACCGAATACCGAATATTCGGCTTTCCAAATAATTTTTTAATTTCAAAATATTAAAATGTTACTTTTTAAAACAGTTTTACATAATATTTAATAAAAGAAACTTACATTTTGATAAACAAGAGCTTTTTATAAGAGCATTTAGTATTGAAAAAAATCTGGCTTGAGTTATTTAAGAAGCGCAGTTATGAATCTTTAATTAATAAAATTTTCTACGAATCAAAACAAACATTTTAAAATCAAATAATGAAAAAATGGCCGAAGAAAAATTTTACACTCTGATAATTGTCATTTTAAAATAATTCAAGGCAGATTTTTTTCAATATAAAGTACAAATACTTTCAACTTAATTCTGAATAAAGGTATGTTTGGCTCATAGTTCTTTTCTTATGAATGGTGGTATTTTCCACCCTTCCCATCATATCATATTTTACAGAAATCAAAGCATGTGAGTTGAAAATATGTTATTTATTGTTAATGTAATAAATGAACACACAAGTTTGGACCTAGAGTGAGATGAAATACAATGTACTTATGACTCAATAAGTTGATTATGATTATGGTTTCATGAACAAAATTTGTCTGCCTTGATAGCTATTACTAATCTCAAAAGTTTTTTTTTTTTTTTCTTTTAAAGGACTTTTATTTGAAGAAAAGCAAGAAACAGATTATTTACTAAACAAAATTTAGAAACTTGTATGAGTACGTAATTTATACCTAAGGAGAATCCTAATAAATCACCATTTTAATCCTTCTCATGGTTAATTTTCTTAAGTTGTACTTTACAAACAGCAAATAAATAATATAAAAACATTCTATTTTATTTAAAAATGATTTTGTTTCGAATTATTTTAAATATAAATTAAAAAATTGACAGTTAAAAGTAGAAATAGTGAAAAGTTTTTAAAGGTTTTATTAAGCATTGGATTTGTTACGGCTTCATCACAGTCTTGTATATCGCGTCTCCATGGCGCATTCTTTTGTAAAGGCTTCACCATAACCTCGGATGCCGTGCGTCTCCTTGGCGCATTCTACTGTGCTTTAGTTTTGCCGTTTTGGCAACACTGGAATATCGTTTGTTATTGTTTTGTTTTTCGGCGATCTTTTGCGGACCTATCGTGTGTTTCGCTAGATCTGTATTCTTTATTCGAAATGTAAATAATATGTAAATAATTTGTATATAAAGAATTTTTAAGTAATTAGTAGTATTAATTGAACCAGCGACCTAATGAGTGCATTAAATGTACTCGCAATATTCGACAGTTCGTTACATTATTGGTCCGCTCGCCGGTAGGACTTTCGTTTTTAATTCGAACTTGTTCTCCTTGTTCTATTTGAATTAAAATGGCTTCGTTAATTAGTTTGAATAGGACTAGAGGCTCTTTAAAAGCCCAGTTAACAAGATTAGAAAATTCTGTAAATGAAAAAACTGATGAACTGTCTAGAATTCAAATTGAAACGAAAATCAAGAATCTTCAAAAACTGTCTACAAATATCGATGTACTTCGTCGTGATTACTATATAACAGCACCAGAAGATCATGATTTAACAGAAATTGAAGCTTCATTCGTCGAAATGGAAGAGCGAGTCGAAAAGCTAGAGGTAAGTTTCAATCAATTATTATATTCTAATAAAAAAGAAACAAAAAATTCGGAATTAAGGATAAGTAACAGTAAAATTAAATTACCTGACATACCACTTCCGCTATTTAGTGGGAAATATGAAGACTGGAACATGTTTAAAATAGAGTTTAATAATATTGTTACGAATAATGAAGAATTGACTGATGTTCAAAAATTACATTATTTGCATTCCGCTCTAAGAAATGAGGCTAAATTATTAGAAACTCCAGATGATACATTTGATTCGTTATTTAAAGCGTTAGAAAATAGATTTGAGAACAAAAGAATTGTGGTTAGTATACATTTAAAGGCTGTGTTAGATTTTGAAAAAATTACACATGAATCATCTAAAGAATTAAGGCGTTTGTTAGATGTTATAAACAAAAATATCAGGGCTCTAAATAATTTAGGATTTGAGAGAAATAACCTTTCTGACATTTTGTTTACAACTATAATTTTAGAAAAACTAGATAAGGAAACGAGAAAACAATTTGAACTGTCAATAAACACCTCTGAAGTTCCTAGTTTTGACAATTTAATGGACTTTTTAGAAAAAAGAAGCCAATCGCTCGAAAGCATAAATAGAAGTAATTTAGCTAGACCAAAAATTTCTAGTGAAATAAAATCAAAATCCCTTTTAGTAAATACAAGTTCTGAAAAACAGTGTATTATTTGTGACTCATTTCATCCCCTATATAAATGTAATAAATTCTTAAATATGAATTTTGGTGAAAGATTTTCTATCGTTAAAAAAAATAAACTTTGTCTCATATGCTTTAACAAATCACATTTAGCAGCTAACTGTGTTTCGAAACATTTATGTAAACATTGCAAATCCCCTCACAACACTTTATTACATAGAGATAAAGAAATAGGTTCCAGTAATGAAACTCATTTCCAAAAACCAGGTGTTGATCAGACAGTACGTCGCCCAGAATCAAGTCCGACGCCTTCAGTCTCACAAAATCTTTCTAATTGCTTATTCGCTTCAAATAAAACTGTTATCTTGTCAACTGCAGTTATTGACATAAAAACATATAAAGGAAATTATATCCAGGCAAGAACTCTCTTAGATTCTTGTAGCCAAATAAATTGTGTGTCGCTTGAATTTGCAAAGAAATTGGGCTTAAAGAAATCAAAGGTTTTTGCTCCAATATCGGGTTTGAATAACACAACCACAACATTAAATTATAAAATTAAAACTGTGATTTCAAATAAAAATAGAGATTTCACAAGGGAACTGGAATTTCTTGTAGTGCCAAAAATTACAGAAATAACCCCACTTACACCTATTCGTATAGAAATTGCTAATATTCCTACAAATATCTCGTTAGCAGATGCTGAATTTTATATCCCTGGGAAGATAGACCTATTGGTCGGCGCGCAATGTTTCTTCGATTTATTAAAATCGGGTAAAATTCGCAGCTCATCTCAAAATTTGCTATTTCAAGAAACAGTGTTCGGATATGTTGCTAGCGGTGTGGTGAATAACTCCTCAGATGATTCCCAATATTGTGGTTTATTAACCAATGAAAAAATAGACGAATCCTTGAGAAAATTTTGGGAAATTGAAAATATTAATGATTCTAGTTCTCCACTTAGTAATGAAGAGAAATTTTGCGAAAATCATTTTGAAACAACTCATTATCGAACTTCCAATGGTCAGTATGTTGTTAGCATGCCTATGGAGGATGCTACACTTTTAGGAGAATCCAAAAAACTAGCCGAAAAAAGGCTCGATCAAGTTTGGCACCGATTAGATAGGGATTCAAATTTGCAACCTCTCTATTCGGAATTTATGGAAGAATACAAAAACTTAAATCATATGGAATTAGTAGAAGAATCAAAACCCGTAAAGGACCTTTATTATATACCACATCATGGGGTCTACAGGCCAGAAAAAAGTACAACACGCTTGCGAGTCGTTTTTAACGCTTCAACGCCAACGACATCTGGTTTGTCATTGAATGATATTCTTTTAAAAGAAAAAATTCCTCAACAAGAATTATTCTTAATTATGATGCGTTTCCGAAAACATCGATATGCATTCACAGCGGATGTAGAAAAAATGTATAGAATGGTATTAATTGATCCATCCCAACGAGACTTCCTTAGAATCTTGTGGAAGGACAGTATTAACGCGCCAGTGAAAACTTACAAACTTAATACAGTTACTTATGGGACATCTAATGCTCCTTATTTAGCAACTCGTGCTCTTAAACAATTAGCTCTTGATGAGCAACCAAACTTACCTCTAGCATCGTCAGTTGTTTTAAAAGATTTTTATGTAGACGACCTTCTTTCCGGGGAATCGACTCTCGAAAAGGCGAAAATTTTAAAGTCCCAATTGATTGAACTTTTGAAGCGTGGAAATATGAAATTGCACAAATGGTGTGCAAACCACCGAGAATTACTTGAACCTAATACTATGGCTGCCACCGAATATAATTTCGATGATCAAACAGATTGTAGTTCAGTAAAAACTTTGGGTGTTCTCTGGGAACCTTTAAGTGACTGTTTTCTGTATAAATTAAAGATTCATAACAAGGAATTGTATAGCAAACGAGATGTTCTCTCTTTGATTTCAAAAATCTTCGATCCACTCGGATTAATTGGCCCTGTAGTAACAAGGGCTAAGATCTTCATGCAGAAAACGTGGCTAGCTAAGATAGATTGGAATGAGCCATTACCAGATTCCATAGCAAAAGAATGGAGTGAATTTGTTTCCATTCTTTCAGAATTAGAAAATTTAAAAATTCCTAGATTTATTTTTCGTGAAGAGCGCATAGTCGTACATGGCTTCGCAGATGCCTCTTCTTTGGCATATGGAGCCGCCATATACATCCAGTATATACCAACTGAAGGTTCTCCTGATGCACATTTACTCTGTAGCAAGTCTAGAGTATCCCCCATAAAAACAGTGACAATCCCTCGTCTTGAACTGTGCTCATGTCTTCTCTTAGCAAAATTAATGCATAAAGTTGTACCGTCACTTGACATTCCAATAGAAACTGTTCTTCTCTGGAGTGACTCCACAATATCACTGGCATGGATTAGAAAATCTCCCCACCAATTGAAAACATTTGTGAGTAATAGAGTGGCTGCTATACAAGACCTCACCGACTCTTATCAGTGGCAACACGTATCATCGGAAAATAATCCTGCTAACGTCCTATCTCGAGGTCTAGATGCTAAAGAACTGACTAACTGCAAATTTTGGTTTAGTGGACCAAATTTTCTTTGGGACAAAATTCAATATGCAGAAGATTATCCAGTAAAACTGGAAAACAACACTGACTATGAGTCCGAATTTAGAACTGAAAAAAACACTAACTTTTCACTTAGAACTGAACATTGTTTTTATAATTGTTTATTCTCTTTAACTAATAATTTTTTGAAATTAATTCGTATTACTAGTTATATTTTTAGATTTCTAAATAATTGTCGAAAGGGTAAGGAGAAAAAAAGTGGTGCCTTATCTGCAAGTGAATTGAAATTTGGAGAAATTTTTCTGATTAAACAGGTACAGTATTCAGCCTTCTCTGAAGAGCTTAAGCATTTGAAAAACCAGAGGAGCCTTTCAGGTAACAGTAAACTCAAATTTCTAAATCCTTATATAGATTCCGATAATTTAATTAGAGTTGGAGGTCGTTTAGACAATTCTAGTCTGACCTATGAGAGGAAACACCCTATAGTGTTACCACATGATCATAAAATAAGTGAAATGATTTTTGAATATTTTCATTCCAAATTTTTCCATTTAGGGCCACAATCATTGTTACATCATGTCCGGCAAAAATATTGGGTAATAAATGGGCGATCTTTGGCTCGTAAAATAGTTCACAAATGTGTAACGTGCTTTAAAAACAAACCAATAGGGGCAAATCAAATTATGGGAAATTTGCCAGCTGATCGAGTAAATCCTAGCCCGCCATTTCAAAAATGTTCTGTTGACTTTTGTGGACCCTTTATGATTAAGTATAAAAATCAGAGAAAGGGGATATATAATAAAATTTACGTTGCAATTTGTTTGTCTTGCCACAAAGGCAATCCATTTAGATATAAAAACATCAACAGGTATAGTTACGAGGAGTGTTTCTAAAGTTTGCCCACTTCCTTTAGAGAATTGATGAATTCTGTTATTTTGAAAGATTTAAATAATTATATTATAGTTACCATTATTGTATATTTGTATTGAACTGTTTATTATGTATAGCAATTTCATTTGAGATTTAAAATTTGTTTTAATTCTTAGCTGCATAATTTGGTAGCTTAGCTTCATAACATAAGTGTAAACTTACGTGTCTTCGTCTGTATATATTCTTGATTAACTATTATTAACTTGTTGAATTTATCAGATTGCTACATATATCGAGTGTTAATTTGATAACTATCTTGCATACTATTCAAGTGTAATTATTGTTTGTATTATAACTTATCTATTTGCATTTGGTAAACTTATATTAAGTAATACATTAAGTAATAATATTGAAGAAGTACATTGTATTTTATCGAAAATACTGTATTATTGATTGTAGAATTGAAATTTCTATTATTTGCAATTGTTTGTTGTTACATTTAGTATTATTGTTGAATGTTGGCACATATCAACGGGGGCCGGTATGTTACGGCTTCATCACAGTCTTGTATATCGCGTCTCCATGGCGCATTCTTTTGTAAAGGCTTCACCATAACCTCGGATGCCGTGCGTCTCCTTGGCGCATTCTACTGTGCTTTAGTTTTGCCGTTTTGGCAACACTGGAATATCGTTTGTTATTGTTTTGTTTTTCGGCGATCTTTTGCGGACCTATCGTGTGTTTCGCTAGATCTGTATTCTTTATTCGAAATGTAAATAATATGTAAATAATTTGTATATAAAGAATTTTTAAGTAATTAGTAGTATTAATTGAACCAGCGACCTAATGAGTGCATTAAATGTACTCGCAATATTCGACAGTTCGTTACAGGATTCGACCTAATACTTTGATATTCGGCCATACCGAATATTCGGCTCAGCCGAATAATTTAGTATTCGGCCTAACTGAATATTCGGTAACATGGCTGAATAGGCCGAATACCGAATATTCGGTGCATCCCTAATGAAAACAAATAAAAAACAGAATGTAAAGCATATCAAATATTTTTTCTTGTGTTCGCAACTACCCTGCTGTTGGGGCACTTGTGAGCAATTCATTGAATTTATAAAGTTATTAAAAAAAAGAAGAGCTAACTATAAAGATGATTTTATAAAAAATTACCTTGTTTAAAAAAGGGGTTCTATTTACTGTATTCAGTATTTTTTGTTTTCAGAAATTAACCAGTAATAAAAAAAGCTATGTTTATGTGAATTATTCACATATGGGTTATTCTCTACAATACTGCAAATTTGACCAAGCAGTCTGACTTGAATGTTACATAGGTAAATTTTCATAAAAATTGGATAAATTGTTAGTAATTGGTCAATTGTTGAAGATTTTAATAGCAGCAGAAATCGTTATAAAATTTTGAACAAAAGTGCATATTCCCCATTCACTTATCATTAACTGATAACAATAAATGTGAGGGAATGATGAAATTAAGATGTTTTTACTAATTGTCATGAAAAATGCAAAATTGTGGAAAAAACCGAACTGATTCCTTAAAGGAGAACACATAATATATAATGTATGATAAAATTAAAAATTTTGAAAATTTCTAAAAATTTAGCATTCTGCGTGAGGGAATGACTGCTAATAAAAATACTCCCCGATTTTCTGATTGAAAAAAATTTCTAGAAAATTAACAAAAACTTATCCCACCAATTTATGTTGCTGGACTGACAAGTACTCAAATTAGCTTCCTCTCTGTAAAGATGCTAGACTGCTGCTCATCTTTAGTGATAGGATATTTGGGATAATAGCAAGGTGTGAGGGAATGATGGTCTAACATGGGGAGACTTATAATTGATTGAGTAGACTACATAATTACAGTAAAAAAAAATATTTTTATTATTTTTTGTAAGGTACCATTTAAGAACTTTATTTTGCTTAGGGTGTTTTTAATTATTTTTATTTCTGAATGGAAAAAATCAGGCAGTAAAGTATGGTAGTATGGGTAGGGGAGAGGTGAGGGAATGATATTTGCATGATATATCTTACATTTTTAAATATTAAATTTGTTTATTTTTAAATTTTACGCCCTGCCCCTAATAAACAAACTTTAGACCTTCTAATAAAAGTATAAATAAATAAAAATAAAATGAAATTTAGAGCATTTATATGGCTGGGAACCACTTTTTGCACTATTGCAGAGAATAACCCATATGCTCCAGTCTCTCCTTCATGTATTCAAAGACAATACACACATTAGGCTGATTTTTTTTTTCCTCGTTTAATTCAGTCCCTAAGGTGGTCAGTGGGCTGCCGTAGATATAATGGCCTAAAAAAAAAAAGTACTAATAGCAGTATTACTACTGTAGAACTAAATTTTGACTAATTTGGTCATATAACACTTAATTAGGCAACAAAATAAATTGCCATATATAAAACCAACTTAGCTGGTTAATTTAGTGAAGTTTTCTATCTTTTAATGCATTTTCAAAAAATGTATATTTTTGTGAATGTGACAATAATGAAAACATGCTTTTTTTTTTCATTTATATTCAATTCATAATGTTCATATATTCAATGTTTTTTTTTCTCGTATGTAGATCTGTAATGTTGCAAACAAATTTTTACCTACTTCCTAATATGTTAAAATAAAAAATTATTCAGAAAAATGTTTCTAATGATGATATAAAATTTTAATATTGTTACAAATAATTATTAATTTTAAGGCATTTTCATTCAGTTAGTTATAATTCGAAATATTAGGTGTTGCATTGAAATCATTGTAGTGCCAATTCATCGCAGCGCCAAATCATCACAGCGTCAATTTGTTCGTGTAAAGTTTTATTTCCAGCCTTCCCTCCCCCCCCCCCCAAAAAAAAAAATCAATGCTCACCACTAAGAGGGTGACACAGTGTACAATATTATTAATCTAAATACGTTTTTGTTAACTTTAAAAAATTGACTGTGAATTACATGCCGGCAAATTAGATACTCTACCGTATAATATTTTTTAGAAAGACATGTATTGTTTTTAATTTCTCAAAAATTAAAATCAATTTCAAATACCACTACAGATCTGCTAACTATTGCAGTTAAATTGTATTTTGAATGATTTTTAATGCTCACTACGATAATACCATTTTACTAGCAAAGATGATTTTTTGTCATACCTGAAATACTCTAAATTCTAGAAAGAAAAAAAAAGGGGGGGCACCAGGTGGAATTTTTCGAAGAGGAACCACTAATTTAAAGCAAAAGTACATTTTTTTCAAAAAGGGCTATTAAAAAATGGGGGGAGGGTATGCTTGTTCTTTGTATACCAAAAATATTTGCTATAATTTTCAAAGATCAATTGAATTTCCACAGGCTGCCATGGAAAGGTTAAAAAAAACCATTGTGTCCATTAAAAGGGTTTAAAAGAGCCACCAAGCACATAAAATAAATAAATTGGCTGCTTATGGTGCCATTTTAAAAGTTTCTTGGGAGATAGGTTGTCTTTGAGGGGTAGGGTTTGAAATCGTGTGCAGAATTGTGTGATTTACATACAGAAAAGGAAAGACCTACATATTAAAATTCTGTACTGTATTTCCCCCTGTAAATTCTTCTACATATTTTTTTCTGCAAAGTGAGCCAATCAGTTGTGCAAAACTATTGAGAATTTTGGCAGTCAGTCACGATAAACTATCGTGAATTTTAACTAATGAGTACGTATAAAAAAGTCAGTTAGTTGCAGAAGAAATAAATTTTGTCAAAGGGTCATGGTAAAAATGCACATTCTGCCAAAATATCACAGAAAGAAATTGCAAATATCTTAAATAGAACAATCGCATTAAAAAAATGAAGTTTCATCAAAGAATCTTGGTAAAAAATGCTAATTTCATCATACTTACAAAATGCAGATTTCAACATAGAATCATGATAGAAAAATGGGAATTATGATTCTGCGGAGAGGGAGGGGGTGATATGAATATCATTAAATAATCAGAAAAAGTGTGACTTTAGTTGACATCTTCGGAAAAAGTGAGAATTTAGTCAAGATTTCATGAGGCGGGGTGCAAATTTAGTTAAGATCCTGGGAGGGAGTGCACATTTAGCCACGGTCTCGAGAAAATGCATTATTTAGTTGAGATGAAGAAAAAATGCATTATTTAGTCGAGATCTCAATAAAAAATGCAACTTTAGTCGTGATCTTGGGAAAACATGCGAATTAGTTGAGATCTCCAGAAAACATGCAAAATTAGTTGAGATCTCGAGAAAAAGTGCAAATTTCGTCGAGATTTCAGGAAAACGTGCAAATTGAGTCCAGATCCTGGAGAAAAAAAGTGTGAATTTAGTCCTGATCCTGGGGAAAAAAATGCGAATTTAGTCGAAATCTTGAGAAAAAGAGCAAATTTAGTCGAGATATCTCGGAAAGAGCACCAATTTATTCAAGATATCTCAGAAAAAGTGCCAATTTAGTCAATCTTGAAAAGAGTGTGAATCTAGTTAAGAGATCTTGTAAAACATACAAATTTAGTTGAGAGTGCAGGGACAGAACTATCTCCAAGTGTCTGCAATAATATTATTAAAAAGTCTGCAAGATGGAATGTATTATATAAATCTATTCTTTGTACTGTTGTAGTGTTAATTATGTCAATATGTGTGTATATGTAAAATATTTCCATCACTTGCGAAAAAAAAAAGTTTTTCGATAAACAAAAATATTTATTTATGGCATTAAGCAGAAAATTAGTAAGGGAACATTGGAAAATGCTCTATTTGAAAGAAAAAAATATTTTATTATTCTCCAAAATTCTCAATATAACTGTTGATTTATTGCATGATACAAAAGAAGTTGATGTCTATATATTTTTCAAATGGTAGTAAAAAATTGTTCCCTATATATGAATTGAAGCACTTTTTAAATCAGGAACTAACAGAATTTGAAGTTTTATAATAACCTGTGCATTAGTTCTTGAGTTAGAGATGTTATGGAAATTGTGAATAATGCATCATATCAGCGCCACCTGTTAAGAGATATACCCCCAAAACTAACCAGCTTCAGTTTATATCAATGCTCTAACTGAATGTAAAGTTTTGTGAAATGCCATGCATTAGTTCTTGAAACAAAGCAGCCACATTTTTTTTTTTTTTTTTTTTTTTTTTTTTTTTAAATTAAAAACTTACAGAGTTGACTGATAGACATTTTCTAAAAACTTTTAAATCTCATTCCTTGCCTTCCAATATGTCCAAATCCACCGAAAGTCAGAATACCACATTTTCTTTGAATTCAATATTTTCTTGTAAAGATAGAAGAACATAAAAACATATGAAAAAACATGCACTCTCAATTACAGTTATCAATGAAGAAGAGATCTAAGAAATGCAATATACACATTGGCTGCAAAACAGACATAAAACAATTCAAAAGTGATTAAAACCAACTATAATTGGTTCAAATGGCTATAAGTGCTATATATAAACAGTTCAAGGTGCTATAAAGGCATTTTATTTTGATATAAAGAACATTAATGTCTATCAGAGATGTTCAGGCCTTTTTATTTTGGGGTCCAAAGTTTTATATCAGAGCTTAAAGAATTTTGTCATTTTAAAATTGCTTCAAATTTAATTTACTCATTTAAAAATATTTACATAGAAATAAAAGGTCAAGTGCAAGTTTTATTCATGTACAAAAGGTTCAGTAAAATAAATTACTAACTGTAACATTACAAAAAATGAATTATTTTACAATAATTGAAATTAATTTTGGGTTAAACTGGAATGAATTCTAATTCCTTACTTTTTTGTTACTTGTTTTAATAGGATGCTCATAACAATTATCTATTAAATATAACTGCTGTATTTGCTGTTCATCTGGAATAATTGAGATTGTTACTAATATACTCAATTTCTGTTTATTCTGTATACTTTTATGTAATATTTATTCTTACTTTTTTTTTTTTTTATATAGGACATGCTTGGCTATTAATCTGGAAAAAGGCACACAATAAAAAAAAAACTATACAACATCCAAAATCAATGTGAAAGTGCAGAACCTTGGCAATAAATTGTGTTACTACAAATCTGTGTGAAAAAATTAATTTTTTATTTGTTGTTTCTTAATTTGTTATTTAAATTTGTTACTTCTAAGAATACTGTGTTGAAGTATATTAAATAAATTTGTTTAAATTCATGTTTTCTCTTTATTTATTGAATGATAATTTGTAAAACAGAACCATTGTAATAATTTCATCTTCAAACATTCCCAAGTTTAATCAATTTTCACTAAAATCTCGTAAACAATATAGCATGTATTATCTGTATACACAAGATCAAGAACCGTGGGACATGGGTGCAAGACCTTCAATCTCACGACTGATTTCAATGTTGAAGATATTTTTGACTGACTCAAAATTCTACCTTATATACTTAAATAATAGTGGTTCTACAATCAAGAACATTTAATCACTTTCTTTTATTGTAAGAGACCAATTTTTAGGTATAATACAAGACTTAGAAATCTTCTAACCCTTTTGCATTTAGTTATTTCTAATGCTCAGAAGAAATTTCAGTCTCGACTTAGATGGATTTCTTGCACCGATGTGTGTGGGATTATGAATCATTGTTAAATAAAAAATGGACTACTTTTGTTTCATGTAGTATTTAGTAAATATGTGATACATAAAAATCGAAATAATAAATTAGCATTTGTGTGTCATAAAAAAGCTGCTCTCTATTATTAAGGGGATTGGAAGGGAGGAGAGGGAGCAATAGCAGTACAGCTAATAAACTGATATTACTGATCATAATTTTTCTGATCAATTCAGGAGTCGATGCAGGTTTTTATTCTTGGGGCTCATTTTGTGAAAAAGAAAAGTTATTTTTGTGAAAATAACATTTTGTAATGGAAGTTGACTGTTATTTGAACAAGGAATTTAAAAACTAAATATATATATTTTTAAAAATTCCTTTGCTAAGTTTTTGAAAATTATGACATGTTTTTGTGTACAAATTAGATTTTAAAACAGTATTTATGAAAATAGCATAAAAGAACTTTGTGAAAGGATCTGTTTTATTAAAATTATTTTGTGAAGAATCCTATTTTATTAAATAGATTTTTGTGGACCCCAAATTTTGCCTGCTTCAACCCCTGTAATTTAATATTAAAGTAACTAATTTTCTATTTTCATTTTACATATCAGACTTTTATCTAAACACACGAGGGTTTGTTATCCTACCAGTTTTTAAATGCTCCACCACTCTCACTATTAAAGTGTGTGATGGTAAATTTTGGAAAGCTAAAAATTTTATTTTAACATAAGTTATTAATGCAACAACACCAAAAGTGAGAACCTTGTAATTGAATAAAAATACAATTTACTATAGGAAATGAGTGAGAATGCTCTCCTTTAATAAAATTAAACTTTTATTAAAAAAAAAAAAAAAAAAAAAAAAAAAAAAAAAAACTACAAACTGCCTGCTAAGAGTGCCTGAAAACCTTGGAAAATTAGGTTTTGAATGTACAAGTTTTATAGTATGCATAAGTTATGAATGTTTTATTCAAATATTGCGAAAACATAAGTACTCCTGTGAAAATTAATTTTTGTTGTTTATTAGTGTTGTGAATTATCTATATTCCTCTTTTAAATCTATTATGGATTTTCAGTTGGTATATATGGCGATCCCCATTAAAGATTTTATTTTAAAAACCACATAATTTTATGATTTGTGAAAAGAGAATAGGGTAATGCTGGATAACTGTATGGAAATTTATATTAATTTCACTGAATAATCCTTTTCGTAATTTTCACACAATTCCCTTTTTAATGAGGTATCCTAATGTATGTGTTTTGTTATTTTATGGGCAATCGCCCCTTTTTTTCATGCCCAGAATTTGTATTATTTTACGGGCAATGTCCTTTTTCTCAGAGATATCTTGGTATTGTATTTTTACGGTCAATGCACCTTTTTTTTTACGGGCATCTTGCCATTATAGTTTTACGGCCAATGCCCCTTTTTTGACGGGCATCCTGGCATTATAGTTTTGCGGGTAATGCCCTTTTTTTCACGGGCAACTTGGCATTGTATTTTTACAGACAATACTACTTTTTTTACGGGCTAGTTATGCATTTGCTAAAATGTAAAATTACGGGTGATTTTTTGATTTACGGTCAAAATATTTTTTTACGGATACTGTCCGGAATCTCTGCTGCCGGCTTTTGTCCGTAATTTTACGTAGATTTTTTTTACAGTGTAGTGTAAATAGCGCAGTGTGGGTATCAATCTGACTTAGGAAGGTCTTTTACGAGCGAGTTAACGACCGAATTCTTTCAAAAATTTGGTATCTGCCATCCGGAGTCCAATTGTGAGGAAAGATTACATTCTACATTAAAGAAAGTCATTAAAGCCTTATGTCTCGAGTCGGGTCGTGATTGGGAAGAAGTTTTGCCTATGGCACTGTTTGCTTTAAGAACAGTAACGCATGAAAGCACGGGGTTTAGTCCCGCTGAACTCGTTCACGGGAAGAATTTGCACTTTGGTGTATGAAAATTGGATGGGTGAAGAGAGTACGGACCAAAATGTGGTAGACTATATTTTGAACCTGATAAATAGGTTGAAAAGATGTCAGGAGTTGGCAGTCAAGCGCATTGAGGAATGTCGGGACAAGCGAAAGTTATGGTATGACCGGAATGCAGTGATAAGAAAGTTCAAGGTTGGGGACCAGGTGTTAGTTTTGGCAACCTCTAAATCTCATAAGATGGCTGTAAATTGGATCGGGCCAGGTATGGTCACGGGAATAATTTCGAAAACGAATTACACCGTTGACTTACCAGAGAAGCGAAATAAGGCGACAATCTATCACGTTAATTTATTGAAACCTTATTATAAGCGGCCGGAATTTGTTAATCTGGTAATTGATATCGATTCGGAAGAGGTGGAAGAAGATGCTGAAATATCGTACCCCAAACCCCACACAAACTGATTTTTGGGAAATCGTGGACAACAGTGGGCTAGAGAAAAGGGCGACAGAATTTCAAATTAATAATTTTAAGGAAGTCATAGAGCGAAATAAGAAAGTATTTTCTCCGAACCCAGGACGTACTCATTTAGTAGAGATGGATATAGAATTAGTTGATGAAACGCCGGTGAGAGCCAAATCTTATAGAATATCGCCGAGGCAGACAGAAAATTTGAGGTAGGAGATAAGAAGATTATTAGACTTAGGAGTAGTTGAGGTTGAGGTAGGGCAGTTCGATTTTACGTCTCCCATGATTTTGGTAGAGGTTCCGGGAAAAGATCCTCTTCCTTGTGCGGACTATAGGAAACTAAATTTCAAGACTCGAACGCAATTTTTTCCACTTCCGAGTATAGAGGAGGTAGTTGAAAAGGTGAGTTAGGCGACCTTTATTACGGTGAGGGATTTAACCAAAGGTTATTTCCAAATACCACTGACTAAAAGGGCCCAAAGGTACGCTGCATTTGTGACACATTTTGGGGTATTTTTGCCTAAGGTCATGATGTTTGGTCTCGTGAACGCTCCTTTCTACTTCTGTAAATTAATTGCCATGGTTCTGGGTGGTCTGGAATCGTTTGCCTTGCCGTACATTGATGACATTGCGGTGTTTTCACTTACTTGGGAAATTCACATGAAGCATATAGCCGAAGTTTTAAAGCGTTTATTAGAGGCCGGTTTAACAGTGAAACCCACAAAATTCAGATTTGCACAAGATAGCATGAAGTTTTTAGGTCATGAGGTAGGTTTGGGAAAGAGGTCCCCCAGTGACGTAAAAATTAAAGCAATTTTAGATTTCCCAACACCCTCAACTAAAACTCAAGTAAGGTCATTTCTTGGAATGACGGGCTAGTATTCTCATTACATAAAAGATTATGCAATAATTGCGATTCCCTTAACTAATATCTTGAAAGGGATAGTAAAAAAAGAAAAGATAGAGTGGAATGAGGATTGTGAAAAGGCATTTCAGGAATTAAAAGGGAGGTTGACCCAGAGTCCGGTTTTATATGCCCCTGATTATAGCGAAGAGTTTATTGTGCAGACCGACGCAAGTTTATATGGTGCTGGTATAGTTCTGTCACAGATTCAAGATGGGGAAGAGCTGACCATTTTATATTTAAGTTAGAAATTTTCTAAGGCAGAGCAGAACTATAGTACTATTGAACGCGAATTAGCAGCGATTGTATATGGTCTTAAAAAGCTGAATCATTATCTGGATGGGCAGCGGTTTGTTATACAAACAGACCACAATCCGTTGACTTATCTTAAAACAATGATGGGGGAAAATGTTAGATTGACTTGGTGGGCATTATATTTACAGACATACAATTTTGAGGTTAAGCACAGACCAGGAAGGCTTTGTGGAATGCCAATGGACTCAGTAGAACTGAGTAATAGTGTGTGTAAATATTAAAATCCAGTCATTGAATTCACTCATTTATATTTATTTTACATACATTGAATTTCATTCAATTGTATTAATTTTCTGTTGCATATTCGAGAATGGTACTGTGCCATTCTTTCGGCTCAGATGGATATCTCAGATGACTAGCTCATTGTGATTAGTGAAATTTAATCATAAGTTTTTTTTAAATTATTAATATGCATTTATTTTAATAGTGTTTTGGTATTGTGACCTCTCATGTTTGGCGTGTCGGGAGTGAAGAAGGGCTCAATGCCATCTTCCCAATCTTCAATTTTCATAGGTGTATGCACCCTATGAAAATTTCTTTAGGGGGAAGGAGCTGTGATATCGACCGGCTCCGTGATGTGGACACCAATTAGTTTGCGATGACGTTCCATGCCTAGTGACATGAGGTCTGTGAAAACTGTCCGCTCCGTGATTTTTCATTTTGAAAAAGACTTTTTGAAAAAAACTTTTCTGTTTGAAATGGAACTGAAACGAAGAGATTCTGGGGTGCAGCAAAGAAGATCGTTTGTTTTTTGGCGGGCTCGGGTGCGAGCCGTATATGGTTCAGGTTTAAAAGAACATCGGAAAAGGGTGTTCGAAACCTCATGCCCGGAAGGGGCTTTATATACTAAAGTGTATTTCCTAATGGATATTTGTGAAAATTAACTGTACATAGTGTAAATAGCGCAGTGTAGTTATGTATATAGTATTCATCGTGTATTCTGTGTGTTGGTTTTATTAAAGTGAATTGTGAAATTGTACAGAGTCGGAGTATATTTAGTTACGACGTCACAAGGGGATAACTTCAAACCGATGAAGCTAAGGCACCAGTGCCAACTCTGTCTCATGCAATTACGACATTTGAAAGTGTATGAACTTTTATATATGCATACGAAATTACAGAAAATGACCAGAAAAATGTTGTATATCCTGAAAAATTATTTTTCGATTAAAAAAATAGGAAAAAAAAAAAAAAATTCTAACTTCGATTTGTTACTTTTACAATTTAGTAAGTAACAAATCAGTATTTATTAGTTGTATATATTGCATGCATTAGTAATGCATTAACATTGTGGTTTTTCGTATTTCGAAGTTAATCCGCATTAATCGTTTTCCCGCATTAATCGTTTTTTTCTCCGCACCCCTTGAAAAACGACGGATCGAGGTTCTACTGTATTATACTTTTAATAGACAATATTTTTTTAAAGGTAATATCGATTTTTTAAAAATATTTTAATTAAAATATCCTTTAAAATATTGCTAATATTTATGTGAGTTGTGGTTTTGAAGTTCAAAAAAATGAAAAAAAAAACTTATGTTAGCTACATTTTTATAAATCTGGCCTGGGAGCGTTTTGAGATGACAGAGTAGAGAATTGTTTTAGCTCTTACATGAGGCCCCGTTGATGCAGCAATCGGATTCCGATTGCCAGTAAAATCTCTGTAAAATCGTCTTTTTTTACCATGTCGCTTCAATATTTAGTTTCTTGCATCTTTGTAAACATTTTATTCTTTATGCAGCAGTCAAACCTTGATCTTTTCATCGTCGATAAGCCCCACCAGTGGCCGAGAGGTTCTGACCTCTCTACTGGTAGACGGCAGGTGCTGGGTTCGAACCCAATCGCGGCCGTCGGCCTAACCGTTAGGAGTTTTTCGTGGTTTTCTTCGAACCTTGCGTGAATACGGGTTAGGTTCCCTTGGAAAGACCCCCACGAAGGACATCCCCCCAGGGCCTATATCCTTAGTGTAGATAATCGGCAGACATAAAATAAATCAAAATAAATAATCTTTGTCGATAAAGGCAAAAACACAGGTCTTTATATATAATAACTTGCATAGTTCTGCGACTCACGTACGTTTCTGCAGCTATTTTATTTTTTGAGTTGTGGATCTCTTTATATCTTTCTACGAATTCTTTTGATGCGCTCTTTTTAGATCATGGAGCATGGATAATGAGATCGGGATCGATCTGTGTATTAGTATCCAGTAATCGATTAATAGTTCTATAAACTAAATGTTCTATTAAAACCATATAATTTCAATTGCTTAAAGATTTTATCTGAGGATTTTAACTGCGGAAAATCTGAGGGCAAATAATTTCAATTTTATTATCGGAATGTTGTGAATCTCTTTATATCTTTCTACGAATTCTTTCGATGCGCTCTTTTGTGCGAACTGAGCGTGGACAATGAGATCTGGATCGATCTGTGTATTAGTATCCAATAATTGATTAATAGTTCTATAAACTAAATGTTCTATTAAAACCATATAATTTCAATTGCTTAAAGATTTTATCTGAGGATTTTATCTGCGGAAAATCTGAGGGAAAATAATTTCAATTTTATTATCGGAATGTTGTGAATCTCTTTATATCTTTCTACGAATTCTTTCGATGCGCTCTTTTGTGTGAACTGAGCGTGGACAATGAGATCTGGATCGATCTGTGTATTAGTATCCAATAATCGATTAACAGTTCTATAAACTAAATGTTCTATTAAAACCATATCATTTCAATTGCTTAAAGATTTTATCTGAGGATTTTATCTGCGGAAAATCTGAGGGCAAATAATTTCGATTTTATTATCGGAATGTTGTGAATCTCTTTATATCTTTCTACGAATTCTTTCGATGCGCTCTTTTGTGCGAACTGAGCGTGGACAATGAGATCTGGATCGATCTGTGTATTAGTATCCAATAATCGATTTATAATTCTATATACTAAATGTTCTATTTAAACCATATAATTTCAATTGCTTAAAGATTTTATCCGCGGAAAATCTGTGGGCAAATAATTTCAATTTTATGTTCAGAACGTTGTGGATCTCTTTATATCTTTTTACGAATTCTTTTGTGCGAACTGAGCGTGGACAATGAGATCTGGATCGATCTGTGTATTAGTATCCAATAATCAATTTATAGTTCTATATACTAAATGTTCTATTTAAACCATATAATTTCAATTGCTTAAAGATTTTATCCGCGGGAAATCTGCGGGCAAATAATTTCAATTTTATTTTCAGAATGTTGTGGATCTCTTTATATCTTTTTAGGAATTCTTCTTATGTGCTGTTTTGTGCGAACTGAGCGTGGGCAATGAAATCTGAATCGATCTAGGTATTAGCATCCAATAATTGATTTATAGTTCTATATACTAAATTTTCTATCAATAGAAAATAATTTTAATTGCTTAAAGATTTTATCCGCGGAAAATCCGTGATCAAAGAACTGTTTAATCACCATCCTTTTGGCTTCAATTTAAAAAAATAATTTTAAATATTTGCTTTATACAGAAATCTTCTGCACTAATAGAAAATTGACGAACGCTGAAATACAGAAATAAATTGTTTTATCAAGCATTAAAATTAATTCTTATTTTTTGGAATGTCACTCTGTAATGCTTCATTAAGGGTGTATTCGAAAAAACGCTTTTCCACCTTCAACAGCTCGAAATTTTCCGATACAATTTCAGATACATTTTTAAAAGTAGAAACATAAAACTTGCTGAGGGGATTCTTGAAGGGACGTATAAGGTGCTGTGTGATGTCTTTTTACGCTCAATTCATTAGAATTTGAGTTAGAAACAATTACTTTATCAGCATGACCCTTTTTCTCGTTCCCAGATCTCTTGCTTGGGAAAAATCGGTTTGAAATGCCGTTTTTGATTGCTATTTTTGCAATATTTTCTGCATTTATCAAAGAATCGACAATCACGGCACCTTGTGTACTTTCCAAATAAGAGATTTTAAAAGTTTGGTGTATCTGAGAGCAAAAATGAATTACAAAATAAATCGGAAAATAAGCAGTTTGAATCGAAATACACCCTTAAAGGATAATACACTCAGCTTAGAATTCGCGAATCAAACATGGCTATCTTGATATTTTTTTTACTTTTTTATTTCATTAAATGCACAGGAAGGAATATGCAAAAAGTTAAATTTAAAAACGGATACCAGAATTGAAAATGCATACTTTCATTAATAATCGCTCATAGACACAGAATGTAAAGCAATGCTTTATGTGTCTCTTTAAATTAATGGTAAATGCCATAGAGTAAAAAGAAGGAATAGAGATGAAGTATAGTGGCTAGGGTGACGCCAAAAATGTAATCCTAAAATCCACGACATTAGGCCCAAACACAACCGCGAGTTTTCGCAAAAAAGAAGAAAACTTTTAGTAATACATTTCTTAATTCATAATACAATGAAATGCTGCTTTAAAATGCTTAAATATAGACAGATCATTTTCATTTAGAGAAAAAAAAAATGCACGGCTGATGTCGAAGAATTCGGTGTCTTTTCCCCGTGATTGTTTTGTTTGGGTCGAATGAAGGCATTTAAATATGAGCGATAATACGCATCAAACTGTTTTTACGGCTTACTGCACCTCCATTTATCTCTTTCTTCAAAAGATAAATGCTATTCACACCATATTCTACAGTAAGCATCTTGTATTAATGCTCAGTGATCTATATTAAATTCAAATTGTTTAAAACATATTTTAATGTAACGTGACATCATTAAAATACATTTCAAACGATTTTTCTCCATGCACTATAATGTAACGGAGTGCCTGTGTAAAAAAACTATAAACGCTATACATTTCATATCCAATACTAAACGTGCCATAATAATCATCAATAACATATACCGATTACATGGCAGTTCGAGTGCATGTATGTAAATTTGGAGCATAGACAGATGGCCAGACAAACTGAATTCATGTGCACTTTTCGACTACGCTGGAAGGGTTAAAAAATTACAGAAACGAAATTAGATTAAAATAAACATTTAACTACAGCTCATATTCAAAATATTAGAATAATTACCTTTTTTTTAGAAATTGAAAATATCGTTTGGTAATTTAATGTCTTTTAATGAAAATATGCAAACGATATTTTTATTAAGAACTTATTGTTGATTAAACTTACTTGTTATCTTAAATTTAATATCATTTTTGAAAAGATTAATTGCAAAAAAAATTATTTTGAAAAGTCAAAATATTAGAATATTTATTCAAGTGGTTCAAAATATTAGAATATTTCACATTAATTCTCCTTTAACTATTACCAATTCTTAACTGGTGGCATCATTGATTAAATTCAGACTATTTTATTTAAAATCAGTATTCTTTTTTGCAGTTTGTTTCTTTTTCGTCTTAAAATGGGCCGTGTGAGTGATATTCCTGAATCTACTAAACTTCGTATGTTTGATTTGTATCGGCACGGTAAAAATCAATGTTTTATAGCGAATTATTTATATTGTTTGCAATCGAGCGTTAGTAAAATACTAACACAATATTCAAAAATTGGAAAATTTCAAAATAATCGCCGAAATGGTGGCCGAAAACCAAAAACATCTGCTAGAGATGACAGGAAACTGAAGCATATAGTTAAGAAAAACCGTTTTAAAAGTGTGCGATTCTTGCACCGAAAATGGAAAGAAGAAGGAGTTGAAGTTTCTACATCGACAACATTAAGACGTCTCCATAAATTTAAATTTGAATCTCGTGTACCGAAAACAAAACCTCTCATGACTGCAAGACAAAAGCGTATAACATTGAATTGGTGTAAATCAAGACGTTTATGGAGCAATGAAGATTGGAAAAATATATTATTTAGTGATGAAAGTATGTTTTGTGTTTCATATGGTAATCAGGGTATTCGAGTTTGGAGAATGAAGCAAGAAGCATTTGATAAAGAATGCCTTAAACGTTCCGTAAAATTTGCTGCTAGTGTCATGGTTTGGGGTTGTATGAGTGCAGAAGGACCTGGGAAGTTATGCATCGTCTACGAAAAGGTTAACTCTCTGATATATCAAGAAATTTTAGAATATTACATGATTCCATCATCAGAAGATTTATTTGAAGATGATTTCATCTTTCAACAAGATTTAGCGTCCCCGCATACCTCGCTGTCAACTGAGAATTGGTTCCGCCAACGCAACATTAAGGTACTTCCTTGGCCACCAAATTCACCAGATCTTAATCCCATCGAAAACTTATGGTGTATAATGAAGAAAAAACTTCAAGAAAATCCTCTTTCAAGTAAAACTGAGTTAGTGGCACGTATAAAGTCTATTTGGGCTAATATTGATAGAAATGTTTGTAAACACCTTGTATATAGTATGCAAGATCGATTGTACGCTGTTATGAAAGCTAAAGGGGATGCTACAAAGTATTAACTACCATTTACTTCATATTCATAAGGTAATATTGTTGCGTAAAATAAAATATTCTAATATTTTGAACCAATCTAAATTTTATTCTAATATTCTGGTGTGTTTAAGGAA
Source organism: Maratus speculifer (assembly GCA_964019185.1). Lineage (NCBI taxonomy): Eukaryota > Metazoa > Arthropoda > Arachnida > Araneae > Salticidae > Maratus > Maratus speculifer. The sequence continues at coordinate 174,039,805 of OZ025295.1, forward strand.
GCTGTATACCTAATTTATTGTGCTGTATTTTATATTTTATAAATGTTAAAATCTTATCTAAACATTCCAGATTTAATTTATAAGAAATTTAATTGCATTTACTTAGTATAAAAAATAAATAAATGAGAAATAATTTTTTCTTATTACTTTTTCTCAATTATTCTAATATTTTGAATATGAGCTGTACTAAAATTCACATAAAACATAAATAAATGAACTACAATTACTTTTATGTGCATAGATACAATGTAAAATTTCTTAAATACATTGAAAATATCTTAAAATATATTAAAAAGCATTAAAAATAATTCAAAATGTTTTCAGTCATTACATGGGCATCATCAGCAGGGATTAAAATGTTGATATTATTATTATTAGTATTAGTACTTTTTTCTTTCTTTCTTTCTTTTTTTTTCGCTTATTTGAGAATTATCAAGAAAAAAGGTATTGAAACTTAAAAGTTGTACGTCAGATGAGGTGCCAGATAAGGTAGTTAAATTTTCAACAAAACTAGTTTTAATCTATTATGGTATTCTTCTGTTCTTCTATAATTTTAATATATTTTAATATATTTTTAATGTAGTTTAAATAAATTTATATTATATGTATGCACTTGAAAGTAGTTGTAGTACATTTATTTGTGCTTTTTATATTTATTTTAATTATTTAACTTAAATTAAATTTTAACTTTCATTTAGCATTAGAATTTTAGCTTTCATTTATTACAAACATTTAACTTTTTCACTTTTTTCCGGTCACTCTAAAATAAATAAATGAATATTATGGACCAAGAGGCGTCTGGAAAATCCATCATCTCATCGAGTTGACAGCTGAGATTTCAGAATAAGTTAATTTGCATATTATTACTATTTGCATATTAAAATATAACCGATCTGCAATCTTGGTTTAAAACATCTACAAATACGATTTTAATGGTTGACTGGTAAGTTTATCATTGTGTTTCTCTGTTTCCATTCTTCCATGTTTTCGTACTTTTGGGTGCGGGAAAAAAATTTGATAAACCGATCGATAAACTACTAAAATCGGCTCTGTAGGTGGTTTCCACTAATGACTTGGCAAATCACTTGCATTTTAATATCCAGATCTATCTAATCCCTGAATTTGAGACGTAAACTCGATGAAGATGTCTGTACAGTTACTTTCTAGTTTATTAAAGAGATTTATGATTATTTCACATAATTTTATAATGTTGGTTTCCCATAATTTAGTCGTTTGTATAGTCATATTGAAGTATAAAAATATAAGAGAATTAGAAAATACAGTTATAAAATCAAATATGTTTAGAAAATAAAAATAAAAAGCTCTGAGCACAAGCTTTAAGTGTTATGAAATCACCTTTTTTTTATTATCGTTGTACCATTTTGTATTGTACTACTATTAACCGATTTTGTATAACATAATTTCACTTGAGATTCAAAGATTTGTCAACTTTTTTAAAAGCATAATAATGTTGTGATTTTCAGCAAATGCATAATAAAGAAACGTTGCATAAAAATTGTTAAGTAATAACGGGGATATGTTTAGGAAAGTTTTAGATCCTTTAAAGGATCCTTCACAAAATAATTTATCTAAAAACAGGACCCTTCACAATTTTTTTTAAATCCCCAAACAGGACCCTTCACAATTTTTTTTTTAATCCCCAAACAGGACCCTTCATAAAACATTTTATTCAAAAACAGGACCCTTCACAAAATTACTTGTCTTATAAATAGAGCTTTCACAGAATTTTTTCATTATCAAATTGAACTTTTCACAAATTTAATCAGTTAATAATAAAATCTGGCTTGTAAATAAGCAGTTGAACTCACCAAAGAGCATATTACTTAGCTTTTTTTATTTAATAAAATAATATATGAAAAATAGAACCTGAAGACATCCATAATTTAAAATTCATAAAATTCTGACTAGAATTTTCACAAATATAAGAAAAATATATGCAGTTTCACAAAAAACAGGACCCTATGAGAAAAGTCTGGACAGACCCCTGATTAAATAAATAATAATAATAATAAAATTACATGAAAATATAAGATCTGTCAACTTTTTAAAGCACAATAATATTTTGGTTTTCAAAACATGCATGATAAAGTGACTGACATTGTAAAAAACTGTCAAGCGTAAATTAATACTCCGCCTACCAGACAGATTCAATGAATTCTACAAGTACAGCCGGGCGGGGGGGAGGGGGGGGGGTGAGTAAACAGCCCTTGTTAACTCTGCAACAAATTATCTCAAAAGAGCGTTGCAGATATCAAACAATTGGAAATAAAGCCTACTTTTAAATGATGTATACAGAATTTGCTTAGGGGTATATCTATATACATCAAAACGAACTCAAACTTTGTCTTTTTCTATATCAAAATCCAAGTTTGACACCATACATAAATTCTACACTTTTTCCTTAGTCTAACTCTAAATTTTCCTGAAATTCGTATGATTAGTTTCTAAGAAATTAATTATTTAAAAATGGGCCTATTTCAGAGACTGTAACCAATTTGAAATTCGATACTCGAATATTGAAATGTTACAGAATGACTAATATTGCCTCTATTAATGTATTACAGTCAAAGTTCTATAATCCGCACAAGTGTGGGCTAAAGGTTGTGCGGATTATGGAATATTGTAGATTATAGAGTATTGTGGATTATACGTCATTTTATTATTCCTAGATAGCATTTTAGTCCTATAATCAGTCTAATATGAAAAGATAAATAGAATAATAAATTGATTATTAGATTTCATATCTCAAAAAATGTCTTTGTAAAGTTATTTTATTACAAAATTAAAATATATGTGCATTTAAATAACAATAATGATATATGTTCCGTAATACAGTTTATTTTTTATTGTTAATAAGATAAAAGAGTGAAATTAAAAAATATAGATGTTTTATTATGATTTTTTTTTTCAATTTCTTTATTATTTGTTTTAAAAAATCCTTTTTGGATCACAAATTTGTAAATTTTTTAAAGAGTTTATTTCACTGTTTACATTCATAAAGTAACATGGATTACAGAAAATTGCAGATTATGGGTGCGCGGATTATCGATCTTTGACTGTATTTCTTGTCAATACGAGCATTTCATTCGCTTAATATGTTTCGACTATTGGCATAAATGTTTCACTAAAATATATTTTTCAAATTATGTTTTCCTGTATATCATAGCCGACCCTTAAATCAGCATTTTGACCTATTTTAATCATAATTAGAAAATTACTTGGAAGAAAAATTTTAAATTGAGAATTCGTATAAAACAGAATATAATAAATACAAATCTATCAAAAAATTGTAGGTTTCAATTCATAAATTTTTTGAATATTTATTTCATAACTCATGATTCATATTATAAATTTTTAAAACCACAAATTCAATGTATTTATGCTTGCTTTTTTAAAAAGTATTATGGCCACACGCAAAATTATCACGTTAGGATTATAATTTCAGATTTTTAGAAGCTGTAAATTTAATGCTTATAATTCAAAAACTTGTCATTCAAATGACAAGAAATTTCAGGGATGATTTAAAACTAAGATTTCAAATACAGTGTTAAAATTAGGTGTTGTCATTGAAAAAAAAAGTTTGGTTTAGTTTTGATTTGTAGGTAGCCTCCTAAGAAAATTTTATATAGATCACGCAAAAGTAGACATTTTTCACGGCTTCCACATTAGCTCTATTTTAAGAACTATCTCAAGTACAGAATTTAATAAAACTTTTAATTCAATTATACCTTAATAAAAATTGGTGCTAATTAAGTTTTAATGCATGGAAATTATTCCAGAGAGAAAATTCGCCTTGAATACAATATTTCAAATGAAAATCAAATTTCGATTTCTTTAAATTGCTTATAGGCGTTAATGCCAACATAGTGAAAAAGATTCCATGCCGGGAATCGAACCCGGGCCATCAGTATAGCGCACTGACGTTCTACCGACGAAACCACATGGAACGACAACTAGCCTGGAACTTTCTCACTATTGCGTGTTGGCAAGGCTACATTCGCAGCACAAGATGGAATATATTCTGTGAGCCACCGATTTTGGGGCAAACACAGAACTCAAATAGAACCAGCATCGTTGAATATATTAATGCATGGAAATTTTTCCAAAGAGAAAATTCGCCTTGAATACAATATTTCAAATGAAAATCAAATTTCGATTTCTTTAAATTGCTTATAGGCGTTAATGCCAACATAGTGAAAAAGATATTCAATGATGCTGGTTCTATTTGAGTTCTGTGTTTGCCCCAAAATCGGTGGCTCACAGAATATATTCCATCTTGTGCTGCGAATGTAGCCTTGCCAACACGCAATAGTGAGAAAGTTCCAGGCTGGTTGCGTCGTTCCATGTGGTTTCGTCGGTAGAACGTCAGTGCGCTATACTGATGGCCCGGGTTCGATTCCCGGCATGGAATCTTTTTCACTATGTTGCATTAACGCCTATAAGCAATTTAAAGAAATCTAAATTTGATTTTCAATTGAAATAATTAAGTTTTGTTGTAAATCGTCCAAAAGGCGACACTGCTATGCTGCATTTTTACGATTTTCGCGATACTGTATCTCAAAAGCAAATGCACGGAATTTAATCAAACTTCATATTCTACTGCATTTTCACATATAAAGTTTCCTGGGCTGTGCAAATATAATGTTGTCATTTTAGGGGGCGGGGGGGGGTCTTTGGCATATGTTATCGTAAGATATCTCTAGGGGGTTCAATTCAAAGTCGTGATTTCAATGATTAAAGCCTAGTCCATGCTCAGAGCTCTTACCTATTAAAAATCAGGACCTGTGCACAGTACCTTCTTCTTCTATGAATAGTTTGAGCCGTCAGAGCAGAACTGGTAGCAGGGCCAGCGGTGTACCGCCACGGTACGGAAGCGCTTGGGAGATGGTAGTCGTAGTGCACCGCTGTCTGGTACACTACGTATCCATCATGCTGAACTTTGGGGGGACCTTCGGGTAGCAGCTCGTTGTTGGGTTCGATATCACCGTCTCTTTCATCCACAAATACCGTCGTGAAATTAAATCTCCGGGCTTTTGTACTGCTCACAATCTGGTAGATGTGGTCTCTGGAAGGAGAAAAAAAAAACACTTTGAAATCATTTGAGAGAAACAAGATTCTTTTTGGGGCCGTCCATAAATATGTCGCACATGGAGGGGGAGGGAGGGGGGGGGGTTCGTGAAATTGTGACAGTTTGTGACAAGGGGGTGGGAGGTAGGTAAGAAGAAATGTGACATCCCACATTTTGGTTTAAAAAAATCGTTAAAAATCTGCAGATTAAATTTTGAAGTTACTTTAAAATTAAATTATTTTGTGTTGCTGAAGTAAAAATAAAATTTTAAGTCAAGTAATATTAAATTCCATCTCAAATTCCAAAATACCACTACTTTCAAGTGCTCTCATATTAAATTTAATTATTATTATGCATTATATGTTATGTTTTTTTTGTTGTAAACCTGAATCTTATTGCATACAAAATAAGTACCGAATAATTTTTATTGTTATGCTCACAAATGTCATTAAGACACATAGTTAAAGTTTAAAAACAAAATTGAAATATGATTTATAACGCAGTGCTTTTTTTTTTTTTTTTTTTTTTTTTTTTTTGAGGCAACAGGTATATGTAATATAGCGTGACATGTGACAAGACGGGGGGGGGGAGGGGGGTTGGTGAAGTGTGACGCTTTGTGAGAAAAGGGGTTGAGGGATGTCAAAAATATTGAAAAAAGTGTGACATCATTTATGGACGACCGCTATAAACATATACCTGATAAATATAAAAAGAACGATAAATCATGCGTCACGCATGTATTATTCAACAATTTCCAACACTTCTAGCATACTTTAACAAAACTTCACCGTTTAATAAGGTGACAGGTGATATCTAAGTCAAAAACTTGGAAAATTCAGAACAAATTTAAAACCCGATTTTAAGAATTACATGCAACAATCGAGCAGATATCCAGATAATGTTTTGTGTAGCTCTGTATGTGATCTATAAAAATTTAGATTAGTCAGGAAATGCACAGTAGTTGTAAATTCTCCTTCAATAGTTTTCGTCAACAAACGGAAATGTACCAAAGATCTTTTGTGTCGTCCTGTATATATTATATAGGAATAATACGCTCCAAGTAATAAACAAAAGAAAAAAAAAAGAATAAGTATGAATCGGAGTATTTTTATATTCACAAAATTTTTTGAAGAGACTTTCACATTGGGTATTAAATTTAATAAACTTATGCGTTTTAGGGTACATTTTAATAACATTAAGAATAGCGGAATAATACACTAACAGTTCATAATGATATAAATGATCAACAAGCTTTTTGCATATTTATCTTTGTCAATTTTAAATATCCATAATTTTTTCCAGACATATACACATGTATAATCTGATTTTAAAATTTAATGTATACGGATGTTGGGATACATATTTGTTTACAGTGTATGGGTCCTGCCCTAGACTCATACACTACAAGTAGAGCCATTAATAAATTTACTAGTTACTCATGTTTTCTCCTGATGCACATTTGGCATCTATATATTTTGTAAAGAATCTCGTTCAACTATTTCAAATATTCAAAATAGTCAGTTTTAGAGTGGCATACGAATAAAACTGAATAAAGACATAAATTTCACTCAAATAAATAGTTGAAAATATAGTTTGAAATGTTCTGAAATAGCAAATATTCTAAAAAAAAAAAAAAAAAAAAAAAAAAAAAAAAAAAAAAAAAAAAAAAAAGGCACTCCGGGAGTGCTGACAGAAGTGAAAACTTGAACAATTATGTGTGTATTTTTTTAGTCGTCTGGACATATTTTATTGTGCAGAAAATACTTTTAAATGAAGTGTTTTTTATTCATTATTATAAACTACTGCTACAAAAATTATATTACAATTTTCATTTAATGCGCTATTGTACATGGAAAATAATGCATATTATTTTACATACAAAAATTGCAATCTATTGCTTAAAACATAAATTTACAAATGCATGAAATATGAAATATCGTCAGTTGGTATTCTTTGAAATAAATACCCATAAAACTTATGAATTTTCATCCCCATTTCAACAATTCTTCCATCATCATCATCATCATTATTATCATTATATTCTAGATTTGATATTATAGGTTTATGGTAGCTAAAATATATAGCAAACAATTTTGATTCAATTCTATTTAAATATCTTGTAATGACTGCATCAATTGTAATTTTTTATCTCTCTGTGCTAAGATTGCGATGGTTGGTCATTGTTAAATCAAATTTTTTATTTAAAAATTCAATTAATTGTAGATTTTCATCATCCACAAAGTTGATGTTGAAATCTCTACTCAAAATTATCAAATCTCTTTCCAATTCTATCTTGAAGTAATGCAGAAGCCTCTTTAGAACAAATAAATAAATTTTCATACAAAAATTCTCATTTGCACTTAAAGACTTATCCGGTGAAATATAAATGGCAACCAATACAATTAGTTTTTCATTTTCAGAGTGGCAACAACAAACACATATATCACTGATATCAAAAACATTACTACTAAACATACTGGTGTACCTCACATGCACATTCATATGAATTGCGGAAATATATGCCCATTACATCAAACAACCTTCTATAAATAGCTACTCCTGCTGCTGGACGACCGTATCTTCTGAAACTTGCAACAAATTGAATAGTAATCAAACAATATAAGTTGTTAAACTTTAAATACAATTTTTTAAAAAATGGTTGGAAAGTGCAGCATAATCGATGCACAATATCATGATTTTTCTTTCTTAACTTTTTATTCCATCTGGTAACAGTATATTTTGTTAAACTTTAAATACAATTAAAATTTTAAAAAATGGTTTTGAAATGTAGCATAATTGATGTGCAATGTCATGTTTTTTCTTTCTTAACTTTTTATTCTATTTGGTATCAATTTATGTTGTTACTATTTAAATACAATCAAAAATTAAAAAAAAGAGAGAAAAATGGTTGGAAAGTGCAATGTAATCAATGCGCGATGTCATGCTTTTTCTTTCTTAACATTTATTCCCTCTGGTAACAGTATAAGTTGTTAAAGTTTAAATACAATTACAATTTTTAAAATTGGTTGGAAAGTACTGCATAATCAATGTATAATATCATGTCTTTTCTTTCTTATCATTTTATTCCATTTGATAACAATATAAGTTGTTAAACTTTAAAAACAATTGAAAATATATATATATTTAAAAAAAAGGTTTAAAAGTGCAGCATAATCGATGTGCAATGTCATGTTTTTCTTTCTTAACTTTTTATACCATTTGGTATCAATTTATGTTGTTACTATTTAAATACAATCAAAAATTAAAAAAACTGAAAAAAGTGGTTGGAAAGTGCAGCATAATTGATGCACAATGTCATATTTTTTCTTTCTTAACATTTTATTCCTTCTGGTAACAGTATATGTTGTTAAACTTTAAATACAATTATAATTTTAAAAATTGGTTGAAGAGTGTAGTATAATCGATGAGCAATGTCATGTCTTTTCTTTCTTAACTTTTTATTCAATTTGATAACAATGTAAGTTGTTAAACTTTAAATACAATTGAAAATTTAAGGAATTGAAAAAAATGGTTGGAAAGTGCAGCATAATTGATGTGCAATGTCATGTTTTTTCTTTCTTAACTTTTTATTCCATTTGGTATCAATTTATGTTGTTATTATTAAAATACAATAAAAAATAAAATTTTTAAAAATGCTTTTGAAATGTAGCATAATTGATGTGCAATGTCATGTTTTTCTTTCTTAACTTTTTATTCCATTTGGTATCAATTTATGTTGTTACCATTTAAATACAATCAAAAATTAAAAAAAAAAGAGAGAAAAATGGTTGGAAAGTGCAATGTAATCAATGCGCGATGTCATACTTTTTCTTTTTTAACATTTTATTCCCTCTGGTAACAGTATAAGTTGTTAAGGTTTAAATACAATTACAATTTTTAAAATTGGTTGGAAAGTACTGCATAATCAATGTACAATATCATGTCTTTTCTTTCTTATCATTTTATTCCATTTGATAACAATATAAGTTGTTAAACTTTAAAAACAATTGAAAATATATATATATATATAAAAAAGGTTTAAAAGTGCAGCATAATCGATGTGCAATGTCATGTTTTTCTTTCTTAACTTTTTATACCATTTGGTATCAATTTATGTTGTTACTATTTAAATACAATCAAAAATTAAAAAAACTGAAAAAAGTGGTTGGAAAGTGCAGCATAATTGATGCACAATGTCATATTTTTTCTTTCTTAACATTTTATTCCTTCTGGTAACAGTATATGTTGTTAAACTTTAAATACAATTATAATTTTAAAAAATGGTTGAAAAGTGTAGTATAATCGATGAGCAATGTCATGTCTTTTCTTTCTTAACTTTTTATTCAATTTGATAACAATGTAAGTTGTTAAACTTTAAATACAATTGAAAATTTAAGGAATTGAAAAAAATGGTTGGAAAGTGCAGCATAATTGCTGTGCAATGTCATGTTTTTTCTTTCTTAACTTTTTATTCCATTTGGTATCAATTTATGTTGTTATTATTTAAATATAATAAAAAAATTAAAAAAAGTAGTTGGAAACTGCAGCATAATCAATGCACAATGTCATACTTTTTCTTTTATAACGTTTTATTCCATCAATTAACAGTGTAAATTGTTAAACTTAAATACAATTATAACTTAAAAAAACACACACGGACATTCGCGCAAGCGCCCTGTGCCGCCTAAACGGAGCAGCACACTCAGGCACGGTAGAAAGAGTGGGAGATATTAGTTCCTCTCCCTTCCCCTCGATCTTACGCTTTTTCGATCAGCATCACGTGACCCTGTCGCGAGTTTGGAAGTTTTTACCCATACAAAAAGTGCTCAGCGCCGCTAAAGAAGTTTTCACTTCAAAAAAAAAAAAAAAAAAAAAAAAAAAAAAAATTGAACTTTAAAAAAATGTTGTATAAATGTTATTTTTTTTAATTCTGATATTTTCAACTTTTGTACGAGAGCTTTTTAAAAATTCAAAGAAATTTTTTCTTAAAATTTGTTTTATGTTTGTTTTTATTTTTAGTCTACTATATTATTAACAAAGGGAAAAAACACAAGGATAGCAACAAATTTATATCCCTCCTAGAGATAGAAATTTGTTCAGGAGGGGGGGGGGGGGGTTGCCCTCTCTGGACTGGCCCTTGTTAGGAACAACATCGTAGCTTTAAGAAAAGATAATTTCAACTACATTTTCAAAAGATTCACTTAGTGTGAAATTCAGACATCATGCAACGTGCCGGATATAAAGTATTTCAATCAGCGAGGCTGCACGTAATTATAATTGCACTTCTAAATACAGAGCATTTAATTCAGAACAACTTTGATGTGTATAGTGACCATTACAATCACCTTGCGTGGTATCGTTACAATTCTATGAAAGAAGGGAAGATGCAAATAAGTTTTGCGAATTTCGTTAAGATATATTCATTGTTGTCAAACCTATGAACAAACGGACTCTGATTAAAGTGAGATGCTCTGTATTTATGATTTAAGGGTGTTCTTAAATCAAAAAAGGCAAATTTGTGACACGTGCTTTAATTTATTTTTGTTCGGAAATGCATGAAAATAGCAGGTGTTGTTATTCAGAAACTGTCTAATTGCACTCAATTTTCTGTTTTTTAAAAAACACAATATATCTTTCATAATAAGACTTCAAAGTTGACGTTTTTGAGCACATTTCCCGACGAAAGCAGAAAAACCGGTCGAAAAGCAGGAGAAAAACGGGTGATCATGTGATCGAAATAGCTTATAACTGGATAGGTAAGGGAGTTTTTTGTCCGTATTAAGGAGAGTCCATTATAACAGGCCTTCATTAATCTGACATTTTACATGACAGTAAAAAATAGTGATTATGTATATTTACAGTGTAACATTGTAATTGGACTAAAAATTTGTTTTCTCAAACCATTTTATGTTATTTTACAAACGTAAAAATACTAAAAAAGTAACAACAAAAAAAGAATGTACAAAAACAATTAAAAAAAAGGGATTTGAAATTTTAGTTTGAATTGAAGCATACTTGCATAGTTACTTGAACGTGCTCTCAGAAACATTTTCAGTTGATTGATAAAATTTCCTGGTTCACTAGCTTATTATATACATCTTGTACTTTTCGGGGAGAAATTTCTTCTCCCTCTTCACTATCGCTAGATGTTTCTGGATTTTCTTTTAAGTCATTGATTATTTCCTGATCGGTCAATTTTTCAACAATTCTGACATTGTTATCAAAACTTGCAAAACCGTCAATGTCTATTTATGTCCGAATATCACATTCCACAGATGCTACATCACTAAGCAATTTCTAACCCAATTCAAGGCGAGATTTCAACCCTTTTTATCTTTAAAAAAAATAAAAAATAAAAAAAGTAAAAAGTATTTTGGAAAATCGTTGTCTTGATGAATATTTGTCCATCTAAACGAATGAACTTTTAAACTGTACGTATTAAACGAAGTCTGTTACATGCAGATCCACTTCCTACTGATTTGAACAGGGGATTTTGTTTTTGTACGTAATAACGTAAAATCCATCTTAAACGGGTTTGTCTAAATGAAAGTTCACCTGTATGCTTAAAACTTTATCCCTTTCCAACTATGGCGAAAAATGTTATAAATGGAGAAGAAAATAATTGCAAAATGCATGTCAAGCAAAATTAAGCATTTCGTTGCGTAATTAAAATTTAGAATGTAAGTTTACTAGATTTTTTTAACAATAAAGTTATTTAGGCAGTCTTTTTTATAACCCAAATTGTTTACTTACTTTTCAAGATTTTCAAGTTATTGACATTTCGGCGGTTCTTTATACCCTGGCCATTTGCATATTTTAAAATTTTTATCTAGGTGTGGCATCACAATCTTGAAAGTCTGCGGTAAGAAGGGAAACACGGTCAATGACAAAGCTCCTCGAATGCGCTAGTTACTAAGTAACCCACGCGTTTCGCCAGCCAGTTGTTTCCTGGTAACCTTCAATGAATCTAACTGAACTTGCTTTCTAGATGAAGGTTCTATTTATTTACCTTTCAGAACCGTAAGCTCTTATAATATGATTTCAGCAATCTGCATAAGAATAATATTAACAAAATTCAAATGCAGTTATCGAGGATTTAACTTCTCATAAAAGCCATTAAGTCATTCGTTTATAAAAATGTATAGTCTTTTCCTTATTAGGGTTTATACTTAAAAAGTGAAAACGGAATCATTAAGATCATTCCTGTGTCTATCTGTTTGTCACACCCATTTTACTCGTGAACTATGGAGCGGGGAAAGCTCTAATTGGAGGAAGTAATAAATATTTTTGATTCACATATTTAACGATTATTAAACATTCACAAATATGTTTAAAAAAATGTAGAGGAGTTAATAACATTACATGAGAAAAAAAAAAAAAAGCCGAGTCTTTGTATACCGTGTGAAGTATCATGGGAAAGCTTTCGTAACGCAGAACTCAAAAGTACATTTCTTTTAATATTAAGTATTGTATTTTCAGAGATATAATTGAAAATGTAGCACAGAAATATGCACCCCCCCCCCCCCTTCTGTTTCCGAATCTATTGAAACTATAAATGAAACTAGTTGGATGTGCCAATCACAAAACTTTCTTCTATCTCATACGTACATTTTAATATTTTTAAAAAATAGTTACTCATTTTAATGTTTTAATAATTTTAATTCAATACCATACGAACTTTGGTTTTCATCTTAAATTTTTGCTTCAATCAATTAATCGGAGTAAAAACAAATTTCCGTCTCTATACGAGCCGATGAACAATAGAATGATAGGCAGATTTTTTTTTAATTCAGGAAGGACCTATTTGACTTACCAAAAAATAATTATATAAAAAAATTTTAGTTCAGTTCTAGGACTAACTTCCTACACTTTTAGGTGGTACAATATTGAAAATACCATAAAATTGGCTGTTGCAGCGCCCCCTTCCGGCGGATTTTTTTCAAATTCAGGGAGGAACAATTAGCCATAGCCATACACTTACACAAAAAATTTGGTTCAATTCGTTGTATAAATTCATATACTTTTCGTCGATACAATATTGAAAATGGCACAAAAATGAAAAATCGCGATTGCAGCGCCCCCATCTGGCGGATTTCTTTCAAATTCAGGGAGGACCAACTAGCCATAGCCATGCACTTACACAAAAATTTTGGTTCAATTCGATGCATAACTTCATCAACTTTTGGTCGCTACAATATTAAAAATGGCACAAAAATCGGGATTGCAGCGCCCCCTTCCGGCGGATTTTTTTCAAATTCAGGGACGACCAATTAGCCATAGTCACACACTTACACAAAAAATTTGGTTCAATTCGATACATAAGTTAATATATTTTTGGCCGGTACAATATTGAAAATGGCACAAAAATCGCGAGTGCAGCGCCCCCTCACGGCGGATTTTTTTCAAATTCAGGGAGGACCAACTAGCCATAGCCATGCACTTACACAAAAATTTTCGTTCAATTCGATACATAACGTAATATACTTTTGGCCGGTACAATATTGAAAATCGCACAATATCGCGATTGCAGCGCCCCCTCACGGCGGATTTTTTTTTAATTCAGGGTGGACCAATTAGCCATAGTCATACACTTACACAAAAAATTTGGTTCAATTCGATGCATAACTTCATATACTTTTCTTCGGTACAATATTGAAAATGGCACAAAATTCGCGATTGCAGAGCTTCCATCCGGCGGATTTTTTTCAAATTCAGGAAGGACCAACTAGCCATAGCCATACACTTATACAAAAAATTTGGTTCAATTCGATGCATAACTTCATATACTTTTGGCCGGTACAATATTGAAAATGGCACAAAAATCGCGATTGCAGCGCCTCCTTTGAGTGGATTTTTTTCAAATTTAGGGAGGACCAACTAGCCATAGCCATGCACTTACACTAAAATTTGGTTCATTTCGATGCATAACTTCATATGCTTTTAGTCGGTACAATATTGAAAATGGCACAAAAATCGCGATTGCAGCGCCCCCTTCAGGCGGAATATTTCAAAACTGAAAGAGGACCTGCTTGCCATAACCAAAAACATTCACAAAAAATTTGGTTCAATTCTATGCGTATCTTCATACACTTTTTGATGGTAGAATGGCGACATACACACAGACATTTTGTAACAACACGGACAGACATTTTGTAAAAACATGTTTTTTTGAATCTCTGACCTCTAAAACGTGTAAATCCGTCGAAAACCGGAAGACGAAAAAAAATTTCGATTACAATACTTTCTTCTATTGTAAATAGAAGAAAGTAAAAATTAAAGGTAGTAGGCGTTAAGTTAAACCCTGCAGGGAAACTATAGTGATTACTCTAGATGACTTAATCTTTGAGAAAAGCACATTTTCCCGTTGCACACAAATTTCGATTTGCGGACATTCAGCAAAGAGCAGCGCTGGAGGTACAAATCGTAGCAGAAGTATAAAAGAAATATAAATAATGATTTTTGAAAAAATCGTCGGTAATTAGCCGAGTTATCAATCCTTAAAGACACGGAACGATTTGGAGATAAATAATGACAGGAGCGGCGTACTTTTTGCATGATCAGTTTTTAAAGCCTAGATAACAACTTTTAATTATATAATGGTGTAATGCAATGCCCAGTAGCAGTATAAAAGGAATAAATGTCAAATTGTTATAAACAGACAAATTTCATTAGAATTAATTGCATAAATACTATAGGATTCGCGAATAGTTTGCATTGAGTGGATCTCTTAATAAACCTTCCGTGTCTTTAAAAGTTAATTAAAAACCTTTCTCTAAAAACGCGGGACAGACCAAGGCGGTGCTGCAACTTTGCAACATCCTTTCAAAGCGCGCTTAGCACAATGAGAAATTTAAACCTTGAATAAGAGATTTGTTATAGATTCATTTCAAATAGAGAATGCAATTTCCAACATAAATAAATAAAATAAAATAAAACTTGTTAAAGAATAGCCTAAAAAAATTGAAGCATTAACGATTACACGAGAAAGAAAGAAATTAGCTATTTATTAGATTTTTGTAAAAAATTATTTGTAACACATAAAATATCAATTAAAATATATATTTTTAAAAAAATATATTTATTTTTGTCTTTTTTGTCACTGAATTAAATTGTGAAAAGATGTGCTATTAGAAATATCTGAAGTACATTTTGATATTCCACCAGAAATTCAGAATTTTCCAAAATCTGACCTAATCTCGGTCCCGATGATGTCGGATTTTTGAAGTTATACTTTACAATGAAATTAATTTCCCTTCAACGAAGTCCCTATTTAACGAAGGTTTCTATTTAACGAAATTTCCTGCTGAACCTTAGCTTTGAACACCATTAACATGTAAATTAATCTTACATATTACGAAGACTATATCTTATCTTATCTTATATCTATATTAATAAAATAACAAATCGCTCTGTCTGTGTGTGTCTGCGATAGTTAGCGAAAACTACGGTACGTACGAAGCTCAAAATTTTTCTGAGAGTAGCCCAATATCTCTCCTGATGCACCTGACTCTCAGAATTTCAAAATTCAATTTATTAAGTGAGTAATTAATTATATTCCAAACCTCGCTCTCATAAAAAATCGCCTTTTTTTAGCTTTTTTTCCCCTTTCATTCTCTTATGGTTGGTTGGTTGCATAAAATTTTCGCAGAAATAATTTAAAAAACTGGCACTGACCTTTAAAATTCAGACTGGCAAATTGTCAGTTTAAATGAGGATTTTTTTTTTTTCACAGCTGCTGTACGCCATGGAGGAAAAAGGATAGGTGGTGGCGAAGTAAACCGAAAAAAAAAAAAAAAAAGGTTTGCAATATGAAACCATTTATTGCTGAAATTTTAATGTCTCAAAATAATGCACGAGGAAGGAATTTTGTATTAATAAGACGGATTGGAAGGAATGAATTACAGCTGAAGCATATTTTACGAAGAAATAGTATTTTTTTAAATGTTTTTTCTTTTCTATTATATTATTTATTAAAATAAATGTTTGCTTTTAAAATAATTGAAATTGGAAAATTAAAAATAATTAAATGTCAAAACAAAATTAAATAAAATATTGAAAACATATGATTTGAAGTAAAAAATTGTATTACTAAAAGTTTTCTCTTTTTTTTTCAGAAATTTTTAATACTTTATAACGTAGATGGAAAATGTTTATGATTTAACAACATATTAATAATTCCATGTCAATATATAAAATATAGTGATGAAAAGATTCTTTTGAAAGCATGCATGAACACTTAAATAATAATATTAATCTAAAATGTAGATTTCAGAGTGCAGACGATTTTAAGACATTAACGAAAGAATGTTGATTTTTCAAGCAAAGTCTTAAATGATGCTTCTATATTTGATATTTCAAAGTCATATGATGAAAATAATCAAATAATTCTTGCCTATGATTGATATAATTGTATCTTTCATGCATTCTGATCGTGTATTACATAGGCAATAATGGCACAAAACGTTGTATCTTTCATGCATTCTGATCGTGTATTACATAGGCAATAATGGCACAAAACGTTATTTTTTAAACGAAATTTTAGTCATCTATTCAATAACAGTTTAAAAGGTAAAAAACAAAAACAAAGAAATACTGGTTTAAACCAGTTTGAATTGATCGGAGTTTCAAAGCACTAGGGTTTTGTTGGTGCTTATTTGGACTTAATGTAGCGGATTTTAGAGTTACATTTTTTGCGTCACCCCAAGACATTATATTGCCACTCTATTAATTTCTTTTTACTATATGGTTGTACGCATATTTTTGGTATTTCGAACAGTAGAATGTATGAATCATTAGCTGTGTCGAAGTAAAAAAACATTACACAACACTTTTCTATGAGTTTATTTTTTTTAATCATTGATTAAATTTAAATGTGTTCTATTCAATTTAAAATTATAATATGGCTTTAATTTGTTTTTAAAACAAAAATAAAATAGCTGTTTGGCGTATAATTGTTTGTATCCGTTAACGATTCATTCACCATAATAAATTATCAAATAGCAAAGTAAATTATCTATCAGAAATAGCCATAAAAAGAATAGTAGAAAAACTGATTATAACCTTAATGTTTAAACTAATTTAAACATAACCCGATCCCAACCAAAAAAAAAAAGCAAAAAAAAAAAAAAAAAACAGACCACACTCCGATGCGTGATACATAAAATTTTCGTGAGTATAAACCCTACCCTGACCTAAAAATTCTGTTTGGAAAAAACTATGGATTTGATAACTGACCCGAACCAAATATGAATCCCACAAAAATGTTCAAGTTAAGCATAACCCGTTTCAAACAAGGAAAAATAATTTTCGTGGGCATGAAACCTGACCCGAACCTAAATATTTTCTTAAAAAAACCCCGAAATATGACTCGAACGAAATCTGAAACCGATAAAAATATTTCAGAGAACTATAACCCGATCCCAGCAAGACAAAATATACTGTCCATGGTCATAAACCCGACTCAAACCTAAAAAACTCCTTTTGAAAAATCCTGTAATTTGACCCAAACCCCATCTAAATCTGACCAAAGTATTCGAAAGAACCATAACCGGATTAGAGTAAGACAAAATAATTTCCGTGGACATGAACCCGATATGAACTTAAAACTCCCATTCAAAAAAATACCTGAAATTTGAATCGAACCAAATCTAAATCTGACAAAACTATTTCAAAGAAAGACAACGGATCCAAACAAGACAAAATATTTCCATGGACATGAACACAATCCGAAGCCAAAAAATTTCTTTGAAAAAATCGCGAACTTAACGAAATCTGAATTTTACAAAAATATTCCAGTGAAGCATATTTTTATTCGAACAAGACAGAATTATTTCCGTGAACATGCAAGAAGACCCGAAATCAAGAGTTATATTTGAAGAAAAAACCCGAAATCTGAATTGAACCAAATCTAAACCTGACAAAAATATTCTAAAGAACTCTAATCCAATCCAAGCAAGATGAAATAATTTCTATGGACATAAACCCAACTCGAACCTAAACAATTCGATTTGAAAAAAACTGAAATTTGACCCAAACCACATCTAAATTCGACCAAAATATTCGAAAGAATCATAACTGGATTCGAGTATGACAAAATAATTTCCGTGGACAGGAACGAGATCCGAACCTAAAAATTCTATTTGAAAAAATACATGAAGTTTGAATCGAACCAAATCGGAAATTGATAAAAAATATTCCAACGAATCGTAACCGGATCTGAATAAGACAAAAAATTTCCATTCGCATGAACTGAATCTGAACCTAAAAAATTTCAAACACAAAATGACCTACTATTATGTTCCTCAAATTAGAAGTTTAGAATTCACGAGTACTTTTCTGTAAAAAAATATCACGATATTTCGAATTTTTTTTTAATAATTTTTTTTTCTGGATCTATAAATTTTATTTTTTTCATCGTAGGTCATTTTGAAAACACATTATATCTCTACTCATAAAAAAAATCTTGGATTGTTTTAGCCATTCGAATTTGAAAAATCGTGCGTGCAAGGCATACAAGAATTATTCTTTCGTAAAAATTATGTTATCTTTAAAAATCATTTACAAATAATTGCATATGTGTATACTTTTTTATAACAACTTTATCTAATAAAATGTATCCTTCTTAATATGTGTTTTCAATTTTATACTTAAAAGTCAATTAGATACAGAGTGACTGCAATTCTTACACAGGTCATTTTTTCACGTATTTTGTTAGTTCAAAGGGTACCTGACCCCTTAATATTGTTAATACGGACCCGGGCAACGCCGGGCGGGTCAGCTAGTATATTATAAATGTGAAAGTGTGTCCGAAAAATTGGAATGAAATTGTCTTCTAAACGGATGGATTAATGTCTTTTAATCCTTGCATATAGATAAATAAAAGCCCGGAAATGAACATAGGCTAATTTTTAATTGATTTATTCAAATATTTTCCTTAATAATTCAAAATTTCATTATTTTTCATACGGAATCTATAGGCATATTTCCGATAAAAAATAACCATTTTTCTTTCTTGTTGCCAAGAAAATGAAATCCTGGAATAATTATTTTTCCTCGGCAATTAATTTTCAGTTGAACAGCAGTTTCCACGTGAAAAATTAGAATAAAAATAATTCAAAGAAAAATAAATATGACGTCATACTTGAAATAAAAATAAAAGGTGTATTTTTTATAATATATTTAACAAGGATATTTGTTTAGTTAATAACAATTTTTTAGTCAAAAATTGCGATATAAATGATAAGTAAAAAGAATGAAAAAGAATTATATTTTTAACAAAATATTTCACTTTGAAAAATGTGACGTCATAGTTGAAATAAAACGGGTAATTCATAGTAATCGTTAAAAATACAAGGGGGGAAAATACATGGATTAAATGCATTTTGAATTATAAAATGTGCTTTTTAAGTTTCACTAAATATATGTATGCATATTAAATGTTGTATATAAATGCTAATAGTTACACAATTTAGATATACAGGGTTACACAAAAGATCTCGGAAAGGATACCGAATATGGACGTAATTTACTTAAAGGTGGTTTTTAAATAAAATATGCATTTTCATTTTGAACTGCATTCAGTAAACTAAGAAATGTTTGTAGTATATAGATAAAATCATGCACAGGGTCATACAAAGAACTGGATACATGGTTGTTTTCGGATGATAATTTCTGAAAATGTAATTTAAGGTAGTAATAAGGAATGTTTTTGTTTGAACTAAATTTTAGAAAAAATACTTTCGTGTATTAAAGGACTAGGTAAACTACAGGGCTGAACAAAAGTATTCAAGAATGTTTCTATCTATTAGTATAAATCGTGGAAAGGAAAATTTCAATCAGCAAAAAAATCGACAAGTAGGGATCATCAGAAGTTTTTTACTATAAATAGTGATAAAAAGTTAATTACACATGCTTTTAATCAACGAATTCTTTTGCTTGATTGATCAATTAATTCTTCTTTAATTGTTATGTGAACGAAGTCACGGGTAACAGCTAGTTCTGTATAAAAGAAGTTCATTCTACTTTAGTTCATGCACAAAATTCAAACGGAGAGGTTGCTGTTGCGATGGACATATGGATTTATTATCGTAATATTAATAGTGTATATTCAACAACGAAAAAGTAAGAATTTATATTATAAATAAATATTTTTCTTATAAGACGTTGCTGTATTAATAAAAACATTTAAAACACATTAAACATTTTTATTTACATGTTTCAACTCCTTTTAATCGAGTCATCTTCAGAATGTAAATAGAAAATATTAAAAAAATTAAGACAGAGTTGAATTTCTGAAGATGACTCGATTAAAAAGAGCTGAAACATGTAAATAAAAAAACGTATTTTAAATGTTTTTATTAATACAACAACGTCTTATAAAAAAAATATTTATTTATAATATAAATTCTTACCTTTTTCGTTGTGGAATATATATTATTAATATTACGATATAGTTATTAATGGACGTAATAAAGGCTTACTACTGTTATTTTTCACAGTGATTTATTTTAGCGGATTGTATGAAAATGAAATTATTAAATCATTGCAATCACAAGAAGCAATCACTGTTATCATTTGCATTCATAAGAAGAAATACTGAGAGCTTAAGGGAGACCCGAACCCCATTTTCGGCCAAAAATCATCAAAAGTTAAAAAAAAAAAATTCTCAGAAAACGATAAAATACATATCTGCGAATATCCATGCAAAATTTCAGAACTCGGGGACACTTGGAACAGCAATTGAGCTTTTTAAATTGTAGTCATTAGAGTTTAAAGGACTAGCGGCCATCTTAAAATGTGTTTTCCTGAAAATGACTTTTTTCATATTTTGCCTAAGTTTAAAGTACTAAGGCTCAGTGGTAAAATGATTTAGAAACAAAGTGTTTGTGTTTTTAAAATCTTAAAAAAATTTGCAACAAAAGTAAGGAGAGATATTTTTTAAAACTCTTTCTGAAAATTTTACATAAATTGGTAAACATGAAAATTATAACGAATTTAAGGAAATTTACCATGCGTAATTTCTTTCTTTTTTTTTTAGCTAATTAAAATAGAAAATTAAAAATATCTCTCCCTAGGTCTTTTCCATATACTATAACACTATTTAAGAAATTTTAGTAATACCAAAATATCGAAAATTGAATGAGGAGTAGTAATTTTAAAAAATGTATTTTTCCACAAAAAAAATCATAAAAATCCCCATAAAAAATATACTTTTTAATAAAAAGTGAATTTTTTTGCTAATTATTCCTTACAAAAAGATTCTTAAATAGTACACCAAAATTCATTACTTTAAAATCAATAATAAAAATTTTTGGTTTTTTCTTACGGGTCTCCCTTAAGAAGGCCTAAAATCCTAAAAGAAATGCAATAAGAAGGGGATTACAATTTTACGAAAATGTTACAGATAAATTGTTCGGATACTTACAAAAGTGGGAATTTCTTTTATGAACAGTGTATTTTTAAAAAGAAACCTGTACAAAGTAATATTACAGACTTTTTTAAATTTAAGGAACTAGAACAGTAAAAAAAAAAAAAAAAAAAAAAATTTCGCTACGTCTTAGTTTTTATTTACCTCTCTTTGTTGTGTTTTTTTTTAGACATTTGTCTAATTTAATTTTTCTCACATGTCTACACAGTGGCGCCAATTTATATGGGCCAGTAGGGCCTGAGCCCACCCAATAATATTTGAATCCTACTGTGCCTAATTTTTATTGTTCTATTTCGTTATTTATTTCATTGTTATTTTATAATTCATTTTTCTCCTTAGAATAAAATTTATTTCGACAATGACCGCGCATTTTAATTCTCCGACTGACATCCAGAAATCAAAAACAAGTTGGAAATTGCACGTGAAGCGTAGCAAATGAGGTGCGTTCGTACGATAATGAAGTTTTAAAAATATTGCTCTCATATATCAATCTCATAAAATTGTAAATAGTGAATTAGCATTAAAACGCTCATCAAAAATGTTCTCCCTATACCATTATGTAATGGAATACTTTTGTGTGGCCTTATAAATCAATAACAAATGTTCTTTGTACCACAAATTATGTAAAATGTATATTATAATATGTACTTTATAGTTGCATATAAATTTTATTAAGTTTGAATGAGTGTAACACCATTAAAATGCATTTGAAACATATTTCCCCATTGACGTATTGTAACGGAATACTTCTGATTGTCCCTGTAATTGATCTATGCATCCGATTTTCATAAAATTCGAAATAACTCCACAAAATTATGTAATATTTATGTATTTTAAATTTCAAACGTATAAAATACATTTGAAACTTTTCCCACATTGACCATAATGTAATTGAATACTTTTGATTGCCCCTGTAATTGATCTATGCAGCCGATTATCGAAAAATTTGAAATAACTCGACAAAATTATGTAATAATTATGTATTTTAAATTTCAAACGATTCGGTTGGGTAGTTTTTGCGTTGTTATATGCGGACAGACGGACGGACAGACAGACGGATGGACTGAACGACCACTATAGGTGCTACGTATTTACATAATTACGAACGCACCTAATGACTGAAATGTAATTGTTTAACTTTTAGTTTTTCAACTTGTATTCATGCTCATGATATGTTGATATTAAAATAAATATTAGAGCTTTATAAGGAAAAACGCATGAGAATTTAATTTAAAAAAATTACATCTATCTTAAAACATGATAGCTTGACTTAAAAGAATCATCTTTTACCATCCGTCCACCCTTCAAAGAAAAACAAACTGGTCGCGCCATTTTCCAAAATATCATTGAGACCACCCAATATCTTTGAGCCAACCCAATATTTTTCAAAAGTTGGCGCCACTGAGCCAATGTGTGTTTTTCAATATTTGCATTTTATGTGTATTTTTTTATTTTATGTGTGTGTATTTTGTTATACAAATTTCATGAATTTTCTTCATAACGAAATGTTTAACTGCAACGATAAGACTTCGTTAAATGAAAGTTTCATTGTATTAATAAAATTAGTGATGTAAAAAATATTAATTTATGCATCTAACAAGATATCGAATGTTTGGCCATTTTTTAATTTAAGTACAATGTAATTAACAATAAATAAATAAATAAAATAAAATAAAATAAAAATAATAAAACATGAAATTAAACTTGATTGTAAATAAAGTGTTTCTGTTGAAAAATGTTTAAAATATTTTTTTCTTATTCGCGTTTGTAATGAACGAAAGGTGGCGTTGTATAGACCTGATAATCGTTTGTTTACGTATGCTGTTTGTTCCATGCTGTAGAACCGAAACCCGTTTAAAGAGCTATTTAAAGTGCAGTTTTTTTATCTTTTTTATTTAATTATGGGAAATAAATTACAAATATCGACAATTTTAGAATTTCTAGATGCTGGAAAATCTAGTAATTGCTTTAGAGAAGCTGAAGCAATTATTGATTCATTAATCATGCAAGCATTGTGTTGCTGTCATGTTATTTTGCAATGAGTAAATCAAATGTACTTTTTTATATTATAGATCTAAACTTTGTGTATAAAATTTTGATTTTACATAATTTTAATACAAAGAACCCAACGTTGCGTGCGTTATAGGACTGTTTATTTATTTATTTATTTATTATTATACTGTTTATTTACTTATCGGCCTTTTAAACACTGATTTCAGCGGAAGATATAAGTTCTATTTCGTTTCAGACTTTGTCCGCGAGAGGGCGTCTATTTCATTTCAAACGCGAATAGTTTTACCGGAGAATTTTTACTTAAACGTATGAAAAAAAAAAAAAAAAAAAAAAAAAAAAATAGTTTTGATTGAAATTTTTACTTTTATTTTATTTTTTAATTTAAAATTTAAAACATTTTATTTACAGGGATGACCACCTCGGGAACTCAGCTTACGCTTTAGAATGATAATGCAATCCCGAGGAGTAAAACATTTTATTTACAAAGAAAAAACAACAACAACAACAACAACAACAAAAAAACCCCAAGAAATTAAATTTGATTGTTTTTATTGTTTATTTCGATTTGTAAGTATAGCGAGGCTCGAAGATTCTAAAAAGAATGTAAATCGAGCGAGTAGCCGCCCCATTTGCCCAACGATAGCGCCGGCTCTGCATCTGCAGGACTTATCAAAATAATTCTGATATTTTTCCTATTATTGAAAGGAATTTCTGAAATTGTGTTTTCAATTGGTCTTTTGTGTCTTTCAAGCGGTTTACTTAGACATAATTTTTCGCCTTCGTAACCGATGAAGTTTTGTTGATGTATTCTGGAAGTGTTTCATAATCTAAACTTGACGCGTGGTTTTTTGTTCTTGGTCCAATTAATATACCTCCTTATCTTTAGCCTTCATCCGTTTTTCGACCAACGATCTGCCATAAAAATTGACAAAAGTTGTCATTTAAAATAGGAAGACTTCAACTATGAGCTTTTAATAATAATAACAATAATAATAAATGTTGCTCCATCAACAACAGCTTAAAAAAAGAAAGAAAGAAAAAAAGGTATATTATAACTTAAGATATGATAAATTAATACATTTACATCAACAGAATTTACATGAGTTCAAAATGAAACGATAAAACAAAATTATTACTTTCCAGTTATAGTGTTTTAATATGATACACCATTTAAAAGTCAGCGCAGGTTTCATTGAGTACCCCCGTCTGCATGTTAATTGCAAGGGAGGAACCTCTTAAGACACGAGATTAACTTATTGTGTATGCTATTAAAGAGACAATCGCCGAGAATTATTACCGGAAGGGGCTAAGTTGATGGCCTTTTGAACGCCTTTACATCCTACTGTGAAGCACTGTATAAGATAAATTGAAGAAGAGTTATCTACATACAAAAAAATATGTTCAAAGAAAACGAAAACTGTTTTTTCTTCTTGCTCAAAGAAATTTTCCCTCTTTCAGTTTTGATATTTGAGCAATTTTTGTGCATGTTTTTTGTTGTAATAATTCTTGAAAGGGGTCATCTGGCTTAAAAAAAATCCTTTCATTTTAGAATTACAACTTGGAAAGCATATAGTATATTTACAATATATGTATGTATTAGGGTATGTGATGATTTTACTGGCAATTGGAATGAAACATGCAAGTTTTTTAGAAGTTGTCATTAATTTTTTCATGATTAAATGATGCAGTTGAATGAGCTCAGAGCAGTTGAACATCTAATCTATTGTGTACGGAAAATGGTAAGACGATGGAATTAAATCCACAGACAGAATTCCTCCAAAAAGAGAACTTATTTTAGCAGAACAACTGTTTATTCTTGCTTTACATCACGGAAGTACCCTTCCACAATTAACTTATTTTCTGGAGAACCACAATTGCGCGAATAAAGTTCGGTGGATGTTAGAATAGGTTCGTTCAGTTTCAATTCGATGACTTCTCTCCAAACAGCCTTAAAATATTTTAATAATAAAAAATACGACAAAAAGTGAGCTCCGAAACTCATGTAAATTTAAAGGGATTTTTCTCGCAAGGTTACCGACACCTTGGCGTAGATCTGGTCTAATCAGAAATCGGCGACAGCCTAATAATTCAATCAGAGCGAGCGGATTTAATATCGAAGTAGTTTTTGCTCCTTGGACTGGCAAGACGCAGAGACCCTACGTATACATTGGAATTCCGCTATTCCGAAAATCCACCTATTTCGAACAGAGTTCAGAAAAAAATACATATTTTTTTTAAACTTAAAAACAGGAATAATTAAAAAGAAGTTCGTGAAAAACCATACATTTGTCATAGAAGGCGGCAGCCTTCAAGTGACGCAGCTTTAAACCTACCATCGTCAAAACCTACCATCGTCATAAGGGTAGATGCGGAACTTCATATATACAGCTAACTCAACATCAAAGGAAATCGGAAAAGCCGCCTTCTAATAACTCAGCAAATATTGGTCAGAATGGTCCAATTTTTTTAATATAGTCTTATATTCCCAGTCTAATTCTATCCTATAATTTTTACAATTCTACGTGCCGTATATTTTTAGATCTCGATAACCATTTTTAAACTGAAATCGATGGTGTTTGTTCCTGATAATGAGATCTAGAAAACGGGCTGGGAGATTTTATTAAAACTTATATATAATATGAATCTCTTTAAGATAGAGGGACTAAGACTTGCCTTGTTTCTAGGAAAACTCTTGTTTGTTATATATTGATCTTGGAAAATTGGACTATATTAGCTCGCGGATTACATGTTATTCTATGGGTTAGCAGACGAAGACACTGCGAAAAGGCAAATGTAGTTATGGTCATAGTTAAAACACCTGCATCGAAGCAATAAATGTTTTTGAAACTACAAAAACATCTTATCATGTGCTTTAAAGCATTCAATAAATATATACTAAATCAAATTTCTATTTATATTGCCTTTATTTTTCATAAGAAGAAAATATTACGTTTCTTACATTTGATATTTTTGCATTTTGTGGAAAAAATATTTTGAATCCTTTTTTACAATAGGGAAATATTTTTTAATTATACATATTCAATATACTTTTGACTTATGATTTTCTTTTAAAGTTTACAAAAAAAAATTATTTTTAATAAATTTGCTTTAGAATTCCATGTATTCATACGCGTTTAGATAGTTTTGTTTTGAATCGTAATCGAATTCGCTGGTGGTAAGCTTTGTACTTGGCACTTGTTGTTTTTAGCATGTATGTTGTGTAATTTGCGAAATAATGGTTATTATGGTAATATAGGTATTGTGTTATTTGGAGAAACAAGGCCCCCCTTTTTTTGGATAAAATAATATGGTGAATCAAAGTACACGAATCAAAACAAATTGATTCGTGCTGTATGTTGGCATGAAATATTCAATTTCAGGAGACGAACGTGAAGCTAAACCATCTATAATGAAAAAGAAAGGTAAATAAATATTTTTTGGCACTCATTATTAAAGTATTATTTAAAAAGTATAAGTGATGTATACATTAGTTAGCATGTTGATTTGATTTCAAATCAACATAAACTATCACAGAATGTGTAAACTATTGCTAAATTTTGGTAAACAAACAATATTTATAATTGACCAACAGTTTAACCAAGTGCTTGTGAATTCTAAAATTCTCAAAATAGATTGTTTTTAAGTTTATAGATGTCCTTATTATATGAATTAATTAACAATAATTATATGAATTAATTAACAATAATTATATGAATTAATTCACAATACTAAGTTTTAAGTGTTGTAAAAATTGTGCTTTTTTATTTCATTTATTAATTTCTGTGATTAATAACCCAGGATGTTAATTTTTAGATTAAAATTGCTTGAATATGTTATTCAAAATGCATTTATTACTTTTTCTTATGCATTTTTGTCGCTATTAATTTTCATTTTGAAACTGTGCCTTTTTAGCTTAGCTTAATGGCCAGTAAATCCAGGTTTTAAACAATTTTTAAAATAAGTAAGTGCACTTATTATTGGAAATTGTGAACAAACTAGTATTTATCAACAAATTACAGCAGTATTTTGATAATTCAAAAGAAAGTAATGAAGTTAATTTGTTCTTACATGCATTAGTGACTGTGGCTATAAAGATTTCAGAGATTTAAAAACAAATTAGTTGCACTCATTGTTTTTTTTCTTCATGTACACACAGTGCTTGTACAACATGCATTAGTGATTGCATTTTTAATTAATTTTGTGTATTTTACGGATTGTTGCACAGCAATTTTGCTGCAGCCTGAGTGTTTTGTTTTTGTTTTGTTTTCATGTGCTCTAAGTGCTATACATGCAGTAGTTGGACTGCTTTAACGAGTTTTATTTTAGCGAGTGAGAGTTTTAGGCCCTTTTTTTTTCTAATATAAACGTTATTGTTTTAATGTATTTGTTTCACTATTGTCACTGGATTTTTTTAGTTCAGGTATCACTCATTTCTTCCAGATATTGGGAATCTGCATGTTACCGCATAGTTTGCTGCATCTATTAATTTTTGTTGTTTGTTTTCATATGGGCATAGTGCTCATACATTTGTTATTGACTGCGGCTTTGAGAAATTTCATGTGTTTTAGAGACCATTGCATAAGTTTGCTGCATCCAGTAATTTGACATGCACCCAGCTCTCATTATCCATTAGTGACTGTAGCTTTAACATGTTTCATGCATCCTATTATTTCATTAATAATTTCGAAATTCCATGTTTATATTTTAAAATGTTATTTAGCAGTTGCCACGGAGGTACTACAGCGCATCATTGTAGTCTGCATTAGATGCTGTTCAAAATAGAATTTTTTTTTCTTTTTTTCTTCCTAAGAGTCTGATGATTTAAATCCAAGCGTGAAAAATTTTGTCTCAGATCACAAACCGAATACAAAAGTATTGTAATAGTTAATATTACGTTATAGAAATCAATAATCAAAATATAAAAGCATTAGCTTTACAGCTTAGAACATAGCGTTATTAATAAACTGCATTTATAAATTGGACATCTAAAATGGAAAATCTTAATATATTTTTATAATGTTAGAATTTACAAGCACTAAAAGTTGGGTAAGCAAATAATTCTTAACCAAATATTAACGATAACATTGGTTTAAAAAGAAATAACTTATGTACTTCTATGCTTTAATAATGAGTTTCATAAAATATAAATTTACCCCCTTTTTTTTCTATAGATGTTTTAATTTCATATTCATTGTCTCGAAATTGAAGTATTTCTTTCTAACATTCTTTTACAAAAATGTTTGATAATTAACGCTTTTTTTATTTTTTTTTTAAAAAAAAGGCCTTGTTTCTACTAATGATCACAAAATCCTCAAATAACTTTGAATCCATTATTTAAATAAATTGCATAACATACCTAAGAAGAAAACATGTTTAAGATTAAATTTAATACAAGAAATTAAAAATTTTTAATTCAAATAATGTAAAGTTACTAACACACTAACAAATAAATCTTTTAAAATACTAACAGCTAATAATGGGCGATAAATAATTACATTTTTTAGTTTTGTCATTTCTAAAATGTAATTGTTTAAATTCTATTTGAGTTGAACCTCATCCAAACCCTAAGAAATATTCTATCAAACCTTAATTCGATCTGAAAAAAAAAAAAAAAAAAAAAAAAAAAAAAAAACTGACAATACACACTGACAAGCATAGTTGTATAATATAGACGCACACCGCATGTGCAGAAAATTTTATGAGAAACAATTTTTATTTATTTATTTCGACAAAGAATTGCGTAAAAAAAAGTGTATCTCAACAAAGAATCATGTAAAAAACCCCAACATTTTGAGAAAATACCACGCGAAAAACATGAATTTCGTCCAAAGACCGCAAAAAAATAAAACGTTGATTCAATCCATGAATCGCATAAAAAATACAAATTCCATGCATGAATCGCATAAAAAATGTGAACTACATCCATGAATCGCTAAAAAAAAAAAAAGCAAATTGCATAAAAAATGGGAATTATGTCCACAAATTGCTTAAAATGTGAATTACATTCATGAATCATGTAAAAAAGCGAGAATTATATTCATAAATTGTATGAAAAATGCAAATTACGTCTATGAATCTTGTAGTAAAACATGAATTATGTTCATAAATCGCTCAAAAAACACGAATTTTGGTGGCAGAAATCTGAAACGGAAATTACCTCTATAAAACGCATAAAAATAGCGACTTGCATTCATGAATTGCATAAAAAATGCAAATTACATCCATGAATTGCATAAAAACGTGAATTACGTTCATAAATCACTCAAAAAATGCGAATCACTTCCATGAATTGTGCAAAAAAACACGAATAACGTTCAGAAATTGCAAAAAATGCGAATTACGTCCAAGAATTGGTAAAAAAAAGCGAATTACATTCATAAATCCCATGAAAACACAAATAACGTCAATAAATCGACCAAAAAACACAAATTTCGTCAATAGAAAGCTCAAAAGATGCAAATTATGTCTATGAATTGGATAAGTATAGCAAATTACGTACATAAATCATGTAAAATGTAAATTGCATTCATTAATCGCATAAAAATCGCGAATTATGTCCATGAATCTCTCAAAAAAGCGAATTGCATAAAAAACATGAATTGGGTTCACAAATCGCTCAAAACGTGAATTAAATCCATGAATTGTTTAAAAAAGTGAGAATTACGTTCAGAAATTGTATGAAAAACACAAATTATGTCTATGAATCGTGTAGTAAAACGGGAATTATGTTCATAAATCGCTCAAAAAACACAAATTTTGGCAGCAGAAAGCCGAAACGCAAATTACGTTCATAAATCACTCAAAAAATGCAACTCACTTCCATGAATCGTGCAAAAAAATACTAATAACATTCATAAATTACAAAAAATGCGAATTAGGTCCAGCAATTGGTAAAAAAAGCGAATTACATTCATAAATCCTATAAAAACACAAATAACGTCAATAAATCGACCAAAAACGCAAATTTCGTCGACAAAAAGCTCAAAAAATGAAAATTATGTCTACGAATCACACAAATATAGCAAATTACACCCATAAATCATGTAAAATGTAAATTATATTCATTAATCGCACAAAAATCGCGAATTATGTCCATGAATCGCATAAAAAACGCGCATTGGGTCCACAAATCGCTCAGAACGTGAATTACGTCCATGAATTGTTTAAAAAACTGAGAATTACGTTCAGAAATTGTATGAAAAACACAAATTATGCCTATGAATTGTGTAGTAAAATGGGAATTGTGTTCATAAATCACTCAAAAAACACGAATTTTGGCAGCAGAAAGCTGAAACGCAAATTACGTCTATAAATCGCATAAAAATAGCGAAGAGTGTTTTGCATTCATGAATTGCATAAAAAACGCGAATTACATTCATGAGTCGCTCAAAAAACACAAATTACGTCCATGAAACACATAAAAACGTGAATTACATTCATAAATCACTCAAAAAATGCTAATCACTTCCATGAATCGTGCAAAAAAACACTAAGAACATTCATAAATTACAAAAAATGCGAATTACGTCCAAGAATTGGTAAAAAAAAAGCAAATTACATTCATAAATCCTATAAAAACACAAATAACGTCAATAAATCGATCAAAAAACGCAAATTTCGTCGATAGAAAGCTCAAAAGATGCAAATTATGTCTATGAATCGCATAAGTATAGCAAATTACGTCCATAAATCATGTAAATTGTAAATTACATTCATTAATCGCATAAAAATCACGAAATATGTCCATGAATCGCTCAAAACGTGAATTACGTCCATGAATTGTTTAAAAAAGTGAGAATTACGTTCAGAAATTGTATGAAAAACACACATTATGTCTATGAATCGTGTAGTAAAACGGGAATTATGTTCATAAATCGCTCAAAAAACACGAATTTTGGCAGCAGAAAGCTAAAACGCAAATTACGTTCATAAATCACTCAAAAAAAGCAAATCACTTCCATGAATCGTGCAAAAAAATACTAATAACATTCATAAATTACAAAAAATGCAAATTAGGTCCAACAATTGATAAAAAAAGCGAATTACATTCATAAATCCTATAAAAACACAAATAACGTCAATAAATCGATCAAAAAACACAAATTTCGTCGACAGAAAGCTGAAAAAACGTGAATTATGTCTATGAATTGCATAAATATAGCAAATTACATCCATAAATCATGTAAAATGTAAATTACATTCATTAATCGCATAAAAATCGCGAATTATGTCCATGAATCGCTCAAAAAAAGCGAATTGCATAAAAAATGTGAATTATATCCACAAATCGCACAAAACGTGAATTACATCCATGAATTGTCTAAAAAGGTGAGAATTATGTTCATAAATCGTATGAAAAATGCAAATTACGTCTATGAATTTTGTAGTAAAATGGGAATTATGTTCATAAATCGCTCAAAAAAATACGAATTTTAGCAGCAGAAAGCTAAAATGCAAATTACGTCTATAAATCGCATAAAAATAGGGAATAGCATTTTGCATTCATGATTTGCATAAAAAACGCGAATTACATCCATGAATCGCTCAAAAAATGCAAATTACGTCCATGAATTGCATAAAAATGTGAATTATGTTCATAAATCACTCAAAAAAATGCGAATCACTTCCATGCATCGTGCAAAAAACACGAATAACATTCATAAATTGCAAAAAGTTGTGTAAAAGTGTTACGTCCAAGAGTTGTGTAAAAAAAGCGAATTACATTCATAAATCCTATAAAAACACAAATAACGTCAATAAATTTATCAAAAAACACAAATTTCATCAACAGAAAGCTGAAAAAACGCAAATTATGTCTATGAATTGCATAAAAATAACAAATTACGTCCATAAATCATGTAAAATGTAAACTACATTCATTAATCGCATAAAAATTGCGAATATGTCCATAAATTGCTCAAAAATGCTAATTACATTCATAAATCGCATAAAAAACACGAATGATGACCATGAATTGCGCAAAAAATGCGAATTACACCCAACATTAAATTAATTTGCAGAAAGTTTTTGGTTTTATACAAGTCTGCCAACAAGAACCTACAAGTTATCTTGAAACCCATTCTAAACCAACAAAAATTTAATGGAAAGATAAATTTGTCCAAGAAAGACAAAATAATTTCCATTGACATACATTGACCAGAATCGAAAAATTCCTATTGAAATCTATCCTATACAATCCAAAACCAGAAAGAAAAAAATCCCTCCAAGAGTAACTCAATCTATCTGCTGCAAAATAAAATACATTGAAATGCGACTGAACAAGAACCTGAAAATTACATTTGAAGTCAAACCGAAACCAGATTCAACCCCTCCCCCCCCCCCCCCAAAAAAAAAAAAAAAAAATATCCGACCATATCTCGATTTGGGAAAGAAAACTTAATTTCTATAGATATGCGTGATCAGAAATCTGGAAATTCCAATTAGTCTATCTTAAACCTAATCCGAACCTGAAAAAGGAAATTCCATATAACCGGAGCCCAGTATCTATACAGGACAAAATATTTTCCATTAAAGCGCAACCTGACCAGAACTTGAAAATTCCATTTGAATTGAACCTGATTGAAACCTGAAAAAAATTTCCATCGAACCTTAACCTAATCCGAAAAAGAGAAAATTATTTCTGCCGATACACACTGACAAGAGTCTGAAAGTTAACATGAAACCTAATCCAAACCCGAAAAGGAAAAAAACAATGGAAACACAAGTCTGTCCAAGAAAGACCAAATAATTTCTGTCCACATACACTGACAAGAATTTCAATTGAAATCTATCCTAAACCCAGTTCAAACACTACCCCCCCCCCCCCAAAAAAAAAAAAAAAAGTCCAATTGTAACCCAATTTATCTGCAACAAAATAATATACTTGAAATGCAACTCAACAAGAACCTGAAAATTCCATTTGAAGTCAATCTGGAAACAGATTCAATCCCCCCCCCAAAAAAAAATATTTAATCAAATCAAGATTTTAGAAAAAAAAGAACAATTTATGTCGTTATGTATTGACCAGATCATGGAAATTCCAATAGAAGTCTACCTCGAACCCGATCCGAATAACCTGAAACTCAATCCAATCCCCCCCCCCCCCAAAAAAAAAGTAAAATAAAAAAATTAGGAAATAAAAATCTGTTCAAGAAAGACAAAATAATTTCCGTCCCCATCCACTGACTAGAATTGAAAACTAGTACTTGAAATGCAACTCGGCAAGAACCTGAAAATTCCAATTCAAGTCAAACTGAATCGAAATTCAAACCCGAAAAAAAAAAAAAAAAAAAAAAAAAAAACAATTATCTAACCAAATCAAGATTTTTAGAAAAAAAATTTATGTAAATAGGTACAGACTAGAGCATGGAAATTTTAACAAAATCTTAAACCCGATAAACCCCCCCCCCCCCCTTACATAACTAACAAGAAGCCTTGATGACCCCACAAAACATAACTAACAGGAACGAAGAGTCATGCATACTGCATCAATTATGATGCATTTTCTGACTCATTCTGAATATTGTAAACTTATTGTCATTCATGTGCAATAATTTTACCATTCTGTGCAAAAAAACAAAGCATAATTAACGAGAGTAAAAAATTTTCCATTAAACATGTTTATATACTTTCCATTTTATTCTGAATGCTTTAAACCTATCAGTTTCATCTTTGTACAGTAATCTTCCCATCCAAATCCCCCCCCCCCCCCTGTTAGTTTATATATGTTTTGTGCAAACAGCAAAACATAAATAAACTAACAAGAATGAAAAGTTACACATACAGTATAGATTATGAAACACTTTCCAACACATTTTCATTATTGTAAGCCTATCATTTTAATCCATTTGCAGTAATTTTACCACTTTATATAAAGAACAAATCATAATTAACAAGAAAGAAAAACCTGTGTGCAACATAGATTATGAAACACTTTCCAGCATATTCTGAATATTGTAACGGATATAGTCTTAATCAATCTGCAATATTACCAACCTATACAAAGGTTGAAACATAATTAACAAGAATCATGCACGCAGCATAGATTATGAAATACTTTCCAGCACATTCTGAATATTGTATTCTTGATCATTTTAATCTATCTGCAGTATATGTATCATCATGTGTAAAGAATAAACATAGTTAACTAGAATGAGAAATGATACATACAGCATAGATTATGAAATCCTTTCTTAGAAATACAGTGCTGAATGTACATTACTTTCTTATCTTATACTAACGTACTTTACTACAGAGTTGTTTTTAACGAAATCAAGTAGCACAGCATATATTAATA
The DNA here is from genome assembly GCA_964019185.1 of Maratus speculifer. NCBI lineage: Eukaryota > Metazoa > Arthropoda > Arachnida > Araneae > Salticidae > Maratus > Maratus speculifer. The sequence goes on from OZ025295.1 coordinate 174,074,629, forward strand.
ATAAAATATGAAATATCTTTTTTTAAGTTTGTGGGGTAGGGGTAATTAAAGGTGATCAGAAATCATGAATATGAATTCTTTGCATTAGTCTTCAATTTTTTGTTTTTATCTTTTTATTATTAACCTAAAAAAAGCACTGATATCAGTACAAAAAACCCTGAACGGGTTAAAAGCTTGTGACGCAGCACTTTATCTTATATATCTAAGAATTTTAAATTTGGGACTTAAAACTAATGATATCAAAATTTATGTGATGCTATGCTATTAATTAATATATACATATATTAAAATTTAATTCATTAAGGTTTTATCAATTACATCTTTCATAAATTCAAAATATGAATCTTAAAAGATATGATATCAAAATTTAAGTGACGCCTTGACGAGGCTTTAAACAATGTTTTAAAATTCCATTTATTTATTTATTGTCTAGATACATTTTCATATCTAAACAATACTTTTCATTTTCCAATACACTGTTAAATACATCACTTTCACTGAATATATATAATGCACTGAAATGTATTTATTTGAATAAATAGATTTATCTTTTGGGCTACGCTATCCAAAATCAAAAATAACGTTTGAATAAATATTTTTTGCGTCATTGTATCCAAAGTAAGTTAAATAGATGCAAATAGATACAATGACGCAAAAAATATGTATTCAAATGTTATTTTTGATTTTGGATAGCGTAGCCCAAAAGATAAATCTATTTATTCAAATAAATACATTTCAGTGCATTATATATATTCAGTGAAAGTGATGTATTTAACAGTGTATTGGAAAATGAAAAGCATTGTTTAAATATGAAAATGTATCTAGACAATAAATAAATAAATGGAATTTTAAAACATTGTTTAAAGCCTCGTCAAGGAGTCACTGAAATTTTGATATCATATCTTTTAAGATTCATATTTTGAATTTATGAAAGATGTAATTGATAAAACCTTAATGAATTAAATTTTAATATATGTATATATTAATTAATAGCATAGCGTCACATAAATTTTGATATCATTAGTTTTAAGTCCCAAATTTAAAATTCTTAGATATATAAGATAAAGTGCTGCGTCACAAGCTTTTAACCCGTTCAGGGTTTTTTGTACTGATCGTTATACAAAAAGTTAAATAGAGACATACATAGAGCCTAAGCTTGATGAAATCGCCTAAAACCAAATAGGAGTGAAAGCTGGTTGCTTAGAGATGCCCGCTCCTTTTATACAATTCTATAGAATTATTTTTAATTACTGCTAGCAACAAAAAATAACTAATTTATACATAAGAAATAAATCAGGGATTTTTTTCTGACCAAGAGCATTAAACCGACTAAGTAACTTGTTTTATGTCATCGTTGATTTAGATTTATGTGTGGAGAAAAAGCGTATTTATTGCTATAATGTTACAGCTGTTTTTATTTGAAGAGTCTGATGAATATATGAATAATGAATTTTAAATTTCGTTTTTAGAAATAACAGAAGCTGTTCACCACCAGACAATCAACGCCTTAAAAAGTCAATACGTTGATTATTATTAATGAAATCCGCCTATTCCGAATTCCCTCTAAATTAGTTTTTGGTCCAAATTAATTCGAAATAGCGAGATTTTACTGTATTAATAAATGATAATAAAAAATATTAGAACATATTTAATTAGAGCCTCTATGCACAAATTTAAATTCAGACTTATTATGCTTCATAGTTTATTTTGTAACATTCAGTTCAGTCTTAAAATGATTGAGCTATAATATAAATATAGATTAATAAATAAAAAATATAAATTATAATCTATAATCTGCGAAAATTTCACGTAAAAATATTTAGTAGTTCAGGATTACATTTTGAGACAAATCACTTTAAAGTTTTTTTTAATTATTATCTGCAAATTAAAGAAGTCGGAAATTGCATGTCAAACATAGCAAATGAGATGCGTTTGTACTCTAATGAAGTTAAAAAAAATATTCAGATCTTGGTGTGATAGTATACAGTACTTCGGATATTGTATAAGTATCCGAAACCTTTTGTGTATCCTTGTATATACTATCTGCTTTCGAGTATGCAGGAAGTAACTTGTAGTAAACCTCGGCAACGTATATCAATTTCATAAAATGTGAAATAGTTTAGTATAATTAAAACGCATCCCAATCAATGTTTCCCCCTTAACCATCATGTAATGGAATACTTTTGTGTGGTCCTGTAAATAAATAACAAATCTGCTTTGCGCAACAGATTGTACAGGATGTATACTGTAGTACTTCGTAGATGCATATGATAATTTTATGTTCAAATCGGTGTAACACCATTAAAATGCACTTGAAACTATTTTCTCCTATTGGTCGTAATGTAACGGAATACTTTTGATTGTATTTGTAATTAAACTATGCATTCGATTTTTGTAAAATTTGAAAGATCGACAAAATTTTGCAACAATTATATATTTTAAATTTCAAACGATTCGGTTGGGTAGTTTTTGCTATGTTATATGCGGATGCACACAGACGGACAGCCTGAACAACGACTATAGATGCTACATATTTATGTAATTACAAACGCACCTTAAAAAAGAAAAATCCCAGACTTTTTAGCGTAATTTTAGGATACATATATTTTGTAAGGCTCATAAAAAATTGTTCTTTTATAATTAAACAAGAACAAAAAATTATTTGTTCAGCATAGGTTATGAAACACTTTCCAACACATTCAAAATGCTGTAACGAAACTTCATATTTTATTAAGGTGAAATGATGTATAAATAAATAAGCTCAAAAAATCTTTACGCATTTGAAAACCTGCTATTTTCTGCTATTGCAATCAATAGCACGAAAAATATTTGAATTATTTTTGTGCAGCCTGTATATATGATCCATAGATTCATATACATATTACATAGTATGCTAAAAGTTAGTTCCATTAAACGCATAGCATAATTGAAGTTTCGTACTCAGTAATTTCCGTCAATAAAGAAAAATGCACTTGAGATCTTTTGAGTAACCCTGTATATGATCTATAGAATTTATACACACCAAGTAATATGACAAAAAAAAATAATAATAATAATAATAAAAATAAAAAAAAGCATATCACAATTGAAAACGCATTTCAAGCAATTATTCCACAATACTGAAGTCAAATACTTTTGTGTGTGCCTGTAAATGAACGATAAATTATGCGCTCATGATTGAAAATTCTTAGGCGCAAGGAAAAATTCCCAGGACCCAGCTTGAAGGATCATTTATCTGACATTAACGCATTCACTGCAAAATTTCCATTTTGCAGTGAATACGTTAATGTCATAATCATAATCGTCTCGTCCTACTCATAATCGTAATCTTCTATTTTAGAGTGATATGTGTCATTTTGCAATGAACATGATAAATATTCAATAAAAAATTTCGAAGATAATAAAATTTTTACGGTGTAAAAATTAAATAGAAGCAAATTATGAAATTAAACATTAAATAGTAACAAATTAATATCCTTATCTTTAATTCCCAACAAGAAATTATATTCATAAATTAACAATGACTTTGAGATTTTGAATTGAAATATCATTTGTCAATTGGTTTTTCAGGATTGAAATTCTTTAAAGACAGTCTCTTTAAATTTACAAACAATAAACTGTTAATTAAAAAAGTTAGTCGCCAAGAGGAAGTTCGCCTGGGATTTGTCGGAAGCTGAGTATATCTCAATGATACATATAAATTTGAATGCATTTAAAATAGTGTAATATCATTAAAATACTTTTTTCTCATAGTTCGTAATGTAACATATTTTGCGATTCTTTTGTGTGTATTTTTCTTTTGTGATTCCGTTTTAGCAGGTTTTTATTTTATTATTTATGCTATTATCAAGTATTGTTATTTTCTCTACGAATGAAAAGATGTTTATTATATTGAACTCAGGATTACAATTATAAATTTTATTTCCCATAATCTATATATAGATTCATCTAAATTGTATACTTTTTTTCACAATAAAAGTTAATTCTCTAAATAATTAAATTGTCCAACCGGAACGTCTTTTAATGTTTTTATTAATGGATTTTAAGTCTAGTTGAAAATATCAGGCATTGCAAGCAATTAATTAGAAGCAGACTGCAAAAGAGATAATTACTTGACATAGAAATTTGAGTCCGGAGAACTCTTTATACCCCATACACGTTCATTCGAATTCTGCCCGTAGTAAGACATAGGCGTATTGATATAACACTTACTTTAATGTGTCTACAAATGAAATAAAAGCTGAGAACGCAGACAGATTAAAAAAGAATTCCTTTTACGGTGTCCGCCCATATGATTACTATACTCAAATGCATATATATATCTACCTGACGTACTTATGAATTCATGGCGTAAGAAGAAACCATATATTTATGCCTGAATGAGATAGCGGAAAAGGAGAGTCGCTAATGAAATGGTTCAGTAACAATCAGGCACGTGTTGGTTGATTTTTTCTTCTTTTTTCATGATAAGTTTTTGCCACCAACGTACTTCCTCACTTTTCTTATGCTAGAGGAGGTATGTTGTTATTCTGGTTATAAAAATTCGGTTTTCAGAGGCATAATGTTACAGTTATAATGCAGCTAAATAGATCGGTGCCTAAGTTCATCCCTTACCCTACCCCCGAGTAAAAGGCATAGTTTGCTTTGGCTTTATTTTGCTTAATTTTTTCTTAGCATCACCTTCATGTAAATAGAAATAGCATTTAACCCTGTCGCTGCGTATTATTATTCACACAGAAAAAAATTTTGTTGAATCAACAAAAATTTGTTTGATCCAACAAATCTTTTCGTTTCAATATGGGTCAATGGGAATTTTGTTTGAATAAACAAAAAAAAAAAAAAAAAAAAAAAAAAAAGTGTTGATTTTTTTTTTAAATATTTTATCCAAATTTTTCATTTGAAATGCATAATAACGTAATAATAGCGTCATTAATCAATCTCAATTTGAAAAGTTTTTATTATCCAAAAATTACGTTAATCCTTTATAGCTTTATAAGTCAATTAAACAAAATTACGAGAGAGAGTTATGGCTACTGCGCACCAATTTAAATTTTGTTGGAATTACAAGTTGAAAATACAAGACTTTAGAAGGACTCAAATAAAATTTACAAAATTTTGTCAAGATTTTATAAGAGTGTTAACAATATTTTCTTGTCTGAGTAACGAAACCGATTTTTTATTTTAATTAAAAAATTCGCTTAAAGCAACCAAAATGTACTCAACAAAACATATTTTGTAGTTTTAATCAATTCCTTTTTCTGGGTGTTATTTTTTTAAATATCAAAATAGTAATAATACATATTCATTTTAATAAACTAAATAAACAGTATGAATATGCAATTCACAGTAAATTTTATTACTTAATAGGTGCAAAAAACATTGTCTTTTCAAGATGCTAAAAACATTCATGCAGAGGTCTGCACTTTCTGGAATTTCCAGGCCCGGGCCCGGCCCTAAGGAAAGTGGTTTTGGCAGGGCCCTACCCGGTGTAAAACTTGAAAGTTCGGACCGAGCTTGATCCGTTTAAATTTTGACGTTTCTAGATCCGGCCCGTATATAAAATCAGTAAAAACAGACCCGAGATAATTTCTACTATTTCGAAAAAAAAAATCAGATTTTTATCACATAATTAAGATTCTTTAAAGAATATGGCATATATATTTATAGGATGATTTTACAGTATATTTTATTGAAAATACACAGTAACAACATTAATAACTACTTAGAATCTTAGACTTTCAACATTAAAATAAAGATTCATTAAAAAATTAATATGGTTTAGGTTTAGAATAAAAGAAAAAAAAAAAGAAAGTTAAAAACATCATTACTTTTGAAGCTATATAATAGAAAGTAGATTAATGAAAATATTTCTATATCTTTTTTTTAAGATTTTCTCAAATCCAAAGAGCTACTTTCTGATACATTTCTGAATTAGTTTTTTTCGGAAATGCATAAGATTACCAGAATAGACAGGTTTGTCAATTTTATACCTTTACAGTTAAAAATTAGTCTGAAAATGTTTCCAACTTTCGAATTATTGAAAAATGAATTTAAGAACCACCTTGAAGTATATTTCTAAAGAATACAATGACATAAGTTCTTTTTCACTATTAATACTTTTACAAATCACTTTGTCTGCCCTACACACCTGGAGAACAATTAAGTCTAGTTTCGGACTGGCTCGACTATAATTTAGAAAAACAATAGAAGCCTGATCTCGGCCCGGCACGGGCTGCACATTTGCTAAAAAAATATTAAATCCGGATTAGACATAAAATAGCTGTCCGATGCCGATCTCTTTACTGTAAAAGTTATATTTTTATATTGATGTTGTCAAACTAGCATCGGCTCGTGGCGTACATTTATACTTATTTTTATTAAAGCCATATTCATTGAAAGTAGCTCATATTTTACTGTATTTGTATAAACCTTTATAAAGGGCCGATAGGCCCACTGATTTTTTTTATCAGCCAGGCCCGTATGATCCGCCCAGTTTTTTTGCTGGCCCGTTTATTTTGTCTGTCGTCTCGGTTTTATTATTCTAATTCTGACGGTCCGACCCATTAGAAAATTGGAAATCATTTCGCCGGCCCAGATTCGAGCAGACCTTCTACATTGATGATAACATCTTATGACATCAACGCTTTTAACATCTTAGAAAGGTTTAATGTTTTATAGCTTTTTATTTTTTGCATCTGTTAAGTAATAAATTTTTTTGTGAATTATGTATTCATATTGCTTAGTATGAAAATAGCTTAAAAAATGTGATTTATTTTATTACATATTTCAATTTTATTACATATATATTAAAGTTAAAATATGCAGAATTTTACTTTAAAAGATTATTTATTTATTTATTTTTAAATAGAATTATTAATTTGTCGGAAACTTTTCATACGTATTGCATGAAAATTTGTTTTTAAGCTAATTGAAGGGTATAGAATTCAATTATGTTGTCAGAATCAACTACTGCTATTGTAAAAAAAAAAAAAAAAAAAAAAAAAAAAAAAAAAAAAAAAAGGTTTGTTTTAATATGTAGATGTTTCCTAAGAAAATTTCATATACATCATTTAAAAGTAGACTTTATTTCCAATAGTTTGGTAGCAGTAACTTTCTTCAACGATAATTCTTTGCAGAGTTAGTAGGGAGTGCTTACTTTTTCCCCCACGACTGTAGTTATATATACATATATATCACTAATAAATATAATACACACACACACACACACACACACACACACACACACACATATATATATATATATACACAATACCGGGTGTCCACCTGGCCTTCAATCGCCGTCAGCGCCACCTATTGTTTGAAATTCGAACTAAAATCATGAGTTACGGTAAAAAAACTCCTGACCTTATACATAACCCTCCTGCAAATTTTTTTAAATAGCTGTCAACGTTTGCAAGTTATTGAATTTTAAAATCCATCAGTCATTTTTGGGACACCCGGTATATATATCATGTATACATATATATCATCATTATATATACATATAATCACTAATATACAGAGTGTCCACTCTCAACGGTGGCCAATGATTAATTTCTAAACCATTAGTCATAGACATATAGCTCCAATTGCAAAAATGTTTTTAAAAAGCTAAAGAATTGTTTTTTAAGCGATTTAGGTCAAAAAAAAAAAAAAAAAAAAATCTTATTAAAAAATTTCGAAAAATAAATTTTTATACGGTCCCCCGGTCCTATAAATGATATTTAATAAATTTTTCCGACTACTCTAACAAGTAAGAGAACAAGTTGAATGTAGATTCTGCCATTGCAGAATTCAGTTTCGCCTCCGATTAGAAAAAAAAAAAATCGATAGAGGTCTTTTAGAAGGGCGACCCCGTTTAGAATGCAATGAACTAACTTTATTTTTCTTGTATTTATCAATATAATAGCAAACAGAACGGCGTGAAATACCCAATTGATTAGCAATTTCTCTCTGAGACATTGGAATTTCGGAATAATAAAGAGATACAATTTGACGTTCTACTTCTTCATTGACTAGATTCATCAAAAACGGATTTTTTCTTTAGTTTAAACACTTTTTTATAGACTCTGAGAAAAAGAAAATGCATTTTAACAATAAAACGAGTAAAATCCCGTCGAATTCGAGGAATGAAATGTTTAAAAGACCCGATCGATTTGGTTTTAAAAAAAGCAAAAGTAATTACATTATTGAATCAATATATAATAAATATATTTACAAACTTAATGTCAAGTTTGCCAGTTACAATTTTGCATGCAAATATTCGCACATCTACAGTTAAAATTGTAGTCTGAGTGCCGGCGAAATCCAGAATTTTATTTTATATGCACTCACAGAAAAATAGTTTTATAAAAAAAAAAACTAATTTCATTTGTACTATGACATTATTTTCACTAACTGAAGTAATCTGAAAGTAAAATCTCAATCTCAGTGTCCATAATGAAAAGAAATATTGAAATGTAATATCATCATGAGTAAAAATACGATGTTTTAAATAGTGACGTCATTTTCTCTTCAAATGTTTTTTAAAAGTTACTGGTATTAGTAATATGAAAAAGGCATCCGTAATAATATTGTAATTCCCATTTATCTGGTTGCTGAATGACATCATTTTCCTCATTTGAAATTTTTCTTATTTTGCTTTAGACATTAATTTTCATCATAAATTATTTTCTGTTATTTTATTTACATTATTAATATTATTTCTCAGTAAATATATTTTTTTTTTACCTCAATTAGTGCATAATTATATGCAATCATTTTATTGTGGTTAAATTTTACGAAAACAATTAACTTTTTTCTTTTAAATGCGAGGACATGGTTACTGATGAAATAAAGCTTCTGACTGGTGGAAAGTGATACTGGAAAATAAATTTTTATTATCGAGAGAAAAGCTAAACTGAGTTGCCACCATTCTGAAGAAATATCGTAAAAAGCATTTAAAATTCAAAATAAAACATAAAAATCGAAATAAATCAAGAAAAAATAGCTAAAATGGGCACAACTACAAATAAATAGCTTTCATTTAAAAAAAATAATTATCAAAATCGGTTGAGTAGAAAATTCAGGGCTGATGGCTAAAAAACACCAAGGTCTTTTAAATACATAGATTGTATTAATGTCTCGTTTCAACGGCCAGATTATGAAAAAGTGGGCCACAATTTTTGACACGACACTTTTTAGCTTGTCTGAAAGAAATAGCATCGGAGGCTAAAAAAGGTCCCATTCATCTAACATTAAAATTGACCGAGTTATGAAACTTTAAATTTCATGGCTTAAACCATTTTTTTTTAAACTGAAAGCGGATGGGTTGGACTGAGCTTTAAGGGAACGTACACTAAGTGCTTAAAGTATTATAAAGGGCATCCATTTCCAGAACGGTCCAATGGTTACTTCCTAAACCATTTGTCACAGACATTTAGATACAAAAATGTTTTAATGAAGTAAAGAAATATTTTTAAAGCAATTTAACTGAAAATGTTGTCACCGTATACGTTTTATGGTAGTGTTAATTTTATTTAATTAACTTTTAGGTTGGTTAAAATAATTGAAGACGTGAGTTTCAAAATTCTCTTTATCGAAAAAATTAAGTTTTGGGAAATCGCGAAAAACCTTTAAATGCGTCCATTGGTTTTCATTATAAATTTGGAGATTGTAGAGAGTTACATTAGTGCAGATTGGTATAGACTGATAGAAAAAAAAAAAAAAAAATGCGAAAGGCGAGTTTTGAAATTCACATCCTCAATTGTATTTTTACATATTTTTATTTTGTAAGGAAATGAAACTGCTTCTTTTCATGATTTTATTTTAAAAATGTGTGTTATTTTGATAAGCTTTTATTTTACTTAAAACGTTCCTATGTATGTTTTCCTAGTTCAAAATTTGTATTCAAATTTTAATTCATTTCCAAATATCCGATCGAGGTTCAATTAGCATACTTATTTATATCCAATGACAATGTAATATTAATACTATTTTAGGTGCGTACCATTTATTTATTTTATAGGATTACACCAAATTCCATTAGGTTTAAGTATTCTAATAGAATTTTAAATATATATCATTTTGTAACGAATTGTGACTGTTGCTTTTCACAACTTAATTTAACAAAATTTCTGTTATTTTTTTATTTATATTTTTAGTAAAAGTTGAATAATTTGCTTTAATATGTAACCATCAACATATAGGGTAGATGTGCCAGTAATGGGCCACCTTAAGGAATTTCTCTAAAAAATAATTTTTTATTAATAGTTATAATTATTGTATTCCAATTTTTTTCATATTAGATTAATCTTTCAACAATATTTAACTAATCCCACAGTTACATTTCCCAATAGAAATAAAAATTTCATTTTAAATAATAGAAATATGTCTAAACACCCAAATGCCCAGTAATGGGCCACCTATGTTCCAGTAATGGACCGCCTATGTTCCAGTAATGGGCCACCCTACAAAAAATAACAGATAATTATTTTTAGGTGCGTTCGTAATTATGTAAATAGGTAGCACCTATAATTGTCGTTCAGTCTGTCTGTCTGTCCATCTATCTGTCCGTTTGTCTGACAGTCTGTCTATCTGTCCGTTTGTCTGTCCGTCTGTCTGTCCGCATATAACAACGGAAAACTATCCAACCGAATCGTTTGAAATTTAAAATACATAATTATTACATAATTTTATCGAGTCACTTCAAATTTTATGAAAATCGGATGGATAGATCAATTACAGGGACATTCAAAAGGATTCCGTTACATTACGGTCAACAGGGAAAAAAGTTTTAAATGCATTTTAATCGTTTGAAATTTAAAACATATAATTATTGCGTAATTTTGTCGAGTCATTTCAAATGTTATGAAAATCTGATGCACAGATCAATTACAGGGACAATCAAAAAGATTCCGTTACATTACGGTCAATGGGGAAGAAGTTTCAAATGCATTTTAATGATGTTACACTCATTCGAACATAATAGAATTGGCATGAATCTATGAAATATATACTAAAATATGCATTCTGTACAATCTGTGACGCAAAGAATTTTTATTATTAAATTACAGGGCTACACAAAAGTATTCCACTATATAATGCTATACGGGGAAACATGGTTTGGTGCGTGTTTTAATTATATTCAACTATTTCACATTTTATGAATAAGATATACGTTGCTGAGGTGTAATAAGAATTACTATTCCTGTATATTTACAGAATTTCAACCAATATACTGTATCCGAAGTACTATTTACTATAAAAGCAAGATCTGAATATTTTTAAAACTTTGTTATCGTACGAACGCACCTCATTTGCTACGTTCACGTGCAATTTCCAACTTGTTCTTTTTATGTCTGCGTAGGTCGCATCTTCTTCTTCCTCAGAATCCACATTATCCTCTTGTATACAAAATTCGGCCTTTTTGAAGCAATTGTAAATTGTTTTTTCTTCAATTACCCCCATTGATCCCGTTCTTATATGTATAACTATTCAATTAACACTGTTTTGAGAAGGATGTTGAAAGGTGTGTGGAAGGAGGGGGTTGATGAATTTGTTGGACTTAAGGAACAAGAAAATTCAAGCAGAGGAGTAATATAAAAAAACCTCTGCATTGAACGATAAATTAGGAATAAGAGATGGAAATGTGATTTCATGTGACTTCGAAGTATTTTTTTACAACTGAATAAAGAACATTTTATGAAAATATTCGTTATATGGAGATAGATATTTCGCTATATAGAGACTGTTTTTAATGTAATCATGGGAAAAGGGGAACATTCCTACTAAAAATTCGTTATATAGAGAAATTCGATGTATGGAGTTTCGTTATAGAGAGACTTGACTGTATTTATAAAGAAATTGTCTTTATTAAATTCTAGTAAGTAAAATTTAAGTATTAAATTTGTTTATTTAGTTTTCAGTTAAATCAAAATATTTTATCACTACTGAAATTACACTTTTAGTATTGGTCACTTGGGTGGCCCATTACTGGCAAATCACGAAATAAGCGATCCAGTAATGGACCACCCCTCCTAAAATCTTAAAAATAAATAAAATTTTGTAAATGGCCATTGGTATATTAAATTCAATGTTTTATATTGCTAACCAAACAAAAACATTCAATTTTTACGGAAAAATAAAAAAGATATAAAACTAAGTAAGTAAAGTCTGCTCTTAGCATGTTCATTAAGATTTTCAGTGAAAAACAGAAAAACTGTGAAACTTTATTTTCTGCTTCCTAATTGTTTTGACGAAAAGTGTAAAAAATTAATCCAGCTTATAAAGCATGCAAGGTAGTGTTCAGAAAAAAATAATAAAAGCTTAACTATTATTTATTATTTTTTTATAAACCAAAAAGTGCGAGGTGGCCCATTACTGGAAGGTGGCCCATTACTGGCACATCTACCCTATTTAAAAATAATTTTTTTTTTCTTTACTCTTAATGTTTAATGTTAAATTTTATATCTGACGTTTATTTTTATTTCCAGTAAATTTGTGTCTGACCCCTATTTTGCAGCAAAAAAGATGCTTTAACTTTAAACAGATATTACTTGGTCACTTTTAATCGCAGAGAAATGGGACTTTTTTTTTTGTCTTACTTGTTAGAGTAGTAGTAAATATTTACTAAATATCACTTATAGGACCGGCGAACCGTATAAAAATTTAATTTTCGTATTTTTTTAATAATTTTTTTAAATCTAAATCGCTTAAAAAATACTTCTTTACCTTTTTAAAAGCATTTTTGCAATTGAAACTATGTTTATGACTAACGGTTTAGATATTAGCCATTGGCCACCGTTGAGAGTGGACATCCTGTATAATATATATATATATATCACGGCTAACCGAAAGGTGCCCTCTTTTCCCAAGTATCTGTTCCATTTTTTTAGAATCACTCTGTATCAAGACAGATATCGATTCCGACGATGGGAAAGGAATAACAAAGCTCGAACTTCAAGCATCTACTGTGCCTGTATATCTACTTTTACAGCAGTAAGAGCAATAATGGGGAGAAGACGATATGAGGTTTCTTGATACACTGTTAAAAATTTGCAGCATTCTGTCCAGTCATCTGACCGTTTTTCGGAAAAAAAAAACGGTTACACAGCAGTAAATAATTAATTGTATTAGTCACCCTTGGCGACTAATTTGGTCTCCTTTAAATTTATACTAAACATTGCATCATAATACGTTTATTCATAATTTAATTTTACCTTCTTAATTGTGTGCCAAATCAGAAAATTCTGTTAGAAAATTCAAAAACATATTATACTGACCAATTACAGGTGATAATTTGCCAAATAATCTTCCAGTGGCATTTTCTCGTATTTCATTAATTTCATTTAAAATAGAATCCTTTCACTTGTAGCCTCCATGAACTTGTCAAAATTAGTTTAATTGTTTTGGCAACGAAAAGCCATTTTTTTGTTATTGAAAAGAATAAATTTGTGTATTTGTTTTAATATGCAAAACGCGTTCTATTCATTTTTATTTTACAAATAACTAAATATAGTGAAATGATTTTAATTAATTTTTAATATCATGTAAAATAGAATGATTTTAATTAATTACTTGATATGCTGTAAATAGAAATAGCGCAATACCGGCTAGTACACACTCATTTCATTTATAATGCATAACTTTAATTTTAAACTGAAACGTTTAAAATTCATGACTTGTATTTTTTATATATATATATAAGTAACAGAAAACTAAAAATAATAATATTTTAAAACTCCATAATTGCAGCGAAAGAGAAAAATGTAAATAAATCAGTTTTACCTTTGTCTAAATCCTTCTAAATTACTTTTACACAATAACCGATGATTTGCGTTTCTTATGTGCAAATAGGATGAGGGAGTGTTGAAACACTTATTTTAGATACAATTTAGTAATTATGTAAAAACTGTGAAAGGGTCTCAAAACTAGATTAGATTTTTGAACAGAATTTCATTTGAATTTTCGAAACAGGAATTCATTTAGTGACCTTGAAATCTTTTTCAGAGGGGGAGGGGGGGGGCTCATAATTTTTTTCTCTCTCTCTCTCTCTGACGCAGAAAGATAAATTAGTGATTATTCACATTGTAGGTACTATGTTTCTTATTAAACTGTTGCAATAACTTCATTTTATGCTAAGAAAAGTATATCATGATGAAAATTGAGTATATAGCTGGTGCAAAATTAAACATCATGTTAGCTTCGTATGTGCAAATAGGATGAGGGAGTGTTGAAACACTTATTTTAGATACAATTTAGTAGTGATTTAAAAACTGTGAAAGGGTCTCAAAACTAGATTAGATTTTTGAACAGAATTTCATTTGAATTTTCGAAACAGGAATTCATTTAGTGACCTTGAAATCTTTTTCAGAGGGGGGGGGGTCAAAATATTTCAGGGGGGCTGAGTCGCCCATAGCGCCCCCTTAGCTACGGCCTTGGATGAAGATGAGGGAGAGCAGGGAAGAATCACTGACCCTTACTGTATTTTGAAATTTAATTATTGTTTTTTTTTAAACTTTTGTGATTTTGTAAAATAAAAATAAAAAAATTTGGTGCAGCATGACTCGTATGGGATTTTACGCCATAAAACCCAATACGACCATCTATTTCACGATTCTCGTGGTTGCTCAGAAAATTTTCGCAATAAAGAAATTTCTTTAAATGGAAATTCAAACAGATATTGATTCCAAAACATAAGCTTTGCATAACGTTCTTAGTTCTCTATTCTGTTTTTTTCCCTTTTTTTACTGGTTTTTATATTATTTACACTTTTTATTTAATTTTATCGTAAAAAAGGTCACTTTTCAGATTTTTATTTGTCAAAGATTATAATATTAGCATGAAAGTTATCCATAGTATGATTCTAAAAAAGTGCAATTTTTGAAAAAATTAATTTGGCTCATAAAGTTGTTTTCATTTTCCAGTATTTGAAATAAATTTTCGGCTATTCCTTATTTCTATGGAAAGCTTACCAAGAATTTTGAAAGCTTTAATCATTTCTTTTTATAATAGGTTTCCAGGATCAATTTCTTCTATCATTTCTCTGATTGCCATTAGAAAGGCAAAGTCGAATCATGAATGTTTGTAAATAAAAGAAAAATATTATTATTGACTGCCAAGAAACAAAAACAGAGGAATTTTGAATAAATAATAATAAAAAAATTCCTATAGTTAAAAATGTAAGTATTGTTTTGGTTTTTTAGTTTATTTTATATTCAATAGGAGAAATTATTGTAATTGAAAAAATTTTTCGGCTTTCGCCAGATTTACATGTTTTAGAAGTCAGTGACTCCAAAATACATATTCATTACAAAATGTCTGTCTGTCCGTGTGTCGCCATTGTACTATAGAAAAGTGCATGAAATCATACATAGAAGTGAACCGAATTTTTCGTGCATGCTTCTGGCTGTGAGAAAATGGTCCTCCTGCAATTTAGAAACATTTCGCCGGAAGGACTTGCTGTAATTGTGATTCTTGTACTGTTTTAAATATTGTAACATCGAAAATCATATGAAGTTATGCATAGAACTGAACCAAGATTTTTGTGCATGTTTTGTATATAGCCAATAGGTTATCCTTGAATATGGAAATATTCCAATAGAAAAAGACTCTGTGATAGCGATTGTTGTATAATTTTGTAGATTTTTTGTAGTTTTAGGGTAATTGGCTTTTTATGTAGCGACAGGAACGTGCGTTCTGCTAAACCGGCTATTCTCAAACAGCTGATGACAACAGAATAAGGAAAAACTATTGATTTTAATAGATATCATGATCTTTGGTTAACCCGTTCTTACTCCGGTTAATTAACTGAAGCAGAAATTTAAGATGAAAATGAAAGTTGGTACAGTATTGAACTAATAATATTGAAGTATTAACATGTGTAACTACACTGTAAAAAAATTCTGTAAAGGGACTAAATATTTTCTAGGAAACTGGGATTCCAAGAACTTTTCATGACACGATAACAGGAAAAATTCATGTAATCGATTCTGAAACTTGAATTTTTGCTGTTACCGTTACAGGAAAAGTTTTTGGAATCCCAGTTTCCTAGAAAAAATTTAGTACCTTTACAGATATTTTTTTACAGTGTACTTTTTGAAATATTAAAATGAATGAGATTAGAAGAAAGTTTTGGGATTGGCATATCCAACTGATTTATTTTTATTTCCCTTTCTATCTTTCTTTATTATTCTTCTTCTTTTTTGACAATTTTATAACATTACTTTCATAAATATTGCAGTTTTAGTTTATTTATAAAATAAAAAAAAAAAATATGTTGGACAAAACTCGTTTTGAAACATGCTTACAAAATTTATTTTTTGTTTATTCCACATCGTTTTGTAAAAATCCTTACAAGCGCAAGTTATAAAAGACATCATTTTACTATTAAAAAAATAAATAAAATTAAAAAAAAACACTCTAGGCCTAGACAAGAAATTCACAAAAAGAAAAAAAAATGGCATTTTAAAAAGTGTTGAATCCGCGAAAAATTCTCTGTTCAAAAAGTATGTCACTAGCATTATCTGCAGATATGGTTCGGTAAATAACGACATTTCGAACTATTTGACTTTTGAAATGAATGTATACAATAAAGTGTTTAACAATTTTTTAATATAAAATAAAATAGAATAAAAAGGTTTTAGGACATAACAAATTTTGGAAATTAGGGAAGTGACGGACTTAAATAACCGTTTCCTTTCTTGTCCTTCCGAAATTTTTCGCTTTTTAAAACAACATTAATTTCGGAAATAGTCGATTTAAATAATTTTTCTTTTATAGTCATGCCAAAATTTCCCACTATTAAAAACTACATTTATTTTTGAAATGAGAGACTTACATAACCGTTCCCTTTCTTGTCATTCCGAAATTTCCCGCTTTTAAAAACATTTATTTCAGAAATGAAGGATTTAAATAACGTTTTCTTGTCTTGTCTTGTCTTTCCGAAAATTTCCGCTTTTTAAAACATTTATTTCGTAAATCGTCGATTCAAATAATTTTTCTTTTATAGTCCTTCCGAAATTTCCCACTTTTAAAAACTACATTTATTTCGGAAATGAATGACTTAAATAACAGTTTCCTTTCTTGTCCATCCGAAATTTCCCGCTTTTGAAAACAACCTTTTTTACAGAACAATGCAATTAAATCTCTGATATTTCATTAAAAGAATTTCCTTAAAACATGCTTATTAGTTGTAAGATAATAAAGAAAAGTATTAAGAAACAGATTATGATTTTTTATTAATAATTTGTGAACCAGAGATAATGAATTGCCTTCGAAATTCACAGTTCTGCCACCGTAAATCAATTTATAATCACATATCTTCTTGGATAATTATCAAACTATTCGAGGTTAAATGGAACAAATGTTTTAGCACCCATTGTTCAGGGCACAGCCTTGAAATTTACTTCACCGTTACTGTTTCACGATGATTATTTCGTTCTTAATTTTCCTGATATGGTAACACATCTTTAATAATATTGAGGTGATGCATTTTTCGCGATTGAATAACCTAAAGGTTTTATTTATCTTATTTTGATGGCATTTATGTAACCTTGTTTCAATGTGGAAAGCGAAGTAAATGTGAATCAGGTGTGGTTTTAACCTTCAAAAAGAGAAAATCCAATATATTTATAGCAAGCTCCTCCCGCTTTCAAAAGGCATTACGAATAGAAAGAATAAGTGAAGTTACCAGTAAGGATCGACAAAAACAGGTTTATAATGCCAAAACCGAAACCGAATTTCGGTGGATTTTCTATTTTCGACCAAAAATGAAATCAAAAAAGAAATGACCAAAAAATTTTAAAAGTAATATATATACATAATTACTAATTAATTATACGTTTTACTAAATATGCATACTTATTAATTACTAGCAAACCCGCCGGCTTTACTCGCTTAATAGTTGAAAAATACCAAGTGATATCTGTATTTTTATTATAAAAATTATATATTTAGGAAAAATTCAAAAATTAACATTAAGCCACAATTTGAATAAACTTCACTTGCACTACATTAAGCAGAAATAAGACTTAAATAAATAAAAATTAAAACTAATTCTAAATTAATGATAATTTAGAAAATATTTCAAAACTTTTATGTTCAGTTCGTACGTTTATTTCAGTACTTATTTTGAAGTTTTGAAAATTTTTAAACGACATTCTTAGTACGCCATTTACGTCTTAACATTAACTATCATTCCAAATTCCAAGCTTCTTGTCTAACAGTCTACCATCTCCCTAGAGGTAATGGCGCCAACATAAAATGTCTATGTTGAAACATGAATTGTTACCATTATTTTACCAACATTAATTTTGAAATCGGTTTGCTATTTGTTAATATTCTACAGAAACATAATTTAAAAAGGTTTTAAAGGCTTTTTTAGAATGCGTTTATTGTTTCTACCTACCACAGGTGATAGCGGCACCGGCATGAAATATAGCTTGAGTAGAATCTCAGATTGTCACAATTGATATGCAACCATCACCTTTACATAATCAGTTTATTGTTGCTTGGGATTGCATAGAAATTGTAATTTAGGGTTTTTATAGGACGATTTTCGCTCCTTCCCTTTACTTTACAATTTTTGAATTTCGAATTTACCTTCAACTGTTTTTAGAGGACATTAATATAGCATAAGTATCTATACCATACCTTATTTATAGTTTCTAGCCTCTCTTTAATATCACTGCAAACGCAATTTAGAATGTTTTGGTGACTCGGAAAAGCGTTACTGTCTGTTTTCATTCGTAGTCAGATTATATTTTCGTAGATTAAAAACATGTGACTTTTTAGGAGCGTTCTTAATTACGTAAATATGTAGCATCTATAGTCATCGATAAGTCCGTTCGTCTGTCCGGATTTAACAACGCAAAAATTACCAAACTGAATCGTTTGAAATTTCAAATATATAATTATTACATTATTTTGTCGAGACATTTCAAATTTTAAGAAAATCGAATGTATAGTTTATTTGCAAGGACAATCAAAAGTATTCCGCTACATTACGATCAATGGGAAAAAAATTCGTTCAAGTGCTTTTTAATGATATTACACTCTTTCGAACTTAATAAAATTCATATGCATCGATGAAATATATACTGAAATATATATTCTGTAGAATCTGTGGTGCAAAGAATAATTTTTATTAATTTACACAAAAAAGGGCCACATAAAAATATTATATTTCATAATGGTAAGGGTGAAACATTGTTTGGGTTGCGTTTTAATTGCATTAAAATATTTCACATTTTATGAAATTGATATACGTTGCTGAGGTTTACTACAAGTTAATTTTTGTATAATAGAAAGCATCTAGTATTTACAGGGATACATAAACGATTTCGGATACTGTACTGTATCCGAAGTATTGTATATTTTTAAAACTTTGTTGCAGTACGAACACATCTCATTTGCCACGTTTAACGTGCATTTTTACCACGTAGAGCAACAATCTATACACTTAAAACATGAACAAATAAATAAAATAAAATACATAAAAGGGAGAAAAAAGAAGAAAAAACCAAGAATTTCGACTCAAATATGTAGAACTTCTCCTTACACTCTATTTCAAAAGCTAAAATTAAAATTATTAAAATTTTAAGGAATGCATCTTACTCCGGGTAGTTGCGAACACCCTTGCATATTGTCCTTCCAGTGTCTGGACAGTATTGTGGGCCCGGAACGAACTTGTGCTTAGACTGAGGTTTCGGGAATGTGTAATCCGTATAATAGTAACTACTGCTGGTGTAAGCTCTCCATCTCGGTGGGCTGGTCAGTACTAGAGGTATACATAATAAGGCAGTGATTGTGTGTAGAACCTGGAGAATACAGAGAAAAGGAGAAACTGAGAATACAAACATGAATGTATATTTTATTAATTTATCACATATCATAATTAATTAATCATATTAATATTAGGTTTAAGGACGTTCTCAAATCCTCTTTCAACAACGTGAAACTTTCTAATACAATTTCTTAGTCATTTTTAAATGTTAAGGCATAAAATTGGATGTCCTGACTACGAAAGGAAATTTGAAATTGAAATGCGTTCTCCTATTTTAGCTAGATAAAATGCCTATTGAGTTGTGAGTGATATTGGTCACGTGAAGATAGTTTTTTTCTCTTTTCACAATTTGTTGTGTGAAAAATATGGTTCAAAACGCCAATTTTGAAAGTATTTTCTGAAAGATCCTTTCCGTTAACCAAAAAATGGAAAACTGCTGTCGATTATACAATTTTTGAATTTACAACTCTTGCTATATGCATAATTTTCCGAATAAAAAATGAATTAAAAAATTTGTCAGAAAGTCTAGATTTCAGAACCGCTTTAACCCTTTGCATCAACCGCTTTGAATATCTGTGCAACTTATCCAAATATTAATTTTATTCATGTAGTGAATTTTACTTATACTTTAAAAGATGATTTTAATTACTATTGCTATCTCCCAACACAACAGTAAACATAAAGTATCCATGGAATTCTCAACAGACGGCAATACCGATTTAATTTTCTTAATACTGTAATTTTTATTCAAGAAAAATATTAAATTTGCGCATTGCGTTTTCACAAAAGAAAAAATCCGTACCAGGCATTTATCTTAACTTACATATTATCTTAGTAAAAATGGAATTATTTAGATTGGATTGATGAAAACAGTTGTTTAACAAGGCAGAAAATTATAATAATAATAAAAACGTTTAATACCTTTTAATTACATAACGTTGATTCGATGCATTTTCTGGGCAATTTTTTTGCATTTTTCATTTAGCAGGGTGTGTCAATAACAAGGGGCTACGCCTTCAACCTTCGATAAAACTGGTTCAAATCTTAAATGTTCATAACCGCGATTTAATTGAAAATTCCTTTATATCTAAACCTTTTGACAGGAAAATAATGTAAAAAAAAAAAAAAAATCTATGCATATATGTACTTTTTTACTAACACCTGTTATTTTATTGCTTACGGTTTATCTGTAAAAAGAAGTTGGAAGGTGGAAGGAGAGAGGGAGTGACGAATTTTTTCCTACTATATCTATCTACTTAGTGTAATAAATAAGTATACTCTATAATAAGTGATATGATTCTTATTTCACTAAGCTAGAAAATTATTAATGGCAGTGACCTTTACCGCATCTGTAATGATGCAAAAAAGTGTTAAATAGATATCGGTATAGATATCATTAATTTAATTATCTAAAACGCTACTTATAAAAGTATATTGCTTTGTAAGTTGGCACAAAGCACATATTTCATGCAGGTAAAGATGAAACAGTTTTTTATTAATATTCAAACAATTAACGAAATTCCATAAAAAAATATATATATATATACTAGCAGTTACCTGTGACTTCGTTCACATAACATTTAAAGAAGAAATAATTGATCAATCAAGCAAAAAATTTCGATGATGAAAAGCATGTGTAATTAACTTTTTATCGCGAATTTATGGTAAAAAACTTCTGATAATCCCTATTTGCTAATTTGTTTGCTGGTTAAAATTTTCCTTTCAGCGATTAATACTAATAAATAGAAACATTCTTGAATTATTTTGTTCAGCCCTGTAGTTTTCCAAGTGCCTTTAATACACGAAAGTATCTTTCTAAAATTTAGTTCAAACAAAAATATTGTTACGAATTTTGTAAATAGTTAGTGTTTGTACTGTAAAATAATGTAAATAATCTTATTAAGCTCCATTCCTTTACTTATATTAGTTTTTGTTACATTGTCTCTGTTATCAAGCAAACTTGTCCATTATTTTCAGTGTATGTCTACGGCAGATTGGCGAAATAATGAAGATATCGCCAAGTTGGCGTCACTTTTGGCGACTAATTTTGGTCGCCAAATTTGGCGATATATCGCCAAGTTGGCGACAAACTTGGCGATTGTTGGCGATGGTAACCCTTTCCTCTCTGGTAACCCCCCTTAGATATACTGATACATTGTTTGTTGTTCCGTGGATTTTTTTCGAGTAGGTTCTAGAAATTTCTAGCACATGCTCCGAACCTATATAAGAAGAGAAGCGATGCGAGCTGTTGTTATTATTTACCAGTCAGTCATAGAGTGAACTTCTAGGTTTAAGCAAGTTTGCTTGATGTATTGAGTTTTATCTACGTTGTTTTGAATGTGATATAGTGTTGAGACATTGTATAAAGAGTCTCTGCGACCTATATTTGTACTTGTTCGATAGATTTAAACAGTTATTTTGGAATATCTTGTAATATTTGTGAGTTTCGAAGACTCTGTTGTTCTGAAGTTCTGTAAATAAATTATTTTCTACTTTTCTATAAGCAAGAGTTTGAAGTTGTCTAACCATAAGATCAAAAGAACCCAATATACGCTACAATTTTTGGTGTCAGGAGTCGGGATCTTATGGCGAAAACACGAACAATGGACGTACAACTGAAAGAACTGTTAGAAGCTATTAACGGATTAAGAACAGAGCTGACCAATAAAATTGATAAAGGCCAAGAAGAGTTGGCGGATAAAATGAATAAAGGCCAAGAAGAGTTGGCGGACAAAATGAATAAAAACGAAGAAAGAATGGAACAGTTGACAAATAAAATTGATAAAGGCCAAGAAGAGTTGGCGGAAAAGATGAATAAAGGCCAAGAAGAGTTGGCGGATAAAATGAATAAAGGCCAAGAAGAGTTGGCGGATAAAATTAATAAAAACGAAGAAAGAATGGAACAGTTGACAAACAAAATTGACAAATGCCAAGAAGAAGTGACCGAAAAGATTAATATAGGCCAAGAAGAAATGAAGAAAACTTTAGAAGAAAAGTTCTCGTCGGTAGAGAGACGAATAGAGGAAGTAGAAGAGAAAATTCAGAAAGAAGTTAGTAATGTAGAAGAGAAAATGGAAAGGAAAATAGAGGAAGTAGAAGAGAAAATTCAGAATGATGTTAAAAATGTTGAAGAGAAAATGGAAGGAAAAATAGTTGAAATAGATGAAAAGCTAAATAAAAGAGTACAAGATCTCGAGAAGAAGCTTTCAGCGTCCAGTGGTAATTATGAAGAATTTAGGAATCCGCCTGCTTCTCCCGTGCACATCAAGCTGTCGACATATGACGGAAAGAGTTCCTGGCAAGTTTACAAGACCCAATTCACCATTGTAGCCGAAGCGAACAAATGGAGTGACGAGGTGAAAGCTTGTCAACTGGCAGCATCTTTAAGAGGAGAAGCCGCCGACGTGCTGCAAACATTGCCCGATATGACGCAACTCAATTTTGAGACTTTAAGTTGTGCACTTGAAATGAGATTCGGCGAAAAATTCTTCAAGGATTATACGAGAATACAAATGAAGAGCCGCCATCAAAAATCGAGTGAAACCCTTCAAGAGTTTGCCTCGGAAATTGAACGACTTGCAAATTTAGCATTCAGTGACTGTCCAACAAATGTACGGGAAATGCTCTCACTGCAATATTTTGTAGACGGAATAAAAGATCCAGAAGTGCAGAGAGCGGTACGAATGGCAGATGTACAGGATTTAAAGGCTGCACTACTATATGCCTTAAAGTTGGAAGCAGCTACACAAGCCAGTCGAAGAGATCGTCATTCAGTTCGAGGGGCAACGGTGAACAAAAGCTCAGACACTGAGAACGACGTCTTGAAAGAAATTAGGAAAATAAATCAAGAAATTGAAGCTTTAAAATACGGAAGAACAAGTTCAAGAAGACAGAATCTCACGTGCTGGGGATGCGGTGATACAGGACATCTCCGAAGAAATTGCCCCAAAATCCACGAACGTGAGATAAATTCAAACAGTCAGCAGGGAAACTAAATTTTGGCCATCTCGCGGGGCGGAGGTTGCCAGAGAATGAAAAGCCCCACCTGAAGATCCTCCAGATATCAAAAATGAGCGGCGGTGATAACGAATTATATGTGATAGGCTTTATTAATGGAATTCAGTGCCGTATGATTGTCGATACAGGAGCCAATGTGACAATAATAAGAGAAGATTTGGCTCGAAAATTGAAATGTAAACTCATCTGGACTCCACCATGCGTTACCCTGCAAACTGTGACGGGCGACAAGATAGGCATATATGGAAAGGCCAATTTAACTATCAACTTTGGAGGAACGAAATATTACCATACGGCATATGTGGCTGACATAACAGATCCTTGCTTAATCGGACTAGATTTTCTGAAGAAGTTTGACTTCAGACTTGATTTCAAAAATAAGAAAATGATCTCAAAATTTGAAGAAATAAGTCTTTTTGGATTAAATAACGAAATTGAATGTAAACAAATAGTAATAGCCAAAGAAGACATTAATCTAGATCCAAGAACAGAATTTTTAGTTCCAGCTGAAATTAAAAATGAAACTAATTACCGATTTGGCCATATAGATTATCCAGTAGACAATAGTACACAAGCAGGAGTATTGGTGGCTTCTTCTGTAGTAGACCTCTCGAAAAAGACCATTCCAGTCAGAATTGCTAACATCAGTGATAAGACGAGGACTATCAAGAAAGGAGAGGTGATAGCATCATGTGCTCCTGTGACGTGCATAAGTCAAAATTCCAATCACTCTCAGAAATCTTCAGATAATTTAGTCAAGGATTTGTTACAAAATACGGACTTAGATCCAAACCAGAGAGATGCTGCTGAAAGTTTAATTAGAGAATTCCAAAGTTTATTTTCCCAAACATCTGAAGACTTTGGACGAACTAAAATGGCACAACACCGAATTGACACGGGAGATCACTCTCCTATTAAACAGCACCCTAGACGATTACCTTTTGCCAAGCAAGAAGAGGTGCAGAATTTAATTAAAGATATGGAAGAAAATGACGTCATCGAACCATCGACAAGTCCATGGGCGTCTCCCATTGTATTAGTAAGAAAGAAGGATGGTTCAACAAGATTTTGTGTAGACTACCGCCGACTGAATGACGTCACTAAAAAGGATAGTTACCCTCTACCAAGGATCGACGACACTCTCGACACACTTGCGGGCAACACTTGGTTCTCGACTCTGGATCTGAAGAGTGGTTACTGGCAGGTAGAGATCCATCCCGACGACCGCGAGAAGACTGCCTTCACAACGGGACAAGGATTATGGCAATTCAAGGTAATGCCTTTTGGTCTATGTAACGCACCTGCAACTTTCGAACGGCTCTTGGAAACGGTTCTCCGGGGGCTGTCGTATGAAGCATGTCTTGTTTATTTGGATGACATCATAATCATAGGAAAATCTTTTGATGAACATCTGAACAACCTCAGGCGGGTGCTACAAAAATTAAAGGAAGCTAATTTGAAGTTAAGCCCTTCGAAATGCAGTTTGTTTCGCAATGAAGTCGCCTACCTTGGACACATCATTTCGGCGGAAGGAGTTAGGACTGATCCGGAGAAGATATCGGCCGTGAAAAATTGGAGTCGTCCAGCAGATGTTCACCAGCTTCGAAGTTTTCTAGGATTATGCACCTATTACAGAAAATTCGTCAAAGGCTTCTCGATGATTGCAAGACCACTTCATAAATTAACAGAAGCCAATCAAAAATTTATGTGGACACAGGAATGTGACGCTGCTTTCGAAAAGCTTAAGGAGGCCTTGACATCCACTCCAATTCTGTCGTATCCTCAAATCGATAAACAGTTTATACTTGATACGGATGCAAGCAACGAAAGCATTGGCGCTGTACTGTCCCAGGAAATCGACGGCCAGGAGCGTGTTATCGCCTATTTCAGCAAGTGCTTGTCAAAGGCCGAGCGAAACTACTGCGTAACAAGAAAAGAGCTTCTTGCTGCAGTGAAAGCCATAGACCACTTTCATCACTATCTTTACGGTCGAAAGTTCCTGATCCGAACTGATCATGCTTCTCTAACTTGGCTATTGAATTTTAAGAACCCTGAAGGCCAGATAGCCAGGTGGATACAAAAGCTTCAAGAGTACGATATGGAGATACGCCATCGAAAAGGCTCATCACATGGAAATGCAGATGCTCTCTCAAGAAGACCCTGCTCAGAGAATTGTAGATACTGCGACCGGGCTGAGAAGAAATTTAATGTCAAAGGTCCTATAGTAAGACAAGTTACAACTGGGTCTACATCATCGCAAGATCCGTGGAGTGACGAGAGCCTGCGTAAAGATCAACTTGCTGATCCTGAAATTAAGCCCATTCTAGAGCTGAAAGAGGAGTCCAACAGGAAGCCCAGCTGGCAAGACATGGCCCATTACCATCCTACGACTAAACGTTATTGGGCTCTCTGGGATTCCTTACATTTGAAGAACGGCATCTTGTACCGAAAATGGGAGTCTGACGATGGAAAGACATGTAGATGGCAACTACTACTCCCTAAGTCGAGAATTTCTATGGTCCTTCAAGAACTGCATGGTAGTCCCACAGGAGGTCATTTTGGTGTAATGAAGACCCTGCAAAAGGTTCGAGAGCGTTTCTACTGGAATAATGTTCGCAGTGACGTGGAGAAGTGGTGTCGAGCTTGTGACACCTGTGTAGCACGTAAAGGTCCTAAGAGGCGCACCCGTGGACGATTGCAACGTTATAATGTAGGAGCTCCTTTCGAACGAATTGCCCTAGACATCCTGGGTCCACTTCCTAGAACATCTGATGGCAATAAGTACATCCTCGTTGTCATGGACTACTTCACTAAGTGGCCTGAAGCCTATGCCATTCTTTATCAAGAGGCGGTAACCGTAGCAGACATACTGATTCAACACTGGGTTTCCAGATACGGAGTTCCTCTTCAAATCCATTCCGATCAAGGAAGAAATTTTGATTCGGCTGTGTTCAAGGAAATGTGTGAACTACTCGGCATGGACAAAACCCGAACAACACCTCTACACCCTCAATCGGACGGCATGGTAGAGCGTTTCAATCGTACCATCCTAAATAGCCTCTCTCTCTTGGTGTCTAGAGACCAACAGGACTGGGACAAGAAATTGCCTCTTTTCCTGCTTGCCTACTGGAGTGCCACTCATGAGGCCACTAGTTACTCCCCTTCTCAAATGCTCTTTGGTCGTGATCTTCGTCTGCCTGCTGATCTTTTGTTTGGCCGTCCTCCTGATGCTCCTTCATCGCCTGAGGAATATGTCGATAAACTCCAGGCGCGGATTGAGGAGATTCATCGTCTAGCGAGGAACCGAATCGGACTGGCAACGGAAAAGATGAAGACACGGTACGACACAAAGGCAACAGGACATGAGTTCAACGAAGGTGACAAAGTTTGGTTGTGGAATCCGATCCGTCGTAAGGGACTGTCGCCAAAATTACAAAGAAACTGGGACGGTCCTTACATAGTCGTCAACAGGCTGAATGACGTCGTCGTACGCATACGAAAATCGCCACACGCCAAACCCAAGGTCGTACACTATAACCGGCTAGCCCCTTATTTTGGCCAAAGTGATTAGAAATTCAAAACTAGAATTTTAGACCATGGTCATGAAAGTCACTTTTTGTAAATATGTAAATAGTAATTAGTTCTTATTTATGTAAATTTTATTATTATTGTTATTATTTATTTATTTATTTATTTGTTTATTTATTTTAAGTGTTCTCCTCTAACTCAAGGATTGCACTGCCCGGGACGTGCAGTCTTTGAGGAGGGGGTAGTGTTACGAATTTTGTAAATAGTTAGTGTTTGTACTGTAAAATAATGTAAATAATCTTATTAAGCTCCATTCCTTTACTTATATTAGTTTTTGTTACATTGTCTCTGTTATCAAGCAAACTTGTCCATTATTTTCAGTGTATGTCTACGGCAGATTGGCGAAATAATGAAGATATCGCCAAGTTGGCGTCACTTTTGGCGGCTAATTTTGGTCGCCAAATTTGGCGATATATCGCCTATTTGGCGATATATTGTTGGCGATGGTAACCCTTTCCTCTCTGGTAACCCCCCTTAGATATACTGATACATTGTTTGTTGTTCCGTGGATTTTTTCGAGTAGGTTCTAGAAATTTCTAGCACATGCTCCGAACCTATATAAGAAGAGAAGCGATGCGAGCTGTTGTTATTATTTACCAGTCAGTCATAGAGTGAACTTCTAGGTTTAAGCAAGTTTGCTTGATGTATTGAGTTTTATCTACGTTGTTTTGAATGTGATATAGTGTTGAGACATTGTATAAAGAGTCTCTGCGACCTATATTTGTACTTGTTCGATAGATTTACACAGTTATTTTGGAATATCTTGTAATATTTGTGAGTTTCGAAGACTCTGTTGTTCTGAAGTTCTGTAAATAAATTATTTTCTACTTTTCTATAAGCAAGAGTTTGAAGTTGTCTAACCATAAGATCAAAAGAACCCAATATACGCTACAATATTTCTTATTACTACCTAAATTACATTTTCAGAAATTATCATCCGAAGACAACCTTGTATCCAGTTTTTTGCGGGACTCTGTATAACCTTTTATATATATACTACAAACATTTCTTAGTTTACTGAATGCAGTTCAAAATAAAAATGCATATTTTATTTAAAAACCACCTTTAAGTAAATTACGCTCATATTCATTAACCTTTCCGAGATCTTTTGTGTAACCCTGTATATCTAAATTTAACTATTTATACTATTACCATTTATACTCTCCACTTAATATGCATACATTTAGCGAAACTTAAAAGCACATATCATAATTCAAAATGCATTTCATCCATGCAACAGTCATCATCCATCATATACAGTACTTCGAATAGAATATATCTTTTGTGTGGCCCTGTAAATGCTATGCATTTCGTATTATGCATGAAATAACTCACATTAAGCCCCAGCAACGTATATCAATTTGATTATACATGAAATCATTTGCCATAATTAAAATATGTCGGAAACTGTTCCTCCCTTTATTCTTATGCAATGGAATTCTTCTGTGTAACCTTGTAAATGAATAATAAGTGTCCTTTTCACTACATACTTTACAAAATGCATATTTTAGTGCACTTTGTAAATGCATATAAATTTGAATATGTTTCACAGGGTGTAACATTGTTAAATTTAATTAAAACGATTTTCCCCATAATGCCGTAATGTAAGGAAATTTTTTGACAATCCCTGTAAATAAACTAATCATGGTAGAAACTTTATTTTCAATAGGTATTCATGCTAGGTAAACGTTAAGAACGTCCAAAAATTTCATGGAAATCGGAGTATATTTACGAAAGTTAGAAAGCGACCAGACAGACAGACAAACCGAAAACATAATAACTTTTCAACTTTGTTCGAAAGTGTTAAAAAATCGAGCCAAAAATATATTAATCAGTAGTTTTATTTTCCGCCTTTTCCCCACAAAAAATTTCTTCCATTGATAATTATGAGTTTTGAATAAAAATATTCATTTGTATGTAACTTATAACTTATTAATTAATATAAGTAAAAAATATTTCTGATTCATTTTAAATATGACGTCATTATTTATCTCGCTCCATTAGCTACTGATATTCATACCCCTTGTATTTTTAACGACTGCTATAAAGTACCTGTTTTATTTCAACTATGACGTCACATTTTCATAAGTGAACCATTTTATTAAAAATATAATTCTTTTTCATTCTTTTTACTTTTAATCTATGTCGCCATATTTTACACAAAAATTCCCATTAACTAAACAAATATCCTTGATAAATTAATTATAAAAAATACACCTTTTATTTTTATTTCAAACATGACGTCATATTTATTTTCTTTTAAATTATTTTATTATAGTTTTTCGCGTGGAAGTTTTTTATTAAAAATTCATTGCCGCTGAAAAATTATTATTCCAATTTTTTATTTTCTTGGCAACAGGAAAGGAAAATGGTTAAATTTTAAATGAAAAATGCCTATTGATTTTGTATGAAAAATAATTTAATTTTGAATTATTAAGGAAAATATTTGTATAAAATAAATAAAAATTAGCCTATGTTCATTCCACTCCTATAATCTATATTCATATGCAAAGGTTCAAAGACATTAATCCATCCTTTTTGAAGCCAAGTTCATTCCAAATTTTCGGACACACTTTCACATTATAATATATATAAGGATGGCAGGAAAAAAAATAAACATTTTTCGTTACAGCAAGTTGCCAACGATAAAAAAAAAAAAACACACACATTAAAATTCTCACTACAACAATTACTTTATTATTGCAAAATTTCCTCCTGAAAAATGAAAACAAAATTATTTGCTCTTTCGTATTTAAGCATTTTCTCTTTAGTTATTTAAGATAAAATTATGTAAATTTGTATAGTTTGGCGAACAATTTGGCGAAATTGGTTGACGTGATAATCAAGTAGTAGCCAATTTACATTTTTCATATTTCACAAAAGATTCCTACACAGACATCATATACGCAACAGGTTTAGCACGATTTTCTTGCAACTACAATGTGGCAAAATCCTCGTTTTAGAATACCAAAGGAATTTATATATTTTTTATTATTTTCTATCATTTTAAACAGCAATTAACAATAAATAAAAAAGTAACTGTAGAACAAAACAACAAATATCATTTCAAAAAAGAAAATGGAAGTAAATAAACAATTTATCATTAGATAAACAACTATAGCTGAGTTACCATATAAGGCAAATAATGCCATTTTGGCGCCAGTGAGATACCTCGATGAGTATATGACCAAATCTGTAACAAAATTTTCATATTTGGAAAAAACTTTAATCGGTATTTATACTGCATTTTCCCTACTTATGTATAGTGAAAAAACTTTGACACAGATGTCATGTATGCACCACATTGGCGCAATTTTTTTCTGGCGCCAATTTGCAGAAAACTTTGTTTTTAATTACTAATTTTATAAATATTTTTTATTTATTTTATATTATTTGAAAAAAGTAATAATAAATAAAAAAGTTTAATTAACAGCTATAGAACAAAATGATTTATATTATTTTAAAAAACAAAATGAAAGTTAATAAACAGTTTATTAATAAATAAACAACCATAGTCGGTTTACCATGTGAGGCATAAAATCGCCATTTTGTTGCAATCGTGCGAATGTGGTGCGTATATGACATCTGCGCCAAAACTTTAAAAAGTTGCAATTAAATTATTTTACAGTTTGGATGAGGAAGACATTTATACTAAAATTTAACCATTATACGCATTTTTTTTTTTTTTTGCTATAACTACTATTTATATATTTACAATTAAACATAAAAAAAAAAAATCCTAAAAATGCTCTCACACATTTAAAAGAGAGTGAGAGAATTTAGTAATTGTGAACATCGCCTTCTTGGTATAAAATCGCATTGTTTAGTGACAAAAGTAAATTCAAACACCCAAATAAACAAATAACATACAATTAACAGATAAAACCATTTTTAAAAGTAATTCTGCTATTTTGTCCTGTAAGACACATAATGGTAGAATTAGATTTAAAAAATATTTTTTTTTAAATAGAAAAATGTTATTTACGTTTTATCTAATAAAATATTTAAAATACATTTTTGTTAGCCTGCGCGAAAGAGAATAGCGAAATATCGATTGAAGAAATATTGAAGAAGAAATGGTCAATTGAAAAAGACTTGTAAATTTTATTCAGCGGGAATTTTTTATTTCAAAATGTTGAATTTATCTATAGTAATAACGCATAATTGCATAAATTTACTTTGAATTGCAAAATTCTTCCTTCAGTACTACTTGGGTATACCGTCGACTAATTTCGCCAAATTATACAAATCGCCAAACTATTAGCCAGATTATATAGATTAGCATAAATTTTCATTTAAATAACGAAAAACAAATTAGTAGAGCATATATAAAAGTAGAAATAAAATGTCTCATTAAAAATCACTTGATGACATAATTAATATTTATATTATGCTTAATGTCAAGTGAATGTGACATTTATGATCATCCATTATTGACATTTAATCTTGGAATTTGGCGGTAGATTTTTAATCGATGGGGTAATCTTTCCTTCTTCAGTTTTTAAATTTTAAAACTGAAATTTTTCCTGTAAGTGAAATTGACGAAATGGCGCAAGAAAAATTAAATTAACAATAAAAACATTTGCAAAAAGAAATAAAAGAGTTATACTCATATCTATATAATTTACGATTAAATATTAAAATATACTCTAAAAATTATCTTCACTTGAAAAAAAAAAAAAAAAAAAAAAAAAAAAAAAAAAAAAAAAAAAAAAACCAACATTATTGCGACCATTAAGAACCTAAATCAAGCATCAAGTCAGTAGTGCATTTTCGGCTTAAAAACATATCCTTTGGCGACAAAAGCAGGATGAAAATGGTATAGAAACGAATAACTCACAACTTACAGTTTCTTTTACAATCAGATCTGCTTTTTTCTGCTGTAAGTTATATTACACGGAAATTCGATAAAAAAGAGAAAGAAAATAATAAAAAGGGAAATAACTATCATTCAAAATTCATTTAATCAATTTCTGAAATTCATGTTTTTATTCTAACGCCAGGGATAAGTCGCCAAAAGTTGAACCAATTGTTATATTTCGCGTTAATTTATTTTTTAAGCATTACAAATATTTTTTTCATTTTCAAGATAAATATATTTTTATGATATTACGCCTCATTTAAGCGGTCTTTCTTTATTATTATTAATATTAGTAGTAGTTATTTTCTGCTATTATTTGCAAGATATTTGTAATATTTCTAATAGATATAGCCATTTTAATTCTTTTAGCAATTATAATTTTCGCCAAAAACAGCTACTGGCAACCCTTTTTTCAAAAATAACCGAAAAATACGAAATTTACTACGAAAAATCAGAGTTATTCCTGTAAATTTGAATCATAAACCTTCGGAAAAATATTTCCTATCGAATGATACAATTGGCAAAAAAATCCATCGGGTAGTTTTTGAAAACACTCGTTTGGAAGTTTCAGAACTTTTGCTTTATAATATACTAGCAGGCTATGCCCGCTGCGCTAGTCCATTTTTCCAAACAAATCTTGATTCAAACAAAATGGTGATTTAAAATTTCTTTTTTAAAGGAGTGTAGACATCGCCTGGAATGTCCTTCCGCAATGTTGAAAACGATGCCAGTGCCAATGTCATTGCGATATACCACTATTGTATGCCTTGCAGAAAATTTGGGTAATTAGGTACCATCTCTCTTATTTGATCATTTATAGAGAGTTTGATATGAAAATGAGACCGTTGTGACAGCAGAAATTAAAATATTCTCTACTCATCACATTATTTTGTTAGAAATCATTGCAATGATTATCAAACTCTATTAATTTTCAAATAGCACATTATCATTTGTTAGTTCTTAAACTCCCGAATCTGAACTTGCACTATATGCAGATCCTATAGCCTAAATACAATCTCGTTACATGTTGCATTACATTTTTTAATAACCGTCCACTTCTGGCAATTCTACTACAGTTTTCTATCTACCTTGGTCAGTTCCAGCAAAGTACATAGCAGAGAAATGTAAAAAAGAGTGTTTAACTTATATATTTATTAGAACAATGAAGCATAAAAGGTGTGTTTTAAAGCCGAATTATTTGGGTAAAATTAAAATTACATCAGTTTCACTGCCTCTTCATTTTTAAAAACCAGTTGCAGGGATGCCACAGGCGACTATTTTTATATTCCGTTCGCACCACTATTTTTTTAATATAAATCTCAAAATAAATTTTTCTTGCAAATGTTGTCTAAGTATATGTTAAGGATTTCTGTTTAAAGAAAGTGGTGCCAGTTAGAGTTAAAAAATAGTCGCCTGTGGCAGCCCTGCAGTTGCAAATATGTAGCTGTTAAATCGGGTATAATCTTGATGCTAAATTTTGTAGAAAAATAAACTTTCAGTTTGTAATCAATTCCATTATGATTTTTGGCGTGAAACATTAGTATTGCTTATAACCAGGGTTGCAAAAAAGCCGGCTAAAATTAAAAAAAGCCAGGCCGGTTCGCTTTTATTGATTTTAGCCGGCTTTTTTTGGCCAAAATTGGCCTTTTTTGGCCATAACTGGCTTTTATATAGTGAAGCCTTTTAATTAAAATCTATACATTTTTTAAGTGTCTTTTAAATAATTTTAATGATGTTTAATTCACTTTGACTTTAATAAATTTATTTATTAAAATGAAAAATTGGGATTTTAATTATGATTCATTATGAGAAATTGGGTTATGTTATAACCAAATTTTTCAATAATGAAGATAGTAATTCTAGAATAACACATTGATGGAGTTGCCAGTGGTTTATAGTCAGAATTGCAAATATGTCAGCTAAATTATAAAATGGCCATACCAAGTGCTTTTTCTGATTTACATTGACCATTAATCCTACACTTGTTTTTTTTATTTTTACTGCTTTATAAAATTAAAGAGGACTATGGTTACTTGTTTTATTACTTAACTAATTTTAAGAGTTATTAAAATGTCATGTTTTATTCCCTATAAACATTTAAATATAAAAAAACACCATTTCTCACTATTGAAAATAGTATTTCGAGTTATGCATTATTGCATAATATATTCACAATTTATTCTCAATTAGCATATGCATGAACAGGGTTGGCACGGTTTAAACCAATTGGTTTTAACCATGGTTTAAACCACGGTTTAAACCAAATGCTTTTTTTCTCAAAAAAACCAGTTGGTTTTTTTAGAAGAAATCTAATGACCTTTTCTTTATAATTTATGTGTTTCAGACAAATAGACATAAATAATTTCTACTTTTAACACTTTATTTCAGTAATAAGTATTATAAATAGTGGGTTTAGGTCTTTTTTAATGCATAGGATTAAACCAATTTGTTTTTTCTATTAAAAAAAAGTAATTCGTTTTTTAGACGAAATCTAATGACATTTTCTTTTTTTTCTTTATAATTTACGAGTTTCAGATTATTGGATATAAATAATTTCTACTTTTAACACTTTATTTCAGCAATAAGCATATTAGATATATTGGGTTTACATCTTTTTTATGCATAGGATTAAAATCAGTACACATTGGTGAACATATCTATTGCTCTAAAGAAAAAAACTTCAATCATATGAATTGGTCAAAGATAAAATGGATTCAATATTTAGTATAAAATATTTTTAATAATGCAGATTATTTAATGCAATTAATAATGTAACAAAATGATCTTTTAAGATTTTGCACAAGCTGTAAAATAAATTTTTCTTTTGGGAGATTATCTTGAAGAATTAAAAGCAAAGGCTGATTGCTAGTTATAGCATTTCAATAATATTTTCCCCCCCTCTGCTAGCTGCTGAATGCAACGACTAAAAATGTTAACTTCAAATTGTCACTCAGAAAGAAAAATCCTAAGAAGTATTTGTAATTTATTATTTGAATAATTGTGGAAAAGAATATTTATCAAACTACATCCAAATGTTTATTATTAGTAATCAAAAGATTGTTTATAAAGATTTACATGTCATCAATGGCTCACTGTGTAGAACAGTTAAAACTTTCAACATAAGATTGTTTGCTAAAATTGTTTAAATTAAAAAATGAATTTTCAATTTTCAGTATAAATTCACTATAATTATTAAATCTAAATTATTTTAAATGAAGTTATACTGCTTATAAACCAATAATGTCTGTTTTTATCAGTAAATATGCATGTATATGTAATAAGAAAAGATGTTTCTAAAAAAACCCGGTTTAA
This sequence comes from Maratus speculifer, assembly GCA_964019185.1. Taxonomy (NCBI): domain Eukaryota; kingdom Metazoa; phylum Arthropoda; class Arachnida; order Araneae; family Salticidae; genus Maratus; species Maratus speculifer. The sequence goes on from OZ025295.1 coordinate 174,110,172, forward strand.
ACCAAAAAAACCTGGTTTAAACCAAAAAACCCGGTTTTTTTGGAAAAAACCTGGGTTTTTTCCAACCCTGTGCATGAATATATTAATTCATGCAAGTGGGCATATATGCACAATTAAATAACAAAGAGCTATTCAAAATTTTAGAACATTTTTTGTTGTTGTTTTAATTTTATGTAATTATGTATTAAACTCTCTTCAAATACTGAATCCTTCCTAATTTCTCTTTCAACATTGTTCATTTTATGACTTAATCTTTACATATTGACCTGTAAGAACGTTTCCATGAATGCTTTGATGTGTTTAATTTTGTCATAATTGAATTAAATATAATTCTTAAGAATGTGTAATATAAGAACTAATGGAATATAGAAGTTTAAAAAACATTTTTTGAGTATATTTTCTTTTTTCCAAGATTTATATTTTTCAGACATAATGCCTTCACAGTTGACTTCTGGCGGTTATAAAGACATATTTATTTGAAAAAATAAATAGAAATTTATCACTTTTTTAGTAGTAAATAATTAAAAATGTATTAAAAATAATCAGTCCACGTTTAATATGGATTTGATACAAATTTACACTTTAAAAATAAAAGCTGGCTTTTTTCAATTTTAGCCGGCTTTTTTAAAGTGGATAAAACCAAAAAAAGCCGGCCGGCTTTTTTTGGCCCGGCTAAAAGCCGGCAACCCTGCTTATAACGATTTGTTACAAATGAATCAGACTTATTTCGTGTTTATTGTCAAATGAAAGTGAAGTTTACAATCATCTATTATTGGCATTTAATCTTATATGTTGGCGATAGTTTTTTTTTTTTTTTCGACGGGGAAATGAAGTAGTATTTAATAGTTAATTTTTAATAAAATTTTGTTGATAGGGCTTAATGTTAATTAAAACTGCAACATAAACATCATAAAAAAAATTCTACTGTCGGTATTGTATATTTTTTTCTTAGCCAATTTTAAAGTATTTTTTTTAACCTGAATGATTGATAAATTAATTGCAAATATATTTTTTTAAATTCTATATCATTGATATTCCGAATATTTTTCCTGCACATTGCAAATATTAGGGATAATAAAATAACTACAGATGAAAAATACATAATAAGGCTAAAACACAGAATTAACGACAGCTTGGCGAATGCCTCTACGGAGACTTGAAAAAGACGCCAGTTCTGTCAACTTAAATATCCATCTAGAATTTTAATAAATAATAGATACTACTTTATGATTCTATAGATCAATTTCGCCAAATTATACATATTGCAAAACGATTCACCATATTATACAAACGAATATAACCTTTATTTTAAATAACCAAAGAATCAATAAATTATGAAAATATTAATAGAAATACAAATAAAACGTCGAATTAAAAAGTAATTAATGACGTAACAAATGCATGTAACATGTTTAATTTCAAATGAATGTGGCATTTACGATCATCCATTACTGACATTTAATCTTTTATTTTGGCGGCAGTTTTTTGGTCGATGGGTTAATCAAGTAGTACCAAATAATATAAAAAATATAAATAATAATATAGCCAATAATATTTTGGTTAGGTGTCATGTATGCATCACGTTGGTGCGATTGCAACAAAATTGTGATTTTATGGATTGCATGGTAATCTGGTTGTTGTTGTTTATTTACTAATAAACTTTGTTTCTTTACTTTTCTTTAATTTTTTCTTTCTTTATTGTTGTATTCCATAATTATTAATTAAACTTCACTTATTTATTATTGTTTCCTTTTTAAAATAATACAAAATAATTAAAAATAATATAACATGTAACTGGTATTTGAAAACGCAGTGTTTGCCAAACTGATGTCAGATTAAAAAAACATGCCAAGGTGATACGTATATAAAAATGGAAAAATATTTATAATAATGTAAACAAAAAAAGTAAACAAATAATTAAAAAATCGCCTTTTCGATTTTTAAAAAAATATAACGCCAAGCAGTCGTTAAGTCTGTAGTTGCATCAGTAGTAAATTTTCTTTTCTTCGTTTGTTTCGTAATGAAAAAGCATAAATTTAATAATCTCAAATAAAATAATCTGAGAAATTTTCTATGATCTCGTTGATGATCTAGAAATCTTCTTAATACATAAACAAAACGGCAAAGTTGTCATATGCGCCGAGTTTTGCGCGATAATTTTTTATGCTAATTTGGCGGAAACATTGTTTTCGAATACCAGTTACATGTGTATATTTAAATTATTTTCTATTATTTAAATAGTAATAAAAATTTATGAAAAAAGTTTAATTAATAAGTATATAACAAAACAGTTTAAACAATTTATAATATAAATAAGCATTTTATTTATAAATAAATATTAATAGTCGGGTTAATATATCTCATAAAAAATAATGCCAATTTAAAGTCTATTAGTTACCTCGGTGATATATAATATCCGTGCCAATAAAACTTTCAATAATATAGTAAATATGCTATTTGGCGATGCTCAATTATCGAAGATTAGTCCAATATCATTTTAAATATTATCTAACACAGGAAAAATATGAAGAAAATTGAAGAAGAAATGGCTAATTAAAACAGACTTGTAAAATATTTTGGCACAAATGCCTTATGTGCATCATATTTGTGCAATTTTTTTTCCTTTTTTACGCCGATTTGGCGAAAACTTCGTTTTAAAAAATCAGTTACATATATATTTTTTAATTGTTTTGTATTATTTTAAAAAGGAAATAAAAATAAATAAATAATGTTTTGCTAATAATTATAAAATAAAACAATTTACATCATCAAAAAAATAAATAAGAGTAAATAGTTTATTAATAAATATACAACAGCCGAGCTACCATATGAACATAAAATCGACGTTTTGTTGCAATCGCGCCAATGTGGTGCATATATGACATCTGTGCCATTTTTTTTTCACCAGGCAATTTTTATTTCAAAATGTCGAATTTATCGATAGTAATAACGCGAAATTGCATAAATTTCATTTAAATTGCATAGATACCCTTGTTCAGTTTGTAAATTTTAAAACTAATTTTTCCTGGAAGAGAATTTGACAAAATGGCGCAAAAAAAGTATGTTGATTACAATTTTTAAAATTGCGGTGAAAAACTTTTAAAAGAGAATGACATTACTTTACAGTATATATACGTGTGGCAGAATTTCACACTAAATCTAAAATTTAAATATTTGATTACAATTTTTAAAATATTAACTTATGTTTATTGAATTTACAATTGAATACCAAAAATTATCTTCTTTTGGAAAAAACAACATCATTGCGACCTAATGTTAGACATATGCATTTTTGACTTAATTCTTTGCCAACAAAAGTAAAAAAAAAAAAAAAAAAAAAAAAAAAAAAAAATCTCAAAGAAACAAATATATAATTCACAATTACTTTTATAATTAGATCTGCCTTTTTCTGGAGTAAGTTATATACTACCGAAATTTGATAAAAAAGAGAAAAAAATAATAAAAAGGAAAATAAATATTGTTCAAAATTCATTTAATCAAATTTTCAAGTTATTTTTTTTATTCTAACTCAAGGATAAGTCGCCAAATGTTGCATCAAATGTAATATTTCAGTTAAGTTATTTTTTAAGCGTTACAAATATTTCTTTTAAGATAAATATTTTTTTATAATATCATGCCTCATTAAAGGGTTTTTCTTTATTATTATTATTATTATCATTATTAATTATTATTATTATTATCAATAGTTATTTTCTGCTTTTATTTGCAAGATGTTTGTAATATTTCTAACAGATATATCATTTTTAATTTGTTTAGTAATGATAATTTTCGCCAAAAATAACTACTGGTAACCCTTTCATCAAAAATAACCGAAAGATACAAAATTTATAACCAAAAATCATACTTATCCCTGTATATTTGAATGAAAAACCTCCGCAAAAATATTTCCTATCGAATGATACAATCAGCAAAAAAATCCATCGGGTAGTTTTTGAAAACACTGGTGTGGAAGTTTCAGAACTTCTGCTTTATAATATATATGATATTATCCTTGAACTCAAGCAATAATAATTATGCATGTTCACCATGAAAAGATGCTTTCTCATTAGATGTTGTTTAAATATTTTTTCACATTAAATGAAAAAGGCTTTCATTCAGAGTCGGATTACTCATTAAACAGTACAGGTTGAATACAATAAGGCAAGGGCTAGGTTCCCACCGATGAAAACGTTTTACGTTTTTACCCCTTTCATATCATACTATGGTGGGAATGAAGTGCAAGACTCATTGTTTTATTCACTTATTCAATCTTTTAGCCCATTGAAATGTATTCGAAGCGCTATTGCTTTGTTTTTCTTTGTTCTATGTTCACAAGAAGAAAATATTAGACTCGTGAAAATTTTCAACTTGCTGTTTTTGATGGGATTTTCACAGGGGAGACTTTAGCATCTAATGCACCACATCATGATAAGATATTTTCTAGCAATCCTACGAATAATATCTTTTAAAGAATCAATTAAGTTTTAATAAAATATTTTACCCATTTTCCACCCCTTTACTGCACTGTTAAAAATCTGCTGCATTTTGCTGCAACGCACTCCCCTGCTTGTATAGAAAACGGTTACTTGGCCGTGAAATGACGCTTTCTCATTGGTTGGAATAGAGATATTATATACAAGTGGTGGAGGGCGTTGCAGCAAAATGCAGCAGATTTTTAACAGTGTGCTAAAATTTGAAACTTTTGCTTCATCGTCACTCCACCGCTTTTATAGAATATCCCTATTTAGACCAATGAGAATGCTACATAATACAGTGAAGTAATCGCCTTCTATAAAAGCGATGGAGTGATAATACAGCAAAAGTTTCAAAATTTTAACAGTGTTTGCTTTTAGCGCCCTTGTTGATTATTCAACCTTAACACCGAGTTGGTCCTGGTTCGAATCCGGGTACGGACAAGGATGGTGTGTTGTCCCTTTGTAGTGTAATAAAATATATGTAATGGATATGTGTAATAAAATCATTCTGTATTGTCTCTGTTTCTGCGTACAATGGATCAATCGAGCCGACAGCCATAGCAGCTATAGGGCTCAAAGCACTGTCAAATCAAATCAAATTCGACCTTAATCCCTTTAACCTCTTCAGTCCCTGAGTACCCAAATGGGTACATCAATTTTGTTCCATTTTATCAATGATACTCAAATATAAATGAAATTTCGATGTAAGAATAATATGTTTCGAATTCTATGATTCGAGCTAATGAAAATAAAACAAAAATCTCGCTCAGAAGTCAAACGAGAGAAGAAATAATTCAGTAATAATTAAAAATACTGTAATAATCGCCAGTAGCGAAGAGGTTAAAGCCAGCCATTCACGTATCTCGAAAATGAATTGACTGCTGTTGACCATTGTTTTCATAAATTTTAAATTAGATATTAAATGAATACACATATTATTGAATAAATAATTATGTTATATTGAAGTGAGGCATTGAATATTTTAGCATATATGCTAGAAATAATTATTTCATTGCTTTTTACTTTGAATGACATATTTTTAAAAATATAAAAAATCGTGTATGTTTCGTATTAAATTGTTTTTGAATTATTAATTGATAATTAATAACAGAATTTATTAAACATTCTTGAATAGAAATTTGAAAAATGAAAACACCTAAAATCATAGCAAACGCGGTAGCGTTTGGTATAATATGTTTAAGAAATAGAAAGTGCAAACGTCTTTTTGAAATTTCTGGCGAACCAGTTGACGTACGACAGTGATTTTTGTTTTAAACGATAGAACTCGACGAGAAGAATAAAATGATAGCATTAAAAAAATTATTGTAGTTTACTGTAGTTTTTTATTTAACTTTTAACGAAAAAATTAAGACGAAAAGTTCAACAAGCGATAGCTAGCGATCTTATGCATGGAATAACTTCGTTTTTGGCTTATTTTTATCGTCTTGATAAAACTTAGAACAGTTTTTTTTTTTATCTTTGTATTTTTGACGGTACCTGAGAAAATCGAATTTTTGTCTTAAACCTCCAGTTGAATATTACTTTTTGCTGTTGCGATTGTAGTTTTTTTAATTCATTGCCACTAAATTTAATATAAAATTGTAATGTATGTATCATAATTCATTGAAATTAAACAAATCACGTGAAAAACATGGTTATTTGTTTTTATTGCGAAGCTTTCAATTTCAGTTCTTTAAATAATAAAGTTGTGAACGCACTGTCATTTTTTTTTTTCGACACCATGATTATTTTTTCAAATAGCATGCATTTTACATGACAATGGGATGATTTTCTCGAGTACCCAAACATTTTGAATTTTATTAGCAGGAAAAAAAAAAAATGGGAAAAACACAAACACATCGGAAAAAAACTACCTAGGAGAACCAAAATTTCTATTCAGGAACTAAATGTAAGCTTTTTAAATTAGTAAATCAAAAACTTCACATTCTGTCCATATCTTAAATACCATTCAATTGATTTTAAATAACGATGTGATGTCAAATACGCATCAGAGTACCTAACTGATATGACAGCCGGGCTATTGTTGTTTATTAAAAAATAACTTTTTATTTACCTTTATTTAATTTTGTTAAATTTTATAAATTACTTCATTCTAAAGTTATTACTTAAACTTTTCAGTACTACTTGATTATCCCGTCGACCAATTTCACCAAATTGTACAAATCATCCATTTTATCACCAAGTTATGCATATTGGCATAATTTTTATTTTAATTAACGAAAGAAGAAATAAATTAGTAAAACATCAATAAAAGTACAAATAAAAAGTCGAATTCAAAATCACATTATGAAATAACACACATGGGTAACCTATTTAATGTAAATTGAATGCAATATTTATGATAATCCGTTATTGGCATTTAATTTTATAATCTAGCGATAATCTTTTGGTTGACGGGATAATCAATTAGTACCCGCTTTGTTTCATTATTATTTACTTTTTAAAATAATAGAAAATAGTTAATATATGTACTACTTGGTTATCCCGTCCACCAAAAAACCATCGCCAAACTATAAGATTAAATGCCGATAATGGATGATTGTGAATGTCGCATCCAATGACATTAAATACGATGCACGTGTTTAAAACGCCATTAAGGGATTTTTATTTCGACTTTTTATTTGTATGTTTTATTAATATTCTACTAATTATTCGTTTTTATTTGCGTTCGTAATTATGTAAATACGTAGCACCTACAGTTGTCGTTCAGGCCGTCCGTCTGCCCGTCCGTTCGTCTTCTATCCGCATATAACAACGCAAACACTACCAAACCGAATCTTTTGAAATTTAAAAAATATATTTATTGCATAATTTTGTCGAGTCATTTCAAAGTTTATGAAAATCGGATGCATACATCAATTATAGGGACAATCAAAAGCATTCTGTTACATTACGGTCAATGGGGGAAAAAGTTTCAAATAAATTTTAATCGTTTGAAATTTCAAATATATAATTTTTAGATAATTTTGTCGTGTCATTTCAAATTTTATGAAAATCGGATACATAGATCAATTACAGGGACAATCAAAAGTATGCCATTACATGACGGTTAATAGGAAAAAATAGTTTCAAGTACATTTTAATGATGTTAAACTCTTTCGAATATAATAGAATTGACATGAACCTATGAAATATATATATATATACTGAAATATACATTCTGTACAATCTGTGATGCAAAGAATATTTATTATTAAATTACAGGGCCACACAAAAGAATTCCACTACATAATGCTATACGGGGAAACATTGTTTGGGGCGTGTTTTAATCATATTAAACTTTTTCACATTTAATGAATATGATATGTGTTGCTAAGGTGTAATAAAAGTTACTTCCTATACATTTACAGGAACACAAAAAAGATTTCGTCCACTATACTGTTTCCGAAGTACTGTCCACTATAACAGCAAGGTCTGAATATTTTTAAAACTTCGTTATCATACGAACGCACCTCATTTGCTACGCTTCACTTGCAATTTCCAACTTCTTTTGTGTGCATTATTTAAAATGAAAATTATGTCAATATTTATAATTTGGCTATGAGTTTGGTAATTTGCATAGTTTGGCGAAATTTGTCAACGGGGTAACTAAGTAGTACCTTAATCATAGTAAACGCGGTAGCGTTTGGTATAATATGATTAAGAAAAAGAAAATACGAACGTCTTTTTTAAATTTCTGGCAAACCAGTTGACGTACGACAGTGATTTTGTTTTCAAAAGATAGAACTCGACGAGACGAATAAAATGATAGCATTAAAAAATATATCGCAGTTTACTGTAATTTTTTATTTAACTTTTAACGAAAAAATGAAGACGAAAATTTCAACAAGCAATAGCTAACGTTATTATGGATGGATTAACTTCGTTTTTGGTTTATTTTTATCGTCTTGATAAAACTTAGAACAGTTTTTTTTTTCATCTTTGTATGTTTGATGGTTTCTGAGAAAATCGAATTTATGTCTTAAGCTTCCAGTTGAATATTGTCTTTTGCTGTTGCGATTGTAGTTTTTTTTTTTTTTTTTTTTTTTTTTTTTTTTTTTTTTTTTTAATTCATTGCCACCAAATTTAATATAGAAATTGTCATGTATGTATCATTATTCATTCAAATTAAACAAATCACGTGAAAAACATGGTTATTTGTTTTTATTGCGAAGCTTTTAGTTTCAGTTCTTTAAATAATAAAGTTGTGAACGCAGTGTTATTATTATTATTTTTTTATTTGAATCCATGGTTAATTTTTCAAATAACATGCATTTTATATCACCATGGGATGATTTTCTCAAGTGTCCTAACATTTTAAATTTTAGTAGTAGAAAAAATGGGGAAAAAACAAGTACATCGGGAAAAAAGTATCTGAGAAAACTAAAATTTCTTTTCAGGAACTAAATGTAAGATTTTTTAATTATGATCATATAACGTCCTAATTTACATAAGGAAAAGATATAGAGTAAAACAAAAACTTCACATTCTGTCCATATCTTAAATAGCATTCAATTGATTTTAAATAGGGATGTGATGTCGAATACGCATTTAGGATACCTAATTGGCACGAAAATTTTGTTATTTTGTCTGATATGATAACCGGGCTAATGTTTATTAAAAATATACATTTATTTACCTTTATTTAATTTTGTTAAATTTTAAAAATCATTTCATTCTATTGTTATTAATTAAACTTTTCAATACTACTTGATTATCCCGTCGACCAATTTCTCCAAATTGTACAAATCATCAATTTATTCACCATGTAATTCATATTGGCATAATTTTTATTTTAAATAACGAAAGAAGAAATAAATTAGTAAAACATCAATAAAAATGCAAATAAAAAGTTGAATTCAAAATCACATTATGGCATAACAAACACGGGTAACCTATTAAATGTAAACTGAATGTAACATTTATGATAATCCGTTATTGGCATTTAATTTTATAATTTGGCGAAGGGTAATCAAATATCCCCGGGTTTTAGTCATTATTATTTTCTTTTGAAAATAATAGAAAATAGTTAATAGAGGTACTGCTTGGTTATCTCGTCGACCAAAAAACCATCGCCAAACTATAATATTATATGCCAATAATGGATGATCGTGAATGTCGCATCCAATGACATTAAATACGATGCACGTGTTTAAAATGCCATTAAGCGATTTTTATTTCGACTTTTTATTTGTATTTTTTATTAAGATTCTACAAATTATTTTTTTTTGTGTCATTTAAAATGAAAATTATGTCTATATGTATAATTTCGCTATGAGTTTGGCAATTTCTATAGTTTGGCGAAATTGGTTGACGGGATAACTAAGTAGTACCTTAATATATATGCATGTAATTGAAGTTTGAAAACTAAGCTTTTGCGAAATTGGCGTCAGAAGAATATCGCACAATGTCGTGCATATATGGCATCTGTGCCAAGAAAGCATCAAATGAAAAAACACATGGTGATGCAAAAAACTTTTGTGATGGTGTGAAGTGAATGTAACATTTACGATCAGCAATTATTGGCATTTAAAAGTATTTTTGCTTGAGATATTTTCGAAAAAGCATTGCAAAGATATACTTTCCCTCTCCCTTTCATTTCCAAATGTACTAAATTTAAAATTATGGAAAAAATCAGAGTTTACTTAAAACTGTGCATAAAAATTATAGTAATTATCCTAATAGAAATTCTGAATTTTCCGTTATTAACAAACTCTATTTTAAAATTGCAAATTTAATCGGCTAAATCGCCAAGTTGCATAATGATCATCGCCACTGAATATATAAATAATGCCATATTTGCAAACTTATTGGTCAAAAAACAGTGGAACCTTGGTTTACGGCCGCCTCTGTTTTTGACAAGTTCGGTTTATGACCAACTTCAGTGATCAAAATTTTACTCTTTCGGCGTAGGATAACTTGATTCGCGACCAAAGCTGTCGAATAGTTCAGTTGGCAACTCTCACATAACTCTTGTTATAAGTCACGTTTGGAGTAAAGTGCGCGTATCAGAGTGCTTTGTGACCTTCAGTACAGTAAAAAAAAAATAACTTATTGTTTTAATTTTAATCAGTTTTGCGAAATTTTTAGCCTTTATTATGACTTCAAAAATGAAAAAGCGTTTAGTGATAGCAGTAGTAAGAAGATTAAGCGAATTACTGATCAATTATGAAAAGAAGTAGTGACAAAACTTAAGAACGATGATAGTGTAATCAAAATAGCTAAACAATACGGTGTAGATGAACCGTCAATTACTTCGATTATAAAGAACTAGTCGGATGTGGCAACCCCAAAACTATTTTCTATCTCATGCATTTAATGAGTCGAAATTCATTATTACAGTGCCAAAATCAAATGACAATCATATGCTCACCATGAGGATTCTAAATGCATGAAATTCCGAACATTAGTTTTTGAAATTTGAAATAGGACTGTTGCGGATATCGGGAAAAATACAGCATATATGCGACACTTGTTGGGAGATTTACCCAAAACACGCAATGAGCAATAATATAAATCAAAGTGTGCCTAAATCTCAAGTTTGGTGAAAATTTGTGCATTAATTCCTGGGATAGAGATATTGTGGTAATCGGAACAATTCAGCATAGCAGCGCCATGTGTTTGGTTATTGAAACCAAAACGTAAACAAAGCCAATTCATATAAAGATTAACTGAATTTGAAGTTTGATGAAAATCCGTGCGTTAATTCTCGAGATAGAACTAGAAAAATGCAACACGGTTAAGCCATCTGTTGAACGATTTAAATCAAAATATAAACAGCAAACAGCATCAATTTATATCAGGGATTACCTGAATATAATTTTTTAAATCCCATGCATTAGTTTTTTGATAGAGCGCCCAAAAAAATTATATCACATACAGAAAGTCATATACAAGAATGGATTATGACCGTGAACTGAGGTTCCACTGTATATTATATAAAAATTTAATTACAGCTGGTGATTTCAATGTCAATTTTACAAATAATACTACAAATGAATTTTCAGTATATTTTCATCCTTGGTTTGGCGCAAATCTATTAAGGCTGTATTTTGAGCGACTCTCTCCAAGGAAGATAATTTAACCAATAATTTTCTTGAAAATATCCTAGAATATTATTCAATAATTGGAATAAGCTATTCCAGTAGATATCAGGAAGGAGAAATAAAAATATTTCACTTATTTTTTTTTTTTTTAATATAAATGGGAAAATTTGTTTTTATGTGCATTGACTACAAAATTATGTTTAGCGACCTTTGGGTGCCATGATCACAAAAATCGCGCCAATGGCGGAACTATTTCATATTTATAACATCTGATTTTTAAAACAAGTAGATAAGAATGCCACGAATCCTATACGAAAAGAATAAAAATTTCTATTCGCATTATTTTTCTACAAAATATGTATTATCTAAAATTAATTGAATCTGTCAATTTCTGTACGAACAAATCAAAATTAATTTCGTTTTTCCACGTTTTTTGTCCATTGATTAAATAGTTCAATATTGAGCGAAATAAGAAAAAGTACTAGAAATATTTAAAAGCAACTGAGGTTTTCTTATATTCAATGTATAATTATCAAAAAATTTAAATGACTAGTATTAAAAAATGCTCTGACGAGCACCAAAAAAGGTTAATATGTTTTAAAGTATGAAAAAGTGTTTGACAAGAGCTTCTAATTGAGAATGAGAAAGGACAAGGGGTCCCTTCTTGGCTGCAATTCACTGTCAATGCCAAATTTGAAAAAATCATATTTGCGCTTTTTCCATATAAAAGAAATCAGTCACTGTAACGATAAAATTGTGTAGTGTAAAGGCATAATTAGAAAAGACACCGCGTGATTAAACATGAATGTAGAGCAAAATAGGGCCAAAAACCATAGTTCCCGCAGCCAGTGTTGAATTCAGACACTTTTCTCCGGGAGGGGCTTCTGTGGCTTCGGGAGGGAGGGACACAATAGAGTTCTAAGGAGATTATACTTTTTTTTACCATTTAAAACACAAAATCTCAAATTTTATTGGGGGGGGGGGCATTTGATACCTTCGAAAGGGAGTGTCCCCCCGGCCCACCTCCTGCATTCAACACTGCCTGCAGCGTATCACATTCACGCAGTCCCACCATAAACTGTCGCAATGTAAAACAGCACAGAAAACTGATTTGTAGTGCAGTTGCAGTACAGAGTCAACAATGAAGTTAACATTTAAAGCACGACTGAAAGTTTTACTAAAAAGTAAAGATAGAAAGTTTTACGCAAATTTCTTTTATATGGAAAAAGCGCAAATATGATTTTTTCAAATTTGGCATTGACAGTGAATTGCAGCCAAGAAGGGACCCCTTGTCCTTTCTCATTCTCAATTAGAAGCTCTTGTCAAACACTTTTTCATACTTTAAAACATATTAACCTTTTTTGGTGCTCGTCAGAGCATTTTTTAATACTAGTAAAATATCCTTCCACTCTGGCTTTTGAGTTTCATATCATGTAAAAAGGGCATTTTTAAGAAATAATTCCTGAGATTAGAATTGAAATTTCATTTTCTGCAAATTCAGGCACACTAAGTATAGTACTATGCAAATTAATAGGTATATTTAAAGTTTCGACCAGATGGATAAATTTTCGATTTTTTTTTCGAACTTCTTAATAAGTACCAGAAAAATTGTTCTTCATCTTGGCGATGTAAAGAATCTATTTTGAACTCAGAATTCTCATTAAAAATTTAGTCAGGAGCAGGGTTGTTTGGTTTAAACCAAGTTGGTTTAAACCAAGTTGGTTTAAACCAAGATGGTTTAAAGCAATGGTTTTTTTTTCATCTGGTTTTTTTATGTTTTATTTTACACCCTGAAAAATGCAAAATCCAAGTTATGCAGAAGCTACAAGCTAAGTTGTAGAAAAATGGTGATTTGATAAATTTCTAAAATGACAAATATTTTTAATCAACCCAGCTTTTCATATAAACTATAAGTCTACATGGCAGAATAACCAGTTTTTAAAAATTAGCTGATTAGAAAAAAATTAGTTTTATTTCTACCTTTTTTTTAAAAGGTTTATATATATATATATATATATATATATATATATATATATATATATATATATATATATATATATATATATATATATATATATATATATATATATATATATATATATATATATATATAGCCAAAAGGGCAAAGTCGAGTTAAAAATGCACTTTTATTATTTAAATGGCTTGATTAGTTAAGATTTACTAAGGATTTAATCTTTCCTCAAAACCTCCAATATAACATTCTTAAGTAATTTTCTCCACTGATTTCTTTTTGTTATGTATGCTAATAAATAATTGGCAGATTTTTGCTCTGTGTTTATTGGGTTAAGCCTTTGTTTTTCTTGCATTCTTAAATTGGGAATGGGGATTTTGCATTATGATTTTATTCTGTTACTAATTGGGTTGGCATAATTTAAACCAATTGGTTTTTTAGAACAAATCTATATAATATTTTCTCATTTTTGTAATTTAAGTGTATTAAATTATTGCATGCAAGTAATTTCTATTTTTAAGTCTTATCTCAGCAGTCACCATGAGACGTAGTGAGTCTAGTCTAGCCCATGTTAGTATATGGGCTAGGGGTACTATGGGTTAGTATATGGGTTCATCATATACATGTAGAATGCAAAATTCATGCAATGATGAACATATCTGAAGATTTAAAGAAAACAAATTATGTTATGTTGGAAAAGACAAAATGGATTAAAATATGTAATATTTAAAAAAAATGTTTTCCTTTGAGAAACGCAGATTTACAGTTAATAACATAAAATGACCTTTAAGATTTCAATCAAACTCTAAAAGAAAATTTTCTTGATTGGGGGGATTATCTTTAAGAATAATAATAATAATAAAAAGGTCAAGATATAAAGTCAAATAAGAAGACATTGAAAAATTTAGTGCTGGGGAAGCACCTGTTTACATTTAATTAAAATATGCAATAAGATATATTTAAATCTTCTATTGCATAACCAACTTAGATCAGCTGAGAAAATTGGGGAGAAAGGGACAAGGCAAGGTTTGTTTGAGACATAATAGAAAGAAAGTCTCATAAAAATGCCTAAAAAGAAGTAATTTTTTGTTTAGACATTTAAAAGTACTAAGCGTTAAAATATAGCGCGTAGTCTAATGGCTATTTAAATGCTTTAGTGGAAGACAGTATTTATAAAACAGCTTTATATTTTAAGATCAATGTTTTCAATAGTCTAAAAAGCTATTAAATAGGTATTTTTGTTTATTTTATAAATTTTGTTTGTCGCCTTCCTTTTTTTTTCTTCTTTTAACCTGGTAGTTTCAGGGGAGAAATGTCAAATAGCAATACACAATACTTCTTAAAGTGTGTAGACCCTACTGCTAAATTCAAATCATTCCAAAAATTCTTTATAAAAAGCTTTATTTTCAATAAAAGATAATTCGCGTAGTCTTCTAACAGAAAAATCAGACTTCTCATATAACAAGTATTTCAAAGAAATTATTTTGAATAGCCTTGTGAAAATAATATGTATGAAACTGCATCATATTTATATTCTTCATCATTTATAGTGCTAATAATTAAAAGATTGTATATTAGGATTTTCAAGGTGTCAATGTTTTATTATGTAAAACATTTTATTTAAGGAAAAAATACATAGATTTTCTAAAAATGTTTATATTTAAATGATTTCCATTTTCTACATAACTAAGTGTATATTAAATTATTACATTGATTAGAATTACTTTTAAATCAAGTTATTACTTATATATTAAAATATTTATTTTTATTGATAAATATGCATGTAATGTAAAAGGAAATCATATTTTAAAAAACCCGGTTTAAACCAAAAAAACCATTTTTTTTTTTTTTTTTTTATTCGGTTTTTTACTAACCCTGGTCAGGGGTACATTTTGGAGAAAAAATAGATTTCAATAGAAAATATTTTAAAAAGTAACTAATTTTTAGCTTACTATATCGTGGCCTTTTTTAAATAAATTTTAATAATATTTAACTGAAATCTTTGTACAATTTGCTCTGTATTGTTAGCTCCTAAGTCACAAAAGAAAAAGACACAAAATATGTTTTCCTGTAAATGTTGACATCTCATAAAATATCTAATGTATTCATTAAAATTTTCAACTAATGTATTTGTTATATATTGTCAAGTTCAAGTTTTCTCAAAGTTCTGTTAAAAACATCTCACATAGCAAGATAAGTATTCATAAAAGTTATAGATTACAGTGTTTTATTATGCAACGTGATTGCAAATATTGTACTTTCTTCTTATTTTTTTCCCTTTTGATCTGCCAAATGCTCTCCAAACTAAGGTTTCAGAGGAAAGTGTGAGTTTAAACTTCTTTTTTGCATTAAAAAATATAAAGAAAAATTTGCATAATACATTTTCAGAAATTAAAAAAAAATTCTGAAATTAAAAGTGTTTTTTTTTTTTTTGGGGGGGGGGGGGGGGAATACCTGTAATCAAATGCTTATGCACTTTGTCCGAATTAATACACATCTTTTTACATCTCTTAAAATTTTTAAATTAAAAATATTAAAGAGAAATATTATTGACATATTAATTTGTTTTAAATAGTAAAAGCATTTCTATATTAGCGATATTTTTTTCCCCTTTTTCTATTGTGGATGAGATAGAGAAATAAGTGAGTGACCTCATTTTCTTATTGAAATTGAAAGGAAAATCGAGAATGAAATTTTAATCGCTTTGCTTTCAAAAGTTGATCAATTATTATTTCATATATTCGATTTATATATTCCAATTAGTCGTTTCATAAATTCGTTTCATTGGCATTTTATATGTAGAGTTGGTATACATATTACAAAAGACACTTTTGAATTTCGTTTTCAAGAAAGCAAACATATTTAAACTTTAATTTTAAATCATAAATAAATAGATGGGTGATTTTACAAAAATGCAAGCACTAAGGAGCTGAGCAAATACAACGTTATCAATTTTTTGGTAATTTTGAGTCCCCCCCCCCTCTATCGATATCATACGGTATCATCCTACGACCCCCCCCCCCCCCCGGTAATAATATCGTTATCAACTTTTTTTCTTTTCTAGAATTTATTTCTTTTGCTCGGAAATGATATACAAAACTGGCTACACTCTGTAAAAAAAGTAGAAGGACACTCGAATTTTTTAATTAACTTAATTGTGATTTATATTTACGGTCTGATTTTTTTAAGGGCATAATTTTATATGCATTCTTTTGTTGTGAAATGAAAAATTAATTGCTACCACAATTAATTTATAGAAAAATGAACTTATCTAAAAATTTCACTGTAAAAAAAGTAGAAGGACAGCTGTGGAAAATTGAATTTTTTGGACCCTTCTGCTATAGATAATGTAAGTAAGCATTATTATTTTATTGTTTTCATCAAAAAAAATATATATATATATATATATCTCCATTTTTAGGTTGATTTTTTTGTTTGTTTGTTTTTTTAGAATGCCGAAAGGAATACCTTTAAATAATTTTCAAAAAGGCCAAGCCATAGCATTTAGAAAAGAGGGTAAAAGCATCAGAGAGATTGCTAAGTTGCTTAATGTTAGTAAAACTGCAATATCCAACTATCTTAGAAATCCAGAGCATCACGGTACTAAAAAAAAGACAGGAAGACCTAAAACACTGACGCCTCGTGATGAAAGAAACATTATACGAGAGTTGAAAAAAAAAAAGATTCCACAATTTCGAAGGTCTGAATACGAGCAAATCTAGCGCATGTGTCACGCCAAACTGTATATAACTATATAAAAAAGTCTAAAGATTTTATTTTCAAGAAGAGACAACATCATCCAAAATGGACAAAAATGCATATAGCCAATCGCTTATCTTGGGCGAGAAACTACATGTCTTGGACCACGGAATGGACTTTTGTCATTTTCTCAGAGGAGAAAAAGTTCAATTTGGATGGTCCTGATGGATATCAATACTATTGGCATTGTATCAAGAACGAGGAAGAATTATATTCCACTCGACATATGGGAGGGGGGAGTTTGATGGTCTGGCTAGCAGTTGGATATGGTGGAAGAACGAGTCTAGTCATTTTGCATGGTAAACAGAACCATGAAGATTACATCCAGTTGTTGGAATCTGAACTTCTTCCTTATGGTTCAGAATTAGGTGGAGAAGATTGGATTTTTCAACAAGATGGAGCAGCGATTCACACCGCTACTGGCGTTAAAAATTGGTTCCACACAAATAATATCCGCGTTTTGCCATGGCCAGCTAAAAGCCCTGACCTTAACATTGTTGAAAATATATGGGCGACATTAGTTCGTCGCGTATACAGTGGAGGAAAACAATACGAATCTGTTGTCGAGCTTCAGAATGCACTTAATGATGTTTGGGACAATTTTTGCCAAAGTGAAATACAAGCACTGTACGATTCAATGCCAAACAGAGTCTTTCAAGTGATAAAGGCAAATGGAAAGAAAACTTCTTATTAATATTTTAATTTTCATATAAAATACTTATGTGTCCTTTTACTTTTTTTACAGAGTTTCATGTAAGCAACAGAAACTATATTATGAAAAACAAATTATCTTCTTAATTTATTTTGGATTATTATGAATTTATACTCATTTAGTTATAAATTGTTAGGCAAATAAAGATATTTACGGTAACTTAATCAGTTGTGCTTTTATTAGTAAAAAGTCTAGTGTCCTTCTACTTTTTTTACGCAATGTACACTTATTTTTTTTTTTGCATTATTTATTGCTTTACAGGAAGAGAAGTCAATAATGGCGCTATTTGATATAGCTTTATATCAAATAACGCTAAAAGAAGTAGTTACTATTTAAAAGTATTTTGTAAGAGTTTTTTGTTACATAATGCATTCTACAGTAATAAAGCCTTGTCTCACTTACTCCGAACGGAGGACGGGTAGGTGGCTGATAGAAATTCTTATCAGCAAAACAAGTGGGAAACATTTTTTTTCTCTTTCTTTTTTATGTATTAGTAAACACAAGCTTCATTTCCAATATGTTTTACATATGATTTCTCCTACCGTGATTATATATGCATACACATATGAAGAAGAACAGGAATGTCAAACGCTGGAGTATTCCATATTTTAGAATTAAATAATTTTATGATAATTTAGTGATTTTGATAATAACTTTGTAGTTTCATAAAAAAAAGGTAACTGACTAAAAAAAGATAACGTCTTATTTTGAAACAAAAAAAAAATGTTAAAAATTAAAAATGGTTGGATGAAAAATGACATCGATATCAAGAAGCAAATCCCTACTTCCCTTACAGATATTTTATGATATCATGTGCCATCTCCTCCCCTCTCCCTCGAAATGATAACGTTATATATGCACAGCCCCTAAGATCAGTAAAACACTTACATTACCTATTCACAAAAGCTTATTTTAAAATCATGAAAGATTTATATAATTAGTTTCTAAAGACTTTTCGCTTGAATGCATCAGAAGGATTGAGACAGATGATCCAAATTTTTACACTAAAATTGAAATTTTAAATTTCATTAGTGAGAAATGGGGATGGTCAAGGTATTGATAAGAGATTTGAGAAATCACTTTCTCTACGCTAGTACTCTACATGCTGGGAAAGTGGTTTCACAGGCTTTATAGATATTTATAGGACTTCGTAATTAATTTGTTTAAGGCTACAGTGGACTCTCAAAACTAATTTTTTTAATTTTCAATGACTTTTTTTTTTTTTTTTTTTTTTTTTTTCTGGAAATAATCATAATATATATATATATCTCTTATTTCACAATTTTTTTTAAAAATATATTCAATAGTTTTTGAGATACAGTTTTTTCTTTTTTTAAATTAACAAAAAATGGCAATATTTCAAAATGCTCCATGCGAAATTCTTTATGCCCAATTTTTCTGGTTTTTTGTTTAAGATGCTATCTATGTATGTGTTAACAAATGTCATAAGCGTTTTTAGTATATTACTTGTAAAACATTTAAAAAAATGATTTTAACTTAATTCTTTTGTATTTTCCGTTAAAAAATCATTAAAAATTTCATATAACCGAAATTAAAAAAATTTACATGCGTCTAAAAAAGTTTATTTCTAGTAACATTTGTTAACACATTCATAAAGAGAATTAAAAAAAAATCAGAAAAATTGGGCATAAAGAATTTCGCATGGAACATTTTGAAATCATGAAAACGACGAAAATAATCATTCTGAGTAAAACAGGTTTTAGTAACTACAGTGGTTATAATTGCTTAATATTTTCCTACTGACACATTTTCAGCTATTAAGGGATATAATATCATTTCCAGCTTATATGTAAGTGTTTTATGTTTTTATGGTAAATTCACATAAAATATGTGGCTTCGAAAGTAATTCATGCAAAGGACGTGAAGTATCACAATTTTAAAAAATCTTATCAAAAGTAACATTTTGTATTTTCTAATGATTTTTTTTTCAAATTTTACTAGAAATATTCATGGTAAAAATACCTCTTATTGTACAATTTTTTGTTAAACATATTAAATATTTTTAATATTTTAAATATATTAATATTTTTAAATTTACGCTAAAAAGATTGGGGACAAAAAGCTATTCCTCTAAATATATTATAAACAAACGCTTAAAGAAACAGTTAAAAGTTACAGTTAAAGTATTGTTTTGCGAAATCACAAAATTAATAATTTCAGTGCAAAATAACATTTTGTATGGTAAAACTAAAACCTAGGCTAAATTTTACGGATGTGAATCGGCAAAAAAGTAAACAGAGGGGCGTGGCACAATCAGCTGATTGGACAAAAATGCTTCCAACTCCTGTAAAAATAGTCGAAATTGAAAAAAATTTTTTTGTGTTCAATAGCAGGGAGATCATATAATGTTATTATGCTAAAAATGAAAATTCGACAATTTGAGGATTTTTTGCAATTTTGAAAGTTTACTGTAGATTTAAAGGGTCAAATAGATATAAATCTGGAAAGTCTTACCTTGGAATCGTACATGAAAGTTATAAAATAGTCATTTTGCTTAAAACGGCTGTACAAACGAGCATATATTATGGTGCATATGATGACAATTGAAATTATTTTTATAATAACCTTTGTTCTCATGTAAAATTTTGAATGTTGATTTGTTGAAAGCATTAAAAAATTAATTACATTTTAGCATGGTTCACTTTTTTAAACATTTTTTCAGTTTATTGGGGGGAAGGAGGTGATTTATTGGTGCATGATCCTTTAAATAAAATTTTGAGGTTTACAGAAAAATTTAATAGTTAAGAAAAACATACTTTATAGAGCTCTAATGATATTTTCAAGTTGTAGAAATAAAAAGAGCAAAAACCTAAAGCAGTAATTTACAGAATAATGCTCGTCTATTTAAAACTAATTAACTCAAATAAAATATTGATAAATTGGTGTGATTTAAAAATAAAGGCAAACACTTTTTAATAATATAAGGAAAATAAGAAAAACCAGAAAATAGGTGTCTCTTTCATTAATGTATACTATTCCCTCAATTCGTCTTCAGTTTTTGATTCTTTATATATGTTTCTGTCAAAAGGGTTTCTACACCCCCCCCCCCCCTGTTACGATAACGCTGTTAAATAAATTCAATAAATCGCCTAGTAATTCAAAAATTTCAAAATCAAATCTCATAATTTCGCTATTTTGTCCTTATGTTCTCCTTTACGTTTCAAATTAGCTAAAGTTTTAATTTTAATGCTGTCTTTAAACCTGTCAACAAGTTGCCAAGTCTCCTGTTCCTCATCTTTGCAAATGGTATATCTATCATTATAGCGTTCCTTGTAATGGTTGTAATTTATCTTATGTAGTTCAAACTCAACGATATCTCGAAACCTGCTTAAGGAAACAAGGAACCTTCAAACGCTTTTTTTTTCCTTTTTAAAAATAATACAATTGATATGCATATATGAAGTACATATTAAAAAATACATTCTGTACACTCTGTGGTGCAAAGAATATTTGTTATTAACACGTTGAGTGCCACATCAATCATTGGTGACCGACACCGATCTTCCGTTTAGGCCGCGTCAGTCACTGGTGACTGACTGTCTAAAATATGATATATAACAAAAAACATTGTTTTAAGTAATTACTGAAAATTCATTTTAAATTTACTTAACTTTTATTTACTAAAGGATTATATTTTCTTAATAATTATACTTAAAACAATATATTTTTTTAAGTTTTATTACATATTTTACCCTTTCAGTTACCGGTGACTGACGCGGCCTGAACGAAAATTCAGTATCAGTCACCGTGGCACCCAACGTGATAGTTTAGAAGGCCAACCAAACATATTCCGTTACCTAATGAAATAGGGGGAACAGTGTTTGAGAAGCGTTTTGTTACATTAAATTATTTCACATTTTATGAAATGGATATACGTTGCTGAGGTTTGCTACAAGTTATTTCCTGCATATTAGAACATTTTGAAAATTTCTTCAGTAAGAAAAGTACTTAATTTTCTCAATTTTTTTAAATTTCTTGCGTAATAAATATATTTTGTAATTTATAAAAGTTAGAATTTGAATGAGTTGTATTCGTACTATAAGGATGTTTTAAAAATATTCAGATTTTGATGTAATAGTATGCATTACTTCGGATACAGTAGATTAGTATCCGAAACCTTTTGTGTATCCTTGTAAATACTATCTGCTTTATATTATACAGGAAGTAACTTGTAGTAAGCCTCGGCAACGTATTTCATAAAATGTGAAATAGTTTGATAATATTAAAGGGCACCCCAAACAATGTTTCCCTCTATGTCATTATGTTATAGAATACTTTTGTGTAGCCCTGTAAATTAATAACAAATATTCTTTGCACCAATGTTTGTACAGAATATATATTTTAGCATATACTTCATAGATGCATATCAATTTTATTATGTTCGAAAGAGTGTAACACCATTAAAATGCACTTGAAACTATTTTTTTTTCCATTGGCCGTAATGCAACGGAATACTTTTGATTGTCCGTGTAATTAAACTGTATATCCGATTTTCATAAAATTTGAAATGACTTGACAAGATTATGCAGCAATTATATACTTTAAAATTCAAATGATTTGGTTCGATAGTTTTTGCTCTGTTATATGCGGATAGACGGACGGGAGGACGGATTGAACGACGACTATAGGTGTTATTACGTCTTTACATAATTACGAACGCACCTAATTAACGCCCTTAAGTAACATTTAAAGGACAATTAGGGAAAAAAAATAATGAATTAGTTTGAAGGTTCCTCTTTCCTTTAAAGAACTCTCTTCTATTGCAAATCGTTTTGGGGAGTTCGGCTAGATTGTCAAGATTCGAAATATTAAAACTATCTTTAACGTCAATTGTACACCTGAATCGATTTTCTCGAAAATTTAGCCATATTTCTCAATCGTGATATTATCGGTAATTAAAATATTTTAAAACCAATCATATATATTTTATTGTACCATATATCTTACATTACTTTAGTAATTAATGTATTTTACATATATAAGTGCACATACAGTTAATCTTTAATATCTTTTTTACTTGCATTTATTTTATTGTATTTTATTATTACTAATATGTATATATATTTTTTTTTACTTGTGCCTCTTTTTTTTTATAAATTTTCAATTAATAAAATTTATTTTTCTAATTAAAATTAATCAATTATTTTTATTTCCTATTTATTATTTTTATTTCCTATATTACACACACTATATAGCCAAAGGTGACCGGTCACTAGCGGTTTTAGATGTTTTGTTAAATATCTAGAAAAATACATGAAGAAATTTCCTGAAACTCCAGGTGTATAAACAAAATAGTACAGATCATATATATTCGCGAGGATTTTTTTTTTCTTAAACCCCATTGGCGATCGTCAGCAAATTGAAAAAGGACAAATATCTTTCGGATAACCCTATCAAAACTAATGTAGCAAAAGCATTCAAACTGAAGAATATGATTAAGTGACTTATTGTAATAAACTGTGTTCATTTTTATGAGAATAGCATGCATACGCGTAGAGAAATTATGGTTTTCATAAAAAAAAAAAAAAAAATTCCCAAACTTTGCCAAGTTATTTGCGTATAATTTGCAGAGTTCTTAATATATAAAAAAATTCTTTTCAGAAAATATGACAAACAACATTTTATACTATAATCTATAATCAGAATTTAAAAATAATAAAAATGGTATGAAAAAAGAATAGGTTTATTAAATAATAGTTCACTGCGCATGTGTCGTTCCAATCCAAATATAATACCCATAATGTGTTAGCTAAATGTAATTGCTAAACTTTTGTGAAAATCTCAAAGACATAGCTTGAGCATTCTGAAAATTATCTACTTATATATATAAAATGCAAACGAAAAATTCGTTAATTCCGCCTATTCCTCCACATAAAGTATAGTACATGCAATATTGTGTATGCTATACTGACCTAATCAATGGATATTTGAATACAACCCCTCACTTTTTTGCTTCATTTTGGGTACAACAGCTTTTGAGCTCCTTCAATCTGGTAGCATGTCTTTTATTGTGACGCTTGAAGCAAGACAAAATTCTTTCGAAATACCTTGCAAAGTTCTTATTTTTATGATGTTATTAAAAAATGTTTTCTCTGTATTTTTCGATTTTTTTTAAATTTGTAAATGTCGTAATTACAAATTTTTTTATAGTTTGTATATTATCACAAAATAAACACCCGGCAACTCAGTTACAATAAAGATAGCGTTCAAGTGAGGTCTTTCAGTACAAACTCAGCACATTTGTTTGCGGATTCTGTTGTGCGTAGAAATTAGATTTTACTACACTTTAAAATATATTCGTAAAATTTACGGCCAGCAATGTTGCCAGCAGTTTTTGCCGTAAATTTAACAAATTTTCTTTTACAGTAAAGTGTTCAAAAAAATCTAATTGAACGCAAATTGTCCCCGAAATGGCAATGCAGAACTAGCATTTAAGCTATTTTACTTTTGTGATTTAAAGATATCTTTGAATTCGTCGTGTGTAGTCCTTTTTAATGTATTTTTGAGGCAAAAAGAGTGTAGAATTGGGGGAATTAATTTTTTTTTTTTTTTTTTTTATAAAAAAAAAAAAAAATACTTGAGCTAATTGAAAATTGAATTTGAATGGGATGTTAATATAAGAATTAAATGATAATTTTAATTGAATAAAATATCAACATAAGAATTTATTGATTGAGTAATTTTAATCACATTAAATGTCCAGTGCAACTTATACCGGGTGTCCCAAAAATGACTGATGGATTTTAAAATTCAATAACTTGCAAACGGTGACAGCTATTTAAAAAAATTTTGCAGCAGGGTTAGGTACAATGTCAGGAGTTTTTTTACCGTCATTTTTTTTTTATTTTAGTTCGCATATCAAACAATAGGTGGCGCTGACGGTGATTGAAGGCCACTCAGCACTGATCACCTGGCCTTCAATCGCCGTCAGCGCTACCTATTGTTTGATATGCGAACTAAAATAAAAAATTACGGTAAAAAACTCCTGACATTGTACATAACCCTGCTGCAAAAATTTTTTAAATAGCTGCCACCGTTTGCAAGTTATTGAATTTTAAAATCCATCAGTCATTTTTGGGACACCCGGTATATTAAGAATAATAAAATACCAAAATAACTAATACTTTAAAAGTTAATGTAAACTTTACTTTCACCGTTTCTCAAAATTAATTTTTCTACAAATCAACACGTTAAAACATACGAGACGATATAAACTAGTTTATCTTTAATAAATAAAAGCACCACCGACGAAAAGGAAAGCTTTCTCACGCTGTAAAAACCCGATGACATACAAGCACAATTAACTTTAAATCAATAAACAAACTGAAAAGTCATAGACCTCAGAAGAAAAATCAACAACGATAATCGTGAAAACTCTTTCACCGAAGGCTTGGAGGAGGTTTCGAGTTTCCTTCCTGTTTCGTTTTACTTCTGATTTACTTCCAAAACTCTTTTATCTGGCTCGTTGATGGATGGGCGGCCATATGTGCCGAAAAGCCAACAGATTATACCCCTCCTCTGACAGAAATGACGCCTTTTGGACCACGTCTTGAGCTTCGCTCAGGAATAGTTTGACCTAGATAACCCCAAAAACTTTGTTTTGTTTGTTTGTTTTATTTTTAAAATTTAAGATTTCGGCTTTTGCGAAAGGAAAGTTTGAAGCAAGCAGAAAGATAACTATGTATTTTAAGGTCTAGACGAACAGCACTAGTTTTTATTACCCTAAAAGAACCATCAATCTTACATTTGAAGAGAAATCCTTCGGACAATTCGTGGGACGGGGGAAAAAAGGTTGCTAATTTTGGCGTTAAATCGCGAATGTATAAATGCATCTTTTAGGGGTTTTTATTATTTTTCATTTTGATAATAAATATAAATTGTTCACCATGAGGTTGAGTCTGACGAAGGCCAGTAAAAAATAGGGATTGAATCACCATCAGATTTATTTATTTTTTATGGATCAAAACCTGATATAAAAAGTACACAGTATAATTGTTAATATCATATAGCAAAAATTGTTTTAAGATTAATTTTTTCAAACTATTTTCTAATAGAGAGTAATATTACTCCTAATTATTCTTTCATGACAAAGTTTAGTTAACGCTGTTTGCATAAAAATCTGTTTAAATTGATATTAATAAAAATACATCAACCCAACCACTGACAGAAAAAATATGAAAGACGCAATTTTTATTGTTTTCATAACTCAGAAGAAGAAGAAAAAAAAAGACACAAGGTTTTTTTTTTCCTCTAGTAATTAAGGGAAAAGACTTTAAACTAGGGGTGTACCAAATATTCGGCATCTATTCGGTATTCGGCCATGTTACCGAATATTCGGTTAGGCCGAATATTAAACTATTCGGTTAAGCCGAATGTTCGGCTTGGCCGAATATGAAAACATTCGTCCTGTCGAATATTCGGTTTGGGCAAATATCAAAGTATTCGGCCGAATGCAATACTTAACAAAGCCTTTTAGAACACATTTTAAAAAACTTTTCTCAATTTCTACTTTTAACTGTCAATTTATTCATGTATTTAAAATAATTAGAAATAAAATCATATTTAAATAATATAGAATGTTTTTACATTATTTATTTGCTGTTTCTAAAGTTTAGCTTAAGAAAATTAACCATGAGAAGGATTAAAATTATGATTTATTAGGATCCTCCTTAGGAAAAAATGATGTGAGTGCAGATGCAAGTTCCTAAATTATATTTAGTAAATAATCTGTTTCTTGCTTTCCCCAAAAGTCCTTAAACAAGAAAGGAAAACTTTTGAGACTAGTAATAGCTATCAAGGCAGAAAATTTTTTGTTTATGAAACCATAATAATAATCATAATCAACTTATTGAATCATAAATGCATTGTATTTTATCTCATTCTAGATTAAAGATGTGTTTTCGTTTGTTGCATTAACAATATATAAGATACCATAACTATATTTTCAACTCACATGCTTTGTTTTTTGTAAAATATGATATGATGGGAAGGATGGGAAATGCCACTATTCATAAGAAAAGAACTGAGCTAGACATTCCTTTATTCAGAATTAATTTGAAAGTATTTATACTTTATATTGAAAAAAATCTGCCTTGATTTATTTAAAACGAACAAATATGAGACTGTACAGTTTTTCTTGAACTTTTTTTTCATTATTTCTCTTTGTTTTCAAAATGTTTGTTTCAATTCGTAGAAGAAATGAAATTTAAAATTTTACTAATTGAAAAAGTCTCATAAGTATGCTTCTTAAATAAAAAAGGCAGCTTTTTTTCAATACTGAATGTTCTTATAAAAATCTCTTGTTTATCAAAATATAAGTTTCTCTTATTAAATATTATTTAAAATTGTTTTTAAAAATAACATTTTTATACATTTAAACTTTGAAATATAAAAAGTATTTGGAAAGCCGAATATTCGGTATTCGGCCAAAATCCCTATTCGGTGCATCCCTACTTTAAACAAAAAGCAAGGATCGATAAAGAATATATCAAGGTTTCTTTTTTTTTACTTTCACTGATCGCGAAAAAGCTTCAAAATCAGATGAAATATTTCTTTCTATAACCCCCCCCCCCCCAAACAAAAAAGGAAAAAAAAAAGATTCACTTTCAAATTGAATATTGAAGGCTTAAAAAACCTGTTCGAAAATTAATATGCATTCCAGTTATTCTCAAATGAATTTTTTCTTCTTTTTCTCATTTTGATAATAAATATAAATTGTTCACTTTCAGGTTGAGCCTGTCGAAGGCCAGTAAAAAATCGAGATTGAATCACCTTCAGATTCTTTTTTATGAAACAAAACCTGATATAAAAAATACACAGTATAAGTGTTAATACCATATAGTAAAAATTGTTTTAAGATTATTTTTTTCAATTTGTTTTCTAACAGAAGGTATTACTACTCCTAATTATTCTTTCATGGCAACGTTTAGTGATTGCTGTTTGCATAAAAATCTGATTAAATTGATATTAATAAAAATACATCAACCCAACCACTGGCAGAAATAATATAAAAGACGCAATTTTTATTGTTTTTATAACTCTAAAAAAATGCACAAGGTTTTTTTCCCTACTAATTAAGGAAAACGACTTTAAACAAAAAGCAAGAATCGATAAAGGATATATCAAGGTTTCTTTTTTTTTACTTTCACTGATCGTGAAAAACTTCAAAATCAGATGAAATATTACTTTCTATAACCCATCCCCCCTCCCCTCCCAAAAAAAAAGGAAAAAGAAAGAATTCACTTTCAAATTGAATATTTAAGGCTTACCTTGTTAGAACATTATTATGCATTCCAGTTATTCTCAAATAGTTTTTTTTTTTCTTTTTCCATTTTTATAATAAATATAAAATATTCACTTTGAAGTCGAGTCTACCGAATATCAGTAAAAAATCGAACTTAAATAAGCTTCAAATTCTTTTTATAGAGCTGAATCCGATATAAAAATACTGTACAGTAGTTAATTGTTACTAACATATTAATTTTTTAAATTAAGTTTCTCATTTTTTGAATTTTCTTTTTTTCGAATAAAAGTTAATAATAATCCCAATAAATCTTTCATGGCAACTTTGAGTGATTGTTTTATGCATAAAAATCAGTTTAAAATAATAATAATTACAATAAAACATGTACCCAACACTGGCAGAAATCTACAAAAGCCACAATTTATATTGTTCTTAAAACTCTAAAAGATGCGATTTTTTTTTCCTTATTAATTTTGGAAAAAAGCTTTAAATAGAAAGCAAGGATCAACAAAGAATATATTTACTTTCACTGATCGTGAAAGAGCTTCAAAATCAGACGAAATATTTTTTCTATAAACCAAAAACAAAACAATTTTGAAGTGAGTTTCAAATTGAGATTTGCAGGCATAAAATCTCTGTTAGAAAATTAATATACATACATTCTAATTATTCTCAAATAGATTTTGCTAGTGATAATGCTAGGTTTAATAACAGAGTAAGAAATATGGATTGAACATTCATATTCCTGGACCAATCATAATAAAATATCAATTTTACAATTTTCGATATTGAAAATTTTTAAATATAGCACATTTTCAGTTTATACACGTCATATAAACAAAATTATGTACTTATAAAGGCAATTCGTTTGAAAGCTGTGCCACAATTTGTTTCTGAGTTATTAGTTTTTTGTAGTTATTAATACTTTTTGTCATTGTGGCAACAGAAGTATTCCATTTCTGGACATTCAACATGTGACAATCACAAAACGACTAAAATACGGACATCACATTGAATCAGATAGGTCTCAGATATCTCTTCTCTAGATCGAAAACAACAAGCATTCTCCAAATGATAATAAAAAAAAAGTTATATTTGTAGGGAATAAAATAAAACTAATGATTTTTTTTTCTACAAAACTGAAGAAAGAATTTACCTTTGTCATTAGAAATAGGATATTTTCATTAAAGATATATTAGTAAAATAAAGAACTTATATACTTACATACTTACACACATATCCTTTTGAAAATACTGTCCAATTTTACTCGAATTTCTGGATGTGACACACACCCACAAAAAAAAAAAAAAAAAGAAAAAAAAAAAGAAAAGAAAGGCCGTCGTGACGTGACCAGAATAATTTTAAACTCAGCACGTTATTTATTAACTTAAAAAATAAAACGCTATCCGATTTCAAATTGTTTTAACTGCCAGTTTTCTACATTTACATTTAAAAATGAATCAGAAACTATTTCATAAAATTTAGTGTCGTTGACAAGAATTTGAGAACCATTTTAAGCAGTTTATGAAAATATATATTTAAAAATAATAGAATTTTATGGAGATTATTCTACAAAATATGAGACCCATACTAAAAATGTCAATATTAATCCCTTAGCATTTAAACTTATTAAAATATCAAACGAAAGGAAATTTAACATCCACAACCACAATTATACCATATCCATAATAAATTGCTAAAATTATGGTGTTAATTTTACGAAACATTAATAATCGTTGATAATTAAAATAAATATTTATAATGCTTCCTTTCCAAATAAGAGATTAATTAACGTAATAAAAAATAAATTATGTACTGTTTCGAAAAAGTAAGAAAATCTGACTAATTTTTATAATGCAGTTTTCATTGTTTTTTGTGTATACTCTCCGCCCCCCCCCTCCATTTTTTTCCCATTGAAAGAAACAAAACAAAACAAAAAAAAAGAGCACAATTATATGTTTCACTTGGCGAAAATGTAAAATTATTTTCTGTTTATTTCACATCGCCAAATATATAGCAACCTCTAAATGATTTTTGAGGAACGAATTGACAAAGGAATGGAGAGTTCCTTATGCAGTTATCTCCCCCCATCTACAGTCGTAAAACTGTCAACTGATTTTCCTCTCTTGAAGTTCAGATTCAGTACACTAGAAGTACAATTTATACATCAAAGCGCCGACACGAAAGATCAAAGACAGCGAAGAAGTTAGTGCGGAAAACTGTGTGTGTGCCCGCAGCCTTAAATTCAGGAGACAGTTACATTGATATTCATATCAGCGAAACATATTGGCTCAACATTTTCTAAGCCATCAATAAGTCGAAGCGCAACATTTTATGCACGTTCTTAAATTATTTTTGACACGTCAGAGATTGAGAGGTTTTACTTCCGAAGTTGGTAGACGGGAAGTGCAAGGTTCGAACCCATATCCTGCCCAATCGTTTAGCATTTTGGAGTTTTTAGTAGCTT
Organism: Maratus speculifer; assembly: GCA_964019185.1. Taxonomy (NCBI): domain Eukaryota; kingdom Metazoa; phylum Arthropoda; class Arachnida; order Araneae; family Salticidae; genus Maratus; species Maratus speculifer. The sequence goes on from OZ025295.1 coordinate 174,140,867, forward strand.
TCTTTGAATCTGTATATCGCAGTGTAAATACGAGTTATGCTCCTTTAAGCTGAGGATAGACGTGTCAATTTACTCTCGATCCTTTTGTTCTAGTCAGGCGGCACTTTCATGTGATTACGTGACGTTTCCCATGTTTTGTGGCTTTACAGAGAAGATGCTGGACGTTCTGCAACATTCTACAAAAGGGAGAAGTTCAATCTAATCTCCTTACCTCCTTTTCATTGTTGAACCCATTGTTGAATTTCCTGTGTCTTTTTGTTCAAAACTACATTTTATTGTTTTACCATGACAGTGAAAGCTTTTCCTTTCTGGAGGGACCTCCGTCGTCGTGACAAAGACACCACGACGCTAATCGCGTCGGAGGTCTGCGGGTTCGATTTCCGCTGTTTCAGTCGCACATTCTTTATAGAACTTTAGGCTGTAATTCTCTGGTCTTGTAAATTTTCTTGTGCTATTCCGTGCTTGTATATTGATGGAATTGTTATGTCTGGTTTGTGCAATTATTTTCTGTGTATAAAAGAAAAGATCATTCGAGGCGACAGTCATTGTAACTATAGGTCCCGTCCCAAAGCAATTTACAATTTGGTAAACTTCGATTCCTTTTTTAAACTAAGTCTTCGAAATACCCCGGAATGGAGGGCAAATTCCCCAAGCATATATCATTCGCACAGACATTTGACTGTAACATACACCAGAACCGAAGAATGGCTAATGCACAGAGTGCCCTTGCATCAGGCAACATCAATAACGATAGGCGTAAGCAGGCTTCATCGGCTTCATCACTTATTTTGCCATCCTTCAACAGTATTCAAAGAAATCTTTTGTTCAGGACTCGTCTGCAATTTATTCGCAAAAGAATGAGGGGAAATCTACGTTGGGCCAGGAGATAAGTAGTTCAATTCTACTTAAGGGAAAGGTTCCTGTTTTGCAGTACATCAGCTCCCTTTCCCTAAAAATTATTAAAAATAAAATAACCGCGTCTCTACAAGAAAAGAAGCCGATACTGATAACAGTGAGACGGTGTGCTGCATTCTTTGGTGTGCTACCTGCAGCCTTACATTGCTGATGCATGCGCGATTGGGAGAAAAAATTGTAAAATGTTTCGCACCAGGTACCACGAAAAGTTGCTTGCGATGCTCCGAAACATCACCCCTTAAATTACTTTAATCTGTGTGAGGATTTTCTCAACCTGATCAGTATAAGCATTTGAGATATACAGGGAATCTTCAAAATTCAGTTGCAATTACAAAACATGATAAATCATGCAATGTTTGAAACGTTAACTTTTTTTTTCCTAAGCATTGTTAAGTACCTAAATTTTTGTTTGCACCTGAATTTTGGTTTGCTTTTCTCTTGTAGGGAATTTTGATTGTTACGTGACGGCTAGAGCACAAGAAAGGGTCCAGTGTATGCTGAAGTATGGGTGGAACAAATACCTGAATATAGTGCAACGCTTTTACTGTCCTTCCGAACGATTCTATCGTTGGGTTTTTTATTTTCTGTGCTCCAAACATGTCAGTTTTGTGAACATTCGAAATAAATTTGCAGCAATTAACAGAGTATCTCCATTGTTTACTTCCATCTCCATCCGTTTCACTATTTTCATGAAATATGGTGAAATAATCCAATTTTTAACAGAAAATGGCTTTTTGTCGTGAAAAGGGAGTTTTCCTGTGAAATTCAAAAAGAATATATCTGTGAATTTCAGATTTTCTTTCTTTCTTTTTTTTTTTTCTTTTTTTTTTTTTAACAGTGTGTTTTACATTTGCATCATGTTCCTTACACCTAACACTGAATTTTCTGTGGCTTATATCCACATAAATGTTGGAAATTATTATGTAGGAGGAAATTCAGTATTAGATGTAAGAAACATGTTGCAGATGTAAAATAAAATAAGAAGAATACAACTTTATCAAGACAAGTAAAGGAAAAAAAGGGGGATTATCAACAATGAAAATAAGTAAATTTATAGATGTGATTTTATTTACAATTGTTTCTCAAGGAATCTATTGAAATATATAAAAGAAATTCAAAAGTATATAATGATAACGTATTCCGAAGATTTAGGTAGAATGGTTGAACAACTTATAGCTGGAGCAACGGGCAATCTTGCAAATATAGGGGCTATTGTATCTTCACTTTATAACAGAATTGACCTCCATATCCAGTATTTTATGTACATTTTATTTGTGATTTTTATGTGTTCTTATGATGATTGAGTGAATCAATCGAAACATGTCAGTATTTTTTTATCTACATTTTTTAAGCAATTAAATTATTTTTAGTATGTATTTTGATAACTTTTTAATATATATTTAAAAATAAAATGAAAATAATTTACTGTTAAATGGAACACACAGTTGTGCATAGTTTTTAGAACTCAAGCGAATCAGGAAATGGGGGGAAAATCATTACAAAATTCCATTTTTACTTTCATAAACCAAGTTAAATTGAAGCGTGTAATAATAAATGTATATTTTTGGTAAATCTGCATCATCTTAAATTGCTTAGTGAATATGATTTTTATTTTCGTTTCAGTGATGGCATCACATGTGCACATCCGCTAGACATGCAAAACAATATGAATCAAATTTCAACTTTGGAAACTATGTGACCTTTTAACTTTAACCTATCTAGTATTTTATGTAGTTTTAATCTCAGTTCTTACGTCATTAGTTAAATAAAGCCTTCTTTATTTAAAAGAAAGAGTTGTACATTTTGTGGTTTTTCTACATATTTACTTTTATGTTTTTTTTTTTTTTTTTTTTTTTTTTTTTTTTTTTTTTATCCTACAAACCAGCGAAAATGTCGACCTTGGAAGTCCAACTACTCAAAGTAATTTCTACTAAAAATGTGAACGTGCTTATATATTCCATTTCTTTTATTTGATTTTTCTTTACATATATATATGTATCTTTCTTCATGTATTTTTTTTTTTTTTTTTTTAACCGTTTCTTTTTTTCTTTTGTTTGAAGCAGCTTCTTATCTCGGCGTTTAACCTTTGCATATATTGTTTTACCTTGATCTGCCACGCCTCATTTCATGTTTAAGGTAAATTCGACAAGCATTTCCTTTATTCGCTCATTTGTTTTACATTAATTTATTAATTTATTTTTTTTTCCGAAGAATTTGTAAATGTAAACCTTTAACTAACAGAAAGCGCTTGTCCAGAATTTGCAATTTTAAATAGAAATCTATTTTAATGCTAAATTGAGTAAAATTTATGCAACAGAGTATCCCTAAAATTTTGTAATCAGTACAAAGTATTATAACTAATGCAGTTTTTGATGTTAATGGTTGTTAAATCTTATTTAGCCACTAAAGTTTGTGCATCAGCATTCACAACACTTCAACATTTGTGCTTATACAGGATGAGTCATAGATATCGAAACAATAGGCTATCTCCTTAAATATTGCCCCTAGACCCATACTTCCAATTGCAAAAATTCATAAAAAAAAGGTGAAATTTTTGATCGTATAGGTTACAACTCCATGGGGGGGGGTCTATTTGAAAAAATACGAAAAAAAAAATTTTATACGGCCCCCGTAGGGCAGAAATCCCATTTAGGAAATTATTCCTTATCCATTCCTAAAAAAAAAAAAAAAAAAAAAAAAAAAAAAAATTAATTTCTATATCTAAAAACCTGACAGAAATATTAAAATCTAAATTTCTCCAAAATTCCTGACTTACACCACTTTTCCTTGTCTCTAAACGATGATTTCTTGACTCAATTTCAACGCTAGATAGGAAACATTCACAAATTGCACTTTAATAAATATCGATTTAAGATAGCACTTTTTCTTTGGACGTAACATAGCAGCGTATAGATTTTGCGCTAAGTTTGTATGAAAATATGCTAGTGACATTTGCACTAGAGGTGTGCACAGGTCGAAATATCTAGGTCCGGACTCGAACTGATTCATACGGAAAAAATTTGGTCCCGCCTGGAAAAATATTAAAATCATAACCCGATCCGGCCTGGAAAGAAGTTTAAATCATAGCCCGACCAGCCGTGAATTTCTACATAGATCTTTACTTCGGTGTGGTTAAAAATGTTTCGTATGGAGGAGTTCTGACCAAAAATACATAGCTGTTCGTTTTTAATATTTATACTTTATATTATTAAAGAATGGCCAAAGACTGTGATTTATTTATTTTATCAATGAATCTCTATTTATATGTTAATGTTTCACTTATATTTTAATATCATTAATCCATATTCAATGCGTTGGAAACAGAAAAATGTTATTCAGTGAAACCCTTTAAGACGGAATCACATAGGAAAGAAACAAAATACGTTATAGACAAATGCCCTAATTAGAAGGTATCTAAATGGAAGTTATATTTTTCTCAGGAATTATTATATTTATTTTGCATGGATCAACAAATTTTCCGTTTAAGACAGGATACTGTCATAGACAGATTTTGTTTTACTGGTTTATTGTATTTAAATTGCCTTTAAATATGCTATTCTTTTAAAAAATGAATTTTAATTTTTTTTTTTTTTTTTTTGTAAAATAAAAGCGATTTTAAAATCTATGTGTTTTTTGTAAAATTTTTTGTTGATTCAAATTTTAAATATTTTATGCGAGTATTCAGTCAATCAGAGACAGTGACTTTAACACGGGTGTGTCGAGACCGGGTTTGAAAATTTCGTCCAGTGCAGACCTAGGAAGGAAGGAGTCCCCTCCGGTATGAAAAATACGTTAGGCCCCACCTGGGCCCAGAATACAGATTTTTTTAACAGCCTCTCCAAGGCGATAAAAAGCCTGAAGTTATGAGAGCTAAATTTATAAAAAAGATTTAATCCGCATCTTAAAAAAAAGCATTGTTTTAAAAAACTGACGGACAATTAAACAGTACAGAAAGGAGACAAGTAACACTCGATAAGAAGTTTGAGTTACAGAAAGGAGTTACTTTACACTTTCAATTTTTTAAAAAGCTCTAAACAATTTAAAAGTTAATTCGTTAATTAATTCGTTTTTCTGCGTGAAAAGTTTTTTACCACTCTTTCTCGTCTTTAAATCATTAAAAGTGTAGAAGTGTTGAAGAAAAAAGGTGCAAAAACATGAAACATGTCATTTTTGATTATTTTACATTAGTTTTGTTTCGGAAAATTTGAAAAAAAAAAAAAATATTTACTTTTGAAAATACGATTTTTTTTAATCATATCATTTTTTTTAATGAATATTTTTAATATTTTTAAAATTAATATTGAAGAAAAAAACCTCGGAACAAAACAAATTAGATTTTCATTTTTAATGAAATGGAAAGAAGTTAAAATCCGATAAATAATGCTTTGAGTAATAACGCTTTTAAATTATACCATTTAAATACATTTTTTAAATAAGTTTTAGAAATTTTTATAAATTTTATAAGAAATTTTAGGGTGTGATTTTCTTAGCTAATTATATGGCTAACCATCACAAAAAAGAAAAAATAATCGAAATTTTATCTCAAAAGATAGATTTTTTTAAAGGTTTCCTAGAACTGTTAAAGTAACGTTGGCATAGTCCATGTCAATTTAGGCAGCCAAAGAAAAAATCTTACCTTCATAGTCTCAATAGTTCTTTGATTGAACATATGTTAAAATTCAGGAAAAAATAAAAATCCTGTAATTTTTGGTTTTCCTCAAAAAAATTTCTGGGCCGAGATACAGGGTGCCAAAGATGGCATCCCGAGCACCTTTTCCCTTTTGCGATTTTCAAAAAAAAAGTTTAAAGTGCTCTATCTCTGAAACGATGCAAGATATCTCGTTGCAGTTTATTTTATTTTAAAGATAGTATTTTTCTGCTTAGAAAGATATACTCTATTTTGAAATATGTATTTAATTATTTTTACAGCAGCCTTCTAAAAAAATTTTTTTTAATCAAAAATAATTTTTTTCTCAAAAATGCCAATCTCAAAAATTTTGATTTTTTTACTGTTAGTCAATACCATTGAGTACTACCTTCACTGTAAAGGAGAACTTCCACTTTTGAGTTTAACAAGTTTTAGAATCATTTCAAGAATTTAGAGTATTTTACAGGAACTGCATGTCAAAAGTTCCAATAAAAGTCTCTCAATTTTTGTTTATTTGTATCATATATAGCCTATTACGTATCCTAAACAAGTTAGAAATCACACATCAAACATGGTAAATGAGGTGCATTCATACTATGATTAGTTTTATAAATATTTAGATCTTGGTGCAATAAGTATTACACTCTTGTGTAAACTGGCATGAATACTAAATTTATTATGTTTCTATATATTAATTTCAGTAATACAGAAGTAATATGAATCCATCTTAAAAAGAACGTAATCACCAGGGCAACCTAGAATCATTAATTATGTATGATAGAATTTAATAGAATGAACAATCATTCATTAATATCATAGTGATGGGTATATTCATCTATTACTATCATAGTACCTATATTGCACAAACTTTGAACAGCAAGGAAGAAGAAATTTCATTTGTCCAACCAAGATCTCTGAAACAATTGCAAAATATTCAGATTCACAATTTATAAAAAGGAATTTTTGTTGCCTGTGTATATTACTGTGAGTGGTGGATTGCAAAGGTAAATGATATCAGTTGTTTATGAAATTGTCGTTAACTTTATGCTCCCACTTGGATCGGCTGTTGGCTATAGATTTCAACCTGCAAGACAGCAACATCACCACCAGTGTTCACTTCCTATTCACAATGTTTTAAGGATTACCCAATACCCTTCTAAGGAAGCCCCAGACCCTATTAGTTAAACAGGAAGGCATCACTAAATATCAAAGGAAGATACAGATACTGTTCAATAAATTATAAAGTCTATGAATTTCTAATTTCAGTTCTAAGCAGAGTACACTGGAAGTAATATGTTTCGAAACTTATACATATGTTTTGTAAACTTTACTGCATGTTTTTTTTTTCTTTTGTAAGCTATTTTTAAAGCTGTCAGTTTCTTATACTTATTAAGAAATAAAATCCTATGTCAAACAAGACTAAGATTTGGATTTTTTGAGACAAGTATGTGATTGTCATACAGGAACTGGTAAAATATATGGCAAAATTTTACATGTGTATCAATAACTTGTCAAAATCAAAAGTTGAAGTTTTCCGAAATAAGTAAGGCAGTAAGTACTCAATGGTATTAATCAACAGCAAAAAAATAAATAAATTTAGGATTGGCATTTTTGATTTCTTTTAATTGAGAAAAATATCAAAAGGCTGCATCAGAAAATATGAATACATTTTTACAAAATTGAATATATCATTTCAAACAAAAAAATGTTACCTTCAAAAAAAAAAAAAAAAAAAAAAAAAAGCAACAAATGTTGTGAAAAAGGTTGTCAAATGTTATGAAAGTCAAATTAAAACTTTGAAAAAAGGACACTCATAAATATTTTATTCATCCTGTTAAATACTATCACGCATAATTAATTCAAACATATCCCATGATAGGTAATGATTCTAGGTTGCCCTGGAGATTACATTCTTTTTAAGATGGATTCATATTACTTCTGTATTACTGAATTTAATATATAGAAACATAATAAATTTTGTATTCATGCCAGTTTTCCCAAGAGTGTAATACTTATTGCACCAAAATCTAAATATTTATAAAACTAGTCATAGTATGAATGCACCTCATTTACCATGTTTGACGTATGATTTCTAACTTGTTTAGGATATGTAATAGGCTATATATGATACAAATAAACGAAAATTGAGACTTTTATTGGAATTTTTGATATGCAGTTCCTGTAAAATTCTCTAAATTCTTGAAATGATTCTAAAACTTGTGAAACTCAAAAGTGGAAGTTCTCCTTTACAGTGAAGGTAGTCCTCAATGGTATTGACTAACGGGAAAAAAATCAAAATTTTTGAGATTGGCATTTTTGAGAAAAAAATTATTTTTGATTAAAAAAAATTTTTTTTAGAAGGCTGCTTTAAAAATAATTAAATACAAATTTCAAAATGGAGTATATCTTTTTAAGCAGAAAAATATTATCTTTAAAATAAAATAAACTGCAACGAAATATCTTGCATCGTTTCAGAGATAGAGCACTTTAAACTTTTTTTCGAAAATCACAAACAGGAAAAGGTGCTCGGGATGCCATCTTTGACACCCTGTATCTCTGTCCAGAAATTTTTTTGGGAAAAACCAAAAATTACGGGAATTTTATTTTTTCCTGAATTTTAACATATGTTCAATCAAAGAACTTCTGAGACTATGAAGGTAACCCCCCCCGCCTGAATCGACATGGATTCGGCCCGTTGTTTCTTGGCTTGCGCGCATTTCAATTTGCGCCTAATCCCTTAAAACCTGATGAATTATTTCAAAGACTATAACTCTGCAAGTTTTGAAGATATGAAGATGTAATTTTTTGTGTCTAATTCAGGACTGGATAAGGAAAGTTTTCCTAACTGGAATTTTTGTCCTACGGGGGGCGTAGAAAAATTTAATTTTCGTAATTTTTCAAATAGATTCCCCATGGAGTTGCAACTTATCTTATTAAATATTTTAACTTTTTTTATGAATTCTTGCAACTGGAAGTATGGGTCTAGGGACAAGTTTTAAGGAGATAGCCTATTGTTTCGATATTTATGACTCACTCTGTAGTTATCCTCAAAGTAATAGTGGCCTCAAAGCAATTTCACTGCATAGTCACTCCACCACCTTTTTAGTATACCCATATCTTGACCAATGAGAATGCTCCATAATATTATCAAGTAACTGTTTTCTATAAAAGCGGTTAGTGGCTATGCAGCTAAAGTTGCGTTTTTATCAGTGTTCTCTACTTTCTGTCCTTTTTGCAAAATATCGTTTCAAAAGTGAAGAAATAACATAAGGAAACGTCCGTTCAGAAACTTTCTGACAGTTTGAACAAATTTTCTTAAATAATCCAAAATTTTATTAAAAAATATAAATATAATTAAGATAAAAATTTATATACCACTTAAATACCACTGTGTTCCACTGACGTAACATATGTCTAATTTGTAAAAAAAAAAAAAAAAAAAAAAAAAAAAAATTGTTTGTATATTAAATTAAAATTTTGTTATTCTTGTAACTTTCCAATTACAAGAATAAGAATATTTTACATGCTACAAAAATAGGATGAAGATCACGCAAAATATCTGGCAGAGGCAGAAGACTTCCACTGAAAAAAATGATGTACTCAAAAATGAGTAAGTCGATGTACTCATATCGAATTGAGTATGTTTGGATCAAAAATTAATACATTGCTTTCTAAATTTTGAAACAGCATGTGTTATCAAATCCAAACAAACGATAATTTTGTACCCAGTATTGGTTTATCTCATTTATGGCGGCATAAAAGATGCTTATTAATGTAAATATTAAATTATGCACAGTATTTTAAAATAATTTTAAAGTATACTTGCAAATAATGATCTTGTCATAAAAATGTTCGATTTGGGTATTTTACTTATAATTTTGCTATTTCTCTTAATAAATAATCAATTAAATGTTTATTGTTTATAATTTTAAGCAAGAAATAAATACCAGCACATTTTCACATTAATTTGTAAATTCAGGAGGCAGATAATAGTGATTTATATTTGAACATAACCATGGAATCAAAAATGAGTACATGTGTTTCTCAGTTTTGGATCAGAGCTATTTTGAGTATGTGAAGTACTTAAAATTGAGTTCTTTTTGCTTAATTTTGAGAACCTATTTTTTCAGTTTTAAAGCATTTTAAACGAGACAACGAAGGCAAATCATATCTAACATAACGAAACAATATTGAAATTGGAGGTGGAGGGATTTTGTTGAGCATTTTCATGCGTGTTACTATATTTCTACAGGGAGGATGCCTTCATCAAGAATTTTTGAAAGTAAAGTGATCCGAATTGAAGTTCACGTATTACAAAAATCACGAACGCCTAGTACAGTCATCCTGTACAGACAGAATTGATATTGAGCTTGCGAAGATTGGTTCAAGCTCCTGATTTTGTGACCAGCTTGAGTCATCTAGGCCGCTGGCGCCAACTTATATGGGCCCATGGGGCTTGAGCCTACCCAATAGTTTGATCTCACCGCCCGCCCAATTTTACTTCATTTAATTCATGATTTATTTTTTAATTATTTAATCGCTGAAATGAAATTTGATTTTATAAACATTCTCAAAATTGTTTTGTTTAAATAATATTAAGGACATTAATTAGAATAACAGGAACACTGAAAACTTTTTCTGCGGATGTATAGTTAAATTTCTTACGAAGACAAATTTCCTGCAAAATTTGTCATCTGTTTTATGTTCTGACTTAAGCATTTCTAGCCTAAAAGCATGCTTTTTTTGACATTTAGTTTTTTCACTTTCAATCTTTTTCAATTCCAATATTATTTAAAAAAAAAAAAACATTAATGTATTAATATGAGAGAAATCATAAGAATACAGTTTAATAAAATTTATTTATAAAATTATAATTATAATAATTTTAAAATTTCAATTGAAAAACATAGTTTAATTTTGAGTTACCATCTATGGTCATTCGCTCCTACCACTTCTTTCCCCACACACATACACATCAAGAGAAAAAAAATTTAAACTTATGTATTATTTTATTCCAAATATTCTGAGTCCACTCAATATTTTTAGAAAGTTGGCGCTACTGATCTAGGCTGAGTGGGCCTATATTATGCATATTAAATTCAAAATGACTAGAAGAAACTGTAAACTATACTAGCAACATTATCATTTCCCTCCCCCCCTAACTTTTTAAGGAGATTTATCTTGTGGGGGGGGGGGGGAAATCGGAATCCCATGTTATCCTATGGGGAAAATATTTGCCCTTCTTGTTCATTCAAATTTCGAAATTTCAAAAAAAAAATTTCTTTTTTCTTTCTTTTTTTTTTTTTTTTTTTTTTTTTTTTTTTTTTTTTTATCAGCATCTAGATAGGAGAGTTCTTCAACCCTCTGTAGGCTGAAGTTACTTTTAAGATAATTTGGAGTACATTAAATTTTGTGTTAAAGTGTCAAAAAATTCCGAAAAGTACAAAAAGTATTCTTTACTCTCTTGTAATTTTTGACTAAATAAAGATATAAAAATTTGGAGCTTACAGAGAGATAAAACCCTCCCTTCGACATGAAAAAAAAAAAAGTATTACTGAAATTTCCACATTTTAATGAACAAGAAATATGTAAATTTTCCTCATAGGATAACTTGGGATTCCACTTTTTTCTTCCCCATAAGCAGAGCCGTCCTTAGGGGTGTGCGACATGTGCGGCCTAGAGAGGCCTCGCACCTGGACACAAAATATATTTTCTTTAATAAAAAGAGATGTTTTAATAGAAAATTTTTAATATAAATTTATTATTTTAATTAACAAAAGATAGTGGTCTTGACATAAAACATAGCCTATGTTGGAAGAAGGGCTTTTAACAGTAATTTGCCATCATTACTTTTGAAACTGATTCAGTAGTTGCACAAATTACCCCCACAAACAAGTGCTACTCCTTTATAATAGTTAGGGTATCGAACCCTTGATCGCCGGGTTACAGTATATAGGTGAAAACTATTCTTTTTTATTGAAATATAGTTGATAAGATTATGTTAAGAGTCTGAAAGGAAAGGGCCTCGCAAAATCCTTGCACCGAGCCTCGCTTTAATCCGTTGTCTATAAGGACGGCTCTGCCCACAAGATAAGTCCCTTTAAAACCTAAAGTTAAAACATGGCTATAAATACGCATTTATAAACTTTAGAAAAACAAAACGATTACACACAATAGATGGCATAAAGAGCCCTTTTCAAAAACTCATACTTTAGGTGGCTATTATTTCTGATTCCTAAATATGCGTCTAAAATTACTAGTTTCTTTAAAATTTCAATTTAGTTATAAATAACTTAAATTTCCGCAACATGAATTTGAAGTATTTTAAACAAGTGAAAAATCTGAAAATCTCTAGAAAGATTTACTCTAAAAGATTTAAAATAAATAATTATGAACATTCTTTCTTGGCCACACACTGTTTTAAAAGCATTTTACGAACAAAGCTGAAAATAATATTTATTTTAGGAGGAAATAAGCATCAGTGCAGCCGTTTATTGGTTTTCTTGGAAAGGTAAAAAACAAACCATTCAGCTAAATAAATAACAGTAAAGTAAAAAAGAAAAAAAAAAGAAAAAAAAGAAGAAAAAAGAAAAGAAAGAAGGAAAGAAAAAAGAAAAAGAAAAAGAAACGATTAAATTTTTATGAGGAAAGAATAAACAGCCACATTTGTATACCTTAGAACTGAAAAAGTTAAAATCTATTATGCAAAAACTAATAATTTTCTAAAATATTTAATAGAACGAATAATAATAATAATAACAAAATATTGGTCAAACAATAGCAAAGTTACATCTATGATGACATTGTTTTAGATACAACGCAAACGTAAGCGTGTATATCTTATGCAGATTGCAGATTAATGTTCTACTGTGTTGAAAATGTGTAGCTGCGTCACACAGCTGATAAAAAATATAAGCTGCTTACAATATTTCTCATTTGTTTTTTGCTGCTGGCACAAATAAATAATAAAAAGACAAAAGATGTAGACAATTTGTTTCTTCTCCAACCACGTAATCTGACTGAAACTTGTCGTTAAAGGTGTTCTTAAATCAAAAAGGGCAACTTTGTGACACATGCTTTAATTTATTTTTGTTCGAAAATGCATGAAAATAGCAGGTGTTGTTACTCAGAAACTGCCTAATTGCACTCAATGCTCAGTTTTTTTAAAAACACAATAGATTTGTTATAATAAGCCTTCAAAGTTGACACTTTTGAGCATATTTCCCGACGAAAGCAGAAAAACCGGTCGAAAAGCAGGAGAAAAACGGGTGATCTCGTGATCGAAATAGCTTAGAACTGGATAGGTAATTTAACTATCAAAAAAGGGAAAATTAAGTTCAATTCGAAATCGCTTCCATAGCCAGGCTTTGCAATTTCATATCTTTCCGTTAAAAAATGAATTTGTAAATGTGTCAAAACGATTTGCGCTTGTTGAGCGGAGCAGTTGAGAACACCCTTAAGGGACACATATAGTCATATCAATTCATAAGCAGAGTCCGTGAAAAAAAAATGGCCGACTGCAACTCCGACTCCAAGCTGACTAATATACTAGTATTTCAGTTTATGAAAATTATGTGGGAACGCAAGAAAAATAAGGTAAAAATTTCACTATTTCGGTATCTACACTCTCAAAAAAATTTCCGTCTTTTTACAGAAAATGTACTGGCAGCACTGCTGCCAGAAATTGTCTGTATATTGACGACTTTCCGTTTATTTTTTTCTCCGTCAAAAGAGGAAAAATATCCGTCACTTGAAAAAAGTTTGGAAAAACCTACGCGGAAGAGGTGGGGATCGAACCAAGGACACCAGGATTACAAGACCAACGCGCATCCACGGCGCCAGGATTGCTTGTGAAGATTCTGCTTTAAATAGAAGTGTTCATTTCATATGGGTGTGGTTTGGTGTATTTCGTTAAAAAGCTTTTAATTTTGCAGTTAATCTCGGAAAGACTTCATCTTTAATGAAACTGTGGCTGGGTTTTTTTTACTTTAATATTAATATAGTATAAAAATGTGAATTTTAAATATATTACGTAGATTGTTAGAGAAAAAACATGGATGTTTTATTTTTATTCGATAAGATTTTTTTTTATAATATCAATTTTTTTTGCATTTTATTTTTTAATTAAAATATTTTTTAAATGTGTTCACTTAAAGTATATTTTATATGCGAATATTTATCATAGAAATAACTTAGTATATTGAACTTTATTCAACTTATCCAACTTTGAATAACAGATTGTGAGAATTTTTGAACGAATAAAGAAAGTAATTGTCAAAGGCGTAGGAACTGGGGGAGCTGGGGGAGCTCTGGCTCCCCCTGGGATTTTTCAGACGGGCTCAGCTCCCTCGAGAGAAATTGAAAAATAAAGTTTACTTTTTCTAGAAAATTCACGGGGAAAGGGCGAATATCTCCAAACAAATGATAGTTTTAATAAGATAAGAACAAACAAGCTATCCTTCCGCTCCAGCACAATAAGAAGAATTTAGTTTTTAGCGAAGCATAAAAAAACGTTTTAATCAAAAAACTTTTGATTCTCACATACAGATCGAATCCATATTCACGCGAATACAGCTTCAACCACACCAGAGATCTCAAACAAAAGCTTAGAATACATGCTGATGATTTTGATTTGACAAATCTTTCTGCAAAGTTGACACTTCTACCAACACTAGACCCGAACGCAACTGACAGAAATACGTTGTCGATCACAATTAAAATGATGTCATCACAGGAATTAGTAAACAAATTATTTTCTAAAGTTTACCTTTTGCAGAATTTATTTTGTTATTCTGATATCATTAGTGACAGCTGAAAGCTTTCAATGCTCTTCTTCAAACACACACACCGCCGAACAACAATGCATCAACAGAGTTTCCCTCCGGTGTAAAAAGGGGCAGGGCGCTACTGTTATGAAAAGGGCACTTTTTACATTCTTCATGGCACTTTTTTGATTTTTAAGGGCACTTTTATAGAGTTGAATTTAGAATCTAGCGGTTCAAAAAATCATGGAAAATAGAAATTTCGTCAAAGAATCGTGAAAAAAATCCAAACATTTCGTCAACAAAATTGAAAAAAAGAAAAAAAAAAGGTAAAAGTTTGGTTCGAAAAAACGGCCGATTTTATTAAAAGATCGCAAAAAAGGCAAAATTCGCAAAAAAAACCCCGACAAATTTCGTAAAAAGTTCGCGAAAAAACGGCAAATTTTGTTAAAAGATCACAAAAATGGCAAATTTCGCCGAAAGACTGCGAAAAAACCGCATTTTTTCTGCGGCACTTTGGTGAAATTCGCGTTTATTGCCTGTTCTACTCTGATGAAATTTGCGTTTCTTCAGTGGCCCTTTGGATAAAAAAGTCGCATTTTTTTAGGTCATTTAACAATATTCGCTTTTTGTCGGCTTACATTTAACAAAATTCGCGTTTTTTTCCACGGCCCTTTGGCAAAATTTGCGTCCTTTCGATGGTTCCTTTACGAAACTCGAAGTTTTTCCGATTCTTATTTGCATCGTTTCTGTGACTTTTTGACAAAATTCGGATTTTTTTTTAGTACTTTGACAAAATTTACGCTTTTATCTGCTACATTTTGGTGCAATTAACAGTTGCTTCCGCAATCCTTTGTCAAAATTACAGTTTTGTTGCGATTCGTAAGCTTTTGCCCGCGATTCTTTTACAAAATGCGCCTTTTCCCGCGATCCTTTGATGAAACCAATGTTAATTTTTTAAAACTATTAAGAGAAAATTTCTTTTCTTTTTCTAAAAATAAACTAGGGGGGCTCCGCCCCCCTGCTCGATACGCTCGCAAACCCCCCGCGTAATCGCTTCGCGATTCCAAGTTGTAGGCTACCCCTCCTTTCTGCGCTCGCCAATACCCCATGGTATGAATAAGCAGTTGCAGACCTTTCAAATGATGTGTCACACGACTGGTGTTATAAAGAAATTAAAAATGTGCCCCCTCCTGGGGGGCAGAGTGCGGCGGTTGACACACAAGACATCCATAATATGAATAAGCAGTTGCAGACATTTCAAGTGATGTGCCACACAAGTGGTGTTGTAAAGAAATTAAAAATGTGCGCCCCTAGGGGGCAGAGTGGGGGGTTGACACACAAGACATCCATAATATGAATAAGCAGTTGCAGACATTTCAAATAATGTGTCACACAACTGGTGTTGTAAAGAAATTAAAAATGTGCCCCCCCTGGGGGGAGTAGAGTTTGGGGGTGACACACGAGACATCAATAATATGAATAAGCAGAGGCAGACCTCTCTAATGATGTGTCACACGACTGGTGTTGTAAAGAAATTAAAAATGTTACTTCCTGGGGGGCAGAGGGGGGGGGACACACAAGACATCCATAATATGAATAAGCAGTTGCAGACATTTCAAATAATGCGTCACACGACTGGTGGTGTAAAGAAATTAAAAATGTGCCCCCCCTGGGGGGGCAGAGTGGGGGGGGGTGACACCCAAGACATCCATAATATGAATAAGCAGTTGCAGACCTCTCAAATCATGTGTCACACGACTGGTGTTGTAAGGAAATTAAAAATTTAGCAAAATATTACAGTTGTCGCCAAGTTGGCGTCACTTTTGACGACTAATTTTGGTCGCCAAATTTGGCGATATATCGCCAGGTTGGCGACAAACTTGGCGATTGTTGGCGATGGTAAACTTTCCCTCTTTATGGCAACCCATACAACGATGCATAGATGGAGCCTTTTTCTGATTGGTCTATTCGACTCATGGAAGGAGTGGCACACCCGGATTCGTTATTTCCGGAAATCTTACACATCAGCATCATTCCAGGAGTCATTCCTTTTAAGGCTAGTTTTTTTTACTATAGAAGGAAAGGATATGCACAATGCAAATTTAATTATGAAATAATGCTTAGTTGAGTGTAGAAGATCACGATATCATTATTGTTCGCATTTCTTTTTAAAAGGGGCAAGACAGATTTATTGAAAAAAACAATTAAAAAAAAGAATACATTTGTTGAATAAAGTGTTCTTTTTGTTTAATAAACGGGTGCTTTCAGGAGTAACATTTAGAAAGTTTTCGACAGTTAAAAGCAGATTGTGAACAGAAAAGGGGTGGGGGGCGATAATTTAGGGGGCGCCAAAGTTATTCTACAAACGTCATTTTTTAACTGTCACAAGAAAAAATTGGGAGAAGGGGGGGGGCGTCAAATTCTAATTATGCCTTGGGTGAAATTTTCTCTTCGCACGCCCCTGATTCTGAATGAGGAAAATCCGCTTTTTAAGCATTAAAAACACAGTTTTGAAGCAGGAAAATTAGTATTTAGAACAGAAAAATTCACTTCTGGCATTAACTTTTTTTGTGCCATTTTGACGAAATTGCATATTTTCGTGATCTTCCGTTGACAAAATCTGCGGTTTTTTCGGGATATTTTGACAAATTTTGAGTTTTTTATGGAATTTTTGGTGAATTTTGCCTTTTTTCGCGAATTTTTTTGACAGAATTTACAGTTTTATTGCGATTTTTGGACGAAATTCAAAGCTTTTTCGCATATCTTTTGACGAAATCTGCCGTTATATCACGTTTTGACGAAAATTGCAGTTTTTAGTAATCTTTTGGCAAAATTTGCCGTTTTTCGCGAAACGTTTGACAAAATTTTCCGTTTTATCGCGATTTTTTTTTGGACGAAATTTGTCGTCATTTCACAATCTTTTGAGAAAATCTGCCGCTTTTTCGAAATATTGCAACGAAGTTAGCCATTTTTTCGCGATTTTTGCCGGAAATCAGTCGTTATTTTGCGATTTTTCGACGAAAGTACGCGTCCCATGGGACGCGTAAGAGCTATTTTTTGCTTTCCGTCACCAATTTTTTACGTAAGTTACGCGCTATAGTGCGTCGTCATTGTCGCTGAAGGGATGCGTTTTTTCAAACGTGGGGAAAGAAGGGCGCTATTTTTTCGAATGAGCAACAAGAGGGGCGCTAATTGTTCGAATGAGGGGCAAGAGGGGCGCTGTTTTTTAAACTAAAGGGCAAGAGGTGCGGAGCGCCCCCCTGAAACCCTCTGGGGAAACTCTGATATCAATATAGACTCAATCACTTGATGCTATTGCATATTTATAAAGAAAAAGCCTTAAAAATTGATTTGGAAGAGATTGTAAAGAATTTGTAAGCCAAACAACAGAAATAAAACTTTAATTTTTGGTAAATGGGAGTGGAAGAAGTCTGAAATTTGAATATTTTATTCGGTATCGTCCATAAATTAAATGTCATCAAGTATATCGAATATAAATTTTTTAAACTGGATTAAGAAGTCGGTGATCTTTTGATATGCTTCTATTCTATACTCTTGTTTGTGAAAAGTGCAACACAAGAAATCCTCCGAAATGAATGAAATTACAAATGAAATGATCCTCGCCACTAGCTTTTAACAATATGATCCGCAGGGGCGTGCGAAGAGAAAACTGCGCTTAGGGCAAAGTTTCAATTTGGAGCTGCTTTCCCCCAACTTTTTCTTCTGACAGACCAAAAAATGGCGTTGGTAGTATAAAATTGGGACCTTTTAAAATTCCACGCCCGGGGCGACTGCCCCATTCGCCTTCCTACTTTCGCACGGCGCTGATGCTCCAGCTCCCCCTGTTTTTTCAAAGTTCCTACGCCACTGGTAATTGTTATTTATTTTTAAATTCGAAAACATTTTTGTCTTTTAAAACTAAATTAGACATTTTAATCGATAGAATATTTTTGTTTTTCATTTTAAAAATAAATTCGAATTTATTACTAACAGACCCAATGCGCATGCGTGCTAGATATAAACGGAAACGTTTCCTCATTTTTCGACTTGAGGAATGAACTCACAGAACAAATACGTCTTTTGGGAAAACAGAAGTTATTTGTGAAAAAATAACGATAACTTAGTGTATATTGACGAATTTTTCTGACAGTGTATTCAGTTCTTATAGATTTGAAAGAAAAAAGACGAAAAATTATTTTCCGTTTTACTAATTTTTCAATTTCGCGTTCACAAACCCGAAAAATCCAACTATCAAAATCTAAAGAAGAAAACACATAGGAAATTTTACTATTTCATATCCGTGGACTCGAAAAGGGGAAATCTTTAATATTTTGATGTTAATTTGTGCCCTTCAGAATAGAAAAATTTCAATAAAAAGGGGGAAAAAAAAGATGAAAATTTCAGTAGTTTGAAAAAATTCGGGATCTGCTATAGTTTTTGATTAAAAACGGTTTTTATTTATTGAGTACACCGGGCAGAATATTGGGTATTTATAACTTGGGTAGCCCGATATAATCCAAAAATACCAACAATAATTTCTTTTATGGATTTAAAATGACATATAACTGGTTTAAATTCACTTCAAACTGCCTAACAAAAAAGCCTGAGTCGGAAATGGCCCTTTTTTTTTTTTTTTTTTTTTTTTTTTAAAGCGATTCCGACTCCGACACTTTTATTCAAAAATGGGCCCAACTCCGACTCCATGACGCCCAATCTGACTCCGCAGCCCTGTTCATAAGTATGTATACACATATATTCAAGTCAAGTAAAGAAAATAGAATGAATAAAAAAATTAGAATAAAAATCTACTTGTATTTGGAATTACATTTAACTTTATTTCCGTATAATACAATTAAAAACGATCAAGGATTGATGTTTTAAAAAACTTGCATGTTTTTAAAGAAAATTTAAACTGCAAAAGTTAAAAATTTTAGTGATGAATATTGCATTTTTGTCAAATTAATTTGATTATTCAAAATATTAGAATAATTTAGATGGTTCAAAAAATTATAATATGGATTTTTTTGGATGATTCAGAAGTTCCATAAATTAAGCATAAAATTAGCTTCTGCGGGACTTCTTTTAAAATTATAAAAACACTTTGTCTCATCATTGTTTTCATTCTGTGAGACATATGAGTCGGTAATCCGACATAGCGCAGTTTATAAAGTATCGTAATATTGATTTAGATAAACAATATCGTAATTAGCAATATATCGCCAGCTACTTAAAATGGTCTCACCCAACTGTTAGTAGAGCCATAAAGCAGTATTTTAAAGACAGACAATTTTGAAAATAAGAATCTGAACTGAATAGCTGCCAAAAGCCCCCCCCCCCCCCCCCAAAAAAAAAAAAAAAAAAAAGAGAGAGAGAGAGAGATTATAGAAAGCTAATAAACAGGGAAACGGCAGCACAGACAATCACCACGTCGAGTTCATGGCTGAAATACCAGAATTAGTTAAAAATCGATTTGCAAATTAAAACGCAATCGGTCTGCCACGTCATATCCTAGTGGAAAGCACCTGAAAACACGATTTTAGTGGTTGACTCGAAGTTTTAACATTGCGTTTTTCTGCTCCCAGTTCTTCATGTTTTTATACCTTTGGATGCAGGAAAACATGATGGTAAACCTGAGAGTTAACCGATAAAATCGGCTTTAAAGGTATTTTCCATCAGGATATGACTCGACTGACTGATTGCGCTTTAATATGCGAATCGAGTTTTAACTGATTCTGTTTTCATTCGTGAATTCGATGAGATGATTGTCCATTGGTTGAAAAGAGGACGCAAAATGAGAGATGTTGTCCGTGAGTTTAACATCGCGCACAGTATTGTTCCTAGGCTATGGGCAGCATTCCAAAAGAGTGTAACATGTACTAGGTGCACGGGAAGAGGTCGTCCTAGCAGTACGACGGCCCAAGAAAATCACGATATTGTTATTTCGGGAAAAAAGGAACCGACGCAGCACCGCCGGTCAATTAGCAAATTAACTTTGTGCTACTACAAGAACTAAAATATCGCGGAACATTGTTGCAAGATGTTTGTAAAAGGATGGACTATACGTCCGAAGACCTGTTGTGTGTGTCCCAGTCTCGAGGTGCCAACGTAGCGCCCGTTTACAGTGGTGCCGTACAATACAACACAACTGGACTGATGACGACTGGCCTACCGTGCTCTTCTCGGATGAGAATAAATTCAGTCTATCATCTGATTGTAGATGTAAACTAATATGGCTCGAAGTTGGTAGTGCATACTGCCGCAAAACTATTTTAGAAAGAGATCTATATGCGACTTCATGCATCATGATGTGGTTATGCGTCACGTTCAATGGCCGCAAGGATCTCTATGTGCTTGACCAAGGGTCTATGCCTGCTAGATGTTTACATTGAAGACTTGCTGCTTCCACATATTCAACTTTACGAAATGCTGTCACCGAACAATTTCGTTTTATGGACAATAACGTAGCTTGTAATTGCACACAGTCTGTACAAGATTGTCTTGAGGCCAAATATATCCATTGCATAGAATGGCCAGCACGTTCCCTTGATCTGACTCCCATTGAAAATGTATGGGATGCCTTAGAGAGATGTATTGCTGCTTGACAATTTCTCCCCACAAACAAGGAAACCCTCATTCGTGCAATTCGAAGGAGGAATGGGACAACTTGCCTCAACAACTGCTGAATAATATTGTTCTGAGTATGCCACGTTGTATTAAATGTTGTCTCACATTACGCGGTGGCCACTTTCCTTACTGATATGGCACTTAATTGTGAGTATTTTGCTTTTTTGTACAGTCATGCCTTCGGACAATATTCACATTTCAGAAAAGGAACTCTGGTAACACACACCCTGTAAAGATCATTTCAACAAAACTTTTAGATTAAAACCCTGTGTAACATTCTGTTAATACTATTGCTTGTTTCTTGACACACAGCCCCATGTAGATTCTCTTTTACGTGTACATTTCTTCTTGGTCTTTAAGTTTTGTCCACCAGTATAACGGCGATATTTATAAACAGCTCCAAAAACTAAATAGAAAATTCCATGAAACGTTATTTTTCAATAAGATAAAGCATAAAATGCATTAAATTTCATGAGGTTATAATAATGACCTTTTTTACATTTTTATTTCACTTAAATTTGCTCATGAATATGTAAAGATGGGATTTTGTAATTGACTTTTTACTCACCTGCTGGTGAGTCAGAGTCTTAGAAATTGCATTGTAATTGATGGTTCATGTTTTAAACGCTGTTTTGTGGTTTTTCATTAATATACATTTTATTCTCTTTCCCCACATGCGCTTTAGTGGGAGATCACTATAGTTGTGTGTAACCGATAACAATATTTTGATATTTTATTGATGATTAATAGATTAATTACATTTTGATTATAGTCAAAAAAAGTTTTAGAAATCCTGTAAATTTTAAATGACTATCAAGCAAGCATTTTTTAAACGTTTATATTATGTTACTTATCAAAAAATAATATTATTTCGTTACAATAGTGCAAACTAACATTTACAGTAATATGAAAATGCTTTTCTTTCCTTTTTCGTAGCCATATTAAAAAAAAAAAAAAAAAAAAAAAAAAAAAAAAAACTGAATAAAAGCGTTTTTTCTTTTCTTTTTATATTCGACCTATTAAGGAAGATATATTGTGATACACTTTATAGGGGTTATAAATATAATGAAATCAATATGGAGCACTTTGAGCTGCAACATTATTTTTCAAGAATGTGGAATTGTCAGTATTTATAGTTTGTTTATAGGGACACACACAAAAGTATTTCTTATTTTATGAACTAAAAAAATAATTGTTTGTCTTGCATTTTAAGGATGCTACGATACTTTAAATTATAGATAACTAAGGTGCTCTATAAAATTATTGCACAAAGAAAATCTGTATTTTACAACAAAAGGTGTGCTGACATTCTGGCTGTCAACACCGTTGCTGTAAAATATACGAGAATAATATTAAAATAATAATAATTTTTTTTGTTTTATTTTTTTCTAATCTGGATAAGTCGCTTGCTATTGGCTGCGTGGTGTTCGTGACAGAAAGCACTTAATTTTTACTCCATTTGTTGCATGATACCGCTTTCACAGCATCAGTACTTGAATTAGATTTTGCAACATTGACGCTTAAAGCAAACGTTTTTTTCTTTGTTTCTTTGTTTCTTTTATTCTTTTTTTTTTCTCCTGGTGAAAATATAAGTT
The DNA here is from genome assembly GCA_964019185.1 of Maratus speculifer. Taxonomy (NCBI): domain Eukaryota; kingdom Metazoa; phylum Arthropoda; class Arachnida; order Araneae; family Salticidae; genus Maratus; species Maratus speculifer. Next base: position 174,163,414 of record OZ025295.1, read on the forward strand.
CTAAAATTAAGTTCTATAAAAACTTTAATGGTTACAATGTTATACAGTAATATAGTTATTTTATTTTTTTTAAATGAAGTTTAAAGAGTTTTGTTTTTGACATTTTTTTTTAACAATTTGGAAAATAGTTGTTGCCCTCGGTAGAGAACTGGGAAATCTGAAGTATATCAGACTCTTTTTATCGGTTGAATTCCGCAAGTTATTTCATTTTATTCGTTTTCAAATCGGTCCATGTTTAATGTCCAAATGTGGAATACCTCTGATTTTTATTTTATTTGTGTTCTGATAAGTCCATGTTTAATGACCAAAAATGGAATACTTCTGTTGCCATAATGACAAAAAAAGTAATAAAAACTTACAATAAATAAAATAAATAAATAAGTAAATAAATAAATAAATAAAATAAAATAAAATAAATAATAATAATAATTGAAAACAAGTTGTGATAAAGATTTCAAACAACTTTATTTAAAAGTGCATATTTTTCTCTATGCAACAGTGTAAAAATTTTAAATGTGCGATGTTTAGAAGTTCAAAAATTTGCAGTTTCGAAAATTGTAAAACTGAAATTTCATTTAAAATTTGTTTATTATGGGTTCAGGAAAATTAATTTTTAATCCGTTTCGTACGTATTATGGGGCGTTCAGAAGTCAGTCTGATTAATACCATCAAATAAAAATACACCTTTTAAACAGTTAAAGTTGTATAGATATAAACTATTGTTTTTTTTTATCATTGGTCTAGGAACAGTAATGTTTAATGCATGGCGTACGTAATATATGACTCGTTATGATCATCATAAAAGTGATGTTTATCATTATTATTAATTTAAATATAGAATTCATTTATAAGTATTTAAAAATATCATTTTCCAAATAGTTGTTATAATTTGTTAAATTACATTTTTTTTTTTAAATCATGCTGTCGTTTTTTATCGTGGGCTTCTTTATTTCAGTTGAATGATTAAATGAAAAAGTAATCCATCAATATGTTTGAAATCAGTTTGTGATAACAACTACAAGGAACATGGTAGAAGATTGCAACCGAAATATACTTGAAAGCCCACATATGAAGATAAGAAACTGTCTGTTTAGTGATATCAGGAAAAAAAAATAACAATTATTTATAACAAATGACTGTAAATAACATAACAGTGCAAAAATAAAAAAAAGAAATTCACCGAAAAAAGCTAATTACCTATTAGCCCATCAAACATCATATTTCTTATTACAATTTTTATGATGGTGAAAGTACGATAACGGAATATCTTTGTATAAATTTAAGTTATAACAGGAACTATTCCGTATTTTGCAGGATAGTCCTGGAACTGTAGTGAGAATATCGAATTATAATATTTTTCCAGAATCTCCAACAAAACTTTAAAGTACATTAAGAAAATAATGCGTTCCTGTCAAAAATCCAATAAGTAAAATGAAATACAACAGAGCTTTAAACAGAGTGAGTCATAATTATCGAATCAATAGGCTGCCTCTTAAATATTGCCTCTAGACACGTACTTCCAATTACAAAATTTCATAAAAAAGGTGAAAATTTTGATAAGATAAATTACAACTCCATGGGGGGTCTATTTGAAAAAATACGAAAATTGAATTTCTATACGGCGCCCGTAGGATAAAACTTCCATTTAGGAAAATTATTGTTATCCAGTTCTGAATTAGACACAAAAAATTGTATCTTCATATCTGTAAAACTAGCAGAGTTATTAGTGGTTTAAATAATTCATCAGGTATTGAGGGATTAGATACAAAGTGAAATAAGCACAATTCAAGAAACACTGTTACTTTATCCGTTCTAGGAAACATGTAAAAAATATATCTTTTGAGTCAGAATTTTATTTATTTATTTATTTTCGTGATGGTTAGCCATATATTTTGCTAACAAAACCGCACTCTAAAATTTTAAATAAAATTTATAAACATTTCAAATGGTATTGGTTTAAATGGATTTAAATTGGTTTAAATTAGTATTGGTTTAAATAACGGTAATTTAAAATCGTTATAACTCGAAACATTATTTATCGGATTCCAATTTTTAGGTAGCTTTCATTATAAAAAGTAAAAAGCTACCTATTGCAGCCGTCCGGAGGAAAGCACTTCCGGAAAATTTTGGTATATTTTCACCGATCATGACCCCCAGACCCCAAAACCACCCTCCGTTCAAATGTTGACATATATATATATATATATATATATATATATATATATATAACCATATATATATATATATATCTGATTTTTGTCATGCGATAACTAACGTGTTTATGAACCGATTTGAATGAAACTTGGTATGTACATAGTACATACAAATGTCTCGACCGAGTTCGTTGGTCAGCATCATCCGCCATTTTGTTTTAAAATGGCGGCCATTTTAAATTTTTTAAAAAATTTAAAATTTAAAATTAAATGCGAAAAAATTAAAAGTTGAAAAATATTTTCCTTTTACGTGTTAGAACTTAAAACAAAGATTCCAGAACACTTTTTATTTTGTCTATATCCTAAAAAATGATTGAGTTATAGAACTTTGAATTTTTCTTATGGCTGACATTTTGAAACGATCTGATTTTTGTCACGTGATAACAAGCGTATTTATGAACCGATTTCAATGAAACTTGGTATGTACATAGTACATACAAATGTCTCGACCGAGTTCGTTGGCCAGCATCATCCGCCATCTTGTTTCAAAATGGTGGCCATTTTAAATTTTTTAAAAATTTTAAAATTTTAAATTAAATGGAAAAAAATCAAAATTTGAAAAATATTTTTCTTTTACGTGTTAGAACTTAAAACAACGATTCCAGAACACTTTTTAATTTTCTATATCTTACAAAATGATTGAGTTATAGCACTTTGAATTTTTCTTATGTCTGACATTTTGAAACGATTTGATTTTTGTCACGTGATAACACGCGTATTTATGAACCGATTTCAATGAAACTTGGGATGTACATAGTACATACAAATGTCTCGACCGAGTTCGTTTGCCAGCACCATCCATCATTTTGTTTCAAAATGGTGGCCATTTTAAATTTTTAAAAATATTTAAAATTTAAAATTAAGTGCGAAAAAATTAAAAATTGAAAATTATTTTTCTTTTACGTGTTAGAACTTAAAACAACGATTCCAGAACACTTTTTATTTTGTCTATATCTTAAAAAATGACTGAGTTATAGCACTTTGAATTTTGCTTATGGCTGACATTTTGAAACGGTCTGATCTGAACGATCCACAATGTTGCTTTAAAATGGCATACACTTTATGATATCGTGGAATTTGGTGACTCTCTAAATCGCTTAAAATAAAACGAGGTTGAATAAAAGATGACTAATTTCTAAAAATTCCTACTAATATACAGTCTTGACAAAAACTAGTTTCAATCTTATAAAATCACTAATTTTATAAGATTATTTCCACTAATTTGAGCTTAGTATTTTTGAACAATGTAACTTACCTTAAAATAAATAAATAAATATATAAGTATATGAAAGCTACCTCTTCCTCCCGGCATTGCCGGAAGGACTTTTTTTTTACCATTGAATTAAAATTCAAAATCTGACTTTAATTTTGTTCCAAGGTTTTTTCTTAATCAATATTATTTTCAAAACTATTAAAAATATTTATTAAAAAAATTATGTGACTTTAAAAAAAATCATATTTTCAAAAGTAAAGTTTTCAGTGATAAAAAAATTCACAATAAGTTAAAAAACACAACCACCGCAATCTTGTTTTATCTAATCTAAAATTTTTCTCAAATTTCTTGGCTATAATCTATCCCAATTTTTTTTGTATTATTCTGTAAAATATGTATGAATGCATGGTAATCACCGAAAATCATAACAATATTAGATTGTCATCGAATTTACATCAGTATGTAAAATTTAATCTCGATCGGAAATATGAAATTTGTGCCATTTTTTTCAAAGTGCAGATATAGGGTAGATGTGCCAGTAATGGACCCCCTTAAGGAATTTCTTTAAAAAATAATCTTTTATTAATAGTTATAATTATTATATTCCAATTTTTTTCTTATTATATTAATCTTTCAATAATGTTTAACTAATCTCATAGTTACATTTCCCAATAGAAATAAAAATTTAATTTTAAATAATAGAAATACGCCTAAACACCCAAAAGCCCAGTAATGGACCACCTATGTCCCAGTAATGGACGCCCTACGTTCCAGTAATGGGCCACCCTACAAAAAGTAACAGATAATTGTTTTTTCAATTGTATTTTGCTCCAGAAATTAATGAAAGCATACTAATAAAATAAAATATTAAACTTAAGTTATAATTTCATTACATTAAAGGATTTATAATAAAAAAACTTAAAACAAAATATTTAAGTTATGAATTTATTATAATGAAGGATTTATAAAGTGGATATAAAACAAAATATTAATGATATTATTAAAAGTTTATTATATTAAAGGATTTATATTGTAAAGACATAAAACAAAATATTTAAAGGATTTATAAGATAAAGACAATGCCTTACTGAAATCAAGCTTAGATAAAATAAGGCAATAAAAAAATCTCCAATCTTCATTCATATCATAATTTAAATGATGTGCTGTGAAAATATGAAATATAAATAACAAATCTTCAATTTTATCATCACTTTCCAATAGCCAAACTATACAATACGGAATTTTAGAATGCATTTAAAGTGATAAATGTTCTAGCACTATCCAACCATTTTCAGATAATCATATAGCCCATCAATTTGGCACAGATTGATTCCACAATTTCCCTTGAGAGATGATTATACGGATATATTATCATCAATTGATCAATCTCACTATTTGCTGAAAAACATTTCATAACAGTGATTTATTCTTTTTCGTTATTAGGTACTACATAATACACATCTTTAACTGATTTTGGTCCCAAAATTTCCCCTGTTTTAACAGCAGAAATGAAAACCAGTTTTAACTACATTGAAAATTTTCTCTGTATGCTTTCTTTAGAATTTGGAAGACTATATTAGTAATATCTTCTTCCAAATATGATTCTACATTTCTGAACCAACTTAAAACAACTTCTTTTGTAAAGGCACATCTAGATTTTGTCAAATGTTCTGCTTGTTTTTTGCACCAATTTTGGATGTCTTCTTAAAAACAACTATTTATAAAGAAATTGCCTTTGTTAAATTCAAGTAGGTAAAATTTAAGTATTAAATTTGATTATTTAGCTTTTCAGTTAAATCAAAATATTTTATCTCTACTGAAATTACACTTTTAGTATTTGGTCACTTGGGTGGTCCATTATTGGAAAATCATGAAATAAACAATCCAGTAATGGACCACTCATCCTAAAATCTTAAAAATAAATAAAATTTTGTAAATGACAATTGGTATATGAGCTTCAGAGTTTTATATTACTATTCAAACTAAAACATTCAATTTTTTTCAAGAAAAGAAAAAAAGATATAAATTAAGTAAGTAAAGTCAGATCTTAGCATGTTGATTAAGATTTTCAGTAAAACTGTGAAACTTTATTTTCTGCTTTCTAATTCATTTGGTAAAAAGTGTAAAAAAATAATCCTGATTACAGAGCATGCAAGGGGGAGCTAAGAAAAAAATAATAAAAACTTAACTATCATTTATTATTTTTTTATAAGCTAAAAACTGCGAGGTGGCCCATTACTGGAAGGTGGTCCATTACTGGCACATCTACCTTATATGAAACAAGTTCTTCAAATACTTCAAGCACTTGTCATATGACCCCTCAAAGCTGGCCGAACTTATTTTTGTTCACATCAAGAAAGTGGTATAACTTGTCATGCATTTTTGAAGTTTGATACCTCGGTCAATTTTAGTGTTATATGAACGGGTCTCTCTTTTGTCTTACTTGTCAGCGTAATAGAAAAAATTTACTACATATAACTTATAAGACCGGGGAATCGTATAAAAATTTAAACTTCGTAAACTTTTAAAAATGCTTTTATTGACTGAAAACGATTTTAAAATATCTCTTTATCTCATTTAAAACATTTTTGCAACTGGAACTATATGTCTGTGACTAACGATTACAGAATTAGCCTTTGTCCACCGTTGAGACTGGACACTCTGTGTAGGGGCTGTGCATATATAACGTTATAAACTTTTTGGTAATTATGGACCCCCTCCCCCAATTCGATATCATACGTTATCATTCCTCGACCCCCCCCTCCCCATTAATGATATCGTTATCAATGTCTAACTTTTTTTTTATCTTTCGAATTTTTCTCTTATTTGGAGTGATATACAAAAGTGGTTACATACATTATTGATTCAAATAAAGAGAATTTAAAAAAATATATCCATTTAAATCATACATCACTTAAAAGAAATTGTTATTATTTAAAAGCATTTTATAATAGTTTTTTGTTCGATAATGCATTCAACAGTAATAACGTCTTATTGTACTTGCCTCACACGAAGGAGGAAGGGTTGGAGAGATAGAAATTTTTATCAACAAAAAAAGTGGGCAACATTCTTTCTCTTTCTCTAATATTTATTAGTAAATACAAGCAACATTTCAAATATACTTCACATAGGATTTCTCGAACAGTGATTGTATATGCATACATATATAAAGAAGAAAAAGAATGTCAAATATTTGGCCATTTCATGTTTTAGAGTTAAATAATAATTTAGTAATTTTAATAAAAAATTACTTTGTATTTTCTTAAAAATAGATAACATACTAAAAAACGATAACATAAAATTTTGAAAAAAGAAACCAGGTTAAAAATAAAAAAATAAAATTTTCAACAAAAAAGTGGGCAACATTCTTTCTCTTTCTCTAATATTTATTAGTAAATACAAGCAACGTTTCAAATATACTTCACATAGGATTTCTCGAACAGTGATTGTATATGCATACATATATAAAGAAGAAAAAGAATGTCAAATATTGGGCCATTTCATGTTTTAGAGTTAAATAATAATTTAGTAATTTTAATAAAAAATTACTTTGTATTTTCTTAAAAATAGATAACATACTAAAAAACGATAACATAAAATTTTGAAAAAAGAAACCAGGTTAAAAATAAAAAAATAAAATTTTGGTTGTATAAGAAATGATATCGATATAAAAAGACAACCGCTCCTCACCTTAGCGATATCTTACGATATCATTTGCCAGACCCTTCCCCCTAAAATGATAACATTATATTTGCACAGAACCATACATAAATATCTTCCACATCTTTTTTTTTTTTTTTTTTTTTTTTTTTTTTTTTTTTTTTCACAAGTTCGATACTCTCACTGCTATAAATATATGTAGAACGAAAAATAATTTCCTCAAACTTATTCAATTACTGCAAGCAGTTAATGGTAGTTTTCCTGTATTGGCTTCCCACATTTGAACAGTAATTTCTAACTGAGTAGCTGTTATAGCTCCCTAATTAGAGCTTGCAAGTTTCATTTCAAGCCTGAAGCAGAAAGAAAAAAAAAAAGTGTCAGTCTCAATCTCTCAAATACCGCAAGAAATACCAGCATCGAAGCTGCTTCAGTAATATATGATTGTTAATGTCTCAGAATCTGCGTCTACGACTTAGAAATAAATAACCTTGCAAAGTTTCCGGTGGCATTTTTTTATGGAAGCAATTAATTTGTCATCAACTAGTTCAAATCGTCAGTCACACCCACTGAAATGACAACTGTCACACGCTATTTTACAGGGATAAAATTTTGTTTTTCTTTACTTCATTCACACACACACTCAGCACTGAACAACATCAAAGGGGAAAATTATTTCCTTCTTCAAAAGGTTATTTGATCTGTTCTGTTTTAAAGTTTCATAAAACAGAAAAGAGAGTGGGAATGAAGGGGTGCATAAGCCAATAATTAATACTATTAGTGACTCACTTGTAGGTTTATCATTGTGTTATCCTGTTCCCAGTTTTCCATGCTTTCACACCTTTGATTGTAGCGCAAACACAGTGTTAAACCAATGAGTAAACAATTAGTGGTATTAATTTTTGATTTTATGTCCCACTTCTCTCCCAGCAGACATGGATCATTAGATTCCCCTATTACTACTCCTCCATAAAAAAGGTTTTTTTTTTCTTGTGCTCGATAACATATATTTTTGTTTGTCGGCTCTTGGACAAATAGTAGTTTGAATATTTTAAACTATTTTTCCAAGTATGACAAATAATTTGAATTATGATATATAATTTTATTGAAACTTAAATATAGATTAAATAAAATTTTATTTATTTTAATCATTAATTATTAAAATAAATAAAAATAATTTATAACATATAAAATATCATTTAATCAGTTTTAGCTTAATTTGGTTGTTAAAAAAATGTGTATAAGGTTTTTGACACTTTTCGACATGCCATGCCAAAAATTACTTTTTGACGTCAAAAACCGAACCCTTTTAAAAGGTGTTCATTTTTATGAGGATAACATGTGTACTCCTAAGATTTTCTATAAAAATATAAGGTATTGAACACAGGAAAAAAAAACCTTTATTTTATGGAAGAGTAGTAATAGGGTAATCTAATTATCCATATCTGCCGGAAGAGAAGTGGTGCATAAGCCAATAATTAATACCTCTAGTGGTTTATTCGTAGGTTTATCACTGTGTTTGCCATACAATCATTTCATTCCTTTGACTGTACGACAAACACAATGTTACGAGTCAACCACTAGTGGTATTAATTTTTGGCTTATGCACTACTTCACTTCCGGCAGACATGGATCGTTAGATTCCTCTATTATTACTCTTCCATAAAATAAAGCTGGTTTTTTTTCTTGTGCTCAATAAACCTTAGGTTTTTGTGCTGTCGGCTCTTGGACTATATGTTGCGCTCTTTCTCAGTCCAAACATCTTCCAATAATGTCCCTTTATGTTAAAATGCTTCCACCACCGATATAACATAACAAGGGAACCTCTTTTTGTAATGATCGCACTTAGCATTGAGACTTGGTGGCTTGGTGCATAAAGCACACGTAGGCATCGAAGGGAACGAGGAAGCCGACAAACTAGCAAAACAAGCAGCACAAAATCAATCAAAAAATATACCATACAACTTAGAAAGACCAATATCTAACCTAAAAAGTACAATCAAAGAGCTTATAATAAAACAGTGGCAGTTCGAGTGGGATCACGGGGACACAGGTAGGACAATATATGAATACTTCCCAAAAGTTAAGACAAACAGACTATTGGGCTGCAAATTATTAAGTCAAATTTACACGGGTCATGGAGCATTCCCTGACTACCTACACAGATTTAAGCTCAAAAACACACCAAACTGCGCATGTGGGGTAATTGGAACTCCAAAACACTATCTTACATCCTGCCCGTTAACAAAACAACACCATCTAGTACAAATAACAACAAACAACGAGCAACTTTGGCACAACTAACTAGTAAACAAGAAACACGTAAAGAACAAGGGTAAATCAGTGGCTAGATGGCTAATTGAAAACATAGACACAACATCACAGTAGGAAACATGCACACACTCCAAGCGGGACATCCACTGCCACCCCAAATAAACAACCTGTCTGTTTCATACTATATTCACGTCGGTAACCTAGCAGGAGCCGGAATATAGTATTATATGTTAATTTTTATATATTAAATGTTATGTGTTATATTAAAAAAAGAAAAAAAGAAAAAGAAAGAGGCCTAGGATTTATTTCTATCGCCAAATAAAAAATTAAAATCTGTGTCTTTGTATTATGTCGTCCAGCAGTGTGCAACAGTCGCACAACATCCGCTGTAACAATGGCCCGCAACAAGAGCCCCGCAACATATCAATTGCAAGCATAAACAATTTCACCAACGGTTCAGCAAATTGTGCATTTTGACATAGTAAGAAGCTTCAACCGCCCCCGACACTGCTTGTTCGTCCACTGTAATGTGTTATTAAAAAAAAAAAAGATAAATAAAAAAATATATAAAATATAAAAGAATTAGGAATCTCCTAACGTCAATTAAAACAAGTTGGAAATTGCACGTGAAGCGTAGCAAATGAGGTGCGTTCGCACTATAACGATGTATCTTCAGATAAATGTAAGATAATGTAGTAAATATTCAGATCTTGCTGTTATAGTAGACAGTATTTTGGATACAGTATAGTGGCAGACATCTTTTTTGCGCTCCTGTAAACATACAGGAAGTAACTTATATTATTACACCTTAGCAACCCATATCATATTCATATAATGTGAAATAATTTAATATAATTAAAACACGCCCCAAACAATGTTTCCCCGTGAAATACTTTTATGTGACCCTGTAATTTAACAATATATGTTCTTTGAATCACAGATTGTACAGAATGTACATATATCTATATATACTTCATAGGTTCATGTCAATTCTATTACATTCGAAAGAATTTAACAGGATTAAAATGTACTTGAAACTATTTTTTCATATTGACCGTAATGTAACGGAATACTTTTGATTGTCCCTGTAATTGATCTATGCATCCGTTTTTCATAAAATTTGAAATTACTCAACAAAATTATGTAATAATTATATATTTTAAATTTCAAACGATTATAGTACAATACATTCGATACTTTTTTCCCCATTAACCGTAATGTAACGGAATACTTTTGATTGCTCCTGTAATTGATCTATGCATCCAATTTTCATAAAATTTGAAATGATTCGACAAAATTATCTAATAATTATGTATTTCAAATTTCAAACGATTAAAATTTATTTGAATTTTTTTCCCCATTGACCGTAATGTAACGGAATACTTTTGATTGTCCTTGTAATTGATCTATGCATCCGATTTTCATAAAATTTGAAATGACTCGACAAAATTATGTAATAAACAAGTATTTTAAATTTCAAACAATTCAGTTGGGTAGTTTTTGCGTTGTTATATGCGGACAGACAGATGGACGGACAGAACGACAACTATAGGTGCTACGTATTTAAATAATTACGAACGTACCTAAAAAGGAAAAAAACTGTTTTGTTTTAAGTCTACCAGTTCATAAAGTATTGTTAATAATTGTTATGTCTTTTTATTTTTAACTATTATTTCTCTTTTTTTTATATTTTTATTAGGATTCAATTATTTTATGTTTTCTCTTTGAAAACCGCCTCTTTTTATACAGTCGAGTCTCTCTATAACGAAACTCCATACATCGAATTTCTCTATATAACGAATGTTTAGTAGGAACAATCCCCTTTTCCCATGATTACATGAAAAAGAGTCTATATAACGAAATATCTATCTCTATATAACGAATATTTTCAAAAATGTTCTTTATGTATTCAGTTTTTAAAAAAAATTCGAAATCAAATGGAACCAATTTGCCATCACTTATTCCTGATTTATCGTTCAGTGCTGAGTTTTTTATATTACCTTATATTATTAGAAGCTCCTTGTTCTTAAACTCCAAAGAATTCATTCTCACCCCCCCTCCCATGTACACACTCATCTTTGAACATCATTCTCAAAACAGTGTTAATTGGATTGTTACACATATAAGAGCGGGATCAATGGGAGGTAATTGAAGAAAAAACAATTTACAATTGCTTCAAAAAGAGCAGATTTTCTGTACTAGAGTCCTTTGCTAGAACATTATTGAATAGTATACTACAGTATTCAATATGTGGAATCTGTCGACGAAGAAGACGTGATTTGAGCAAACTTAAAAGAGAAATGGAAATTAATTAAGGAACGCGGAAATTTCAAAGACAATGTTGCTCACTCTAATTTTTTGGAAATGAATGATACTCTCACTATTGCACAGTATTCTACGGATAGTGATATTTTAAGCATAGTTATGCACAATGACAGTGAGTGTGACAATGAGCATGAGTCTGAAAACCTACAACACGAGAAAAACCATCACGCAGTGAAATGATGAGTTCTTTTGATCTTAGGAGAGGATTTCGAATGGAGGAAAATGTTTCCTATACAATTTTTCATTCCATGCTAAAATTTCAACATTTTTTAGAGTGTGTATCAATTTTAAAAGCAAAACAACAAAAAATTACAGATTTCTTCATCTAAAATTAATGTAAGTCTTCCTTATTTGATTTTCATTCAGCTTTCAAATAAATGTCTGTTGTCTGTCTGTTTTGAAACTGTTTAAATAATTGAGAAATATAATATTAGATTAATATTTGTAGTTGAACATTTCAAATTCTTAATTAAACACATGAAAAAAAATTGTTCAAAATTTACACATTAAATAAGAATTTTAGCGCCATTCTCTGTACAATGAATTTCTCTATGTAACGAATTTTTTGCTGTAACAATGGGTTTCGTTATAAAGAGACTCGACTGTGTATGCGCTTTCTGTACGAGCTACCGAACCCGTTCCATTGGGAAAGCCCACGGAGCCAGTATTTTTTTAATTTTAATTTTTTTTTTCACCCTGTGGGGTACGGTAGAATGGCGGAGTCTCATCCCTCTTGCAACGTTAAGTTTGCCTATCAGTTCGGCCCAAAATTAATGATGGTACAGCTTGTCTATTTGCAGAGTCCCTTCTGTTGTTTTTTCTCCCCCCCCCCTCCCCACTAAATTATCATTTTCATTTGACAAGTATACATCAACTATTAGGCATCAAAAACTCCAGACTATCCCAAAATGGTCGGACAACGTGTCCAAGTTGGAAGAACATTATACTCATAGTTTTTGGTTGCAGGTCTCAGGCTATCTGCCGGATAAAATTCCGTCATGTACGCTAATGGCGCCTAGTGCATGTAAAATCCGTCATGGGTACAAAGTCCTCCAAGTTACCTGTGAATTTTTCCTCTAGAGGTGCCTTGCCAGGTGAAGGCCTTGTCATCTGATCAAGGTTCTAAATTACGAGACCAATGCCATTTGCATTACAAACAACAAGATGTAACGCTAAGCAACCAAAAAAAAAAAAAAGTATGCTCAAATGAGAAGCAAGTACTGCAGATATGATGATGTGTGAAGCGAGGTTTATTGCCTCTACGTGACGATCAGGCGGTCACCCGCCCCGATACCAGGTATCTAACCCGTTAAGCTGAGGTATCTCGGCAGGTAGGGGTCTGGTCATCGGTTAGAATGAAAGAAAGCCCTATATTAGGAAGTTAAAGGGGAGCGTCACAGGTTTGAAAAATCCCCTTTTAACAATAGATGGCGCTGAATTTCACTCGGAAAAGGCAATAGAGAATTACTGCTGGCAAACCCCGTTCGGCAGTCTAAATACGTCACTTCCTGTTCAAATCGAAACTCCAGTGAATAAGTGGAGAATTCAGATGTACGAGGTAGAGAAGGAATAGATGTAACTTAATCTTGCAGGGATCTTGGCTCTTTTGTTGAGCGAAAGGGTAAGGGCATTGACTTTGGTCATTGGGTAAGGGTAGAATAAAAAGAGAAAAAAGGTTGTTAGTTGTTTGGCTATTTGGGCCTGGGGTGTAGCTACTACAGCGGGGGGGGGGGAGGGGGGGCGACGCCCTCCCCCCATATTCGGTATACTCATTTCATTCAGTAAATTCACTTTCGTTCAAAAATTGCATCATTTCTCGTTTATTTTTTCCTTCTAAGAAATAAAAAAAAATATTTTAAAAATATTACAAAAGCTATAACAATGTCAAAATATATTCTAAATATTTTCATGATACTCATACCCCTATTTCACAATACTTATTACATTCGGTAATTTCTCTTTCGTCCAAAAATTGCATTATTTCGTGCAGTTTTTTCGCTTGTAAGATTTAAAAAAAATATTACAAAACATAAGACAATGTTAAAACATATTTAACATTATTAAATAGTTTTAGAATACTTATATTTCACATTCGGAAGGCTCATTACATTTGGTAATTTCATTTTATTCAAACTGTGCATCATTTCGCTCTGCATTTTTCCTTTCTAAGAATTTTTTTATAAAATTTATTACAAAGCATAAAAAAACGTCAAAATATATTTAAAACTATTAAATATTTTCGGAATACTCATACCCCATGTTCGGAAAACGCATTACATTCGGTAATTTCCTTTTTGTTCAAAAATTGCATCATTTCGTGCTGTATTTTCCGTTCTAAAAACTTTAAAAAATACATTTAAAAAACTATTCCGAAACATAAAACAATGTGAAAACTGATGGACAAAAATTGGCAATATTTATTATTAAATATTTTCGAAATACTCATAACATTCGGTAATTTCACTTTCGCTCAAAAATTCCATCATTTCACCTGTTTTTTTCCTTCTAAGAAGTTCTTTATAAATATTAAAAATTATCGCAAAACACATTTAAAATTATTAAATATTTTGAAAATACTCATATCCACATTCGGAATACGCATTACATTCGATAATTTATTTCGTTCAAAAATTGCATCATTTTGCCTGTATTTTTTCTTTGTATGAATTTTTGAAAATATATTAAAAAACTATTCCAAAACATAAAGCAATGTCAAAACATATTTAAAACAATTAAATGTTTTCGGAATACTCATATACCCCACATTCTAAAAACTCATTACATTCGGTAATTTCACTTTCGTTCAAAAATTGCATCATTTCGCGCTGTATTTGTCTCTTCTAAGAATGTTTAAAAAATTATTAAAAACATTATTACGAAACATAAAACAATGTAAAAATTGATTGACGAGAATTGTCAATGTTTAAAACTTAAATATTTTCGGATTACTCATAACGTTCGGTAATTTCACTTTCGCTTAAAAATTTCCATCATTTCACCTGTATTTTATTTTTCTAACATTTTTTTTAATATATTAAAAAATTATTCCAAAAGGTATTTAAAACTATTAAATATTTTCAAAATACTCATACCCCACATTCGGAATACTCATTAGATTCGATAATTTATTTCGTTCAAAAATTGCATCATTTCGCCTGTATTTTTTCTTTCTAAGAGTTTTTTTTTAATATACTAAAAAAATTATTACAAAACATAAAACAATGTCAAAACTCATTTAAAACTATTAAGTATTTTCGGAATACTCATATTCCACATTCTAAAGACTGATTACATTCGGTAATTTCGCTTTCCTTCAAAAATTGCTTCATTTCGCACAGTATTTTCCCCTTCTAAGAATTTTTAAAAATTTAATAAAAAAAATTATTACGAAACATAAAACAATGTAAAAACTGATACACAGAAATTGTCACAATTTAAAATTATTAAATATTTTCGGAATACTCATACTCCCAAATTCGGAATATTCGGTAACTTCACTTTCGTTCAAAAATTGTATCATTTCACCTGTATTTTTTCCTTCTAAGGATTTTTAAAAATTAAAAAAAAAGTATTACAAAACATATTTAAAACTATTAAAATTTTTCAAAATACTCATACTAGAAGTTTCTACGGGCCGAAATTTCCAGGCTCAAGCCCGGCCCGATGAATAGAAAAAAAATCGGCCTGGGTTGGTCCGAACGAAAAAAATATTGGTCCGACCCGGCCCGATATACTAGCTAAAAATACGACCCGAATCTGTCCCGGAAAAAATTAAAATTTTGGTCCGAACCCGGTCCGACCGGAATAAATTTCTATAGAACATTGATTTTTAATCACTATTTATGAAAGAGTTCTGACAAAAAAAAAAAAAAAAAAAAAACTCGGTTTTTTTTTATGTTTATAATCTTTATTTATGGAGGTCAATTTGGACCCAAAGCAGATCCGCAGCAAAAATACAAGTCATTCGGACCCAAACCCGACCCACAGTAAGAATAGAAGTCAACCGGACCCAAACTCTACTTGCAGTAAAAATAAAAGTCAACCGGACCCAAACTCTACTTGCAGTAAAAATAGAAGTCAACCGGACCCAAACCCGACACTCAGTAAAAATAGAAGTAAACCGGACCCAAACCCGACACTCAGTAAAAATAGAAGTCAACCGGACCCAAACCCGACCCGCAGTAAAAAAATTAGCCTAGATTCACGATCAGATTCGAGTCTCCAAATTTTTTGAAATCGCCCCCCCCCCCTCCCCCCTTGAGGACTCTCCAGATCCGCCCTTGTTCTACATTCTTATTATGTTTATAATGTATTTTTATGACATTGTGTATCTTTTCTGAAACATTTATTTCTTACTTTATTATAGTAAGTATTCTCTTTTATCTTTATCACTTTAAAAATATATTATGTTTTTAATTTTTGTTCAATCTTTTTTCCTGTTATCGTCAGAATATTTGAGTGTTGGTCAGCATACCTTGCAGGCCTAATATTTTAAATAATTGTATTTTTTGTGTTGTTGAAAATTTTTTACTAGTTGTTGCATACTTTACATATATAGACTTTGATATTACTTTAGATGCATAGACTTGCATAGGAAAATAATTAGCATCACACTGTTTAGTATAAAACGTCTACTCATTTAAATTTCATAATTGTGAAATAACTTTTTTAAAGTAAGATATTGATTGTTATATTTAATTTTTAATGGATAACGGTAATTTTAGTAGCTATCGTTTTTCACTTTTTTTAAGGTTAACCTCCCATGTAAGTATCGGTGCAAGGAATGCCCCCATAATCATCTATGCCCCCCCCCCCCCCAAATTTGTAAATCGGTCCCGTCTGTTTACCGCGCGAAAAAAATGCGAATTTCGTTGACCGGGCGCGGAAAAATTGAAATTATCGTCTATCGGACATGGAAAAATCGCGAGTTTTGTATACCTTTGAATATAGGGTACCTTTGAACAAGCAAGGAGCACCTTTGAACAATTGTATAAAATATGGAAATATTGAGAGTTTTTATAAAAAGTTGCATATTTTAAAAAAATATAAAGTAATATGAATAAAAATAAAAAACTACATTTTGTTGAAATTACTAATTTTTTTGTTATTAACCAAACTTCAATCCATCAAAATTGATGTCAAAATTCATTGTTGATAAAACACATTGTCCCTCCAGTTATATTTGGTTGTGAAAACTTTTTTACAATATCCTTGAGATACACCAACGTGATATCTGATGCTTCTATAAAATTAAAAATTTTCATTCGCTATTTTTTAAGATACCATATGTAAAATTCCGTTTTATCAGTGCCCCACCAGTGGCGGAGAGGTACGGACCTCTCAACTGGTAGACGGCAGTGCTGGGTTCGAACCCAATCGCGGCTGTCGGCCTAACCGTTCGGAGTTTTCGTAGTTTTCTTCGAACCTTGCGTAAATACGGGTTAGGTTCCCTTAGAAAGACCCCACGAAGGGCACTCCCCCCTGATCCTATATCCCTAGCGTAGATAATCGGACGACAAAAATAAACCAAACCAAACCAAACCGTTTTATCAGTTATGGAAAACTGAAATAATGTTTGGAAACCTGCTAAATCATGAATCATTGTTTGGTATCCAGGATTTTGCAATTATGGAATAAAGGAGTTTAGATTTGAAACTTTCCATAATTGATACTGTCAGGATCTGATAGCACCTGTGCTAAAGAATGTAATGTCTACTCTTTCTCTATTTGAATATTTTGTATGGTATGGTTGTGTACAGAATTTCCAAGGTGACATTCCTTCTTTGTGAAAAGGGGAATTGCCAGATAATCCTTTACAGGTGGTGTGTTAGAGAAAGGAGATAGCTGAGAAGCATGTCCATCTGTCAGTGAAGTATGCGGATGATGAGCAGATTAGCAGCATGTCACTAAGCAAGAAAAGAATGGAGTATGTGTCCAATGAGGAGGCTCCAAAGGGGTTTATGTTGGGGAAAGCAGTGATTTGGAGAGGGCAAGTTTGCCTCAGATCATTGATTCCATACCTAGGTTTTGTACCTAGAGGTTGCTCTGTGTGGAAGAGTGTAAAGTGTGCGTTTTCTGGTGCGCAAAGGACACAGACTTCCTGGTGTTTAGTGCTCTGGGCTAAGAAGTGCAGGCCCAGTATACTTGTGTTGGGAGACTCAAGGTTGAGCTCCAAAAAAAAAGTGAATTTAATGTGTATTGAGTGTGAGGTGGAAAGTGTAATTGGGATAGTACACAACCAATCTTTACGGTATCTAGTTTAATGTTGAACCGGATCACCTATATCCGAGTTGTAGTTGTATATATTTGTAAATAGCGTATTTTGTGTGTACATATATTCTTAATAAACTGATCATTCAGTTACTAGCGTAAGTCTTCATTTACACCAATCTCACAGTGGGTGACCGATATCACCTAGTAATATCGGTGGTGGCAGCTATATCTACCACGGACATTCTTCAAAGTTGTGTGGACTGAGGGGAACGTCCGACAGATACATACAGAGGTTGTAACCTATGTGTGTAGTAAGGGGAATTGTTAGCAGTTAAAGTCCATGTTCTTTGACATTCTTAATTAACCTTTTTTCACATAAAATAATTTCAGAAATAATCATATTTAGATACATTAACAACTCTTTACTTCATAGTTTTAAGTGTTCCCTTTAAATTATTTCAATTATTATTTATCATCAGTTTATTCTGCGTTTTTTCGCTGTTCAATGGTGCCCCAGCTTTTTTGTTCAATGGTGCCCCAGCTTTTTTGTTCAATGGTGCCCCATCACATGGAGTTCAACATTACAACGGTTTATTCAATTCGGGTAAAGAATTTGAATAAAACAAAGCTTATAAACTAAAGCTAACATCTTTGTTTAAGCATTGAACAATAAATTAAAATTTTAGGGATAGAAGTTTGTAAACAAAAATCTTACAATTTTTTTTCCATAAGTCAATTTTTTTTCCATCCGCATATAACACCGCAAAAACTATCCAACTAAATCGTTTGAAATTTAAAATACATAATTATTACATAATTTTGTGGCGTCATTTTAAATATTATGAAAATCGGATGCATAGTTAAATTACAGAGGCAATCAAAAGTATTCCATTACATTACGGTCAAAGGGAAAAAAAGTTTCAAATGTATTTTAATCGTTTGAAATTTAAAATACATAATTATTACATAATTTTGTCGAGTTATTTCAAGTTTTTTGATAATCGGATGCATAGATCAATTACAGGGGCAATCAAAAGTATTCCGTTACATTACGGTCAATGGGGAAAAATGTTACAAATGCATCGGTGTTTTATTGGTGTTACACTAACTCGAACTTAATAAAATTTATATGCAACTATAAAGTACATATTATAATATACATTTTACATAATTTGTGATGCAAAGAACATTTTTATTAATTTACAAGTTCACACAAAAGTATTCCACTACATAATGGTATAGGGAGATCATTGTTTGATGAGCGTTTTAATTGTAATTCACTATTTATAATTGATATTGATATATGAGAGTAATATTTTTAAAACTTCATTATCGTACGAACGCACCTCATTTGCTTCGCTTCACGTGCAATTTCAAACTTGTTCAATACGTTTTGAATGAGCCGTGCTATATTTAATTGAGGAATAGTAGTAGTAAATTTTGCATGAAAAAAAATTTAATTGTTAAAAAATATACTTTATACGAAAAAAAAAAAAAATCATACTAAAATAAAAGTTTTTTATTATTTAGTTTGAAAAGTAACATTTACGACGATATTAATAAGGCGATACTACTAGTTACGATAATAATTATGAGATATACTTGATGACGATATTGGTATGAATTAATAATTTTTTAATATGTGTATATTTTTAAATCTATAAGCATAATTCAACAAAGACCGATGATGAATAAATGTAAGTTTAACTCATTTCTTGCTTTTAACATAAAAAAAAAAGTTTCTAATTTAATGAAAAACTTAAATAGTTTTTTTCTTTTTGCGAAACCAGGTTCCAATTCACTTATTGAAATGCAGTGTATTTCACCCTAAACCGGACGGGAATTTTTGTTCGTAATTTTTACTTTAACGAAGATATTGTTATAATATATTCAATAGCATTATGTGAAATATCATAGTATGAAAAGTCTTATAAATTGCCGCAAATCACATACAAACAACACGCATTTATATGTTCTAAAGTTTGAAGTGCAGATGACAGTATATACTGTCACTGACCAAATTTGATGCACATCCAAAAAAAGATAATCAAATTTTATACTGAACAAAGTTAATATGATAAAAAAAATTCTAAACATCTTTATTATTGGTAAAGTTAGGAACGAGAATTCTGATTCATATTCCAGCCAGACACCTTGTACGCATTATAATAATTGCCCAATTTAGACTTTTCTTGCTATTGAAGTTCTTTGCTAAATCTACTCAACTAGGTAAAACAAAATTATTCTTCTGTATATATTGGATATTATCTTTTTAAAATTCCAATTTTTTTTTTAACAGGTAAGGTAACAAAAAATATTGATACTAAACTTCTTATATAATCGCTAGTCCGAAAATGACTAGAGCAAATTCAGGCATTTTCAGTATTGAAACTATTATCTCTTAGTATATGTATAGAGGCTATATATATAACGTTATCATTTTAGGGTGGAGGGAAGGGGAGGGGGTGGCACATGATAGCGTAAGATATCTCTAGGCATCGTCTTTCAGTATGGTTATCATTCCAGATCCAGAAAAAAAAGATCTTTTAACATGGTTTTGCATCAAAATAGTATGTTATTATTTTATTGCATGTTATCTATTTTTAGAAAAACACAAAGTCATTATTTAAATCATTAAATGATTATAAAATTATTTCATTTCAAAGTATGGAATATTCCAACGTTAGGCACTCTTATTCTTTTGTCATGCGTGTATGCATATATAATCCGCTGTTCCACAAAGCATACGCGAAGTATATTTGAAAATATACTTGTGTTCACTAGTAAATAAAAGAAAAATAATGTTGCTCCTCTATTTTGCTTATAAGAAGTTCTGTCTGTCCCCTTCCTTACGTGAAAAAAAGAGCAATAAAGTATTATTACTATTGAATGCATTATGTAAGAAAAAGGTATTGTTAACTACTCTTAATAATAATATTACTTTTAAGTGTTTTTTGATAGTTATGTCATATATAAGCTGATATGTTATTGACTTTTCTTCATTTGAATCAATAAAGTATGCGAAAATAAAATGTATATCACACCAAAAAAAAAAAAAACTTTAAAAATCTAAAGAATTTTTATACATCGATAACCATATCATTACCGGCAAGTGGGTGGGGGGAGGGTTTCAGAGATGATAACGTATGATACCGTAAGGGAAAAAACGGGTTCAAAATTATACATAAACGTGGTAAAGATAAACATGAGGGTAAAAAAGACAAATCTTCATTTCGCACCCCTTCTCTCTGGCGCCTGGGGCCCATGCCTTCTTATGTACACACCAGTTAGTTTCTACCTTGAATGAGACACTGTTTAGCTATTGCTGTGAACTTCACTGTTTATAATTATTAGTCATGTCTGATTCAAGGAGTGAGTGTGAATTATAAAGCAAGAAATCCATACATGTCTAAACTTTGAAGACACTTTTCACATGCTCATTAAAACTTGCAGATTCATGAATAATAGAAATTCCTACTTTGAAACCTCAAAAGTGTTTCGAATGCCCTTTGAGTGTAGTATAACTGAGAAGTATAATGGTATATTCTAGTGTAACAAATGATCATTTACAAAAATCAATATAAAATATAAATCGAAAACTATTTTTTTTTAATTAGATGAAATTCGTATAGTTAGAAAAAACTTTTGCGTAATGACTTAATTGCACTCTGTTTTATATGAAAATAAAAAGTTTTGGTTAGAGGCGCATAGAGCCTATTTGGGCTACACATATAATTTCACGTATAATTAATGACTGTACATGTTTACGTATTTATTATTATTATTATTATTATTTTAAATGGACATTTTAATTTTTAATTTCGGCAGAAAATAGCCCATAACGAAAATTATTGGGAAAAAAAAAAAGCATTAAAATTGGAGAGAGAGAGGGGGGGGGGGGAGAGATACTTATCACGTAAGCGTGCGCTAAGAAAGGATTTAAAAAAATCCCTGTCACTTAAGAGATTTAAAGGTGGGGGGGGGGGGTCGGAAATTATAGATCATATGGCCATCTTATTATATTTATTGTACGATAGTAATACTCGCATTTGACCGTTTATTTTTTATGAATGACAAAAAGTTACCCTGGAACGCAAAATATTTTTTTAAAAATCTCATTAAAAATTAAAAAATCGCTTGGCAAATTCCAAATAAATTTTATTTAAAAGAGAATAAAATTTGTACTGGGCTAAAAAAATGAACTCCAAACATTTTCAGTAATATCCGCGCTGTGTAGCACGCGCAAAGAAGAGAGATAGAGAGGGAGAGACAAAGCGCATAAGGTATAAGATATTTTCTCAAATTCAAATGGGCAAACGTTTTTTTTTTTTTTTTTTTTTTTTTTTTTTTTTTTTTTTTTTAAATCCATGAAAGACAAAAGATTTTTCACAAAAAAGCTGGTGTCTTCTTCAAAGCTGGTGTTTTAAAAATCGCAAACCGAAAAACTAGAAATTCTCTGAGGAATTCTCGGTTTGCGACAATGTAGTCAAGGAAATAAAACTGCCGCTCTGAGAAAACAATTGCTTTTAACTCAGTAAAGCAATTCCCATTCTCCAAAGATATTATTCAATTGTTATAAAATTAAAAAAATGTTGGATTACAGATCACTTATAATCAATTATAATCAGGACAGGACTGCAGAGACAGTGGGAAAAATGGCCGACTTCGAGCTGGCTAATGTACTAGTGTTGCTATTGGTTAAAATTATGAGAGAACGCAAGAAGAATAAAGCGAAATTTTCAATATTTCGGCATTAATTCATTTCTTGAAACTTTGAAAGAAAAAAGGAAAACAAAATAATATTTTCCGTTTGACTAATTTTTCAATTTCGCATTCAACAAAACCGAAAAATCAAACTATCGAAATTTAAAGAAGAAAACAAAGCAGAAATGTTATTATGACTAGGGAAGGGAGAAATTTTTATAATTTTGATGTTAATTAGTATCCTCCAGAGCAGAAAAATTTCGATGGAATGGAAAAAATAACTATATAAATAAAGATGAAAATTTTACTATTTCAGAAAAAATACGAGATCTACTAGAGTTTTTAATTAAAAACGGTTTGCATCTACTGTGTACGCCGGGCAGTATATCGGTAATCTTTAAGTTGGGTGGACAGATATAATCCAAAAATTACAAAAATAATCTCTTTTATGGAGTCAAAATGACATATATTCCGTTTAATTTCACTGCAAACTGTCTGAGAAAAAAAAAAAAAAAAAAAAAAAAAAAAAAAAAAAAAAAAGGCCGAAGTTGGAGTCGAATTATTTTTTAGCGATTTCGACACTTTTTCTCAAAAAATGGGCCCACTCCATAGTCCTGATTATATATTTAGGTACAATAATTTTACACAATAATTACACAATATTTACAATAATGAGTCAGAAAATGGGGGTAGAAATTTTCGTGTTGTTAAACGCGATTTTATTTTATTTTATTTATTTATTTTGAGAGCAGGTTTAATTGAAAAATGTCTCGAGGGCACGTTTTCTCACATCTTTCTTAAAAAATCGCGCATGTCAGTTCTATGTGTTTTTTTTTCCTTTTGTAAGCAAGACGAGCTAAATAATAATAATGAATAATATTTTCATGAGCATTTGAAGATGTTGCTTTTAAATAAGGCAATTTTTTAGCAGTAACTGAGCCCGAAAATATTTTAACTTATATGTTAGACAAATCAGTGATAAGCTGGAATAGCATTTACTGTGCAAAGAACGGTTTCAAGAGGGAAAAATGCGAAATAACGTCCCTGTATTAAAAAATTAATAAAAAATAAAATAAATTATCATTCAGAAGCAACCAGTCAAACGAAAAGACCTATTTGCTAATGCTAATCCTAAAGAAGAAATTTATAAAAATAGGTCAGTTGCATTACAATATTTTTAAATGATTTTTTTTTCTGCGTTGATTAGATGAGGCTGATCTGTTTACAAAGGCCATTTCTTATTTTATCATTTTATTTACGGGTATTTTTGATGGAGACATTTTCATTTTCGGAACTGCTTTCGAATTTAAAAACATTAATTTTTATTTTTTAAACATTAATCAAATTTGCCGCGTTGATGTCTTTTTACGCTCAATTCATTAGAATTTGAGTTATAAACAATTATCTTATTAGTATGACCCTTTTTTCCGTTCCCAAATCGCCCGCTTGGGAAAAATCAGTTCGAAATGCTGTTTTTGATTGCTTTTTTTGCAAAATTTTCTGCATTTATCAAAGAATCGACAAACATGGCACCTTGTGTACTTTCCAAATAAGAGATTTTGAAAGTTTGGTGTATTTGAGAGCAATAATGAATTAAAAAATAAATCGGAAAAAAAGCAGTTTGAAACGAAATACACCCTTAAAATCCTAGAATGAACCAAGTTGAAAGAGAAAAAAAAATTTCCTTTCACAGAAAACAGTCCACAAAGCAGATCCTTCTAAAGTCAAAGGTCAGCAAGATCCCCCCCTTGGCAAAGAAGGGTAGCTAGAGACTGCTTTTCTGCAGTTGATTATTTATTTATTTTTTCTCTCTTCCAATCGCGCAAACCACCTAAAAATTAAAAAAAAAAAAATGAAAAATTTCGATTTTTTCAGATTTTTAAAAAAAATATTACACATACATATATTTTATCACTATAGTAAAAAATATTTACATATTGTACTATTTAATAATAATAAAAAAAAATAAATTGCGTTTAGAGAATATCTTCCGTCGCGCAAGCTCATTAAAAATCGGGAAAAATTCAATTTTCAGTGATTTTTGATGCTTTAAGGAAATAATTAAATAAGTTCAATTTGGGGTCTCATGTTAAAATTTAAATGTAAATTAATACTATTGTGCATGTTATGCTATTTTTGAACAACCGAGATCTTACCACGACGAGATCGCTGCAGGGCGAAAAGGTTTAGTAGTTCGCGCAACTCCTGTTAGCCACGTTGCGAAACAGCGTTGAGGTCGCCCTATGTGTCCACATCCTTTTCTCTTCCCAACCTCGTCCACTTGCACAGTGCGCCATTTCGTATCAGTGAGCCCGTGAACGAATTTCGTTTGTTAATTAGACATATTGTGTTATTTAAAATACATTAACATGTGACAGGTACACGGATCTGCATACGTCGTTGACAAAGAAAATTACTAGACAATCTTTTCATTGTCCTATATTTTGTCATCCCCAAGAGATTTTTTGTCAAATATTCTTCACGAATATAGCGCCTGTACGAGAAACTAAAGAAAATCCTTTAAAAGAATTTAAATACTTCTAAAATCGTTAAAAATACTTCTAGACTTTTTCAATAAATGCGTCCATATAACACGCATATATATGTAGAATGATACATATTTGAAGACGGTTTATAGTAATTTTAAACAGTGTATGTTGTCCATCGTGATATTTGTCTCAGGACTGAGGAGGATAACTAAATAATCGTCCTTTTTTCATCAAAATGTATGTCATGTGGTTTTTCTGATTCCACTTGACTTTGCCGTAATTTTTTTTCTTTCTGT
Organism: Maratus speculifer; assembly: GCA_964019185.1. NCBI lineage: Eukaryota > Metazoa > Arthropoda > Arachnida > Araneae > Salticidae > Maratus > Maratus speculifer. The sequence goes on from OZ025295.1 coordinate 174,188,798, forward strand.
TTGTTTTCTTCTAATTTTGTATAGGTCAATAACTTGAAAAGCATCTGTTTTAGTTATTACAGGAATATCTTCTAGTACACTCAACGGTTTAGCAGCACCTGCACTGTCAGATACACCATTGCGATCGCAATGTAAAGATGTAGATTGTAACTCCACTTTCATTTGCCATGGTAATTTCTTCTTCTTAAATCTGATAGGCTGTATCCGTCATGGTAATGATATTTTACATATACCTGCATTAGCATTAAAATTCTCATCTAAATGCTCAAGGTCTTTTATTTTCGCTTCAACAAATTTGGAAGGTTGCCTTTTCAATACATAGTTTCGTCTTCCAAGTCTTGTACTCAGTTTTTTTTAACTTTAGTACCAATTTTTCCCGTTCCGTCCTTTCTCTGGAGGTAGATAAATCTATGCTCAATGACTGGAATTTTGTTGTGTTTTTGAGACGTACAATTAGTCTCAATTAGACACTCCCTCAGATCTGGTGACTTTTTACAGGAGCAATATAAATTCATTACACGTTTGCAGGCTGAAATATCACACAGTTGAGTTTCTTGTTTTTTAAATTCATCAAACTTTTTTATAAGGTTTGGCTATTCCTTGTCTCGAATATAAGATTTCGTTAGTTTAGAATATTATCGTAGTAGGCATTAATTAGCTAAATGATTCTACAATCAAACACTTTTGGGATTGACGCCTTCTAATAAATATATTTTATTTTTTGAGCCACTGTATTGCTGACAAATGAGAAACTCACTTTAATGATGTTGAATTTTCTTGCTATTAGAGACCTCTCCTCAAGGTAGCATTGAAGAACATCTTCGTGTGTTGGAAGAATATCTGGCAGAAAATCTCTTGGATGACCGAATATAGGACAATGAAAAGATTGCCAACGACGTATCCAGATCCGTGTCCCTGTCACATGTTAATGTATTTTTAATAACACAATACATCCAATTAACAAACGAAATTCGTTCACGGGCTCTCTGATACGAAATGGCGCTCTGTGCAAGTGGACGAGGTTGGGGACAGAAGCATGTGGACACGTAAGGCGACTACAACGATTTTTCGCAACGTGGCTAACAGGATGCGCGCGAAACTCTAAACCTTGAAGAAATACTAAACCTTGCAGCGATCTCGTTGTGGTAAGATCTCGGTTGTTCAAAAATGGCATAACATGCTCAATAGTATTAATTTACATTTAAATTTTAACATGAGACTTCAAACTGAGCTTATTTAATTATTTTCTTAATATATCAAAAATCACTGAAAATTGAATTTTTCCCGATTTTTAATGAGCTTGCGCGACGGAAGATATTCTCTAAACGCAATTTATTTTTTTATTATTACTAAACAGTACAATATGCAAATATTTATCAGTATAGTGATAAAATATGTGTATATGTAATATTTTTTTAAAAAAATTGAAAAAATCGGAATTTTTCAGTTTTTTAAATTTTTAGGTGGTTTGCGCGATCGGAAGATAATGTCCGATTTCAATTTTTTTTTTTAGTTTTTCTTGTATTTACCAATCGCAACTTTTCCGCACTATAGCGATTCGGAAATAAAAACTTTTGTTTTTTCGCACCATCCTATTATATACGCCTACGCTCTTTCTCCAAAACTCTACAAAGGAAACATCAACCACTCATCTTCAAGTCCATGCATCAATTGATTCTCTCTCATCTATTACTCCACGAGAACCCATAAATACATGTATGGGAATTCTCCTCCGTTACAGGGACCATACCTCTTCATCGAGCCTCAAACACGGAAAGAACTGTTTTGTTGAAACAACTAAATTTTGATTACTATTGCCCCCACAAAATTTTTTTGTTGAAATGACCATGATTTTTGTTAATTCAACAAAATTTTGTTGAATTAACAAATTTATTTGTTTAATCCAACCATAATTTGGTCATTGCAACCAAAATATTTTGTAGGGACAAAAGTAACAAAAATTTAGTTGTTTCAACAAAACACTTCTTTCCGTGAACTGTCACATTCCCGTGATGTCTATTATCTCGCTAGATAGCCGATGAGGTTCTTTTGTTTGTCTTATCTCAGAGTATTATTTCGAATGGCAAGAGGAACTCCAATCTATTGATGCCACACATTTTTTCATACAATACTATCTAACTAAAACAGATCAGATTAACTTCCAGATAAGAAAAAAATGTTACCTTAAAACTCCATGTACTCAGAAGTAACATGAATACAATATATAAGTAAAAAAGTAAGTATCCTATTATAGTATGTATTCATCAAAAACCTAACAGTGTTATTTGCTAGAAGTGTATTAAAAGTAGAGATCAGCCGAAAATTCTGTTCAACTAAAAATTCGACCCAAAATCCTAGTTTTACCAAAAATTCGTTTTTGGTGTATGTGTACTTTTCGAAGATGCGTAATATGATTTACAGGTATGTGATTTCCAGATACTGAGTGTAGTTTTCTGAAGTCTGGGATCAAACTCTGGACTGGTGGCAGAAAAGAAATAAAACTTTTTTCACTTTAAAACTTGAAGAAACGCATGAAACGCTTTGTCCACATCTAGAGCCAAACTCTCCACCGGCAGCATGGTAGACCGATGCGACGAGCTGATCACTAAGCAACCGGGTTTTAAATAAATATTTATATTTTTAGTAATTTTTTGGATATAATTCTAAAATAAAGACAATCAAATGTGCGGAAGCAGAAATAAAACTTTTTTCGCTTTAACCCTTTATCTACCGCATTCTGAATTCATGAAAATTTTACATTCTAAAGCATTTTACGCAAATTGCTTAAACTAAATTAAAAGGTTTATATAATCATTTAATAAATATTTGAAGAATTTTAGAAGGATTGAAGGATTTAGAAGGATTAATTAAATTTGAATTTACAGGGATTTTGTGCAATTGTTATAACCCTACTCAATTCTTTTATTTTTAATTATTTTCTTAGTATTTTGTAGAATTATAAAATGTACAAATATTATGTTCTCCCAATATAAATATAGAAATATTTCCTCATCTAAAAATCCCCATCCCCCTCCCTCAGCGCCAAGAAAGCTGAAAATATGTTAAGGCAAAAGAAATCATCCTTTTAAAAATATTTTTGTTTTGTATAACCAAAAATGCTTTTGGAACAAGATAAAGCAATGTATCTGTAACTCATTCTAAACAGTATTACAACTAACTGACGCATTAAAAGAATTTTATAAGTTATTTTAATGGTACTTATAAGTACCATATAAGTGATGGAATGCCGAATGTATGAAAAACAGTGTGTTGTTTTCCCACATCTGGAGTCAAACAGTGGACCAGTAGCATGGTAACGTAACGCTCTGATGACTAAGCTACCAGAATGCAAATAAGAAGACATCTTTTTAATAAATTCATGGATGTAAATCTAAAATTAAGATAATCAAACGTGCGGAAGCAGAAATAAAACTTTTTTCATTTTAAAACTTTATGAAACGCCAAATGGATGAAGCGCAGAATGTACTTTTCCTTACTCTGGAGTCAAGCTGTGGACTGGTAGTATGATCGCGCAACGCGACCACTTAACTAACAGGTTTCGATTAAACAGACATTTTTAATAAATTCATTAATATAATTCTAAAATAAAGATAATCAAATCGCGGAGGCAGAAATAAAACTTTTTTCACTTTAAAGCTCAATTTTGAAAAAAATTAAAATGTTCTATCTTACTTCTTCGAGGACTAATTTACTAATTTATTTTCAAACAATTTCTTGTACATTGTCGTAATTACAAAACAAATTTTTAGTTGACATGTTTTTTATGTTTATCATGTTTATAATTTAAAAAATAAAATAAACTTAATGAAAATAACAAATCTGTTTCTAGTTCAGCATTCGACAGTGTATTTTAATTCCGGCATACAAGTATGTATGACCTTCAGCAAATATTATCTCAAAATAAAAACATTATCTGTGAAATCTCATTTAAAAAACAGGAGGAATTTTCTTCGATATGAATTTTGGTGGTAATAATTAAAGCAGGTGTGGTCATTGTTGTAGCAAGTTCTGTGGTGTAAAGTTTCGCCGTTTCACATTACACACACCTACGTGTAAAAATTATGGCAAATATGGAAAAATAAGTAGGAGAAGTTTATAATGGCATAATTAGATATTTATCTTAATATTTATAGTTCAGCGTTGTGGAAGATTGCATGGGTGGTGAAAAAAATTGCTAATAATAGCCTAAAGTTCTTTGACTCACGTTTACGAAAACAAAAATGTAGAAAACAGATATTAAAAATCTTGCGTCATGCATAGATAATAAAACACTTCCCAACACTAATAGGATATTATTAAGAATTTTTCTTCTTTTATACAATGAAGCAAGATGAAAGATGGGTTTCTCAAACTATGGTACTGATGTTCTGACAACTGGTACGCGAAAGTCATTAATAGTACATGAAATAGATCAAAAAATGCAACATGTGAAATCAAAAAATAGCTCAATCCCCCGGTCCACTTTCTTGATTTGTTAGCTCACTGGCTCAATGTTATTTGCTGTTTTTTATTACTGCTTTAAAAGCATTTTGCTTTCTCTTATTTTAATGTAATTTCATTTAGAGTTTTTAGTTCAAATGGGACAATGCAGCACGTAAAATAAAAAAATAGCCCAATCACCCTCTCCTCTTTCTTGATTTGTCTGTTCACAGGCTCAATGTTGCTTGCTCTTTGTTATTACTACTTTAAAATCGTTTAACTTTCTCTTATTTTAGTATAATTTCGATTAGAATTTTTAGAAAAAATGGAACTAAGGGCTCGGTAGATATCGTATTGACATTTCACCCTTCCTGATAAAAAAGAAAATGTTTTCAAAGAAAACATTTTCTTTTTTATCTCTAAAAGTCAGAAGACCTGACCCAACCCGACCCTAGGGTGGGCGGTCACCCTTTCGCCATCTCCCCCCCCCCCCCACACACACACACTTTAGATCTACCATTGCCTGATTCATGAATAGGTGCGGCCCGAACCGGGCCGCGTCGCACCGACCTTGAGTTTCAGCCTAAGTCCTATTCCATAAAGATCTCTCATGTTAGTTTGAAAACCTTTATGGTCCCAAGGGGGGGGGGGCGATCGTCCCATTCCCCCCTTGGATCCGCCATTGGTTTTCTTCGATTACTGTATTGTATGTGTGTACATTACTTACTTTAAGATATTCGATTTTGCATTAATAAGCAGTTTATTTACAGAATGTATGTGAATTTCTGGTGTAGGTTATTTACATATTAATTTTTCTTATGTATGTTACTATTGATATAAACATAGTATTCATATAACAAAAAATTGACAAACAAGGCGACTTCATATGTGCATTTCTTTTCTGCTTGTTTAACATAGAGCATTTATGTTCCCTATTTAAGTTCATCAATATTTGCTGTTCAAAAAAGATATACATTATATTGGTTTTCTATATCAGATTTGATTTTTTCTTCTGGTGATATACGGAAGTATGAACTTTTATTTAGGGGTACGTTGGTCTAAAAGCTTCGGAATCCCTGATGTAAAGCAAATTAACACCTTGAAATAATACACACTAACTCTAATTTCTGAAAGGTGTAAATACAAGTTTCAAAAAGCAGTAAAAATAGGTTTATTCAGCTGTTTATGTGTTTTCATTCTGCCCGAATCGCTTTCAAAACAAATAAGTAAAAATATTAACAAATTATACGGTCTATGGAGCGGCATCATTCAATTTTCAAGTATCCTTTCATATTATGCACATTATTTTTTAACTCTTTATTTATGGAATTATTTATCAAGAAATTGTTCCATTTCACAAGCGGCAGCACAGAGTTCATTGATGAAAATCCAGGATTAATTAGACATCCATTCGTATATTACAATGCAATCGGTCTGTCAAGTCATATTTTGGTGAAAAACACCCAAAAACTCGATTTAGCGATTGACTCGCAGATTTACAATTCTGCTTTCCTACAATTAAAAGTATATGAAAACATGGAAGACAGATAGCATGAAAACATAATTCTAAACCTCAAGCGTCAAGCGCTAAAATCGGGTTTATGTTTTCCACCAAGATAGAACATGGCAGACCAATTGCATTGTAATATGCGAAACGAGATTTAACTACTACTAAGTTTTCATTCGCAAATTCAATGAGTTGATTGCTTGTGCTGCCGCCTCCCGGTCTATAAAAAAAAAAAAATAAAATAAAAAAACTTCAGCACTAGGAATATTGTATCAAGAAGAAACCATTCAAATACATGTCAACGAAAGCAAGGCAATATTTCCCTGCAATATATACTATCCATCCACTATAAGAAAAGCCATAGAGATTGTAACGTCCGAAAATTCAATATGTAACAATGCAGCATTATTTTACTTGTCGAAATAATGGTTCGAATTATTGAAAAGTTATAGAAATAAAAATAAGCATCCAAGTAAAATAATAACATCAGCAACAACATCATCACCATCAACAACAACGAAAATGACGAGAGTCGAAATATGTCAACAGCCGCATAAACCAGTTTTATACAACTTTTAAAGTTTTAATCCTATAATTTTAATTAATTAAAATTAGTACATATACTGAAATGAGTTATATAAATAGGCAAAAGAAAAAAAAATCCACATAATTCAATAGAAGTTCATTTTCAACTATTGTTGTGCATATCCGGTAATGGGTTCGAAAACTCTCCTGTATCAATGTATGCGATCTGTAAAATTTACACACAAGGGGCTGTGCATATATAACGTTATCAGCTTTTTGGCAATTTTGCACCCCCTTCCTTCCGATATCGTACGTTATCATCCATTGATCCCCCCCCCCCCCACCCTGGTAATGATATCGTTATCAATGTCTATTTTTTTTTTTTAATATTTTTCTTTGGAGTAATTTACAAAACTGTTTACACGTTTTTTTCGCATACTTTTATTGATTCAAATGAAGAGAAGTGAATAAAATAGCACTTTATATCATATAACACTAAACAAAGTTGTTATTATTTACAAAGATTTTATAGTAGTCTTTTGTTACATAAAATGCATTCAACAGTGATGTCTTGTTGCACTTGCCCCGAACGCATTTTCAGAAAGAATCACGTTTTGAACAACTTATCACCAGAACAACAATTGGCGCGGAGATGAAGTCAATGCTACGCACCCTTTCTTGTTTGTGACGTCAAACGCCTAGCGAATAGCAACCCTTCCTTCTGCAAAGAGATCGTGCTTATTGTTCATTTGTTTTTCCGTAAAAGTTATCAAGCAAAGACTATAATATGAGAAAATGTTATTCACCGTTGTTTACGATTAAAACATAGTTTAAAACAAAGAGCTTTTTCAGATTAAAATGCTTTAAATTTCACAGAACATCTAAACATAGTTTTTTTTTCAATCTCTTGTAATAAATATAATTCTATTAATCATGTGTTTTATGACACATTTGAACTTAGTTTATTTTGTGTTTGGCGATGCAGCTAGCTGAACGTTCTCGCTTTCGCCAACTCGCCAAGGCTGGTGCTTAAAACGTGATTCTTTATGAAAATGCGCCCCGCACAAAGGAGGGTGGTGATATGATAGAAATTCTTATCAACAAAACAAGCGGGCAACATTCTTTCTCTTTTATTTATTAGTAAACACAAGCTTCATTTCAAATATACTTCAGATATGGTTTCTTGAACCGTGATTGTATATGTATAACATATGAAGAAAACTATTCGAATGTCAAATTGTGGGGTATTCCATATTTCAGAATTATGTATATTTACATATACAGTAGACTCCCTCCAATCCGCACAGCTTAGGACCACAGGTTTTGCGGATTTTAGAATTTTGCGGATTTCTGGTCATTGCTTTGTTTACATTTTTTAAGCAATAATTTGAAAATAATTAATAATTCAATCGAAACTATAAGGAATGCTTACAATATAATTAAACATTAAAATAAGTAATGAACGAAAATAATAAAAAACTAGATAATTTTTAAAATGATTAAAATATTAAAAGCAAAGGTCACATTAATAATCAATAATGTATCATAAAATATTCACGATAAAGATGAATTGTATTTTTCTTAAATTATTCAATGAAATTTGTCTTATAAAGGTACATATAAATAATTCAGTACAAAATCATAAAATAAGTAAGTTTTATTTCAGGTTTAGCCAGACTTAATAAACAAAAAGCTTGATTAATACATAAATATATTTAGCATCAAGATTGTAATTACCAATAATATCAGCAATATCTTGAATTTTTTGAAAAATAAATTTATTTTTCTTTCATGAAATAGCCCGAATTCAGTAAAGATTAACAAAAATTAACAAAGATTAACAAAAATTACAAATTAAAATAGATAGGGAATTGATATAAAGCTAAAAAAATCAAATTTTGTCCCCATATCTGAACTGAATTTTTCATTGTTTACATCCATAAATTATGTGCGGATTTGAGGAAGTCTACTGTATTACATTATATATGTGTGTATTTGTATTTAGTGATTAAAATAAAAACTTTGTATTTTACACAAAAATAGACAAAAGACTAAAAGTCGATGACTTACTATTTTGAACCAAAAACCATGTTACAAATAAAAAAAGAATATTTTGCTTGGATAAAAAATTATAACGATATCAACAGACAAATCCCCCTACCCCTAGAGATATCTTACTAACCCCCCCTCCTTCCCCTCTAAAATGATAACGTTATATTTGCAAAGCCGACAACTCCTAATCCACTGGAAAATGCAGTGTAAAAATTCATATCACTGTGGAATCTGTTCTTTCAGCAATTATGGATCTTATCTATCTGTTAACCGTAATGTTTTATGTGTAACCGTAATTTAAAAATAAACGAGTCGAATTCGACGAATGAAAATGTTTAAAACAACTGATTGTGGAATTTATAAAGAATAATTACAATAACTAATGAATATATTGCTACCCCAAGTCTTAAAATAAATATTATTTTTAATTAAAATAATTTCAACTTTTAAATTATTGAAACATTAAACTTTATTCCTATGTAATCGGTAAGATAATCGGCAATCAACATAATCAAATTATGAAGTTATTAAATGAGGCTTTGATCTCTGACATTTCGTAAGGAAAAATCAACAAAAATAAGCTTTTTAAGAAAAAAATATCAACCGACTTCAAAAAAGCGCTAAAAAGAATTAAATAATTCTTTAAAATTCTCTAATGACAAAACGTTATCCAATAAGCACACATCGGATATCAGGTACCGGCATAAAAAACGGTTAAATTTAATATGTATAATTTAATATCCACCAAACATAGATTTTAGAGATAATATTATTTTACAAGAGATGAATTGACATATTTATGATTTATTTTATGAATATATACATATAAAAAGTAATGAATTACTTTTTGAAGTTGGTGCCAAACAATCACAATCGATAATGATTATCCCCATTTTAATTATGGTACTAGGCATAATTTAGCTACAATTCTTAATATACATCAAATAGTTTGTCACCAACTTCAAAAAGTAATTCATTACTTTTTATATGTATATATTCATAAAATAAATCATAAATATGTCAATTCATCTCTTGTAAAATAATATTATCTCTAAAATCTATGTTTGGTGGATATTAAATTATACATATTAAATTTAACCGTTTTTTATGCCGGTACCTGATATCCGATGTGTGCTTATTGGATAACGTTTTGTCATTAGAGAATTTTAAAGAATTATTTAATTCTTTTTAGCGCTTTTTTGAAGTCGGTTGATATTTTTTTCTTAAAAAGCTTATTTTATTTCCTACTTTTTAGTTATGTATACCGTAATACATAATTATGTGTACTGGCACACGATAGCTTTTTGCAATGCATTACTAATGTACGCACTTTGCTAAGTTCTGATGTATTCAGTTTACTTGTCACTGTTTGATTGTCAACTTTTCTGAAACCACTTACAATATCGATTAGTATCGTTGTGAATCTTAAGAATTTCTTTGTATGGTAACTTCTTCAGACAAGATCTGCCACTTCGAAAAGCTACCGCATTTATGAAATCTTAGTCTGCATCGAATCCTACTGTCATCGAAAGTGGGTATCAAAAGGTGACAATCCATCAAGTAAAGTGTCCTTACACATAAGAGCGCGACATAGTGCTTCCATATATGAGCACGCAGCAAAATGACTTCATATATCAATGTGTAGTAAAATGCTTTTCTAGTGTAGTCAGTCAAAAGTACTCCCCCTTCACTCAGAAAAAGGAAAAAGGAAGATTTTAGCAAAAATTGCACTATGCTTCAATCGATAAACAGCAACAATCTAATACCTATACAGGCAGTAATGGCATCGGAAATGAGCAGTGGCGATTCGACGAGGAAACTGAAACTCATAACCAATACCTGGCTGCCTTTATAAGAGAGTGACAGCATTTGATTCCCAAATATTTCTTTTACAGACGCTTTTGTACCAACTACACTGTTAAAAATTTTGCTGTACACAGTTAAAAATCTGCTGCATTTTTTTGCTACGCACTCCAGCGCTTGTATAGAAAACGGTTACTTGACTGTATTAAGGAGCATTCTCATAGGTCGCAGTAGAGACATTATAAACAAGCGGCGGAGTGCGTTGCAACAAAATGCAGCAGATATTTAACAGTGTATCATCACTTCACCGCTTATATAGAAAATGATAAGTTAAATGCATTATGAAGGATTCTCATTGATAAAAATAAAGATATTCTATAAAAGCGATGGAGTGACGATACAGCAAAAGTTGCAAATTTTTAACAGTGCATTGCATTGCCAGGCATTTTTTATAATGGAATTTGATGATGATTTCCTGGAAGAATTCGATTGTACTCGTATGAGAAGTTAACAAGATTGACGAAAATTGCCCGCTCAACAAGATGCTTGGTGACTCGTTTCTGTCCAGAATCGTTTCAACCAATTATATACTGTGCTACATGTGTCATCATATTCATATAGAGGAATCCTACACTGTAAAAAATTTGACACTTTTGCTATATCATCACTCTATTGCTTTTATAGAAAACGATTACTTCACCCAATTACGAAGCATTCTCATGGGTCAAAAAGAGGTATTCTACAAAAGCAGGGGTGTGACGATGCAGCAAAAGGGTCACATTTTTTACAGTGATACTGTAATCGGAAATGAGCGGTGGCGTATTCGATGAGGAATCTGAAACTCATTACCTATACCTGGCTGCCTCTATAAGAGAGTGACAGCATTTGATTCCCAAATATTTCTTTTACAGACGCTTTTGTCCCAATTACACTACAAAAACTTTGTGCCTTTTGCTGCATCATCAGTCCACCGCTTTTATAAATAACAATTACTTTACTGTGTTATGGGGTGTTATGTTACTATACTGTGTTATACATTCTCATTGGTCATAAAAGACATATTCTATAAAAGCTGTGGTGTGACGTTGCAGCAAATGGTAAATTTTTAGCAATGTATCATGGAGCATTCTCATGGGTCAAAGGAGAGATATTCTATAAAAGCGGGGGAGTGACGATACAACAAAAGGATCAAAATTTTTACAGTGTGCACTGTAAAAAATTTGGCCCTTTTGCTGCATCGTCAATCCACCGCTTTTATAGAAAACGATTACTTCAGCCTATCGTGGAGAATTTTCATGGGTCAAGAGAGAGATATTCTATAAAAACGGGGGAGTGATTATGCAGCAAAAGAGTCAATTTTTTTATAGTGTACACTGTTAATAAATGTGAACCTTGTCCAGTTAGGATTTCACACTTTGAAAAGATCGTTTGTCTATGTAAGTGTAACTTAAAAACATGAAAAATGAACGTTTCTAATTGGTCGATTGCTTCGAAAAGATATTGAATTTTAATGTTTTAATTTTTTAAAAAGTTCTAATCAACAGATTTTTATGAAATTTGAATGGGACCACATGGGCCCCATACACTTTCAAACAAAAAAAGAATTATCAAAATCGGTTCATATTTACGAAAGTTATGCGTGAACAACAAATACATACAGGTCGAAATCATAACCTCCTCCTTGAAGTCGGTTAAAAATTACACCACTATGGCATATTTAAAGTTTTTGTTTTCAACGAATTCAAAAAATAACATTTTTCACGGTCGCAAAATTTATGTGCATATATTTCACATTCATATTCATCAATTCATATTCTTCAATTTACAATAAATTATTGATAAATATATTTCCAAACTATATGCCATGCTTGCCAGTTACAATTTGCATGCAAACATTCGCACTCTTTACTTGAACTTTTAATCAAAGTGTCAAGCCCTCTGACAAGGGAACCTCTGTTGGTTGCGAGCAAGATTAGATACATTTTAAAGCCTTATATACAGGACTGCAGCTAAAAGTGATCTATATCATACAGGCTCATAATTTTTTTTCTTCTCTCTGACGCAGAACGATAAATTAGTGCAAATAGGCAGTTTTCAAAAAGTGACCACGGTATACACATCATAACTTTAAGCGTTTCAATAAACAAATTTAATCATCATTGACTTTAATTTTTTTCTTAACTGAGTTTTTACTTCTGTTCAGAGACAAAAATTGATATAATTAATTGTAAAAGTTTTGTATAAATATCTTAAAATTTTATTATTTTGGGTTAAAGTGGCCAATTTCGGACATTCATAACGTTAACTGTTCCAATGTACCAAGAAAAAAAAGTTTTAACTTGTTTCCAGGAGATTCTAATGATGAAACAACGAATGCATAAAGGAAATCGATGATTGTTTGATAATTTTCTTAACAGATGGTACTACTGATTTATTGCTTTTTGAAGTTAGAAGAACTTTTTTAGAAAGAATTTTTCTGCATTTTCTTATGTCCAAATGTAACGATCTAAACAAAACTGCTATTTTTACGCAAAACACATGAAGTAAGTGCTTTAAACTCTTTTATCTATTTTTAAAATCTTTTCTGTTTAATTTAAAAGTATCTGTATGTGTTTTTGTAACTTTTTTTGCATTAAATACACTTTTATTAAATAAGAAACTGGAATGTCCGAATTGCGTAACGATTGAAACGCCTATTTTCCCCCTTAAATTTATTTTTAGAGATGATCCGATGTCCTGAAACATGTAATAAGACATCTATTATAATATTTTATCATAAACTAGCGGACCCGACAGACGTTGTCCTGTCACCGACAGACGTTGTCCTTCCTGGCACCGACACCAGAAAATAAAAAAAATGTACTTAAATATAGTGATACGCACGATAAACACTACGCTCTTAATTTAATTTCTTATTACAACTAGCATACCCAGCCCGCTTCGCCGGGCTTAATTTGAAGGTTTATTTAATAATTTATGTGTATGGTACGCTTCCCGGACCATCGGCACTCCACGTGCGTCGGGTGAGCGTCAGAACAAACTTTCAGCATATACATATGGGTGGTTGTACTTGAATGCACAGACCTGCGCGTTTTTTTCTATCTTGCTTTTATACCTCTGGACCGAGTTGGCGCATTGCCAAGATTTGCTTCCTCTGGACCGAGTTGGCGCATTGCCAAGATTTGCTTTCCCCTGTGCCTCAATTAATTAATTAATTAATTATCCTCGGAATTCCTTTTATTTATAGAGATTATGTAAGGAAATTATTTTTCACTCTTCAGTATTTTTTGAAGTCGGTTCAATTTTTGATAGAAAAGTTTATTTTTCTCTTTTTTGTTAAAAGTTAACGATTTTCTGAAGTCAGTTAATCAAAATTATAATACAGGCTATATTACTGTAAAGCACACACTTGTGACAGGAGCGGGGTTCGAACACGCGATCTCTTTCTTCGAGAAGTTGAGCTTAAATCTGGCGCCTTTGACCGCTCGGACATTCCGTTCGTACGCTATTTATCGAAATTATTCAACACTTTTAATTAACAAAAAAATCACTAACTATTAGGTTTTGCCTAATTACTAAAAAAGTACTGAATCAATTTCGACGAAATGTGAATCTAAACCATTCTCGAATCTACCAGAACGCACACACAAAATTTCATCAAAATCTGTCCAGTCGTTTAGGAGGAGTTCAATTACATACACACGCACAGAAGATTTTTATATATAAAGATGAGCATTGAAAATTTCAGGTTTTTGCGCCGAAGACATCGCCAAATTAGGAAAATGTGAATTATCTCACGAACTACTGGACTTAAACAAATTTGCTTAGTACCGTTCGATTCAGCATGAACAAATACACTAAAATATGCTATCAGATGAAAAATAACTACAAAAGCCGATTTTTAAGGAATTTTTTAAAAGTTCGTTCCTTTTTTTTAACCCCTTTAGGGGTGGAATTTTCGAAAATCCCTTCTTAGCGGCACTCGATGTTATCAGAAGTATTTTTACCCCAATTTTCAAGATTATAGGTTCGGCAGATTTTTTTGTGCTGTGATTAATACGAAATCCAAACTTTCTTTTATATATATAGATAAGGATTGAAAATTTCAGGTTTTTTGCGCCGAAGACGCCGCCAAATCAGGAAAATGTGAAGTATCCCGCGAACTACTGAACTTAAAAGAATTTGCTTGGTACCATTCGATTCAGCATGAAAAAATATACTAAAATATGCTATCAGATGAAAAATAACTACAGAAGCCGATTTTTAAGGAATTTTTTAAAAGTTCGTTCTTTTTTCTACTCATCGTAGGGGTGGAATTTTCGAAAATCCATTTTTAGCGGCACTCGATGTTATAAGAAGTATTTTTACCCCAATTTTCAAGATTTTTGGTATGGTAGATTTTTTTGTGCTATGATTAATACGAAATCCTGACTTTCATTAATATATATAGCACTTTTAATTAGCGAAAAATCACTAACTATTAGTTTTTGCCTAATTACTAAAAAAGTACTGAATCAATTTCGACGAAATGTGAATCTAAACCATTCTCGAATCTACCGGAACGCACACACAAAATTTCATCAAAATCGGTCCAGTCGTTTAGGAGGAGTTCAATTACATACACACGCACAGAAGATTTTTATATATAAAGATAATTACGTGTTTTGGTAAATAAAGTGTATTTAGTACCTGTAATAATGTAATTTTACTTAGATGCACGGTCAAGTTTCACGTGTAGATTGATTAATTAAATGCTTTAATAATTAATTTTCCAGAATCATTGCTGTCTTTTAATGTCTATATATAAGTTTATAGAATGATATACTGTATTGCAAAAAAAAAAAAAAAAAAAAAAAAAAAAAAAAAAAAAAAAAAAAAGGCTTTAAATTTGAAAAATCACTTATAGTTAACGTTTAATGTTCCCACGTTTAGAGAATTTCCCATATTCACATTGTAAGGTGAGATCTGTTTCTTATTAAACTGTTGTAATAATTTCATTTTATACTAAGTTATGTATTTGATGATGGTAATTGTGAGTGTATAACTGGTGTAAAATTAAACATCATGTTAGCTTCATATGTATAAATAGGATGAGGGAGTGTTGAATTACTTATTTTAGATGCAATGTAGTAATTATGCAAAAGTTTGAAAGGGTCTCAAAACTAAATTTGATTTTTGAACAGAATTTCATTTGAATATTCGAAACAAAAACTCATTTAGTGACCTTGGAATCTTTTCCAAGGGGGGCTCAAAATATTTTAGGGGGGGGGGGCTGAGCCGCCCATAGTGCCCACTTAACTACGGCCTTGCCTATATATTAGGAAGTTAGAGAATCGGAACAATGTTTTTGTTAAAGTCATATTTTTTGATTTTGTAGCAGCATAACTTTCTGAAAAGCTTATTTTCAAAGCCACTTATTGGACTATTAACACAACATAGGGTAACATCCCCAGTAATTGGCACATTAAGAATTTGTCGTTAAACTTGCTTAAATTTTCATTACAAAGAAATCAGCTATTTATTTGGAAATATTTTTAAATCAAAGAATGCATATCTGTGCATCTATTTTGCCCACTAAAAGAAAAAAAAAATGAAAAAATATTTTTATAAAAATATATTTATAAAAAATTGCTGAAATCACCAGTAATTGGCACCTAGAGTACCAATGTATGACACCTTGTGATCCAGTAATTGGCATATGTTTATATTTAAAAAAAAAAAAAAAAAAAAAACTTTACATTTTGCATTGGGTTTAATCGCTTTAAATTAATTTACTGTAGATGAAGATGCCATATTTCAGGTTTTTGAGAGTAAGAAGTCAGCATATTAGTCTGAAATGTGAACAATTTAAAAAATACAATATACTTACATTAATACCCAGTAATTGTCATGCTGTCTCCAATAATTGTCATATGAAGCTATAATGGATTCCAATTACTGATAAAATTTATATTTTCAAATAAAAACAAATGATAAACAAAATTAGTCTATAATTTTAAAAGTACTTCCAAAATAGATGGTTTAATCTCAAATTCCTTGCGAATTCCTAGTAATTGAAATAGGTGCCAATTACTTGGAACTAGCAAAATTGAAGCACCATTAATTGGCAACTACCATTAATTCAGAAATCCAAATATTTGTGTCGAAAATACTTTTATACAATTAAAGTAACCCTTTTTAACTAAACAAAACTGTTGTCAATTAAAATTTAAAATTTAAAATATATTATAAATCAGATAATAATGAATTGAAAAGCATGCCTTCCTTAAGCGAAAGAAGAAGAATTTGCAACAAAATGGCTAATTTGATACAAGCCATACTTGTTTCTCTTTCCTAGACTCTATTGTCATCTTGTAAAATAAATCAAAGTTATAATCTTTAACGTAAATGAGCATATAACTGATATATGGTCTTGAATTTTTAAAAGACTGGATATAAATCTTTTTTTAGGACATGTTTGTAAAATGTGCCAATCACTGGTGCATGTCAATTACTGGAGGTGTTACCCTAGTTTTTTTTTTTTTTTTTTTTTTTTTTTTTTTTTTTTTTTTTTTAGAAAAATATAAATTAGTTAATAATAAATACAAATTATTAAAAAAAGTTTAAAAATTCCTTCAACAATCTACGAATTTGATTTTGAAAAATTACAAAATTATATTCACTTTTTTGATGGAGGAAAAAGTTGTCGTATTTTCAAAAATAGAGTTTTCCGGTAACCCTAGCCGAGTGTCGTAGCCCCAAAATAAGGCAAGCGTAAACTTCGTAGGGCAATATTTGGCAATTTAAGTCATTTTTTGCGCAAAATAAAAGAATAAAAATACAATAATAATAATAATATATATATATATATATATATATATATTTATATATATATAAAATATGTTTTTAACAGAGAATTTTTATCGTTTCTCTAACTTTTATTTATAGGGCTACAAAACGCATCAACTCTCGATGGTAGGTGCGAACAGTACCAAAAGTTGTTCCCTTGTGAGATTAATTTTCAATCTTAGAATCAGAAGAATCACAAGAATGAAAAAAAAAATACTGAAATGCTACAAGCTTTTTGAGCATTATTTTAAATCGCAATGCCATTTTCTATTCAAAAGTTTAAAAAAAAGTTATTTTTAATTGTAATAGGTATCCGTAATGATAAGGTAATTGTTATTCTTTTCCTTCTCTCATGAACATTTATTTCAAATTTTTTATTCTTCCTCTTCAATATGAGACATTACTTACACTATCAGAACAATCCTTTCCAAAATTACAACGTGGTTTACGGAGTTATTTAAAAATTCTTTAGGTTCATGTTTCATTAAAAAATTATTATAATTAAAGGAAAATAATGTAATTTTCAAAAATAGTTTCGTTTGTGTATACCAAGATCTTTAAAAAATGAGAGCAGTTCAGTCTATTCAGATGCAGGAATAAAGGTCAGTGAATATGACGGCATCACTGACACAGTTATAATAATATATATTATATTAGTGGAGTAAATTTATCGGTTTTTTCAATGACGTCGTTTTTCTCATCGGAAACATTTCGCTTTAGACATTTCTTTTAATCATAGATTATTTTCTGTTATTTTATTTACATAGATTACTTAATATTATTTCACAATAAATAATCTGCGTTCTTCCGTGATTAATGAATAATTGCATGCAATCATTTTATTACGGTAAATTTTATGAAAACAATTAAACTTTTTCTTTTAAATACGATGGCACATTCACTGATGAAATTACGTTTCTGACTGGTGAAATGCGATATGGTAAAATAAACTTCTACTATAGAGAGAAAACCTGATTGCCCCCATTTTGAAGAAATGTCATAAAAAAACTTTTAAAACTAAAATATAAAAATGAAAATAAATTAAAAAATAGTTAGAATGAACACATCCACAAATGGACAGCTTTCTTAAAAAAAAAAATTATCAAAATCGGTCCAGTAGATATCTCAAGATTAATAATTAAAAAACAGCCCGGTCTTTTAATTATATAGATGCTATATGCAAGTTATAGTCTATAGAAAACATACAGCATACTTCAGAGATTTTGCTACGTTTTACAGTGGGGCAGGAAGCCTCCAAAGTTGGCAAAAAATAAAATTTACTTTGAACAAAAAAAACACATCACGGATTCTTTTGTAGAAGAAAAGTAGTAACATTTTAAACTTTTACATAAGCTAAATAGTAATTTATTAATTAATTTACAAACCTTTTTCAATATATTTTGTAGAAAAATGAGTTAAAAACAAGAATTTAAGATAGTTTTATACTAATTAGATATTTATAAATCATCCATAATATCGCATTAAAAAATATAAACATAATTAGTAATTTTAATTATTCTCAAGCAAACCTTATAATGAATATTAGCTACTCGTTTTGAAGGATTGGATCAACCTTTCTCAGGCAAAATGTACGCATTACTATAAAGACAGCAGAAGAAAAACTGTTTCTGTTGTTTTAATGCTAACGCACACTTTTTGTTTTCCTGTTTTTCAGATCTTAAACTCATACATGTCAGGTACACTAACGAATATGTAGAACTAGAATTTTATAACTGTTTTACTATTGATCTTTTTGATTGTCCAGAACAAATTCAGACGGAATATGAAGATGGGCACGTTTGCTTTTCATTGACGTTTGTTTTTCAAAT
Organism: Maratus speculifer; assembly: GCA_964019185.1. Classification (NCBI taxonomy): domain Eukaryota; kingdom Metazoa; phylum Arthropoda; class Arachnida; order Araneae; family Salticidae; genus Maratus; species Maratus speculifer. The sequence goes on from OZ025295.1 coordinate 174,207,782, forward strand.
CGAGGAAATGAAAGCGATTTGCCAAGCCACTCTTTGTTGATTCTAAAGCATTTCCCTTGTTTCGCCAGGCTTTTGCTCATCGGAATTCATATTAAACTTTAAAACATTTAATCTTCTTTTCATTTAAACTACTTGTTCGTAGTTTCTCCGATTATGGAGCTCTTATACCATAAAATCACATTACTTTTCAAAAGTTTTTTATTAAAACGTTCCATGATAGTCAGTTTCATTTAAATACATTATTTTGTAATAAACAATACATTAAAATTCGTATTTAACGAAGAAAATACTTATAATCATATTTGGCACACTCGTACACTAACAAAAATTTAAGGATGATTAGCTATAAAAATGACCATACAATTAAAAATGTAGAAAAAAGTAGCAAGATTTTCTGGCATATTTGTCCTTTTAAAACTCATACTTAGTAGAAAAAATTATAGTTAACACTTAACTCGCCTTAACTCATAACTAAAACCTACAATGTTTGTAGACAGTGTTAATTTTTTTTATAAATTTCACCACTATATATTCTAAGCGTCTGTATATATCTATAAAAATCGTATTAAAACAAATTGAAAGTTAATGAATTATTGCTACATACTTGTAGTTAAAGGTTCCATAATAATAAAAAAAATTTTTTAAAATTATTATAGCGAAATTAACAAACGAATGTTGAAACAAAATTATTGATTTTTTTTCACTTATTATCAAAGTACAATATGCAGTTTAACTTCTTTCTCTAGTGACGATCAAAATAACTTCGCGCAAATTTTAATACTAGGCAGATGTGTACTGACATCTGCTCTATTAAAGTGACGTATGTCGGTAGTTCAAAATAAAATTTCATTTTTTCGATTTTTTGCCAGTTTTGAAGGCTTTTTGCCCCACTGTACGTTTGAAAGAATCATAATACCATTAAAATGAATTCCAAACGGTTTCTCCCCATATATCATAATGTTATGGAATCTTTTTGTGCGTCTCTATAAACAAACTATATATAGTAGTTATTTCATAAGAGTGAGAAAGCATGATATAATTCATTTCAATGGTGTATGTCAATGTTATGTTTAAAATATCGTAAAACTAATAAATGAACCGCAAAATGTTTTTCCCATTGACTTTTACGTAACGGATTTTTTTTCCCTTTGCATGTGTGCATGTGTTCCTGTAAACGAACTATACATGTCTTGCCTTTTATTTTCAATACCGAATGTAATAAGTTTCAATAAAATTTATCACTTACATGGCAATCTGAGTATATTTACAAGAGTTAGAGCACGGATAGCAGCCGTGAATTCCTTGTATAAATTTTTTATAGGCATATTTCGATACATAGGCAAACACTCAAAATTAACGTCATAAATGTGCGGCTGCCACCGGGTTCCGGCAGGATAGGACCTGGCAGCCAGTGATATTCTTAATGTACACATTGAAACCTACATTTTGATGTATGTCCGGTCCTTCTACTCGATACATAGGCAAATACTCAAAATTGACGTCATAAAAGTGCGGCTGCCTTGGGTTCCGGCAGGATAGGACCTGGCAGCCAGTGATATTCTTAATGTACACATTGAAACCTACATTTTGATGTATGTCCGGTCCTTCTACTCGATACATAGGCAAATACTCAAAATTGACGTCATAAAAGTGCGGCTGCCTTGGGTTCCGGCAGGATAGGACCTGGCAGCCAGTGATATTCTAAATGTGCACATTGAGACCTACATTTTGATGTATGTCCGGTCCTTGTACTCGATACATAGGAAAATCGACGGTCGGCTTCCGGACTAATACTTTCAACTACAGTTTCATCTTAATGATACTATAACCTTTTTCTACAGAGATTGATGTATAAGTTCTTAGAATCGAACTCTGTTAAGGAAAAGAAACTGGAGTAAAGTGGCGTATTAAGGGAAATCTCGTTTTAAGCGTGATTTGCATAATGTTGCAGGAACTGAGCTTATTTACGTATTTATAAACATTTAAATTAACTTTAATGCTTCCGTTGATGTAATGTTATAAGTATTAAAAAAAAAATTGTTGTTTTTAACAATTCGGATTGACTTCTACAAACGAGAGAGAAAAAATATCATTTCAGTTTTATGTATCTACAATATGTCAGCAGCAATAACATCATTCTGAAGACCAAATTGACATATTTTCTTGCTGGATGGATTCAGTTACTGTAAAAACTTTTGCAATTTAATACACAGGAAAACTGTTTCATGTCATATGGGAAAATACTTCATGATAGTTTGTTTTGTTAGCACAGTTGACACAAGATCGTTTTGAGTTTCACAATGTCACATATTTATGCAATGCGATATTTTTTAAGTAATAGTTCTCATTAGGTTAATTTTTAGTGCTTGTTTTGAACTTTTCACATAGTTTTCAATTCATGGCTTAACAGGGCAATGTTCCCAATCGTAAATATCCAATGGAAACTAAAAAATAATACGTTGTAGGTATCAAAAACTTTATTCTTCTGTATTAATAAAATCATATGCAACCAAAATTAGCTGGCAACTTATTTGTTCTCGTGTTCTCGAAGTCAGTGGTAACCATCCCCACCAAACCCAATGATGCAAATCCCCCTCCCCACCAAAAAAACCACTTCATACTTTAACATTGACGCCCCCTCCCCTAGACAGATTATCAATTGTAATCAATTGTAAATGTTGAAAAAATTAAAATTGATATTAAAAAAAATCACAACAAATTTTAACAGTAAAAAAAGTAAATATAAGACTTTAAAAGTCCCTCCCCCTCAAAAAATATACTTTTTCTAAAATTCCCCCCTCCCTTCCCCCCCAACCAAAAAAAAAAAAGATTGTATGACGCATTTTGCGTCACCAAAACCCTCTCTGGGCACTCCTGCTTGAGGTGTAACTACCCGGACATCGTGAAAGACATCAGCCCATCAGAAATATCTGTTGAAAAATATACACCCAAATCTAATAAGGATCTATTTATGTCAAACTCTAACAGAATATTAAGTTTGGTGAAATTCCATGCATTAGTTTTAAGATGTAGCTATTGCAGAAATCAAGGATAAACACAATGCAGAAGCAGCCCCTGTAGGACGATTTGCACACAAATTAAATCATCTATTTATGCTAAGATCTGTCACAATATGAAACTTGATAAAATTCCGTGCTTTAGCACTTCAGCTATAGATATCGCATTAAAAAAGTAGCATATCATCTGTTGGGCTATTTATGCCAAAATTTAATCAGCACTAATTTATGTCAAGGTCTAACTGAATTTGAAGTTTGATTAAAATCCATTCTTGGGATAGAGTGCTCACGAAATTTGTTTCACAGACAGACAAAAAGGCACTCTCTAAAAACAGTTGAATCTGTGAAAATCGATTTTTGAATCAGCCGATTTTGACATACACTCTATCCTTGAAATTTTGAATATATATATTATATATATAAAACCCCTCCGTATATGACGATTCCAGGGTCAACCCATCCACGAGAAAAAGAAACTTATTGCAACTGCGTCCACGTTAGGCTTAACTATTCCGTTCACAGATATTCTAATTGTTCAACTTATGAAAATATACATGTAAAAGGTTTATTCATTAATTATACTGTTTAAGTTCTAAATAAAACAACCAGCAATTACGGAAAAAAAAAAAACCAATGTAAGCAAATTAATACTGTTGCCATTCAAGAATGACAAATTCCGTGAATGAATCTTTAGAATGACTCCTTATTAACATCACGACTCAGGAATGATTGGGTGCGTTCGGGAGCTATGCGAGCTGAGCGCACGCGCTCAGGAACATGGAGTGGATCTTACAGCGGATTTAATACTCGAATGCAAAAACTCCTGAATGCAAAAACTCCGCGCAGCGCGTGTCTCTCGAACACGTTTATGGTTTACTCTTTATTGTTGACATTTGTTTCCGATCTTATAGAGTGTTTTTTTTTTTTTAAGTATTAACTAAAAAATGGTCCAAAATAGTAAATTTTTGTAATACATTTTAGATTTTTTATTATTTTCTCTCAGTATTTTTATATATTTTTTGTCTGTAGTTTCACAATATAATCTTTTATAATTGATTTTTTGCTTTACTTTATTCTCTATTCTGTTTTAAAATTTATGTATTTACGATTTGTTCATTACAATTCCCCCATCCACCAGACAGTTTTGTTACAGTTTTAAACGCAAATTTCTGTTAAAATTTTCTTTCTATTTTTATTGATTTTTTCCCCATGTTTAATCGCTGTATTTTTAAAAATTGTTTAAGCCTAAGTGGCTGATTGAACACAATTATAATTTTTTATCATCCTTTTAAAAATGCAAACACGTCATTTTGACGGGCTATCTTCTAGTATATATATATAGCCATTATATAATACTACAAATCAGCATACATAACGAATACAATTGGCTGTGGCAAAAGATGAGTTCTTAAGTCACTGGGTCAAATTCCCTTAGCGTAATGCTTAAACTCATCGAGATAAGTAAATAAAATGTACAGAAGTAAAACAATGATGAATAAAAATGGAATTTTTCATACGTAACTCATTATCAAGAAAAGTGTTACTTGATCACAAAAATATACGATTAATTTCTGGGGTAGAAATCAGGAAATTGTGCTAGTACAAATATTTCTATCATTAACAGATTAATCGTAACCAAAAAAGCCTAAATAAGTTACAAAATTTCGATATGTATGATCCATATATAAATTGAATCAAAGAATGAAACAAATGGGTAAAAAACTTCCTACGAAAAATAGATATTGAAAAGAGAAATCTCATAATTTACAATGCTGCAAATCAGATCAGAATCTCTAAACTTATGCACATGTTATAGTATGGTTACAGTTAATAACATAACAGACAGTCAGGAGATAATTTATGGATGGAAAAAGTATTATTAAAATAATTAAATATAACAATTAATAAGTATATTATATTACAAAAATTAATCAGAATGAACGATAATTTATGTTTATTAATGGTAGTAATATAAATTATATAAAATCTCAACCGAGATAATTTTAACAATATAAAAAGTATTTAATGCTGTAGTCTTAATATACTTAAAGATGTTGAACACGACGTCCAGCCAATTTGATTTATCTTCTCAATAAAAAACTGAATGCATCTTTGAATTTTCCGAACCCTTTTAATTATTTTTTTCCTACAACATCTGTTAACAATATTCATTCCTTCTTGCTTTGCTCTTAAAATACCCGTTACAATAGCTGAAATACAAGGGAATTCTTTTGGTGTTCTTAAAATATGAAAATAAGGTACCCTGGGGTAATAACGCCAGGCGGGGTAATAACGCCAAGTGCTTATATTTTGCATATTTATGAAATAATCAGGTAAATGACACCCATGTGCTCTGTGCAGAAGGGTTTTGTGTCATATAAATCGCAAAAAACAGCTTCAAGTTAATTTGTTTCATTTTTAGGTCTTACTGTTTTTACAAACAACTAAAATTAACGCTTGATCTAAAATTTGCGAGATACGTTTTGCATATGTGGTGACTATCTTTTTATCCGGAAATACTTTGTTGATTACATAAATTTGTAGTGCATTTCATGTACTTTTAAAATGTTGTTGAAGATTTTGGATATCTTCTCGAGATAATTTGTAATTTAAAATGTACTGCGCAATAACTATACCGGGGTAATAACGCCAATCCTTGACATTAATACCCCGGTTGATTGCCTACAGTGGCCGAGCTACATCCTAAATACTGATTCAAATAAACACAGTTAAAACTGTGCAATGTTTCTTATATTTCTATTTAAACGGTCCTTTTTAAGCAAAAAGAAACTCACTGTCTGATATTCATTTGCCTCATTCCCCCCTACCACACCACACCTTTATATTTCTTACACTTTCACAAAAATTGAACATTTTCAATATCTTAGAATGCAATTTGTCAATTTCTAAGTTTGTAGAGTTTGTATTTTTAGAATTGGGCTATCTACATGCAATTATTCCATCTTATTTCATAGTTTTGTTTGCATGGCGTATTACCCATATAGGTGGGTAATAAAGCCAAATAGCATGGGTCAAGAAAAAACGCCATTACATTTTATGAATACATATCTGTTAAATTATTTTATTTTATATAGATAGTCAATGAGTTGCTGTATCAGATCCTATATTTGTTTGAAAAATACAATCTAAAACTAAGCCGTGAAAATTGGTAGAACCTTAACGTGGCGTTATTACCCCAGGGTACCTTACATTATGTATGAAACTGGAACAATGCTGACACAAAATTTCTCATTTGATACTTCGGACATTCCGTTTAAATATTAATTATGTTGGGTTAAGTTTAGCACCGAAAAAGAAATTTTATTTTTTTTTTATTCCCGGGAACACAGATAAAAATCAATTTAAAAAAATTAATAGATTTTTTGCATTTGTTATTTTTTTTTTACATTTCCCACTAAAACTTTAAAAAGTCTTTTTAAATGAAAAATATCAATTATGCATTCATATAGCGTTTTGAAATTTATTGAAAGAGTTTTTCGCATTAGCCGCTTGTCAAAAAATTAATAGCTGAAGAAATCGACGAAAATTTTGGTACTTTTTGATTATGATAATTTCGGTGGTTTAAGCGCTCAGTTCAGTCAACTTACTGATAAATTTGTGTTTTATTTGTATTATTTTTTATTTATTAATGAAGTTTTAATTTCATCATGGGATATTTGTTAAAAATAATTGCCGAACTTTTTATGTTGTTTTAAGTGTAAACAGATTAATTTTTTGTAATGAGACTGTACTATTAATTGCAAAAAGAAATTCAAGCCTCAGAAATAACTTTAAAAAATATATATATATATATATATCAGTCGGTTGAGCAATAATTTTCAAACAAATCGTTTCTCAAATTCGCAACTTTTCCGCCGTATTACGACTTGAAAAGCAATTTTTGAATTTTCTCGGCCCATGATAACAGAAACGGACCCTCCATATCCCTCATATAGATAATCGGTTGTAAAAATCAACACCTATTCTATATTATTATGAATCAGGTAAGGTCATAAAACGCACAACTATAATGGAAAATACAATTAAGATCCAAGATGACGATGTACGCTGAGACCTTGAATCTTTTCGTAATCGGAGTTGCAGGACTAGATATTACCGTCGACTGATATGATTGACACTGAACGGATTCGGGAGATAATTTCTATGCTGAGCACGATGCCGTTAAAGATGCTAATGGAAGCTCTCGTAGCTAAGTGAGACACGTTTAAGAATTTACCGTTAATGAGTAACTCTCGACGGATAGGCGGCAAATGATCATAATTTTTATTTCATTTTGTTTAGTTTTATTTTACTTTATCAGTAGCGTTTAGCGTAAAGGTCATTTTCTATGAAAAAAGTTAATAAAAACACGTAAAAAAAAGCAAGTAATTTTGAAGAAAATATACAGCATCTTCAAGAAAATGTTTCTTGACTTCGTGTATTTGAGGCAATTCTATATTGTTTATCATATTAAAGTGGTTAAAGGGTTGAATTATAGCTGATAATTTCTGTTGGAAGTCATTCCGAAATCCACAATAGAGGAAAATAAATTCATATTTTAAAGTAATTATGGAAAGAAATTTTGTAATTATATCTGCAATATCAATTCTGCTATGTAGAAAAATAAAAACATATCGCTCACACGCAAGACAAGTGACACATCTCGCAAACATTATTTTTCGTCTTATTCCACTCGTAGGTTTGTCATAAGTGCGACTTACTACATAAACAGTTTCAAAAGTGTAGCTATACGGAAAATCACTTTATTACGCTATATGTCCATTTGTGACCACAGAAGATGAGTGGATTGTGTCGGAAGATAAAATTACCTAACCTTAAAAACCTCATCCTATGTCTCCTTTTTTAAGGGCTTTGTACTTTTATGCACGTTATAATTCAAGCATGAAGATCTAAGTGTTATAATTTCATGTTACTGTAAAATAAAGCAAACTTTCTTTAACCGCTCCTGTGAAATTTACTTTTGTCGGGATGTGTAACTTTTCTTGAGAGTGAGCGATATATACCCATTTATATTTTTAAATTATATACTTTTTTCATCTTAATCAGACTATTGTGGATTTTCTTTTAGAAAAAAGGGTTATGAACCCCGAAACGCAAGATTCTAAATTCCAGCCGACCCATAACGAAAAAGATTATTGACAATTTCAATCCAACAGCACACCAAGTCAGGTTCGGGTACAATCAAGTTACCGAACACGATCCAGAGTTCTGGTTTACTTTCATATGAGGGGCTCACAACCACAATAAATCAAATCTATTTTGAAATAATAAATGGTCAAGTGCGAGTATTACTCGAGTTCAGAAGGCATACAATAAATATCTAAACTTCAAAAAAAAAAAAAAAAAAAAACTAAATTCAGCGTAGCTATACTTTTTTCTTTTTACAGTATCTAAAACAAAACCCTTCTTCAAAGTTTAAACTTGGTATTGTGCTAAGCGCGCTTCGAAAGGAGGTCGCGTTGAAAGGCCATCTTAGTCGTTCCAAGTTTTTCCAGATAGGTTTTTAATTAAATTTAAATACGCGGGAGGCGGATTGAGAGGTCCACTATAGTCGCGAATCCCATAATATTTATATGAATACTTTTAATAATATTTTTCTGAAAGTCCATAAATTGAAATTTGTATGTGATGGGAAAATGCACTTTTCTCAAAAACTACGCGTGGACTAAAATAACCACTATAGTTTTTTTTTTTTTTTTTTTTTTTTTTTTTTGCAAAGTTTAAATTAAAATCTATTACCTCTAATTTTATCATAATTTTTGTTTCAGTAGATATGGAAATAGATGACTTGTGAACATATTGTTGCACTACAGGCTTTTCGGCTTTATTTCTGAAAATATAACATCTAAAATCATAATAAATGTATTTTTGAGTTCAGCGTTACGATAGCTTTCTCACGATTACCCACACAATATAGAAAGAAAAGATTTAAAAAAAAAATCAAGTATCTTAATTAGCTTCTCTCAATAAAAAAGACATCAGAATTTAAAATACAGTGTGTAATTCATTTAATGATCATACGCGGTTTAAATTTATAATATAAATCTGTTTAATATTACCTATAACTTTTGTAATAGCAAGTTTTGGTTATAATGGTCTCTACTGGATGATATTATTAAAAATATCGTATTGACATGATTTTGATAAATTCAACGTTTACAGAAAAATAAAGTTAAAAATTTATCAAAAGAAGGCACAATTTTTTTAAAACTGCTTTTACTTCTAATCTTAATGTAGTTTTTTTTGGTGAAATTAATAGTTAACATCGGAATTCCCCTGTACCTGTAGGCTGTGCTGGCAAAGATTTTTTTTTTTTTTTTTTTTTTTTTTTTTTTTTTTTTTTTTTTTGAATAGGGAGTTTATTATTATCTGCACAAAAATGTTAACTGATCCAAAGATAAGAATTGCTAAATTATCTGATGCTACCTCCAATCAGGAAATATTTACTCCTTAAAACTTTAATATGATCACAAAAAACTGTTTATACTTCTAATTGCAATTCTGCTATTCCCCCCCCCCTTCCTCTCCATCTCTGGTTAGCGGGCAGCATCTAATTGTAAAAGCCTTTCCCACGTTGAACCTCTTGCTGCTGAAAAAGTGCTTTTACAGACTTCACAAAATTTCTCAAGCAAGGAAAAGGGGAGTAAAAGCGAAAACAAGAAAATCGGGAAAATAAGAGTATCAAATGATAATTTATGAAAATGGAATTTATTTCCTCGAGATTAAGGTTTCGTAGGAAAAACCTTTTACCCCTTCGGGAGTGTCTGTTGCGGAATTTTTAATCTTTTATCACTGATTTTTAAAAACGGAAATTTTTGCCTGGTTGAATAGGGAAAATGCGCCGATAAAAAGGGTAAAATTTTGCTAGTCAGATTAATTAAGGATTCTGAGCACCTTATGCGACACATATACAGATCGCTCATCGCCAAGGGTTAAACAAATTTAATAGACAAGTGTTATCTACAGGATAAATCAAACTTGTTTTTATATAAAAAATGAGTGGTCATAGTAGGCATCAAATGAGTGAAACATTGCCACAGAACATGGGGTCGCAATCCACTTATTTAGTGAGAAACACAGGGTGTTTAATCGTAACACAACTCTGGTTTATGGTAATTAAAAAAAAAAAAAAAACTGAAACAGGGCGGTAGCTAAGGGGGTACAACGGGTGGCTGAGCCACCCCCCCCCCTCCCAAAAAAATTTGAGTCCTCCCCGGAAAAGGTTCCAAGATCACTAAATGAATTTTTATTCCGAAAATCCAAATGAAATTCAGTTCAAAAATCTCATTTAGTTTTGAGAACTTTTCACAGTTTTGTAAAGTTACTAAATTGTAACCAAAATAAGTGTTTCAAGACTCGCTCATCCTATTTTCATATATGAAGATAACATGATGTTTGATTTTACGCTAGTTATACACTCAAATTTAGAATACACTCGAAAAAGAAGAAGAAGAAGAAGTGGTAGAAGTTTGCATTATATGCGCAAGCAAGTACGTCCGCACTACTGGTGCAATCCATACTTTGGGCATTCCACATACTGCTGGCTTGACAATCCACATTTTGGAGTGATTCTCAGTTCATACAATATCATCGATTGCTTGAACAACGTGTTTTTCAAGATCTTTTCGGGATATTATCACATTTCAAACAAAAAATGTACACATCATACCTTTTTATTGCAATATTTTTATTTTTCTTAAAATTACTGACGTCAACTCGACTTAAATTAGGGTGAAATACGCTGTACTTGTAACTAAATAAGTGGTTTACGACTTCGTGTTCTATGAAAACTTTTCATCTTCTTGATGGCATCACATCTCTGAATTCGTAAAGACAATTTAGACTCACCCTGTATAATAAAACAATAAATCCGAATGTGCAATGATTTGTATGCTTACTCAAAATATATCATCTTGTAAATAACGAAATGTGTTATTTATAAAATAAAAATGGTTACAGTATTTTTTTCAAAACAAAACACTTTTTACTAAATTTAATCAAAAGGAATTTTTTTAAAGATTCAAATGTAGTGTAGAAACTTTATTTGCTAAGTTAAAAAAAAAGAAATAACGTAACATAAAACACATGTCTCATTATAAATGAACAATGACATCTTAAAAGCTTTGAAGATTCCAATTATTAAAGTAAATAAACTGAAAGTTCTGACCCCTTCATATATACTGTTCTTAAGAATTTTTTTTTTCTAATAAAGTGATTAAGATTCCCACTATTGATTAAATTTAGAGAAAATACTTGTAACCATACATATATTATATATATATTTTTAAATTAAGTGACTAGCTTCAGTGGTTGGCAAAACATATGTGCTATTTCCAATATATATTTGAAAGTTTTTCAACGGCTATAAATAGAAAGATTGTAAAACAAAAAGAATAACTTGCTATTTCTCCTCTTACCTTTTTAATCTTGATCGAAATAAAAATTGTAAAAAATGTTGTTTTCACTTTATCATATTGAAACAAGGCACGCTGGGATCAAAACTGTCGGCGGCTGCAGGGCAAAAACTTTTTACAGAGCGGACTTTTTACAGAAACTTTTTACAGTTTTTACAGAGTGAACTCTGAAATATCTAGATTCCTAATCCTAAGTTTATAGTTATGCAAAATCCCAAAAAATGGCAAGATGGTTCACAATAATTTTGTTCGTAACAGAACGAAGATGAATTTCCTAGTTCCTTTCCTATTGCCTATTTACCCATAAGGCATGGTGACTTCACTGCGACGTCGTTGTGAAGTCACACTTGACTTTGTGACCATCAATCGTCGATGTGAAGTCGTTATGGCCGTTTTAGAGTTCGTTTGTGACGTCACATTGTGACCACTTTGTGAAGTCACGGCGTGACAAATTTGTGAAAAATGTGTCTTTTGTGACGACTTTGACATTAACATCGTGACGAAACTGTGACAAAAGCGACGTTGTGACAAAAGTGTTTTTTAAAGTAAATAACATGCTTTGAAGAATTTTTGTAATTTTCTAAAGATTTTTAAGAAAGTCACACTTCGGTCACAATGTGACGTCACTGAGTGGTGACATTTTGATCACAGATGTGATGTGACCACGCATGCTATGAGGGTAGTAACATCCCAGCGAGATAATTTTCAACAGCAAGATTTTAATTGAACATATTATGGCGCACATATGGCACTATTTCAATGACCTAAAAATAGAATTCAAGCACGGTCTCCTAACCATACAGCCACTGCAGACCTGCAGATTTTTTAAGACTTAATGCAGGCGACCAGGAGGGACATTATGCTCAACAGACTTGGTACACAAAAAAGTTTGATTGAAGCATTAAAAATAATGAAAAAAAAGTACAGAACTAAACGTGTAATTTCAAATTAGAGACGGCTTAGCTTTGTTCTTGAAAAGCAATGCAACAACTCTTTTTCGGAAGATGTTTAAACACGATGACCAAAACGTCGATTATTATCATTTTATTTTAATATTTGTTTATTTATTTATTTTTTACTTTAAAACATTTTTATTCACCATTTAGTAAATTTGTATATATATATATTATCTTAATGTTAATATTGTAGTTTTCGTGGTAAAAATAATCCATCTCTTTTATTTTTATTGTTGTTGTCAAATTATTTTTTTTATATAATTAAATTACAGTCACAAAAACTTGAATAAATGTGTAAAAACATTTAAAAAAGAGCATCAATTGTATAATGCTTTTAGACTGAAACGAAATAAATATTTTCTAGAAATAAATGCGCACCTGAAGCAACTCATTAAGGAAGTTTAATGTATTTTTTTTTTCGATTAATATAATCTTAATATCATAGTCGACACAACAGAAAAATATAATACCCAATATTGCCAAATGCACTGATAAAAAATAAATAAACAAATAAATAAAAGGGGAAATAAAATAAGAGAAACTATTTAAAAACAAAAGATAGATCAGTGAAAGGTAGAAATCAAATTACAAAGAGAAATTCAGAAGCATAAAAAATTTAACATTGTAAAGTAACGGCCAAAATTACGAAAGTTCAATTGTTTGGTTTTTTAGCAAATATTACAGAAAGTAAGAAAGATAAAAATAGCAATTATACAAAAAAAAAAAAAAAAAAAAAAAAAAAGTATGATTGAATAATAAATATAGTAAAAAATAAATAGAACTAAATGCGCACATTTCAGCAATTAAATTATATATTTAAAACTTTATATATAAATATAGGTAGGCAGATATAAATATATATATATATATATTGAGTGATATGTATATTAGCATGCATATGTGTACGGGTATATGCATATGTATATAAAAAATATATTAAAAATTGCCTTACTAGTCACAGGGGCTAAAATTATTAGGGGCATCCACACTGATTGTACAACCTGATAGAGCATACGTTAACGGGTACCCTACAGACCAGTACATGCATATACTTAATAAAAAATTGACTCCTATTATTATATATTATATATTATTATATATTAGGATATTATTTATCGTGAGACATTTCTGTATGTCTTATGAGGACCAAAATACAGAATGTGGACATCCATAAATTTTAATTTATAGCCACAAGATAGTATTTTTACCAAATGAAAATCTAAAATAATAATAATAATAATAATAATAATAATAATAATAAATAAAGAGACAGCTGCTGAATATAAGTTGTTGACAATTCTGTGTTAAGAGGTTCCCGAAAATCCATCGGAAGTAGAATTTTTGAATACTTTAATACATTTCTAGTGATACTGCACAACCGATGAATACCGAGAAATTATTTTAAGATGAAGAACATAAAATAAAAAATAAATTCCAACAACCTAAAACAACCCTAAAAAATGCTTAATGATATTCAAAAGCAGCTTTATTTTTTCCCTCCCTAGAATGAATGACATGTCTGTAATCAAATGAGAAGGAATAAACAAAAACAGAGCAATCCCTCCATAAATTTTAGTTTATAGTCCCAAGATAGTTGTACTTTTACAGAATGAAAAATATCAAAATAAATAAAAAGAAAGCTGAATGTAAGTTGTAGACAATTCGCAAACATTCGACGTTAAGAGGTTCCCGAAAATCCATCGGATCTAGAGTCTTTGGATACTTTAATACTTTTCTAGTGATGCTGCACAGCAGGGCCCTCGCGAAAACTTTTTACTGATGGAGGAGAGATCCTTAAATTTCCAAGTCAAAATTCAGTATTTGCCAACTCAGGGAAAAGTAAACACAAATAGTTCTCGGCGTTTGCCAGCTAACTTTATAATTTTACCAAGTTATTACAATTAGGAAAAGTAATATAGTTTTTATTTGCAAAAAGCCTGAAAATATTTCTAATTATATTGGTAACTTTCGTCAAATCCATCAGAAATAGAAAGTGTGTTATAGTTTTTTATTAAAGTTTTGCACTAATTTGCCAATTCAGTTTGTAAATTTACCAACTGTAACAACATGCGCAAACGTTTGGGGGGGCTCCCCCCTCCTGTTCACCCCCCCCCCCTGTTTGCCTGCTTAGCGAGGCCCCTGTTGTAGAGCCTTTAAATACAAATAAATTATTTTAAGATGAAGAGCATTGAATAAAAAGTAAATGCCAACAACCTAAAAGAAACCCTAAAAAAATATTCAATGAAATTCAAAAGCAGATTCATACCTCCTCCCCCCCTCACCCCTACAAAGACATGCCTGTAATCAAATGACAAGGAGTAATATAAACAAAAACAAAGAGAGCGATCCGTTCTTACCTGCTCTTTCATCTTGCTGCTCGTCGACGGAATCTGTTTCTTTTCCCGGGAACCTCCGGCTACCGTCTGAGTGAGTCGAAAGCGAGTGGTTGGTCACCTCGTGCAACACAACCAAGGTCATCCCCCTCCCTTCCCGCGGCACACGCACGCCTTTCGCTCGACAACGGACGTCGATAACCGGACCGCTGTTTCGCTCGGATTTTGCGAAGGGCGAGAAAATTGTAGCAAAAATTGAGAGAAACCTCGTCAAATGGAGAGTAATCAATGCATAATGCTTTTAATTTGGCCTTCTGCAAAGCGTGGGAAGATGAACTCTTTTGTCTCCACTCTGCAACTGCAGCGGGACGGGATCAGACCAGACACGCGCTGCGTTATACGCGGACTCCTGCAGTGGCGTACCCAGCAGGGTATTGTATTTTATCAGTGGAGGGCATCAGGGCCGTAGCGACCGCCCCCCATACGCCCCATTTGGGGGGGGGGCGACGAAGTCAGGGTCCCCCCTAATCGATTCTATCGACTTTTTTACCGAAGTTTATTTGTTTTAAAAATGTAAGAAAACACTTCTTTTAATATTTTTTTTTTTTCCAAATTCTATTTTTCTTATTCAGGGGCCCGCCAGGCAATTTCCCCAGGTGCACCTTTTTAAAGCCCCCTATCCCCCAATAATGAGGATTTTCATTAAAGGGTGCCAAATGCTTAAAATGTGCCAAAAGTGACCGAAATTCATACGTTTTCAAACATTTAGGAAGGGAATGTTGTTCTCCTTTTCCTCTCTGCTTCCAGTGTTCCCTCCACATACGCAGAAGACAAACTATATCATTATAAAACAAATTATTAAAATTTTATTACAACCAGGACCCGACTTAGATTGTGGGGGGCCCCTTTCTAACTTTTGGATTTTTTCTTGAATTATGCTAAAGTGTCTAAAACTAACCTTTATACTAGTTGTCTATTCGCATTTGTATGCAGAATAGCACAAAAAAGATAACTTTAAGAAATTATCGAATACATTTTTTTCTTCTGTTATAGAAATATAAGACTAAATGTGAGCCATTAAAATGTAAATACAACTGTGATGTAACTGTTAGATCCAGGGGAGGGAGGGGGAAAGGGGCATGAGGTTCCAAAACAGAGGAGAGATGAGAAAAGAGACCCAATAAAGCTAAAAATAAATAAAGAAAGAAAGAAGGAATTTTTGTCATTTTTGGCCATTTTTTATTAGCCTTAACAAAAAAAAATATATTTGCCCTTGAGGGGCCCCCGATTGAGGGGGCCTCACGTCCGATGCAGTTGTCCTGCATGCCCGTGACTTAGCCAGGCCCTGATTACAACATAGTATCCTATAACTTTTAAAAGAAATTTTTTATTAATGTTTCCTCGTAACGTGATAAGTTAATACTGTTATGTTCAAGTTTGAGCCTTCTTTTTTAGACATCTTGTAATGTACGTAGGTAAGCAAAGTAAAAATTTGCAAAGAAATACTTATCTCAATCAATCTATCATTTTTTCTATAATTATCAAATTAATATTTTTAAATAAAGTTCTGACCAATTTTTTGGGATATCTTGTATATAGATGTGATTACAAAATTTATGCATGTGTGCAATATATGTTTTTTATTTTTAGTGCTTGCCACTTCTACATTATTTAAAAAAAAAAAAGAAAAAAATTACAGATAGATAGAGGGGGGAGGTGTCCAGAATGTTGTTTGTTCCGGAGCCCCCCGTAGCCTTAACGGGGCCCTGTTTTTATCAAAAACCTTGTTTAGATTTCAAAAACGCAGAAACCAAGAAACTGAAAATCCTTATTTTTTTGCTCGTTTCCCCCCCCCTCCCACTTTTTGACCATGGGTTTTTACATGGAACTAAGAAAGATAAGGAAAGAGTACCGGTCATCGGATAGACTCTGAAGAAAGCCGGGTTTTTGTATAAAGCTGCTAGCGACAAAAGGGTGTTTTGTTTTGAAATACCGGAATATTATATTATTAGAAGATAGGTCATTTTTCACACCGATTTCACGACGTGGGTGACACAAATAACATCTAGAGAATCCCCTTAAAAGTTAACAGCTTAGTTACTTAGTAGTAACCGGATTCCTTGACCTTGAAGGGAGTACTGGCCTATTCAAGTACTTTAGCAGCCCGCTAATGCATACAAGTACATATTTGTAGACAACACAGCACTTCAGATGTGGATTTTCGTATGTTTTTTTCTGATTTATTTTAGTAATACGCATAGTACAGTATTTATAAAATTAAGTGTATATCTGGAGGTATAATTAAATTAAGTGTATATCTTTCTAATAACTCTTTCGCATTTTGACATTTTTGAATAATTTTTTTTTTTTTTTTTTTTTTTTTTTTTGCATTGCATAGCTGAGGTGCACGCCGACAGCGCATCTTTTTTACTTTTTCGATTTTGAATGCAGATATTTTTTACAAAGGTAGTTTCATTTTCAAAACCGGTTTCGAAACTAAAAGTGCTTTTTAAAAAATATATCTGCATTCAAAATCGAAAAAGTAAAAAAGGTGCGCTGTCGGCATGCACCTCAGCTTTCCATTGCGAAAGAAATTATTCAAAAATGTCAAAATGCGAAAGAGTTATTAGAAAAATGCTTCTCCATAGGAATAGCATTAGCTCGCGAGCGTTTCCTCGAGCGAGGACATGGGCCGTAATTATTTACAATTTTATGAGATTGATATATGAGAGTGATATTTTTAAAACTTCGATATCGTACGAACGCACCTCATTTGCTACGCTTCACGTGCAATTTCCAACTTGTTAATTCTTAAAATCAATTTCACTTTTTACGGTACTACTAAGTTATGCCGTCGACCAAAAAATTATCGCCAAATTCTAAGATTAAATGCCAATAATGGATGACCATGAATGTCACGTTTATTGACATTAAATACGATAAAGGTGTTTAAAACGTCATGGCGTGATTTTATTTCGACTTTTTATTTGTATTTTTATAAATATTCTAATAATTATTTTTTTTTTCGTTATTTAAAATAAAAATTATGTCAATAAGTATAATTTGGCTATTAGTTTGGCGATTGGTATAATTTAGGGACATTTGTCAACGGGATAACAGAGTAGTACCCTTTTAACGATGGAATCACGCAAAAATAAGATGTCACTTTTTTCTTTGGCGAATTCTTTTCTTATGAATCATGAAGTAATATTCGGCAGAAAAATCTCTTCTGCATGAAACTGATATTTATACTTAACAATCAGCATTGATACATTGCGCCAGAAGTATAGTTCTAGACATTCACCCTAGACAATATAATATTCCTCCAACAATACCTCAAGACATAGTATCAATAAAATGTATTTATTTTTTTAATTTTTGTATTACGTCATATTTATTTATTTTCTGTATTTCTTCATTTAGAAGCTTCTTGATAAATTAATCAATGTTTGAATTGAAATTCTGCCAAAAATTGAAATTTAACTTCAACAGAACTTCAAAACCGCTATCGAAGCTCTGGGCAGGGTTCAGCGTAGAAAAGTTGGGGATAGATGTCATATATGCAAATGCAACACATTGGCGCAATTAGAACAAAATGTATATTATATGCCTCGCATGCTAACCTGGCTAGCGTTGTTTATTTACTAATGAATTGTTTATTTTCTATTACTCTTTTTAAAAAAAAAATATGTAGATCGTTTTGCTCTATAGTTATTAATAAACTTTTTTTAATTTATCACTATTTCCCTTTTTAAATATTAGAAAATAATTCAAAAATATATATGTGATATGTATTTGAAAACAAAATTTTCGCCAAATTGGCGTCAGAAAAAAATTGCGCCAACATGGTACGGATTAGACATTTGTGCATAAAGGTGACGCATTATGAATATTCCAAATGTGCTTAAATTTTATTAACTCATAGAGATAGTGAATCAAAAGAATTTTATAAAAATATTAACTTAAAGTAAAAAAAACAGCTATTTTTCAATAGAAACTCTTTGCAATATGTTAAAAATTAAATCGTGTAGTGTTTCATCATATTAAAATCATCGGAATAATGAATTTAATACAAGTTAATTCGGTACTTGGTTATCCCGTCAACCAATTTCGCCAAATTATATAAGTCGCCAAACTAATAGCCAAATTATACATATTCGCATTTTTAATAACAAAAGTACAAATAAATGGACAAAACATTAGTAAAAAGTGAAAATAAAATCATTTGATGGCATCTCTAAATACGTATAGGTATTTATTGTCATTGAATGTGACATTCACGATCATCCATTACTGGGATTTAATCTTATAGTTTGGCGATAGTTTTTTGGTCGACGGGATAACCAAGTAGTACCGTTGATTTAAAATTGATTTTATCCAATGATTAATTATTTGTAAAATTACAAATTTAGGCACGATTTTAAAAAATCACCAAATCAGGAATTAAAAAAATATATTTGTAAACATTATTGTTTGTACTTGTTTACATTGCATTTGAATATTTAGGTTGATAGAATTGGCGAAGTTATCGCAGTGCCGAAAAGTCTTACACCAAGTAGTTGACAATTCTGTGGTTTAACCTTAAAAAATTGCTATGTTTGAAGATCAAATTCTGCAGATTTACTAGTTTCATTAGATACCAAGGATGAAATACTATTTTTCTCAAATACTATTTTTTTTTTTTTTTTTTTGAAAACTTTTATTCACCTAAATTTATTTTGATTTTCTTCGAACATACAAGACAAAGAAATTTTTAAAAATGTGTTAAAAGTACGAAATCCCGGCGCAAATCTCGTATACGCACTGGGTTTGGTGCAATTTTTTCCTGATGCCAATGTGTCAAAAAACTCGCTTTCAAATACCAGTTACATATTAAAGCATAGCACGGCAGTGCTATGCTTTATTTATTTCCAGTGTGACTCCGTAATGTTATTTTAATACGGAATTTAACATTGAACGAGTTATTTACTAGACATTTTTCCACATTTTGTACGCGCTTCCACAAATTTTCTTCAAAAGATCTAATTGTTTAAAAAATAATTCCCTCCAATCAAAAAAAAAATATACAGAGGTCAATGGACATGTTTCCTGTAGCAATTAATCATTTTTACGTGATAAATAAAAAATAAAATTGATTTTTTTTTTGTAAGAATTAAAAATGGTATATTTACGACGTCATATTAGAAATGAAACGGAGATTTGCAAACATTTGGTACAAATACAAGAATCACCAACAGAAAACAATATGAAGCATGATTTTTAAAATAAAAGAACATTTTCAAACATATTGATCAAGAAGCTTCTAACTGAAGAAATATAGAAAATAAGTAAATTAAACTTTTTTCTACCTATTGTCTCTGCAAAATAATAGAAAATAATTTAAATATATATGTGTAACTGGTATTTGAAAGCGAGTTTTTTGACACACATTGGCATCTGAAAAAAATTGCACCAAACCCAGTGCGTATATGACATTTGCGCCAGGATTTCGTACTTATACCACATTTTTAAAAATTTCTTCGCCTTATATGTTCGAAGAAAATCAAAATAAATTTAAGTGAATAAAAGTAAAAAAAAAAAAAAAAAAAAAAAAAAGATAGTACTTGAGAAAAATAGTAAAAATAGTATTTCATCCTTGGTATGTAATGAAACTAGTAAATCTGCAAAATTTGATCTTCAAACATAGCAATTTTTTAAGGTTAAACCACAGAATTGTCAACTACTTGGTGTAAGACTTTTCGGCACTGCAATAACTTCGCCAATTCTATCAACCTAAATATTCAAATGCAATGTAAACAAGTATAAGCAATAATGTTTACAAATATATTTTTTTAATTCCCGATTTGGTGATTTTTTTAAATCGTGCCTAAATTTGTAATTTTGCAAATAATTAATCATTGGATAAAATCAATTTTAAATCAACGGTACTACTTGGTTATCCCGTCGACCAAAAAACTATCGCCAAACTATAAGATTAAATGCCAGTAATGGATGATTGTGAATGTCACATTCAAGATATTAAATACCTATACGTATTTAGAGATGCCATCAAATGATTTTATTTTCACTTTTTACTAGTGTTTTATCCATTTATTTGTACTTTTGTTGTAAAAAATGCGAATATGTATAATTTGGGCTATTAGTTTGGCGACTTATATAATTTAGCGAAATTGGTTGACGGGATAACCAAGTACCGCATTAACTTGTATTAAATTCATTATTCCGATGATTTTAATATGATAAAACACTACACGATTTAATTTTTAAAATGCCGCAAAGAGTTTCTGTTGAAAAATAGCTGTTTTTTTATACTTTAAGTTAATATTTTTATAAAACGCTTTTGATTCACTATCTCTATGAGTTAATAAAATTTAAGCACATTTGGAATATTCATAATGCGTCACCTTTATGCACAGATGTCTAATACTTACCATGTTGGCGTAATTTTTTTCTGACGCCAATTTGGCGAAAATTTTGTTTTCAAATACATATCACATATGTATTTTTAAATTATTTTCTAATACTTAAAAAGGGAAATAGTGATAAATTAAAAAAAAGTTTATTTATAACTATAGAGCAAAACGATCTACATAATTAAAAAAAAAAAGAGTAATAGAAAATAAACAATTTATTAGTAAATAAACAACGCTAGCTAGGTTAGCATGTGAGGCATATAATATCCATTTTGTTCTAATTGCGCCAATGTGTTGCATATATGACATCTATCCCCAATTTTTCTACGCTGAACCCTGCCCAGAGCTTCGATAGCGGTTTGAAGTTCTGTTGAAGATAAATTTCAATTTTGGGCACAATTTCAATTCAAACATTGATTAATTTATCAAGAAGCTTCTAAGTGAAGAAATACAGAAAATAAATAAATATGACGTAATACAAAAAA
The DNA here is from genome assembly GCA_964019185.1 of Maratus speculifer. NCBI lineage: Eukaryota > Metazoa > Arthropoda > Arachnida > Araneae > Salticidae > Maratus > Maratus speculifer. The sequence goes on from OZ025295.1 coordinate 174,229,421, forward strand.
TAAAAAAATAAATACATTTTATTGATACTATGCCTTGAGGTATTGTTGGAGGAATATTATATTGCCTAGGGTGAATGTCTAGAACTATACTTCTGACGCAATGTATCAATGTTGATTGTTAAGTATAAATATCAGTTTCATGCAGAAGAAATTTTTCTGCCGAATATGACTTCATGATTCATAAGAAAAGAATTCGCCAAAGAAAAAAGTGACATCTGATTTTTGCGTGATTCCATCGTTAAAAGGGTACTACTCTGTTATTCCGTTGACCAATTTCGCCAAATTATACCAATCGCCAAACTAATAGCCAAATTATATTTATTGACGTAATTTTTATTTTAAAAAACGAAAAAAAAACAAATAATTATTAGAATATTAATAAAAATACAAATAAAAAGTCGAAATAAAATCATGCTATGCCGTTTTAAACACCTTTATCGTATTTAATATCAATGAACGTGTTATTCATGGTCATCCATTATTGGCATTTAATCTTAGAATTTGGTGATAATTTTTTGGTCGACGGGATAACTTAGTAGTACCGTAAAAAGTGAAATTGATTTTAAGAATTAAAAAGCGCACATTTATGACGTCATATTGGAAATGAAACAGAGATTTTGAAATATTTGGTATCAAGACAGGAAGCATGTGCAGAATTCAGTTCTAGATGTAAAAAAAAAGTTTACGATTTGGAAATGAGGCAGACGATTTGGAAATGGATCAATGAAAATCTATGCAAAACCCAACGAAGAAATGAAAATCTACGTAGATACCGCGCGGAGGTAGATAAATAGAGTTTTTAATTGAGGGTGGTTTTGGAGTCTAGGTATCATGATCGGTATAGATCTGGAAAAATAAATCAGAAATTCCTACGTAGGGGAGAACGTAATAGTTTGTATTTCATCAAATAAAATTTTGTTTAAAAATCTAATTTAATTTTGAGGCCCTTTGACAGTTTTGCAGAATTGATAAATTGTAACTAAAGTGCTTCAACACTCGCTCATCCTGCTTGCACATATGAAGCCAACATTATGTTTAATCTTGAACTAGCTATACACTCAAATTTTTCATCACCATATTCTTTTTTAGCATAAAATGGGACTATTGCAACAATTTAATAAGAAACATGGAACTTACAATGTGAATAAGCACTAATATATTTTTTTGCGTCAGAGGAAGAGAGAGAAATATGAGTCCCTCAGACGTTCTCTTGAGCGCACTCCCCCCCCCCCCCCCTCATAGTTCACTTCTAGCTGTGGCCCTGGGTAAACTACATAAGTAATTGTGATACGATACCGCATAAATGAAGTCCTGATGATGGTACCCTCAGTTAATTTTGAAATGCGCTCATCTGAATGCAGTAGTTATTAAAAAAACTTGAGATATTAAACAAAAACATAATTTGCAGAACAAATTAAAAAAACAAAATTTATTTCCTGCACTATTTAAGCCCGAGAAGGAACAGATATTAAGATATTTGATTTATTTATTTCATAATTTAGTATTAAATTTTTGTATCAAATAATTTAAATTATGTGAACTTTAAAAAAATAAAAATGAAATTCAAACAATATGGTACTTAAAACCCCTAAATCTTAGATCCCGTTCAAACGAAATCGAAATAAATCTTAGACTTTTTTCCAAACTTAACTTGCAAATATTTGTTTTACAGATTTTGTATAATGTTTACGGTAGGTATAGATAAAAAAAATAGACACATCTAAAAAGCAAATGTTCAGAAAAAGTCTAAGATTTATTTCGATTTCGTTTGAAGGGGATCTAAGATTTAGGGTTTTTAAGTACCATATTGTTTGAATATCATTTTTATTTTTTTAATGTTCACATAATTTAAATTATTTGATACAAAAATTTAATACTAAATTATGAAATAAATAAATCAAATACCTTAATATCTGTTCCTTCTCGGGCTTAAATAGTGCAGGAAATAAATTTTGTTTTTTTAATTTGTTCTGCAAATTATGTTTTTGTTTAATATATATTTAAGTTATTTTCTATTCTGCAGAGAGAATAGGTAGAAAAAAGTTTAATTTACTTATTTTCTATATTTCTTGAATTAGAAGCTTCTTGATCAATATGTTTGAAACTGTCCTTTTATTTTAAAATTCATGCTTCATATTGTTTTCTGTTGACGATTCTTGTATTTGTACCAAATGTTTGCAAATCTCCGTTTCATTTCTAATATGACGTCATAAATATGCTATTTTTAATTCTTAAAAAAAAAAATCAATTTTACTTGAAAATATTTAGCAGATAATGGGTAAACAAGAATTAATTAACTTAATTCAGATAAAAAATATGAAATAAACATTACGAAGATAACTTTAATCCTTCTATCCTTCTATAGTAAAAAAAAACTAGCCTTAAAAGGAATGACTCCTGGAATGATGCTGATGTGGAAGATTTCCGGAACTAACGAATCCGGGTTGTCCACTCCTTCCATGAGTCGAATAGACCAATCAGGAAAGGGCTCCGTCTATGCATCGCCATATGGATTACCATAAAGCGAGGAAAGGTTACCATCGCCAACAATCGCCACGTTTGTCGCCAACTTGGCGATATATCGCCAAATTTGGCGACCAAAATTAGTTGTCAAAAGTGACGCCAACTTGGCGATATCTGTAATATTTCGCCAAATTTTTAATTTCTTTACAACACCAGTCGTTTGATATATCATTTGAGAGGTTTGCAACTGCTTTTATTCATATAATGGATGCCTTGTGTGTTGCCCCCCCCCCCATTCTGCTCCCCATGGGGACACATTTTTATTTTCTTTACAACACCAGTCGTGTTACACAAGATTTGAAAGGTCTGCAACTGCTTATTCATATTATAGATGTCTTGTGTGTCACTCCCACACTCTGCTCTCCCCAGGGGGGGGGGGCGGTCACATTTTTAATTTCTTTACAACACCAATTGAGTGACACATCATTTGAAAGGTCTGCAACTGCTTATTCATATTATGGATGTGTTGTGTGTCATCCCCCACTCTGCCCCCCAGGGGGGGCACATTTTTGATTTCTTTACAACACCAATTGTGTGACACATCATTTGAGAGGTCTGCAACTGCTTATTCATATTATGGATACCTTGTGTGTAACCCCCCCCTCTGCCCTCAGAGGGGGCGCATTTTGTAATTTCTTTACAACACCAATTGTGTGACACATCATTTGAAATGTCTGCAACTGCTTATTCATACCATCGGTTATTGGCGAGCGCAGCAAGCAGGGGTAGACAATAATTTAAAATCGCGAAGCGATTACGCGGGGGGTTGGCGAGCATAGCGAGCAGGGGGGCGGGGCCCCCCTAGTAGTAAAAAAAAACTAGCCTTAAAAGGAATGACTCCTGGAATGATGCTGATGTGGAAGATTTCCGGAACTAACGAATCCGGGTTGTCCACTCCTTCCATGAGTCGAATAGACCAGTCAGGAAAGGGCTCCGTCTATGCATCGCCGTATGGGTTACCATAAAGAGAGGAAAGGTTACCATCGCCAACAATCGCCAAGTTTGTCGCCAACTTGGCGATATATCGTCAAATTTGGCGACCAAAATTAATTGTTAAAAGTGACGCCAACTTGGCGATAACTGTAATATTTCGCCAAATTTTTAATTTCTTTACAACACCAGTCGTTTGATACATCATTTGAGAGGTTTGCAATTGCTTATTCATATAATGGATGTCTTGTGTGTTATCCCCCATTCTGCTCCCCAGGGGGGACACATTTTTAATTTCTTTACAACACCAGTCGTGTTACACAAGATTTGAAAGGTCTGCAACTGCTTATTCATATTATGGATGTCTTGTGTGTCACCCCCACACTCTGCTTTCCCCAGGGGGGGGGTCACATTTTTAATTTCTTTACAACACCAGTTGTGTGACACATCATTTGAAAGGTCTGCAACTCTTATTTATATTATGGATGTGTTGTGTGTCATCCCCCACTCTGACTCCCAGGGAGGCACATTTTTAATTTCTTTACAACACCAATTGTGTGACACATCATTTGAGAGGTCTGCAACTGCTTATTCATATTATGGATATCTTGTGTGTAACCCCCCCTCTGCCCTCAGAGGGGGCGCATTTTGTAATTTCTGTACAACACCAATTGTGTAACACATCATTTGAAAAGTCTGCAACTGTTTATTCATTTTATGGATGTCTTGTGTGTCATCCCCACTCTGCCCCCCAGGGGGTACATTTTTAATTTCTTTACAACACCAGTCGTGTGACATATCATTTGAGAGGTCTGCAGCTGATTATTCATATTATGGATGTCTTTTGTGTCGCCTCCCACTCTGCCCCCCCAGGGGGGCACATTTTTAATTTCTTTACAACACCAGTCGTGTGACACATCATTTGAAAGGTCAGCAACTGCTTATTCATACCATGGGGTATTGGCGAGCGCAGCAAGCAGGGGGTAGCCAATAATTTGGAATCGCGAAGCGATTACGCGGGGGGTTGGCGAGCATAGCGAGCAGGGGGGCGGGGGCCCCCCTAGTTTAGGAAAAGAAAACTAACAGGCTTCCGCAGTGGAACAAGCAAAAAAAAAACTTATTTTAAACCAATAAACCAACAATTGCCACAAAAGTTAACATAAGAAAACTACATATAAAAAAGCACGTTAAATACAAGGAGTATTAGTAAGAATTTAAACAGTCTAATAATTGAAGTTCATAATATCAACACTTCCCCTTGAACTTGCAATTATGGCATTCTTACCATACCTAAGAGAGTCCTTAACATTTCAAAACGTTTTCTAGGTAAGGCTTTTGTAAAAATATCCGCAATTTGTTATTCACCATCAATATGCTGGACACTGACTTCACCAATTAAACACTTTTCTCGAACAAAATGATATCTAATGTCTATATGTTTATTTCGCTGATGGAACTCAGGATTTTTAGCCAAACGAACTGCACTCGCATTATCAACTTGCAGAATAGGCGTTGATGTTAATGGCGCATGTCATCAAAGAGACGTTTCAGCCAAACAATTTCTTTGGTTGCCTCACTTGCAGCTATATACTCTGCTTCTGTGGTGCTCAATGACACACACTGCTATCGACGACTTGCCCAGTCAATGGCTCCTCCACTGTATTTAAATACAATACCGGAAACTGATTTTCTGGTTCTTGTGTCCATGGCATAATCTGCATCACTATATGCCTCTAAGGTACCAGGGTGAAAACCAGACTTAAACACTAATGCAAAATTAGATGTTCCCTTGATGTACTTTAGTATTCGTTTTACCATTGACCAATGTTTTTGTTTTGCTTTATCCAAGAACTGAGAACAATATGACACAGCAAAGGAAATATCGGGACGGGTAGCAACTGCCATGTACATCAAACTGCCTACAGCTTATCTGTAAGGAACTTTTTCAGAAACAATCTCTTCATTATCTTCCCCTGAAAGATTATCCTTTTCTATGGGAGTAGAAACTGGATTAGCATCTTTCATGTTGAATTTTTCCAAAACTTTATTAGCATGATTTTGCTGACTAATAGCAATATCTCCACTTGTCAGCCTTTCTATCTCTACACCAAGATAGTATACAGCATCTTTGTATGTTACCTTGAATTCACGCTGTAATTCTTCAAGGAAATTATTCTTGATTTCTGGAGTTGTCGCAACAAGTCCATCATCTACATGTAATGCTAATAACAATTTCTGTTGTTTCTCGTTACTGCAAAACAAACATGGATCAGCAGCACTCTCTGTAAGACCATATTTTCCCAGAAACGCTTTAAATCGCTTGCTCTAACACCTTGGTGACTGTTTCAATCCGTAGAGGCTTTTAACTAGTCGACAAACACGGCCTGAGTTGTCATCATATCCTTCGGGTTGTTTCATATAGATTTCTTCTTCTAACGTCCCATACAGGAATGCAGTTTTAACATCAAACTGTACCAGATCTAAATTTTCATTTGCTGCAACACTTATTAAAGCTCGAATAGTTTCAAAACGTGCAACTGGACTGAAGGTTTCTGAATAATCTATACCTTTTCTTTGAGAAAATCCTTTAACTACAAGCCTAGCTTTGAACCGATCAATGTCACCATTAGCATGACGCTTCAATTTATATACCCATCTGTTTGTAATGGCTCGTCTTCCTTCTGGTAGGTCTGTTAAATACCAAGTATTGTTTTCTAATAACGATTTAATTTCCTCATCCATTGCAGCTTGCCATTCATTTGCCTTGTCCGATTTTACCGCTTGGTAGTAGTGTTCTGGTTCACTCTCTTCTGCAATACAGCATTCAATAAGACGTTCAGGTGCCTTTAACTGCGTCCTATCCCTTAGATTTCGATCATGCTGCGAATTTTCAGAAGTTTCATCTGCATCAAAATCAGTTCCATAACAGTCAGGAGTAGAACTTTCATCTATTCTAAGCTGTTCCGGCTCAATTGCAACAACAGTTGATGTTGATATAGATTCAGGAGAAAACACTACTTCTCTTGTTCGTTCGATTTTTCTTGTACCTTTGAACCATACACGATAACCATCAACATCATCTAAGTAGCCAACTAAAATACCTTTCTGGCCTTTCGGATCCCATTTCTTGCGCTTCTGCTTGGGGGTATGAACAAAACATTCTGTGCCAATAATTCGAAGGTGATTGAGTCTTGGTGTTTTCCCATAAAAAACTTCATAAGGGGACTTTTGTTCAACTGCAGATGTTCCAGCACGATTCAGTATATGTACTACATCATTGACTATTTCAGCCCACAGGGATTTTGGTAAATCTTTTGCGATCATGATTGATCTAGCTAACTCGATGAGAGTTCGATTATTTCGTTCAGCAGATCCATTTTGTTGAGGTGTATAGGGTGTGCTGTGTCGAAATTCTGCTCCCATTTTCTGAAGCAAACCTTTCAAAATTTTGTTGTTATATTCCAATCCACCATCACTAAGGACTGCCTTGATTGGTTTCTGTGTTTGATTTCTGAAGAAAGCACAAAATTCTTCAAATTTAGATGTAACCTCAGATTTATGCTTGAGAAAATACATTTTTCTGAATTTAGAGTAATCATCAGTAAAACATACATAGTAATTGGCGGCACCTAATGATTCTTCTTCCATAAGCCCACAGACATCAGTATGGATAACATCACCAATATCCTTAGCTCGTTGTTGACGATTTCGAAATGGTAATCGATGTTGTTTACCTAGCACGCATGCTTCGCAAAACTCACCATCATCTTGCACTTCTATACCTTGAGTGTGCAGAAACTTTTTCACATGCTGTTTATTCAAATGTCCAAGTTTCTCATGCCAAAGTTGAAGCGAGTTTGATTCAGTAAGTTGAACTTCAGAAGAGGGCACTGTTACAGTGTTAGTTGCACTGTTTACCGCAGGTACTATTACTTTGCATAGCAATCGGAATAAGTTACCTTGGCGTATTCCAACAGCAACAACTCCTTTAGGTTTTACAAATTCACGCTTATTGTTACACATCTTAAATTTTGATCCATGGTCTAGAGCTTGACTTACAGAAAATAAATTTCTCGAAGCATCTGGAGCATATAATACATTTTCCAGTACACTGGCTTTCCAGTTGCCGTTAACTAACATTTTCACAGAGATTTCACCATGGCCATACGCTTTCATTGTGGAATTATTAACAACCCTTACTTCTATTGGGCACTTATACTGTGTAAAACTTTGAAAGACATCGTGTCTGTTAGTTATATGTTGTGTGGCTCCTGTATCAATGACCCATGTGTCATCACAATTGGCTGCAAGGCATTCACTAATAAAAACTTCATTCTTTGATTTTCTCTCATGCACATTATTAACTTTTTTAACAATACAATCACATTTCATGTGACCTCTTTTCCCACATCTAAAACATTTAAACTGCTTCCCCTGCTTGTTTGCATGGTTGCCATACTTTTCTGCAGCACTGTGAACTTTTCTCAAACTAGACTTGGCAAGTAAGACATTTGATTCATTTTCTTTGGAAGAGTCTAACATTCTTCTTTGCTCTTCTGCAACAAGTAATTTCTTAAGCTCCATTAGTGTCTGTTGCTCTTCAGGTCTTGCACACCAAGCCATTTTCAGTGGCTCAAAGTCACTAGATAAAGTCTCCAAAAGCTTACTCATTACCACAAAGTCATTTGGTTTGATATCTAAATCAGACATCCGTGACACCAGGCGATCTAATTTTGCTATGTGCATAGCCACTGAATTCGTCGGATCTCGCACAAAAGATGAGAACTGCATTTGGCAGGCATATTGAGCTTGAGTATTTTTCTGCTCAAACAGTTCATGTAGTTTCACCCATATTTCTCTTGCAGTTTTGCACATAGATACGAGGTCACATATTCTGCTATCTAGAGTTCTTGAAAAAATACCTCTGGCAGCTCTGTTGCCTTTATTGAAGTTGGCTAAGTCTCTGTTATATTTGTTCCTATCTGCAGCAGCAGCGCCTTCAGGAACCGGTTCTGGCTGTACAATCTCGCCAGAGCACACCTCGAAAGCATTTTCTTTTTCCATTAGCAAGCCTTCCACCATCCATTTCCATCTGACCCAATTCTCAGAGCCAAGAAGTTTATCAGTCGTAAAAAGTTCCATATTTTTATCTTTATTAACTAACCAAACACACAAATTTGAAATGCGTTTTACCGTTGGTTAGGACTAATTCTCGTTACCGTAACTATCGCGCAGTATGAAGCAAGTCTGGGAGCATAACCACTTGAAAATATTTAGCAGATAATGGGTAAACAAGAATTAATTAACTTAATTCAGATAAAAAATATGAAATAAACATTACGAAGATAACTTTAATTTAGGAAAAGAAAACTAACAGGCTTCCACAGTGGAACAAGCAAAAAAAAAAAACTTATTTTAAACCAATAAACCAACAATTGCCACAAAAGTTAACATAAGAAAACTACATATAAAAAAGCACGTTAAATACAAAGAGTATGAGTAAGAATTTAAACAGTCTAATAATTGAAGTTCATAATATCAACAATTTTATTTTTTATTTATCACGTAAAAATGATTAATTGCTACAGGAAATATGTCCATTGGCCTTTGTAATTAAAGCATAGCACGGTAGTGCTATGCTTTATTTATTTCCAGTGTGACTCCGTAATGTTATTTTAATACGGAATTTAACATTGAACGAGTTATTTACTAGACATTTTCCCACATTTTGTACGCGCTTCCACAAATTTTCTTCAAAGTATCTAATTGTTTAAAAAATAAAATTCCTCCAATCAAAAAAATATACAGAGGTCAATGGACCTATTTCCTGTAGCAATTAATCATTTTTACGTGATAAATCTCTATAAATAAAAGGAATTCTGAGGATAATTAATTAATTAATTGAGGCACAGGGGAAAGCAAATCTTGGCAATGCGCCAACTCGGTCCAGAGGAAGCAAATCTTGGCAATGCGCCAACTCGGTCCAGAGGAAGCAAATCTTGGCAATGCGCCAACTCGGTCCAGAGGTATAAAAGCAAGATAGAAAAAAACGCGCAGGTCTGTGCATTCAAGTACAACCACCCATATGTATATGCTGAAAGTTTGTTCTGACGCTCACCCGACGCACGTGGAGTGCCGATGGTCCGGGGAGAGTCACCGGGGGATCCGTCGCCAGCTGAGAGAGAAGCGTAGAGTCACCGGGGGATCCGTCGCCAGCTGAGAGAGAAGCGTACCATACACATAAATTATTAAATAAACTTTCAAATTAAGCCCGGCGAAGCGGGCTGCGTATGCTAGTAAAAAATAAAATTTATTTATTTATTTATTTTTGTAAGAATTAAAAATGGTATATTTACGACGTCATATTAGAAATGAAACGGAGATTTGCAAACATTTCATACAAATACAAGAATCGTCAACAAAAAGCAAAATGAAGCATGATTTTTAAAATAAAAGGACATTTTCAAACATTGATCAAGAAGTTTCTAACTGAAGAAATATAGAAAAAAAGTAAATTAAACTTTTTTCTACCTATTGTTTCTGCAAAATAATAGAAAATAGCTTGAATATATATATATATATGTAACTGGTATTTGAAAGCGAGTTTTTTGACACATTGGCATCAGAAAAAAATTGCACCAAACCCAGTGCGTATATGACTTTTGCGCTGGGATTTCATACTTATTCCACATTTTAAAAAAATTCTTCGTCTTATATGTTCAAAGAAAATCAAAATAAATTTAGGTGAATAAAAATTTTCAAAAATAATTGTATTTGATAATAATAGTATTTCATCCTTGGTATGTAATGAAATTAGTAAATCTGCAGAACTGGGTCTTCAAACATAGCAAATTTTTAAGGCAAAACCGCAGAATTGTCAACTACTTGGTATGTAAGACTTTTCGGCATTGCAATGAAGTCGCCAATTTTATCAACCTAAATATTCAAATCCAATGTAAACAAGTATAAACCATAATGTTTACATATATATTTTTTTAATTCCCGATTTGGTGATTTTTACTTACCCATCATAGTACGTAGTATATAGGGTAAGTCTTGCAATCGTTTTGAAAATCGAAAAAAAAATTTTTGACGGATTTACACGTTTTAGATAGTTGAGATTTCGAAAAACATATTTTTAGAAAAAAAAAATTTGCCGTCCGTCTGTCTGTCTGTAAACGCTCTATCTCCCGAACGAATTGGGATAGAGACTTGAAATTTTGTATGTAGTTAGTATGTAAGAATGGGACGAAGCTTATTTAACATCAGCAACCTCGATTATCCAGAACTATTTTTTTCGGACTCTCGAAAAATTCGTTCTGATGAAAGGTATATAAAAATTTTCGAATTTTTTGTTCTAAGGAATGGACGTAAAAGACAATAAAATAACACACATTTTGCATTTAGAACGAAGTCGATCGGATTATTAGTTGACGAGATATTTGTAATCCTGTTTTCCACATTCTTCGATTTTTCATGACCCTGTATTTCATTCAAATTTCAATTAAGAAGTATATTTTAATTGGAAATGAGACGCTTAATCCGACGCAGTTAATTGTTAGTTAATAGAATTATTATTTTTGGAGTTATAAGGATGTTTCTTTTACGCAGTTCGGTACTACTTGAGTAGTTTGTGGTTTTATATAATTTGTCGAAATTGGTACATCAACAGTTCTTTAATATAGCATTACTGTATATTAACAATATTTAAATTTTGTTTATGAATTGCAATGCATTGTATAAATAGTTTTTACATGTTTTATTGTCATATACATATCCATGATGGGTAAGTATTACGGTGGCCCCCAACGACTAGTTACTTACCCATCATACGTAGTATAGGGTAAGTCTTGCAATCGTTTTGAAAATCGAAAAAAAATTTTTTACGGATTTACACGTTTTAGATACTGGAGATTCCCCAAAACATAATTTTAGAAAAAAAATTTTGCCGTCCGTCCGTCTGTGTGTCTGTGTGTCTGTCTGTCTGTCTGTCTGTCTGTAACCGCTCTATCTCCCGAACAAATTGAGATAGAGACTTGAAATTTTGCATGTACTTAGTATGTAAGAATGGGACGAAGCCTATTTAATATCAGTAACCTCGATTATCCGGAACTATTTTTTTCGGACTCTCGAAAAATTCGCTCTGATGAAAGGTATATAAAAATTTTCGAAATTTTTTATTTTAAGGAATGGATGTAAAAGGCAATAAAATAACACAAATTTTGCATAAAAACGAAGTTGATCGGATTATAAGTTATCGAGATATGTGTAATCATGTTTTTCACATTCTTTGATTTTTCATGACCCTGTATTTCATTCAAATTTCAATTCACAGACATATTTTAATTGGAAATGAGACGCTTAATCCAACGCAGTAAATTTTTAATTAATATGATTATTATTTTTTGAGTTATAAGGATGTTTCTTTTACGCAATCCGGTACTACTCGAGTATTTTGTCGTTTTACATAATGTGTCGAAATTGGCTCATCAGCAATTCATTAACAGAGCATTATTATGTATGTTAAAATTATTTATGCGTTTAAATTTCATTTTGGAACTGCCATACATAGTTTACACGCGGTTTTTTTTTTCAGATTTTATATTATGATGGGTAAGTATTACGGTGGCCCCCAACGACTAGTTTTAAATCGTGCCTAAATTTGTAATTTTACAAATAATTAATCATTGGATAAAATCAATTTTAAATCAACGGTACTTTTTGGTTATCCCGTCTTCGACCAAAAAACTATCGCCAAACTATAAGATTAAATGCCAGTAATGGATGATCGTGAATGTCACATTCAATGACATTAAATACCTATACGTATTTAGAAATGTCATCAAATGATTTTATTTCCACTTTTTACTAGTGTTTTACCCATTTATTTGTACTTTTGTTATAAAATAATTTGGCTTTTAGTTTGGCGACTTATACAATTTGGCGGAATTGGTTGACGGGATAGCCAAGTACCGAATTAACTTGTATTAAATTCATTATTCCGATTATTTTAATATGATAAAACACTGCATGATTTAATTTTTTAAATATCGCAAAGAGTTTCTGTTGAAAAATAGCTGTTTTTTATACTTTAAGTTAATATTTTTATAAAACTCTTTTGATTCACTCTCTCTATGAGTTAATAAATTTTAAGCACATTTGGAATATTCATATTGTGTCACCTTTATGCACAGATGTCTAATACTTACCATGTTGGCGCAATTTTTTTCTGATGCCAATTTGGCGAAAATTTCGTTTTCAAATACATATCACATATATATTTTTAAATTATTTTCTAATATTTAAAAAGGGAAACAGTGATAAATAAAAAAAAAGTTTATTAATAACTATAGAACAAAACGATCTACATAATTTTTTTAAGTAAAAGTAATAGAAAATAAAGAATTTATTAGTAAATAAACAATGATAGGCAGGTTAACATGTGAGGCATATAATCTCCATTTTGTTTCAATTGCGCCAATGTGTTGCATATATGACATCTATCCCCAACTTTTCTACGCTGAACCCTGCCCAGAGCTCCGATAGCGGTTTGAAGTTCTGTCGAAGTTAAATTTCAATTTTGGGCAGAATTTTAATTCAAACATTAATTAATTTGTCAAGAATCTTCTAAGTGAAGAAATACAGAATATAAATAAATATGACGTAAAAGAAAAAAAAAAAAAAAAAAAAAAAAAAAACATTTTATTGATACTATGTCTTGAGGTATTGTTGGAGGAATATTATATTGTCTAGAGGTGAATGTCTGGAACTATACTTCTGACGCAATCTATCAATGCTGATTGTTAAGTATAAATATCAGTTTCATGCAGAAGAGATTTTTCTGCCGAATTTGACTTCATGATTCAAAAGAAAAGAGTTCGCCAAAGAAAAAAGTAATACCTGATTTTTGCGTGATTCCATCGTAAAAAGTTAAATTGATTTTAAGAATTAAAAAGCACACATTTATGACGTCATATTGGAAATGAAACAGAGATTTTAAAATATTTGGTATCAAGACAGAAAGCATGTACAAAATTCAGTTCTAGATTTAAAAAAAAAAAAAAAAAAAAAAAAAAAAAAAAGTTAACGATTTGGAAATGGATCAATGAAAATCTGTGCAAAACCCAATGGAGAAATGAAAATCTACGTAAGATACCGCCGAGATAGATAAATAGAGTTTTTAATTCGGGGTGGTTTTGCAATCTAGGTATCATGATCGGTATAGATCTGGAAAAATAAATCAGAAATTCCTACGTAGGGGAGAACGTAATAGTTAGTATTTCATCAAATAAAATTTTGTTCAAAAATCTTATTTAATTTTAAGCCCTTTCACAGTTTTGCAGAATTGCTAAATTGTAACTAAAGTGCTTCAACACTCTCTCATCCTGCTTGCACATATGAAGCCAACATGATGTTTAATCTTGAACTAGTTATGCACTCAAATTTTTCATCACCAGATTCTTTTTTAGCATAAAATGGGACTATTGCAACAATTTAAAAATCCCTTTCGGCATGGCCTATAGGCGGAGGTAGATTTCGAAAAGTTTTCATCTCAAAAAAAAAAAAAAAAAAAAAAAAAAATTAAATGATTAGAGATAAACCCAGTTTAACTACTTTATTCAACCGCTTTTAAAAATTTTTTAATTTCATTTTTCTGTAAGAACTGGTTTTATCGAAATCCTCTTAAATGAAATTCTACTCAAATGCCCATTTTGGCAACATATTTTGAATTATATTCTTACTTTATTAAAAAAATTGACCAATATGCTCATTATGTAGTTCCTAAATAACAAAAAACTGTTAATTAAATTCGTTTGACAACAAAATTGAATTTAAAAATGAGTAATAAAATTACCAATTTATTATTTTAATACATCCACAATTCTTTAATCAAGATTGCTTTGAGAAATTTTGTACGAAGTGCCCACTTTGACAGATTTTTTTAAATATATATTTAGCCTTTATCAAAAATCTGACCAATACGGCACATTACACAGTTCCTAAATAACGAAAAACTGTCAATTGAATGCGTTTGAGAGCAAAACTGAATTTAAAAATGAGTCATAAAATAAACAATTTGTTATTTGAATACAACCTCAATTCTTTTATCATGGTCGCTTTGGGAAATTTTTTTGCGAAGTGCTTACTTTGACAGCTTTTAAAAATATGTATATTCACCCTTTATCAAAAAATCAAAGAATACGCACATTATATAGTTCCTAAGTAACAAAAAACTGTCATTTGAATGCGTTTCAGAGCAAAATTGGATTTAAAAATGAGTCATAAAATAAACAATTTGTTATTTGAATACCCACAGTTCATTAATCATGATCGCTTTGGGAAATTTTGTGCGAAGTGCCCATTTTGGCAGCCTTTTTTTGAATTATATTCTGCCTTTATCAAAAAACTGGCCACTCCGTCACATAATATAGTTCCTAAATAAGAGAACCTGTAAATTGGATGCGTTTGAGAACAAAAAAAGATTTAAAAATGACTCGGTAAAAACGCAATTTTTTTAATTTCCTCAAATTTCAATCATGATAATTTCGTGAAATTCTGTTCAAAATACCCTATTTGGCAGCCTTTTAAAAAATATATTCTGCCTTTATCAAAAAACTGGCCAATACGTCGCATTATATAGTTCCTAAATAATAGGACCTGTAAATTGGATGGGTTTGAGAACAAAAATGAATTTAAAAGTGACTCAGAAAAAACGCAATTTGTTATACTTAATCAATTTTTAATGACGATAATTTCGGGAAATCTGTTCAAAATACCTTTTTTGGCAGCCTTTTTAAAAATATATTCTGCCTTTATCAAAAAATTGGCCAAAGCGTCGCATTATATAGTTCCTAAATAAGAGGATCTGTCATTTGGATGCGTTTAAAATCAAAAATGAATTTTAAAATGAGTCAGAATATAGGCAGTTTGGATTTAAGGTTTTTACTCCAACTCCTATTTTTGTTTAATTTATTTTTGCTATAAGAATAGGTTCTATGAAAAACTTGTCAATATAAAAGTTGTAGATCTTATTGTGAAGATGTAAAATAAATTTAATTAGATTTGATTGCTTAAGAATTGAGTAAGTTATGGGTTTTTTTCTTTTTCCTCCCCCCTTTTTCTTTTCGTTTTTAATTTTTTTCCTCGATAAAAATTGGTCCTATCAAAAACTTGGAAATACAAAAGTTTTAGATAATATTGAGTACATTTATATAAAATTTAGTTGGATTTAATATCTTGAGAATTGACGAAGTTATGAATTTTTTTCTCCCAAAAACCATGTTTTTTTCGTCCCTTGAACCCATTTTTAACTTTATCAAAAATCTGTCATGCATAAACTTTTTGCCCATTTCTTAGAAGTAATATAAACTTTAAACTGATTCGATATCTATTTTAATTAAGAAGTTATCGCGTTTTTTCTGTTTTCACAAAAACCCTCCCTATTTCCACCCCCTTGGTCCGATTTTGCCCATTAACGAACTCGACCGAGATTTTAGGCTCCTTGATTTTATGTAAAAGTTTGAAGAAGATCTGAGCATAATTATGGAAGTTATCGTGTCTAGAAGAAAGTGATATACACCGATAGATAGATAGATAGATAGATAGATAGATAGATAGATAGATATATATATAAACTTTTTTACTGATGGTGGTTTTGGGGTCTAGGAGTCATGATTCGTGTAGATCCGCAAAAATTTTTCAGAAATTCCAACATGGGAGACAATGCAATAGGTAGTATTTCATACGAAATCTACCTAATAAGAAACATGGAACTTACAATGTGAATATGCACTAATATATTTTTTTGCGTCAGAGGAAGAGAGAGAAATATGAGCCCCTCAGACGTTCTCTTGAGCGCACCCCCCCCCCCCCCCTCATAGTTCACTTCTAGCTGTGGCCCTGGGTAAACTACATAAGTAATTGTGATACGATACCGCATAAATGAAGTCCTGATGATGGTACCCTCAGTTAATTTTGAAATGCGCTCATCTGAATGCAGTAGTTATTAAAAAAACTTGAGATATTAAACAAAAACATAATTTGCAGAACAAATTAAAAAAACAAAATTTATTTCCTGCACTATTTAAGCCCGAGAAGGAACAGATATTAAGATATTTGATTTATTTATTTCATAATTTAGTATTAAATTTTTGTATCAAATAATTTAAATTATGTGAACTTTAAAAAAATAAAAATGAAATTCAAACAATATGATACTTAAAAACCCTAAATCTTAGATTCTGTTCAAACGAAATTGAAATAAATCTTAGACTTTTTTCCAAACTTAACTTGCAAATATTTGTTTTGCAGATTTTGTATAATGTTTACGGTAGGTATAGATAAAAAGAAGAGACGCATCTCAAAAGCAAATGTTCAGAAAAAGGTCTAAGATTTATTTCAATTTTGTTTGAACATAATCTAAGATTTAGGGTTTTTAAGTATCATATTGTTTGAATTTCATTTTTATTTTTTTAATGTTCACATAATTTAAATTATTTGATACAAAAATTTAATACTAAATGTAGAAATAAATAAATAAAATATCTTAATATCTGTACCTTCTCGGGCTTAAATAGTGCAGGAAATAAATTTTGTTTTTTTAGTTTGTTCTGCAAATTATGTTTTTGTTTAATATATATATATATATATATATATATATATATATATATATATATATATATATATATATATATATATATATATATATTATTTTATTTTTTTTATTTTATTTTATTTTTTTTTTTTTTATTTTTTTTTTGATTGGAGGGAATTATTTTTTAAACTATTAGATCCTTTTAAAGAAAATTTGTGGAAGCGCGTACAAAATGTGGGAAAATGTCTAGTAAATAATTCGTTCAATGTTAAATTCCGTATTAAAATAACATTACGGAGTCGCACTGGAAATAAATAAAGCATAGCACTGCCGTGCTATGCTTTAATAATATTGTTTTGAAATTAAAAAAAAAATAATAATAACTGCATCATCTTTACATGTTTCAAGTGAAGAAAAACAAAAACAAAAACTAGAGCATTGGTTATGATTATAGAATATTTTCCCCCATTATTAGAATACTGTTAAGAAAATACATTGTTTCATGCAGTGAAGTCAATCCTGTCAAAAACATGAATGTGAAAGAATGCCAAGTTCCTTAAAGGTTTCGCTAATAAAAGAAGTGAGATGTAACTGCAAACCAAGTTCTTTCGGAGCTCCTTAAATCATAACTCCTGTCATGCATAATATTATTCAATTGCTTAAAATGATTTGTTATGTTACTTGTTATTCAATAGAGCGACTTAGCAAGTTTTCTCTTATTCAATTTTTTCTATTTAGTTGATCAGAAATTAAAGTTGATCCCTTCCTTAATTTATCAGTACCTTAACTTCAATATACTTATTCGAACACTTGATTGACTAGATCTTTGTTAATCAGATTCTAGATTAAATTGTACTCCGACTTAAAGATTAAAGTTGGTAACTGAAAACTTGCCAAGTCGCTCTATTGAATAACAAGTAACTTAACAAATCATTTTAAGCAATTGAATAATATTATGCATGACAGGAGTTATGATTTAAGGAGCTCCGAAAGAACTTGGTTTGCAGTTACATCTCACTTCTTTTATTAGCGAAACCTTTAACGAACTTGGCATTCTTTCATATTCATGTTTTTGACAGGATATCATGTCAAATCACTTCTTTTATGAGCGAAACCTTTAACGAACTTGGCATTTTTTCACATTCATGTTTTTGATAGGATATCATTATTTTTTGTCAAATAAGTAGGTATTTGTTTCCTTTTTGAAATAAGTAGGTTAAATTAGTTTTATTTAATATTAATTTCAGCTTTTTCCTGCATTTATTCACTGTTTTTTTCAGTCAAATTAAAAAATTTAACATTAGGACTGCTTATGTTCCTTTAAATTCCACTAATAAGGATGTTTCTTTTACGTGATTGGGTACTACTTGATTATTTCGTCGACCAAAAATGTTTGTAGCCAACTTGGCGAAATATCGCTATATTGACGACAAAAATTACGCACCAAAAGTCATACTAACATGGCTCTATTTCTGGTATTTTGCCAAATTCCCATAGATTCCCATTGTAATCTGGTAATTTATTCAATAATTTTGTTAGAGCAAGGACTGTCGCCATCATTTTGGCATCTTTTTTTTTTTTTCTTTAAATCGGTTCGCTAACTACCCAAGATTGCTTAAATATTGCTATATAGAAAGTTTTTAGAACGCTTTTCGCGCATTTTTACCCCTTTTAAATTTTGTATTTGTTAACAAATGTTCTTAGTGATCATTTATATCTTATAATTAATGAACATGCCAAATTTTATGTTTTTAGGCCCTTAACATACAGACATCGCATTTTTAGAACGCTTTTACTTACCCATCTTACCTAGTATAGGGTAGGTCTTGCAATCGTTTTGAAAATCGAAAAAAATTTTTTTGACGGATTTACACGTTTTAGATAGTGGAGATTCCGAAAAACATATTTTTAGAAACAAAATTTTGCCGTCCGTCTGTCTGTCTGTCTGTAAACGCTCTATCTCCCGAACGAATTGAGATAGAGACTTGAAATTTTGTATGTAGTTAGTATGTAAGAAAGGGACGAAATCTATTTAATATCAGCAACCTCGATTATCCGGAACTATTTTTTTCGGATTCTCAAAAATTTCGTTCTGATGAAAGGTACATAAAATTTTTCGAATTTTTTTGTTCTAAGGAATGGACGTAAAAGGCAATAAAATATCACACATTTTGCATATAGAACGAAGTCGATCGGATTATTAGTTGCTGAGATATTTTTAATCCTGTTTTCCACATTCTTTGATTTTTCATGGCCCTGTATTTGATTCAAATTTCAATTCAGAGGTATATTTTAGTTGGACATAAGACGCAGTTAATTTTTAGTTAATAGAGTTATTATTTTTGGAGTTATAAGGATTTTTCTTTTACGCAGTTCGGTACTACTTGAGTAGTTTGACGTTTTATATAATTTGTCGAAATCATCAGATCTTTAATAGAGCATTACCATGTATATTAACAATATATAAATTTTGTTTATGAATTGCAATGCATTGTATAAATAGTTTTCACATGTTTTATTTTCATATACATATCCATGATGGGTAAGTATTACGGTGGCCCCCAACGACTAGTTTTCTATTTTACCCCCTTTGGGTTAGTGGAATCGACATAAGATATAGCCTATATTGGAGCAAGGACTATCACCATCATTTTGATATCATTACTTTTAAGATCGTTTGTTGTTTGCTGAAATTGCTTAAAAATCCCAATTTAGAACATTTTTAGAACGCTTTTCGCACATTTTCGCACATTTTCACCCCTTTTTAATTCCGTATTTTTTATCGAATGCCCTTAGAGATCATTTATATCTTATAAATAATTAACATGCCAAATCTTATAGTTCTAGGTCCTTCAGTAACACAAAAGTTGCATTTTTAGAATTTTTTTGCTTCTTCACCCTCTTTTGGTTAATGGTATACGCATAAAATATAGCCTATGTTTGAACCGGGGCGAATACCATCATTTTGGTATCATTAATTTTGAAATCGGTTCGGTGGTTTCAGAGATTAGCCCCGATACTTGCCAAAAGTGTCGCCAACTTGGCACTATTTCTGATATTTCGCGAAATAACTCTAAAATGCCAAACTTTATGTTTCCAGTCTAGTCCCTTAATATACAGACATCGCATTTTTAGAATGTTTTTATGCTCTTTTACCTCCTTTGGGTTAGTGTAATCGACATAAGATATATCTTATGTTGGTGCAAAGACTGTCATCATCATTTTGATATCATTACTTTTAAGATCGGTTTGTTGTTTGCTGAGATTGTTTTAAAATTGGTATTTCGAACTTTTTTAGAACGCTCTTCGCGGATTTTCACCCATTTAAATTTGATATTTTTTTAGCAAATGTCATTAGTGATCATTTACATCTTATAAATAATTAACATGCCAAATTTTGTGCTTCTAGGCCCTTCAGTAAAACAAAAATCACATTTTTAGAATGTTTTTCGCTTCTGAACCCTCTTTTGGTTAGTGGCACAGACATAAGATATAGTCTATGTTTGAACCGGGACGAATACCATCATTTTGGTACCATTACTTTTGAAATCGGTTCGGTAGTTTCAGAGATTAACCCTGATACTCGCCAAAAGTGACGCCAACTTGGCACTATTACTGGTATTTTGTGAAATTCTCATAAGCTTCCATTGTAATCCAAAAATTTATCCTCTAACCAACCATTAATGTTTAATTAATGGTGATTTCTGATTTTTTCCTATTTATAGATCCAATAACCTACCTTCACACCAAATTTCAACTTCCTAAGTCACGTGGAAGTAGTCAAACATTTCTATGACTATGAGTGAGTGAGTGAGTGAGTCAGTGAGTCAGTGGTAAAAACAGTGGTTTTCAGGCGTCAATTTCTCGTCATCGGTAAAAGATTTTTTTTTTTTTTAATTTTAGATTCGGAAATTAGAAGATGGTCTTACACGACACAAAAAATTGCAAGTGTGTAGGTCAAATAGAATTTAAGTTATTGAGGGGTCAAAAGTGGTTCGAAATGGTTCGGGTTATATAACCCACGGCCGGTGTGTCGCCTTTTACTTTGTGAACTTGGCTGACACACTGCCGTGTGTCTAGATCTAAATAAACATTTTAGAAATACGGAACGCAGTTATAAACCTATTTTCAAGAATTTTTGTCCATAATAGATATTATATGCGAACAGTGTGGCGCCAACTTATATAGGCCCGGGGTGCAAGCTCATCCAATAATTTGATTTATCCGCCCACTCAATATTTTAATCTTTCAGCCCATTCAATTTCCATTTCTTTAATTCGTTATTAATTAATTTATTTAATCGCTGAAATAAAATTCGATTATACTCAAAAGCTCCAAATAAATTTTGTTTGAAAAATAGTAAGGACATGAATTAGATTTACAGGACACACTGAAAAGTCCCTTCAGTGGATGCACCCTTAAATTTCCCTCAAAAGATAATTCCTAGCATATTTTGCCACCTGTTTTGATCATTTGAATTGATAATATACTTACGTAACAAAAATGTATATTTTTCTTGGCATTTAGTTTTTTTTTTTTTTTTTTTTTTTTTTTTTTTTTGCATTTGCAATATTTAAAAATTTTCATACTTAACATTTACATACTTTTCATTTTACTTATCAATCATGCTGAAAAAAATAGTTGCGACAACAGTTTTTCTTCAAATAAGGTAGCAAATGATCTTGCGAAATATCCTTATGCATTGCATTATTCATCTTGCTGTAGACTTCATTTAACGGGCCGATACATTTTCCAGAAAATGTTCAAAACAGTAATATAATGTGTTCTCCGCCATGCTACATTGTAAGAATAACATATATATAATTATATCTTTTATTTTTAGGTCGTCGGACGTAGTGTCTACCATCATTCCCAAAAAGGCTGAATTTCGATTCATTGAAAAATAGCACTTTTTCCCCGTTTTTACTTGAGCAATCTTCGCATTCCTTGACAAACGCCAATCGGGCCCGCATTTTTTTTCTTTTACTTATAAAAAGGTTTTTTTTAACACCGACTCTTCCGTGAAGTCCTACATCTAAACATCTTGACGCGACAGGTTGACTTATTTCAGCAATATTTCATTCTGTAAATTGCGGGACATTGCCGCGGCATTTTTATGTAAGCCATCAGCTGCTTATCTCCTGCTAATTCTGTCCACACTGATAATCGTTTTCCGGGGACTCTTAGACCGTGACAATTTTGCCGTAGTCTTACGAAACGATTGGCCATTTGGCGACAAACAAATCATTCGTTTATAGGAAATAATTTTTTAACTTTTCATTTTTGAATTTCAACTACGTTATTCATAATGATTAATTAACAAACATGGCAGAAGAAGAAAAAAAATATTTTTCCGATAGCAAAAGTTAACGAATGACGAATAGACGGAAACATTTGTGCACAGGAATTCCGAATTCCATTCAATGTCTTCAATATCCAATCAAAGTAATCGAGTGCTCAGAAATCATTCGCATTTTCCTTTGGAGCAACAGCGCTATTGGTCATAGCCAGAAACACACACAAAAAATTTGGTTTAATTCTATGCATTACTTCATACACTTATTGATGGTACACTAATGACATTGGCACAAAAATCGCTATTACTGAGCCTCCTTCAGGCAGAACATTTCAAAATTAAAGGAAGACTTGCTTGCCATAGCTAAATACATAGCCAAAAAATTTGGTTCAATTCTATGAATAACTTCATACAATTTTCGATGGTACAATGGCGACATACATAGACACGGACGGACAGACATATATTTTGTATAAACATGTTTTTGGGGATCACTGATCCCTGAAACGTGAAAATCCGTCGAAAACTGGAAGTCGAAAAAAATTTTGATTACAAAACTTTCTTATATTGAACATAGAAAAAAGTAAAAAAACTTCTGTTAATTAAAAGTTGATGAAAATTTATAAGCAAAAAATTTCCAAAATTGCACTGCGAAATCATCACACTGGATTTTTTTTAATTCTATTTATTTCGGTTGGTTTTGAAAGTTAATTGGTTGTTTCATGTATTTTTATTGAATTAAATGATAGATATTTCTTTATTTGTTTTATTTCTTTAAATATCTTGAATTTGAATCTTACCAAAACAATAATATATGCCGTAATTATTATGTTGGTATAATTATTTTTTTACAGTCCAGTCTTTGTTCGCAACATCAAAATTTTCAATGACATTAATTGTGTCAAGCGTATTATGTGTTTCAAAATTACGAATAATCAAGCATAGTAAAAATATTTTTATTACAGGTTTAAAAAATAAAATTATTTTATCAAAATCTAATTTCCTTCCTTTACGTTTTATGGTGTATTAGTTTTAAGCTTTATAGAAACACAATTTTCGGAATTTTACTTGAAAAATATGTAGAAATTTAAATTATATAATTGGTGTATAATTTTGATTTCGAGTTTTATGAGAATCGGATGTATAGTTTAGTTACAGTGACAATCAAAAGTATTCCGTTAAATTACAGCCCATAGGAAAAAAACAGTTTCAAGTGCATTTTAATGATGTTACATCCTTCCGAATATAATAAAATTGATATGCCTCTATGAAGTATGTACTAAAATATACATTCTGTATAATATGTGGTAGAAAGAATATTTGTTATTAATTTACAGAGTCACACAAAAGTTTTCCGTTGCATAATTGTAAAGGGGAAAACATTGTTTGGGGCGCGTTTTAATTATTCTAAAGTATTTCATATTTTACGAAATTGATATACGCTGCTTGGGTATACTACAAGTTACTTTCTGTATGATAGAAAGCAGATAGTATTTACAGGGATGCACATATGATTTCGTTTACCATACTGTATCCGAAGTACTGCATTACTATTACACTAAGATCTAAATATTTTTAAAACTTTGTTACTGTATAAACGCACCTCATTTGCTGCGCTTGACGTGCAATTTTCAACTTGTTATATTTAAACTTATGGTTTTGTTTTGATTTATTATTAAGTATGGATGCGTAAATAGTGCAGTCCATGAGGTGGCGGAAAATATACAGCCGTTTTTGTATGCAGAACATTTACAATAAAATCTATTCCGAATAACGTTTGAGTATGAATCGCCAAGATGTTTTCTCGATAATCTAGAATAAGTAAAATTTCTAGTTATTTTACGCACGAAAAAAATCAAATACTTTATGGTCTAATAAATAGGTAACTTTACATTTTAACGATTTTATGATACTTCAAACATAAAGGAATTAAAAAACCACCACTCACCTGCAAAACAGTCTGTTTTCTATTGATCAAACCCCCTTTATTAGGTATTTAATAGCTTACTCTATACATATGGGCGAAATTCGCTCGTGAGCACTGAAATTTAATTGAATAACTATATATTTATGCAAAAGAATTAATAGCATAAAAAAACTTATTACATGAAAAATTTTAGGAAATCATAAATTAACCAATTACGATACGGGTCAATAGCTTAAGCGTAATAATTTTAAATAAAAACTTTAAATATTCACTTTATTTCAATATCTGTCCATATCTGTCCATCTATCTATAATATAAGGGCCAAACCTATCTGTGCGTAACGCATACGTCATTTTGCGCGTGGCAACACTTTCAAATTTTAAATAAAATTTCGATACTGTAATTTTTGCTACAAAAAATTTTTAAACTTCTAAATATCCGACACTTTCAATTTTTACATCATCGTGTAGGGAAAAGAAGCTGTATCTTAATTTGTTTTTGAAATATTAATTTTTTTGTAGCTTTTAATATCACTTTTCTAATTGTGGCAAGAGGACTTACTCCATTTCCATTAAAACCATAGGAAACAAGTAAGAAAAATCATGCGTTAAGCATAGATTATGAAGCACTTTCCAACACTTAATGAAATCTTTAACAAAACTTTGTTACTTAGGGAAATAATAGTGTATAGCCAAATATACCCAAATATGTATTCCAGTACATTAGAACAGCCCTGTATTTCATATGTCAGTTCATATAATGCGAAAATTTAGCTTAGCAAGAAAATACCCAGTAGCTTGAAATTTCTTTTTCAGCAATTCATACTATTAGATGGAAACATACTTGAATACTTTTGTTCAGCCCTGTAGTTTGCATTGTACCTTTATTACACGTCAGCATTAGGCTAAAATTTATTGTAAACTAAAACACTTTTAAAACAACTGAAATCACATTCTCATAAATCATCATTCATAGGCGTCCATGTACCGAATTCTTTGCGTGGCCCTATATATCCCTTTATCTATATTCTGCAAACATTTCTCAATAAATTGAATGCAGCTCAGCGTAAAAATGCATAGCTTACTTAAGAACCACGTTTAAATAATTTACGCTCATATTCAGTAACGTTGGTGAGCTCTTTTGGGTAGCCCTGTATATCAACTATAACATTCATACACACCATATAATGTGCATATATTTAGCGAAATATAAACGCGAATATCATAATTAAAATGCATTTCATCCCTCCATCAGCCATCATCGGACACATATACGGTACTTCGGAAAGAATATACTATTTGAAATCTTTTGTATGGCCCTGTAAATGCTATGTACTTCATATTATGCAAGACAGTAGCGTATAATTTATATTAAGCTTCAGTGACATATATCAATTTTATTATACAACATGAAAAAGCTTAATATATTTAAAATATGTCACACACAATTCCCCCTTTTACCATTATCTAATGGAATTCTTTTGTGTGGCCCTGTAAATTAATAATAGCTACATTTTCACCTTATATTTTATAGTATGCATATTTTAATATGTTTGACAGGGTATAACATCTTTAAAATTCCTTTGAAACGATTTTTCCCCATAGGCCGTAATGTAATAGGAAACTTTTGATTCGCCCTGTAGATAAACTATTCTTGGTAGAAACTTCATTTTCAATAGGACTTGTGCTAGGGTAAACGTCAATAACGTCCTAAAATTTCATGGCAATCCGAGTATATTAACGATTTTTCCCCATGGGCCGTAATGTAATGGGAAACTTTTGATTCTCTCTGTAGATAAACTAATCATGGTAGATACTTCATTTTCAGTAGGGTTTGTGCTAGGGTAAACTTCAATAACGTCCTAAATTTTCATGGTAATCCGAGTATATTAACGGTTTTTCCCCATGGGCCGTAATGTAATGGAAAACTTTTGATTCGCCCTGTAGATAAACTAACCATGGTAGAAACTTCATTTTCAATAGGACTTGTGCTAGGGTAAACGTCAATAACGTCCTAAAATTTCATGGCAATCCGAGTATATTAACGATTTTCTCCGATAGGCCGTAATGTAATGGGAAACTTTTGATTCTCTCTGTAGATAAACTAATCATGGTAGATACTTCATTTTCAGTAGGGTTTGTGCTAGGGTAAACTTCAATAACGTCCTAAATTTTCATGGTAATCCGAGTATATTAACGATTTTTCCCCATGGGCCGTAATGTAATGGAAAACTTTTGATTCGCCCTGTAGATAAACTAACCATGGTAGAAACTTCATTTTCAATAGGACTTGTGCTAGGGTAAACGTCAATAACGTCCTAAAATTTCATGGCAATCCGAGTATATTAACGATTTTCTCCGATAGGCCGTAATGTAATGGGAAAATTTTGATTCTCTCTGTAGATAAACTAATCATGGTAGACACTTCATTTTCAATAGGGTTCGTGCTAGGGTAAACCTCAATAACGTATAAAAATTTCATAGCAATCCGAGTATATTTACGGGAGTTAGAGCGCGGACAGACGGACAGACGGCCAGACAAACCGAATGCATAAGCACTTTTCAACTTTGTTGGAAAGTGCTAATAAAAAAGGGGAAAAAAATACATTGCTGTATCTTTATGTTGCCATTTTTAGCACTTTCCAACAAAGTTGAAAAGTGCTTATGCATTCGGTTTGTCTGTCCGTATGGCCGTCTGTCCGCGCTCTAACTCCCGTAAATATACTCGGATTGCTATGAAATTTTTATACGTTATTGAGGTTTACCCTAGCACGAACCCTATTGAAAATGAAGTATCTACCATGATTAGTTTATCTACAGAGAGAATCAAAAGTTTCCCATTACATTACGGCCTATGGGGAAAAATCGTTAATATACTCGGATTGCCATGAAATTCTAGGACGTTATTGAGGTTTACCCTAGCACGAACCCTATCGAAAATGAAATATCTACCATGATTACTTTATCTACAGGGCGAATCAAACGTTTCCCATTACATTACGGCCGATGGGGAATAATCGTTTCAAAGGAATTTTAAAGATGTTATACCCTTTCAAACATATTAAAATATGCATTCTATAAAATATAAGGTGAAAATGTAACTATTATTCATTTACAGGGCCACACAAAAGAATTCTATTAGATAATGGTAAATGGGGAAATTGTGTGTGACATATTTAAAATATATTAAGCTGTTTCATGTATAATAAAATTGATATATGTCACTGAAGCTGAATATAAATCATACGCTACTGTCTTGCATAATATGAAGTACACAGCATTTACAGGGCCACACAAAAGATTTCAAATAGTATATACTTTCCGAAGTACCTTATATGTGTCCGATGATGGCTGATGGAGGGATGAAATGCATTTTAATTATGATATGCGCGTTTATATTTCGCTAAATATATGCACATTATATGGTGTATATAAATGTTATAGTTGATATACAGGGCTACCCAAAAGAGCTCACCAACGTTACTGAATATGAGCGTAAATTAGTTAAACGTGTTTCTTAAATAAGTTATGCATTTTTACGCTGAGCTTCATTCAATTTACTGAAAAATGTTTGCAGAATATAGATAAAAGGATATACAGGGCCATCCAAAGAATTCGGTACATGGACGCCTACGAATGATAATTTATGAGTATGTGATTTCAGTTGTTTTAAAAGTGTTTTAGTTTACAATAAATTTTAGCCAAATGCTGACGTGTAGTAAAGGTACAATGTAAACTACAGGGCTGAACAAAAGTATTCAAGTATGTTTCCATCTAATAGTATGAATTGCTGAAAAAGAAATTTCAAGTTACTGGGTATATTCTTTCTAAACTAAATTTTCTCATTATATCAACTGACATATGAAATACAGGGCTGTTCAAAAGTACTGGAATACATATTTGGGTATATTTGACTACGCACTATTATTTCCCTAAATAACAAAGTCTTGTCAAAGATTTCATTAAGTGTTGGAAAGTGCTTCATAATCTATGCTTAACGCATGATTTTTCATACTTGTTTCATTAAAAGGGGAAAAAATTGAAATTGAAATATCTTCTGTTATAAAACCCTGTGAATTTTGATTTCATTTACAAAATTTGATTTACGCGTAATAAGTGAATATCAACAGTTTAATATATGTTTCAGATAATAGTATTGAGACTTCAAGTTTTGAATCAAAATGATCAAATTAAAATGCCAATTTTTTTGAAAAGGTGAATACAGATGCGAAATGTGCATTTGTAAATTTTGATATGGTGCAAATGATGTCGGGTTTAGATTTCACGGAAAAAAAATTCTATGATTGAGTCAAAGTTGAATAAATCTTGCTTTTTTTCATTTTAGAATACTAGCATAAGAACCTTAATTGATAACTTTACCATAATTACAGATCTTTATTATTTTTTAGTGCTGACATATACAGTGGCTCACAAAAGTGTTCGTACACTTAGGAATTTTAACGAAATAGTGCTCTATCCATTAATTAAAATTAATATTTTAGAATGGGTATTTAAGAGTAAGATCTATGACTCATTTATAACAAAACTACATAAAATATTTTAAAAACATAGTAAAACTTTATTTTGAAAAAATCATTAATCAAAAAACAACAAAAAATTTACCTCACAAAAGTCTTCGTACACTTCAAAAAAATCGCTGTATATTTGTAAATATTGTAATATTTCGCTAAAGTTGTACTTAATAGGATATTATTTAACACCCACAAAAGTTTTTTAAACATCTGGGAATAGATTTAATTAGCGTTTTTTGTAATTTCTGAATGAAAGTTAATATCTTCATCGAACATTGCTGTTTTAGGTAGATTTCGTATGAAATACTACCTATTGCATTGTCTCCCATGTTGGAATTTCTGAAAAATTTTTGCGGATCTACACGAATCATGACTCCTAGACCCCAAAACTACCATCAGTAAAAAAGTTTATATATATATATATCTATCTATCTATCTATCTATCTATCTATCTATCTATCGGTGTATATCACTTTCTTCTAGACACGATAACTTCCATAATTATGCTCAGATCTTCATCAAACTTTTACATAAAATCAAAGGGCATAAAATCTCGGTTAAGTTCGTTAATGGGCAAAATCGGACCAAGGAGGTGAAAGTTAGGAGGGTTTTTGTGAAAACAGAAAAAACGCGATAACTTTTTAATTAAAATAGATATCGAATCAGTTTAAAGTTTATATTACTTCTAAAAAATGAGGAAAAAGTTTATGCGTGACAGATTTTTGATAAAGTTAAAAGTGGGCTCAAGGGGCGAAAAAAACATGGTTTTTGGGAGAAAAAAAATCATAACTTCGTCAATTCTCAAGATATCAAATCCAACTAAATTTTATATAAATGTACTCAATATTATCTAAAACTTTTGTATTTACAAGTTTTTGATAGGACCAATTTTTACCGATGAAAAAAATTAAAAACGAAAAGAAAAAGGGGGGAGGAAAAAGAAAAAAAACCATAACTTACTCAATTCTTAAGCAATTAAATCTAATTAAATTTATTTTGCATCTTCACAATAATATCTACAATTTTTATATTGACAAGTTTTTCATAGAACCAATTCTTATAGCAAAAATAAATTAAACAAAAATAGGAGTTGGAGAAAAAACCTCAAATCCAAACTGCTTATATTCTGACTCATTTTAAAATTCATTTTTGATTTTAAACGCATCCAAATGACAGATCCTATTATTTAGCAACTATATAATGCGACGTATTGGCCAATTTTTTGATAAAGGCAGAATATATTTTTAAAAAGGCTGCCAAAAAAGGTATTTTGAACAGATTTCCCGAAGTTTTCATCATTAAAAAATTCATTAAGTATAACAAATTGCGTTTTTTATGCGTCATTTTTAAATTCATTTTTGTTCTCAAACCCATCCAATTTACAGGTCCTATTATTTAGGAACTATATAACTTGACGTATTGGGCGGTTTTTTGATAAAGGCAGAATATATATTTTAAAAGGCTGCCAAAAAGGGTATTTTGAACAGAATTTCACGAAGTTATCGTGATTAAAATTTGCGGAAATTTAAGAAATTGCGTTTTTACCGAGTCATTTTTAAATCTTTTTTTGTTCTCAAACGCATCCAATTTACAGGTTCTCTTATTTAGGAACTATATAATGTGACGGAGTGGCCAGTTTTTTGATAAAGGCAGAATATATTTAAAAAAAGGCTGCCAAAATGGGCACTTCGCACAAAATTTCCCAAAGCGACATGATTAATGAACTGTGGGTATTCAAATAACAAATTGGTTATTTTATGACTCATTTTTAAATCCAATTTTGCTCTGACACACATTCAATTGACAGTTTTTTGTTACTTAGGAACTATATAATGTGCGTATTCGTCGATTTTTTGATAAAGGGTGAATATATATATTTTAAAAGCTGTCAAAGTAAGCACTTCACAAAAAAATTTCCCAAAGCGATCATGATAAAAGAATTGAGGTTGTATTCAAATAACAAATTGTTTATTTTATGACTCATTTTTAAATTCAATTTTGCTCTCAAACGCATTCAATTGACAGTTATTTGTTATTTAGGAACTGTGTAATGTGCCGTATTGGTCAGAGTTTTGATAAAGGCTAAATATATATTTTAAAAAAATCTGTCAAAGTAGGCACTTCGCACAAAATTTCTCAAAGCGATCTTGATTAAAGAATTGTGGATGTATTAAAATAATAAATTGGTTATTTTATGACTCATTTTTAAATTCAATTTTGCTGTCAAACGAATTTAATTAACAGTTTTTTGTTATTTAGGAACTATATAATGAGCATATTGTTCAATTTTTTAAATAAAGTAAGAATATAATTCAAAATATATTGCCAAAATGGGCATTTGAGTAAAAATAGGCTTTTTTTTTTTTTTTTTTTTTTTTTTGAGATGAAAACTTTTCGAAATCTACCTCCGCCTATAGGCCATGCCGAAAGGGATTTTTTTACTTCGCTTTTTGTTTCAATGCTGTGTTTTCGTGTTCTAACTTCCAGTTATCTCCAAATATGTTTTACTGGGTTTTAAATTCAGCAATTGAGGTGATGTTTTTAGAACTTGTGAACAATTGTAAAGACGCTAGAGGCGAACGTTGAGAGCCATGTGCCTTGTATCATTATCCTGATCAAAAACAAAGTTGTATCTGTTACCCATATATTGGCCTGATAATTTTAAATTGCCTTTTAAAATATTTGTACAAAGATCGTGATTTATTATGCTATCAATATATACAAAATTATCTATTCCTGATGCTGCTATGCACCCTCACACAAGGACAACTCCACTGCCGTGATTTAACTGTTCTAACTAAGTTCTTTGAATTAAATTCTTAATTCTTTTTCTCCATACTATTATGCCCTCATTGGAGCCATGAATAGCATATTGGATTTAATCTGTAAATAAAACATTATTTTAATATGATTCGGATTTATTTATCATTGATTTTACTAAAGAAAACCTAAGCTTTTCTGTTTTTCGCCCTGACGAAGAATTTTCTACGGTCAGAATGCCTGTATAATGCAGCAGGGCCTACCAGTCGTCGAACAGTTTCAGGTGAAAATGAAGTAAAAACTGTTTCATTAAATTGTGTAGCAACTTTTATAGCATTTAAACGCGGATTTTTTACGACTTTTGTAATTGTAAGTATTTGATCTCATTGTGTTAACTTAGATTGACGACCTTTTCATACCTAGTTTTCAATTCATTTTTTTTCTATAAAGCCTTTTATCGCATACCTATTTCTATAAAGCCTTTTATCGCCGTAGAATGGAATAAATTAACTAATTTTGCAATATTTCGAATTAATTTACAACTATTAGGAAGAAAAATAACTAATTTCGAACGCTATTAGTCGTGACATTACGATTACAAACCATTTTTAATTAATAAATAGAATATTACGGACCAATTCTGCAAAATATAAAACCAAGCGATTTTTCAAATTTCAATACAATGCATAAATAAAAATAAAGCGATAAACAATATTTTTAATAATGAATTTATCCGAAAATGTTTCTGTGTACGAAGACTTTTGTGGCGTGTATTTTCTGTGGCATCTTCAGTTTACATTTTTAGATTAAAAAAAAAATCCATTAATTTTAAACAAAAAGGTTGTGTGTTATTTGGAATAACTTGGAGATAATATAAAAAATTTCTCGACTTCATATACGAATTTAATTACAGGGAAATTTCTTTTTAGTAAAAATTTTTAAAGTGTACGAACACTTTTGTGAGCCACTGTACGATTAAAGTTTAATTTTAACAATTTCTACAACTGCGTTTTATAGAAATAGTATTTTGTTAATTTGACGATAAATATCGTTTGTTTAAGAGCTAGACGTACCAATATAAAATGCATTTTTTCTTTATTATAACTGATTTTATAGGTTTATTATAAGTCAATGAAACAGTTCCTCCTTAAACATTTTTTTTTCGTCAAAAATTGACGGGTTCTACCTTGTGTTTATAATAGCAGTTTTAGCATCATATTAAAAAATATTAGATTTTAAATTTTCTTTTAAACAATGGAGTTGAAGACTAGAGCAAAAATAATTATGTTAAAAGTTTAAGCGCAAAATCATTTTTGTGCAAATTTTACAAACTGATTTTAACCCTTTCCGGCGCAGTGTTATCTGGCAACATCTAATTTTAATTCCAAACTTGCAAACGGCACCAAGAATATTTTATAGAAAATTTGCTTTTATAATGAAAGCGTGAATTTGGGAATTCTTAATTTCTATAAAAGTCGTTTTTAAATTCCGGTGTCAGTCAACAATTTCTTATTTTATGAGCAGAATTTGCTTGCGCCGGAAAGGGTTAAACGAAAGCGCATGCGAACGATTTTTGGTTGTACAAGAAGCAGTCAGTTGATGTTTTTGATTTAGTACAAAATGTATAATTCGAAAAAAATTTCAGTATGAGAGCAAAACATAAGGCTGTATCTGAAATTGCAAGTGAATTAAAAAGATCAAAACGAGGAACTCGCGAAGTTTTGGTTCGTGTTAATGATTTCAAATGAAAATTCTGTTCAGGAAGGCTACGAGTGACTACTTTACATAAAGACCGCCATATCAGAAGGCTTCAACTGGTATTAGCATCCGATGCTATTTCTTTCAGACAAGCTAAAAATGTCGTGTCATCAGCCCTGAATTTTCTAGTCAACCGATTTTGATAATTATTTTTTTAAATGAAAGCTATTTATTTGTAGTTGTGCCCATTTTAATTATTTTTTAATTTATTTCCATTTTTATATTTTATTTTTAATTTTAAAAGCTTTTTCATGACATTTCTTCAAAATGGTGGCAACACAGTTTAGCTTTTCTCTCGATAATAAAATTTTATTTTCTAAAATGATTGCGTATAATTATGCACTAATTGAGTTAAAAAAATGCATATTTACTGAGAAATAATATTAATAACGCAAATAAAATGACAGAAAATAATTTATGATAAAAATTAATGTCTAAATCAAAATAAGAAAAATTTCAAATGAGGAAAATTATGTCATTCAGCAACCAGATAAAAGGGAATTACAATATTATTATGGATGCCTTTTTCATAAACAGTAACTTTTAAAGAACATTTGAAGAGAAAATGACGTCACTATTTAAAACATCGTATTTTTACTCATAATGATAATAGGTACTACTCTGTTATCCCGTCGACCAATTTCGCCAAATTATACAAATCGCCACATTAATAGCCAAATTATACATATTGACATAATTTGTATTTCAAATAACGAAAAAATAAATAATTAGTAGAATATTAATAAAAATATTAATAAAAAGTCGAAATAAAAATCACTTAATGACATTTTAAACACATGAATCGTATTTAATGTCATTGAATGTGACATTCACAATCATCCATTATTGGCATTTAATCTTATAGTTTGGCGATCATTTTTTGGTCGATGGGATAACCTAGTAATACCCGATATCATTATTATTATTATTATTATTATTATTATTATTATTGTTATTTTAATAAAGCTATTTTTTTGTGAGTGCATATAAAATAAAATTTCTGGATTTCGCCGGCACTCATATTACAATTTTAACTGTAGATGTGCGAATATTTGAATGCAAAATTGTAACTGGCAAATTTGACATTTACTTTGTAAATATATTTATTATATATTGATTCAATAATGTAATTACTTTTGCTTTTTTTTAAACCAAATCGATCGGGTCTATTAAACATTTCATTCGTCGAATTCGACGGGATTCCATTCGTTTTATTGTTAAATTGCATTTCCTTTTACTCAGAGTCTATAAAAAAGCGTTTAAACTAAAGAAAAAATCCGTTTTTGATGAATCTAGTCAATGAAGAAATAGCACATTAAATTGTATCTCTTTATTATTCCGCAATTCCAATGTCTCAGAGAGAAATTGCTATTCAATTAGGTATTTCACGCTGTTCTGTTTGCTATTATATTGATAAACACAAGAAAGATGAAGTTAGTTCATTGTAATCTAAACGGGGTCGTTCTTCTAAAAAACTTCTATCAATTTTTTTTTCTAATCGGAGGCGAAACTGAATTCTGCAATGGTAGAATCTACATTCATCTTGTTTACTTTTTTTCGCAAATAAAACATGCAGTTGGAGGACAAATATCGAAAAAAAAAACTATTCATAGAAGAGTTTTGTAATCAGAATGCTTGAAAAATCGTAAAATGATTTGGTTACCATGTATGAAACGATACCATAAAGTAGCTAGATTATACTGGGCCAAAGATCTTATGATGTCATTTGGTCATAAATAGCTGAATGTCATAGTCAGTGATGAAAAAAAAATGGAACTCGATGATCCTGTTGGGTTTAAATACTATTGGCAAGATCTCTGCAAAGAACCCTTATTTATCCGACCACATGGTATTAGTTATATAATGGTATAGGGAGCTATTCCTTTCCGTGATTAGACATCTCTAGCAGTCTCTCAGTGGTCGTGAGAAGTCTGAAAACTTTTAAGAGACACTTGATGTCTCCCTGACACAATGATGGGGAGAAAATATCATTTGTTCAAGTAATGCTTCAAGTGTTAGGAAAATGGCACAAGCTGAGTATGAATTGGAAATCTACTATATAGAAGACAAGCGCTTTAGCACAGAGCAAAAAGCTAGCTCAGTTGTTCTGTGCCAGTGCCCATCACATTTTTTTCGTTGAATTTGTTGTTGCGATGTATCACAATGCAAAACACTCCACTCCAGTGGAAGCGTCTTATTTAGACGTTGGCTTGCCTCTTTAGCTATTTGCTGTGAGGCTTTGCCTATTGGGGTGTATTCGTTGCGGAGCTTCCATTTGTTGTGAAAGCTATGTTTCCTTTCCGGGTCATCAATGGAAGTATCAAGGCTATGGCTGGGTTTGAACCAGGGACTATATAGAAGACGAGTGTCGTAGCATGGGGCAAAAGGCTAGTTCAGTTGCTCTGTGCCAGTGACTCATCATATTTTGTTCGTTGAAGTTTTTGTTGCGAGATATGACGTTGATGCACACTCCATCTCCAGTAAAAGCGTCTTATTTAGATATTGGCGTGTCTCTTTAATTATTTGCAGTGAAATTTTGGCTACTGGAGAAAAATTCGTTGCATTATTAAAAATTTTATCCTAATTTGAACCAAATATTGGTTCTTAGTAGCATCTACCATCGGATGGTGAAATTTCGAAAATTTGGAACTTCCTGTTACAATTTTCTTCCAACTATTGGAACTGCTTTGAACAAAGCTTGTACGAACTTTCACCAACTGATGGCGGCAGCTACTGAGCACCAAAAATTGGTTCAAACTAGGACAAGATCTTTTACAGTGTATAGTGCTGATATTTGTTGTGAAAGCTGCGTGTTTCCTTTCCGGGTCACCATTGTAAGTGTCAAGGCTATGAGTAGGTTTGAATCAGGGACCTATTATACAGAAGACGAGCACCGTAGTACGGAGGTAAGGCTAGGTCGATTGTATCATGCCTCTGACTCATCATATATTGTTCATTGAAGGTGTTATTGTAGTCGAAGAGCTGACAGCACAAAAAACTAAAGTACCGAGCACAAGGAAAAAAACCTATTTTTTATGGAATAGTAGCAATAAGGGAATCTAATGATCCACGCCTGTCGTTAGTGAAGAGGTGCATAAGCCAAAAATTAATTCCACTAGTGGTTTACTCGCAGATTTATCATTGTGTTTGTCGTACAGTCATTCCATACCTTTAATTGTAAGACAAACACAACTAGAGGCTTTGCTATCCAGCTACAAATGCAAAGCAAAAGATTAATTAAAGTTAACTCATGCAAATACGGCAATTTCTTTACATATATTCTTTCTCCTCAGTAATTTATTCTTTTGTATTAAAAATTTGCTCTTTTAAGCAAAATTATTATTATTTTTTTTATTTTAGAATCAAGTTGGTAATATATTTAATTTCTGACACGAACTGAAATTGATTTACGCAATGAAACGAGTTATTTTGCAGAATTCAAAGATAACATCGTTTAATGGGTACCTGGACTAATGCGAACAAAATATTATTATATATTTTTTTGATAGTCTGTACAAAAGCAGGTTCATTATTTTATTCTGAATATTATATAGAATTGGAGGCAAGTTTGACGACAAGTCGCACGGTGCCCCTGACCCCGATACAAATTCGTTTTTTGACTATTCAAAAAATTGTACAAGCAATAAAAATATTCGCGTTCTTCAACTAAAACACGAACACATTTTATGTGGGAACAAAGCAGATCACACACTGACTCAGCACGAAGTCCAAATAAATGTCGAAAACCGCGAATTAATGGGTATTTTAAAGTGTTCTGTGAAACCAGATTAGCATAAATAGAAAGCTCGTTGTACTTTTTTATACGTTCTCCTTATGAACAAGATAGGATTAGAGGACGATAAATTTGGTTATTAGGTCTCATTTTCGTAAAACATTCAATTTTAAAAGAAGACAAGTTCTTAAGACAAGCTTGAGCAAGTACTTAAGTTGCGTGATTTGTAGACAAGGGCGTAATATGGAAAGTCATGTTGATAATAATCTCTCTCTCCATTTTTTTATAATTACAAAGCGTTTTAATTTACAGTAATTAATACATTTATTTATTTTTTAGTACTTCTTTTGTTGCTAGTTCAATTACAGCATTTTATTCATTTTGTAAGGATACTTAACATTTACGAGTGGATTTTTAATATATATATATATATATATATATATATATACATTAGTTCATCAAGGATAGAACATTCAAAATTTACATATATTTATAAATATATAAAGAGACTAACATAATTTCGAAATATAAACTTTTTGAGTTATTATTATTATTATTATTTTCCTTGTAGTTTTTAATACTTTATTGTCATCGTGGCAACAGAAGTATTCCATTTTTAGACATTAAACGTGGACCAATCAGAAAACGAATAAAGTAAAAAACAGAAGTATTTCGTTTCTAGACATTAAGCACGGACCAATCAGAAAACAAATAAAAAAACAAAAATTGTAATTTAAGAAATTACCCCAACCATTTGAAAAATGTTTCACTCGATACATTCATCTATCATTTTAAGCTAAATACCAGTTGTTTTATTGTGTATTATCCGTGCCACTGCTATAAATGACTTTATACATGCTGCAATTTGAAGGTACGGTTCGTTTAAGTTATATCACTCTATTGTCGCCAAGCATAAAAGTTGGCGACGAAAGAAACATTTCAAACTATTTAACATTGTTGGTGCAAAAGTAATCATTATTAAAATACAGCTTTGGCATATACTGTTATACTTGTAAGACTTTGGCATATATTGTTTGATTTTACAGAGCAGAATTTTGGTGATGGAGGTTTTAAACCAAAATCGATCGCAGCACATGCATCTGTGAATGGGTCCATCAGACATCGAATCAAAAAAGTTTTTTCCCAGTTTTTCCCAAGCCGATTGCTTTTTAGTTTTCTTTTTAGGTGGTGGAAAATCAAGAGTAATAGCTATAACATTTTCCGGCTTGTTAGAATCACTATTGGCACTCAAATTTTCCTGGTTAGAACCGACCGATAGTAAAACGCCATGGCTAGTGGATTGGTCGCCCTGGCGACATGATGTTTTACAATTAATCGGTTCGGCATTAAATTGCTTCCTTTTTCGTGATCGCCTTTCAACACGTAATTGGTTTTCAGCGGCTCAATAATCTTTTGATTTTATCATTTTCTGCATTGAAAGACGTTTTTGCGCCAAACCAAATACAGTATTACTCAGTTATCCCGTCGACCAATTTCGCCAAATGATACGAATCGCCAAACTAATAAGCAACTTATACATGTTGACTAAATTTTTATTTTAAATAGCAAAAGAAGAAATAAAAATCACTTTATGATTGTTTAAGTACGCGTATTGTGTTTAATATCATTGAATGCGATATTCACGTTCATTCATTTCTTTGGCTTCGGCTTTTTCCGTATCTGTTAATTTCCGTCTACCCATTTTTAAATTTGTTAGTTTTCTCCTTTATTACAATGATTTTAACCATTTTAATTTACTATTCAAATAAAAATTCTTCTAAAAGTAAAGAATTTAATTTAAATTCAAATAAAAATTCTTCTAAAAATAAAGAATTTAATTTAAATTCAAAAGTGGTAACATCATTCAAAAGTGGTAACATCATTCAAAAGTGGTAACATCATCGGGTCCATTCTCCCGAAAACAACAACCATTTTTCAAATGGTTAATAAACCAACTTTATTGCGGAATTCAACCAATAAAAAGATTCAGATATATTTCAGATTTCCCAATTTTCTACCGAGAACAAGAACTATTTTCCCAAATAGTTAAAAAAAAAAAAAGGTCTGGTAAAGAAAGGGTTTAAAATTACAAGTTCTTATTTATTTATTTACTTCAGAAAATTGTTGGTTTAAATTGATTAAAAAGAATATAAATTGACAGTTATGTCTTTGCGCATGTCCGACTCATTCATTCGAATATCAAAATTTCTGTATGCCCATCACTATAAGATTTCCTAATTATTAATCTCACCTTAAACACTTGAGGAGTGGTTGCATGCCTATGAAACCAATTAATTTTGATTCCCAAACCACGTTGGCCACCAGTAATTTGGTTAAAAATAAAAAAAATCGGTTTATTAGATGCGGGAAATATAGCTTTTTCTTATTTTCAAATTTCAGTGTCATTCATTAATTTCAACACATAAACAATGGAAGTGCTGGGAGCCGCAAAGGGTTAAAGTGGGATTCTGCTATATACAGGTTCCCTTTTGAGAGGTTTTTATCAAATAAGAAGTCCTTTCATTCTTTAACTTACAAAAATTTTGCCTTTGCTTTCGGAATGGATTGTAAATCATTTTAGACGCTTTCCAGATGTAAGCAATTACGAACGTACGTATCTGACCTTTTTCTCTTCTTTGGTCGAATCCAGTTAGCATCATTTAGTCTTATGAATGAAGCGTGCCGTATCTGAAAAAAAAAGAACCTGTTACTTTCTCTCTTTTTTTCTTTTCTGTTTTTTTTTTTTTTTTTTTTTTTTTTTTTTCATTTGGGGATTACATCATTTAGACTACATTTTTTGTAGAAAATGTAACCGAAGATCTCTTCAATAAAACGGCTAGTAAAAAATATGGCTCCAGAACTGGTATCATGTTTGCTTTGAGTAGAATAAATTCAGAAAGCAATAAAAGTTTGAAAAAAAAAAAAAGAGGCGCCAAATTATGTGTGGCCAGCAAGACTGACTTCATTAAATAATCTGATACATTTTAATGAGAATATAACTTATTTTACTATTTTATTTAATATCCTTTATTGTCTGTATGTCTGGGTTGAATCTTGCAAACGATTTTTGACCCACTTCCATTGATCCAATTTTTCTCAAATCACGCACACAAACTCAT
Organism: Maratus speculifer; assembly: GCA_964019185.1. Lineage (NCBI taxonomy): Eukaryota > Metazoa > Arthropoda > Arachnida > Araneae > Salticidae > Maratus > Maratus speculifer. The sequence continues at coordinate 174,269,592 of OZ025295.1, forward strand.
TAGTTATAACAATAATATATCCATATATTTTCAAGTCCGCCCTTTTCCCTAACACTAGGTCAAGACAAAAACTTACATGTGCATGGGAATTTTTTACATTCGGTGTAAATATTTTATACTTTTCATTGAAATCACATTTCTAACGAATCGGTTTTACTCAATTGTTTCCAACAAATCCATATATTCATGCATCGTCAGCTCCGTACCTAACTAGAAAGAGAGTCCAGGAAAAAAAAAAAAAAAAGCTCTTTCCAACAAAGTTGAAAAGTGCTTATGCATTCGTTTGTCTGTCAATCTGTCCACGCTCCAACTCCCTTAATTATATTTGGATTTTCATGCAATTGATAAAGCTTATTTAAGGTCATCAAAACATGTTTGGTATTGCATATGGAGTACGTAACGATTAAAGGTTCACTTTCAGGGACTCTCAAAAGAATTCGATTACATTATGGTATATGGAAAAAATTGTTTGGAGAGTATTTTAAAGACATTACACTGTTTCAAATGCATTGAAACTGATATTAATCACTGAATTTTATTACCATCACCTTAAAACAGAGCATTCATAGCACTTTTTATTAATTTACAGGGACTCACAAAAGAAATCGATTACAGTGCTGTCTTTGTGTAATAATTGCTGGAGAGTACGTTTTAAAATTCGGTATGCGCTTTTAAATTTAATTAGTTTTTTGCATATTACTATTTAATATAAATTCTATACCTCATATACAGGGCTGCACAAAAGTATTCTCATACCATTTTCCCTATTAGAGGAAATTGCTGAAGGGGGATTTTCTGAAATACGGGGGGGAGGGGGGGGTAAACACCCCCTACTAACTCCTCAGCAAATTATTCTAGAAGAAAGTTACTGGACCAAACGATTGAAAGTAAAATCTACTTTGAAATGGTATATATAAAATTGGCTTAGGGGGCATCTACATATTAAAACGAACACAGACTTCATTTCTTTCAATGACAATATTCAATTTTAGCCAAATATTCTGAATCTTCATTTCTTTCTGAGCTTAGACATCAAATTTTAAGTAATTTGATTGATATGTTTTTGAATTATAAGATTTCAAAATTTAGTGTTTCTAATGTTAAATCACATTTATATATTTTTATTAATAACTCCAGAAATTAGACTCCTGATAAGCTTTTTTTTTCTCTAGCAATAATACTAAAATACCCAAAAATAAGTACGTTGAATTTGCAATTTTTATAATTTTATTATATGAATTATGAATTATGAAATTAATATTCGGAAAAATTGTGAATTGCAACCTACAATTTTTTCATGGATTTAGATTTATAAAGAACATTCTTCTAGAAATCCAGAATTTCACATTTCTTCCCCAAGTAGTTTTCAAAATATGCTTAAAAAATGGCAAAATGATGGTTTAAGGGGCCGTCTATGATAGAAGTGGCAAGATATTTTAAACCTTATTATGCTATCCTGTAATCTAGCAGTCTTCAATGATTGCTTGAAGGGTGCCTAAGATACCTTGATCTTTCGGTCAGCAATGGAGTACCGAACTTCAATTTGGATACAGAAGTTAAAATATGTTCACTTTAAAAATATAATTTCTTGAAAAGTTATCGTACGAATTGAATGAAAATTTGTTTTTAGGCTGATTGAAAGGTGTGGAGTTCATTTATGCTGTATAGAAAAAAAAAAAAAAAAAAAAAAAAAAAAAACTAGGGTTCGTTTTAATATGTAGATGGCTCCCTATGCAAATTTTATATGCACCATTTAAAAGTAGATTTTATTTCCAGTTGCTTGGCATTAGTAACTTTCTTCTGCGATAATTTTTTGCAGAGTTAGTAGGGGATGTTTACTTTTTGTCTACGACGGTACATGTATATTAAAACACTGCCGAGGCAATTAAAGTATTCCGGAATAATTTACCGTTAATTTTAATTACTAAAAGATAACCCCAATTTAGAGTAATTTCTTATCAAATAATATTTTTCGTTATAGCAGTTGCCAACAATTAAAAATTAAACAAAAACATAATTTGCAGAAAAAATTAAAAAAACAAAATTTATTTCCTGCTCTATTTAAGCCCGAGAAGGGACAGATATTAAGATATTTGATTTATTTATTGCTACGTTTAGTATTAAATTTTTGTATAAAAAATAATTTAAATTATGTAAACATTAAAAAAATAAAAATGAAATTCAAACAATATGATACTTAAAAACCCTAAATCTTATATTCCGTTCAAACGAAATCGAAATAAATCTTAGACTTTTTCTGAACATTTGCTTTTTAGACGTGTCTATTCTTTTTATCTATACCTACCGTAAACATTATACAAAACCTGCAAAACAAATATTTGCAAGTTAAGTTGGAAAAAATTCTAAGATTTATTTCGATTTCGTTTGAACGGCATCTAAGATTTAGGGTTTTTAAGTATCATATTGTTTGAATTTCATTTTTATTTTTTTAATGTTCACATAATTTAAATTATTTGATACTAAAATTTAATACTAAATGTAGAAATAAATAAATCAAATTACTTAATATCTGTCCCTTCTCGGGCTTAAATAGAGCAGGAAATAAATTTTGTTTTTTTTTTAATTTGTTCTGCAAATTATGTTTTTGTTTAATATCTCGAGTTTTTTTTTATAACTACTGCATTCAGATGAGCTCATTTCAAAATGAACTGAGAGTACCATCATCAGGACTTCCTTTATGTGGTATCGTATCACAATTACTGATGTAATTTACCCAGGGACATAGCTAGAAGTGAACTATGGAGGGGGGGCGGGGGAGTGTACACACAAGAGAACGTCTGAGGTGCTCTCTCTTCCACTGACGCAAAAAATATATTAGTGCATATTCACATTGTAAGTTCCATGTTTCTTATTAAATTGTTGCAATAGCTCCATTTTATGCTAAAAAAGAATATGGTGATGAAAAATTTGAGTATATAACTAATTCAAGATTAAACATCATGTTGGCTTCATATGTGCAAACAGAATGAGCGAGTGTTGAAGCACTTTAGTTACAATTTAGCAATTCTGCAAAACTGTGAAAGGGCCTCAAAGTTAAATTAGATTTTTGAACAAAATTTTATTTGATGAAATACTAACTATTACGTTTTCCCCTACGTAGGAATTTCTGATTTATTTTTCCAGATCTGTACCGATCATGATACGACTCCAAAACCATCCCCAATTAAAAACTCTACCTATCTCCGTGGTATCTACGTGGATTTTAATTTCTCCATTGGGTTTTGCACAGATTTTCATCGATCCATTTCCAAATCTTTAACTTTTTTTTAACATCTAGAACTGAATTCTGTACATGCTTCCTGTCTTGATACCAAGTATTTTAAAATCTCTGTTTCATTTCCAATATGACGTCATAAATGTCTAGTATAATTCTAGACATTCACCTCTAGACAAAATAATATTCCTCCAACAATACCTCAAGGCATAGTATCAATAAAATGTATTTATTTTTTTATTTTTTGTATTACGTCATATTTATTTATTTTCTGTATTTCTTCACTTAGAAGCTTCTTGATAAATAAATCAATGTTTGAATTGAAATTCTGTCCAAAATTGAAATTTAACATCCACAGAACTTCAAACCGCTATCGGAGCTCTGGGCAAGGTTCAGCGTAGAAAAGTTAGGGATAGATGTCATATATGCAATACATTGGCGCGATTGGAACAAAATGGATATTATAAGCCTCACATGCTAACCTGGCTATCACTGTTTATTTTACTAATAAATTGTTTATTTTCTATTACTTTTATTTAAAAAAATTATGTAGATCGTTTGTTCTATAGTTATTAATAAACTTTTTTTTTACTTATCTTTATTTTCCTTTTTAAATATTAAAAAATAATTAAAAAAATATATATGTGATATGTATTTGAAAACGAAATTTTCGCCAAATTGGCGTCAGAAAAAAACTACGCCAACATGGTAAATATTAGACATCTGTGCATAAAGGTGACGCATTATGAATATTCCGAATATGCTTAAATTTTATTAACTCATAGAGATAGTGAATCAAAAGTTTTATAAAAATGGTACTACTCTATTATCCCGTCGACCAATTTCGCCAAATTCTACAAATCGCCAAACTAATAGCCAATTTATACATGTTGACATATTTGTATTTTAAATAATGAAAAACCAAATAATTAGTAGAATATTAATAAAAATACAAATAAAACGTCAAAATAAAAATCACTTAATGATATTTTTAACACGTGAATCGTATTAATGTTATTGAATGTGACATTAACGATCATCCATTATTGGCATTTAATCTTTTAGTTTGGCGACAATTTTTTGGTCGACGGGATAACCTAGTAGTACCATAAAAATATTAACTTAAAGTATAAAAAACAACTATTTTTCAACAGAAACTCTTTGCGATATTTTAAAAATTAAATCGTGTAGTGTTTTATCATACTAAAATCATCGGAATAATGAATTTAATACAAGTTAATTCGGTACTTGGTTATTCCTTCAACCAATTCCGCCAAATTATATAAGTCGCCATACTAATAGCCAAATTATATATATTGGCATTTTTTTATAACAAAAGTACAAAGAAATGGGTAAAACACTAGTAAAAAGTGAAAATAAAATCATTTGATGACATCTCTAAATACGTATAGGTATTTAATGTCATTGAATTGACATTCACGATCATCCATTACTGGCATTTTATCTTATAGTTTGGCGATAGTTTTTTGGTCGACGGGATAATCAAGTAGTACCGTTGATTTAAAATTGATTTTATCCAGTGATTAATTATTTGTAACATTACAAATTTAGACACGATTTAAAAAAATCATCAAATCGGGATTTAAAAAAATATTTGTAAACATTGTTTATACTTGTTTACATTGGATTTGAATATTTAGGTTGATAGAATGGGCGAATTTATTGCAGTGCCGAAAAGTCTTATACCAAGTAGTTGACGATTGTGCGGTTTAGCCCTAAAAAATTGCTATGTTTGAAGACCCAGTTCTGCAGATTTACTAGTTTCAACACATACCAAGGATGAAATACTATTATTCTCAAATACTATTATTTTTGAAAATTTTTATTCACCTAAATTTATTTTGATTTTCTTCGAACATATAAGACGAAGAAATTTTTAAAAATGTGGTATAAGTACGAAATCCCGGCGCAAATGTCATATATGCACTGAATTTGGTGCAATTTTTTTTTTTTTTTTTTTTTTTTTTTTTTTTTTTTTTTTTTATGCCAATATGTCAAAAAACTCGCTTTCAGATACCAGTTACATATATATACTTAAATTATTTTCTATTATTATGCAGAGACAATTGGTAGAAAAAAGTTTAATTTACTTATTTTCTATATTTCTTCTGTTAGAAGCTTCTTGATCAATGTTTGAAAATGTCCTTTTATTTTAAAAATCATGCTTCATTTCGCTTTCTGTTGACGATTCTTGTATTTGTACGAAATGTTTACAAATCTCCATTTCATTTCCAATATGACGTCGTAAATATACCATTTTTAATTCTTACAAAAGAAAAAAATCAATTTTATTTTTTATTTATCACGTAAAAATGATTAATTGCTACAGGAAATATGTCCATTGACCTGTGTATATATATATTTTTTTTTGATTGGAGGGAATTATTTTTTAAACAATTAGATGATTCGAAGAAAATTTGTGGAAGCGCGTACAAAATGTGGGAAAATGTCTAGTAAATAACTCGTTCAATGTTAAATTCCGTATTAAAATAACATTACGGAGTCACACTGGAAATAAATAAAGCATAGCACTGCCGTTCTATGCTTTAATACGCAATAAAATTCTTATCACAACAATTACTTTTTTATTGTAAGATTTCTACGGAAAAAATGAAAATAAAGAAAAAAAATTGAAATTTTCAAAAAAAAAAAAAGAATATTATTTCATATTGAAAAGTATAATTACGTCAATTGATGCATATAAACGTCATATGAGTTTGAAAAAAAGTATTGTAACATGATAAAAAACCGATTGTGAAAATATTGGCCTATTTTAACATATTGAGGTTTTTTCAATTTGCCTTTGCCTTTTTAAAATATATTCCATTTAAATAAATTCTATACACAATATGTGTGTCCTTATGCACAAAGATTTACGTAGACTAGACATCATTCTTAATGAATAACTGAAATAAAGGTTTCAGATATTTTTACAATTTTAAATTGATAAATTTTAGATCGATTTCGTAAGAAATGCTACCTATTGCGGTCGTTACCGTGGTACGACTTTTAAAATTTCCTTCATAACTTTTCATTATATAAACCCTGGAACCCAAAACCACCCCAATCTCAAGAGTTTACTTATACTAAATTTTATCCTCACGATAAAAATCGCAATTATGCACGAATCGTCTTCAAACTCGTCCAACACATTGAGATGGTTAATATCTCGGAGGAGATTATAAATGGGCAAAATTGACCAAAGGTGGTGGAGATGGTATGGATCAAAATTTTGAATACCGCCTTAACATGGCTCTTGACAAAACCAACTCTTACAGAACAATGATAGGAAGAAAACATTTTTCTTTATAGAAGTTGCCAACAATTAAAAAAAACGCAATAAAATTCCTACTACAACAATTACTTAACTATTGCAAGATTTGCAGGTGAAAAATGAATACAAAAATAGTTTAACGAATTTAAAAAAACTTGAATATTACGTCATAACTTTTTTATAGCAAGATTTCCTCGTGAAAACTAAAATTGAAATAAAAAGCTTGTCGGATTTTTTAAAACAAATATTGCGTCATATTGAAAATATAACTGACAAAAAGCAGATTAATATATACATCATGTGAGTTTTTAAAAACAAAAACATAATAAAAGTCAGACTATGGAAATATTGGCATTTTTTATCATTTTGAAGTTCTATGGTTTACTTTCGCCAAATTTTAAATATATTCCATATAGTATGCGTGTGCTTATGCGTGTATGTTTGAATCTTTGCAAAAGGCTTATGTCTCTAGTGCTCATTCTTAGAGATGAAACTGGGTTTATCCAAGGCCCCCTTATCATAATCTTATGATATTATGATCCTTATCTTATGATATTATGATAAGTTAGCCTTGGGTTTATCTATAATCTTGATTTAGTTTTTGTTGCTGAGGTTTGTAAATAACTTCGAGATCTACCTTCGCCTGTAGACCGCACGGATTTTTTTTTTATTGGATTTCCATTTGATTAGTATGTATAACACTTTGGCACATTTTTATTATTGTTTGTTATTAAACTGTATGTTTATGTTTAATTTTGGTATTGATTTTTGAAAATAAATATTCTTAAAATTCTTGGCAACGTTGGGTATTTTATCTATTAATTAAAAAAATAGCTGCATTTAAAAGTTTGACCAAATATGAAATTGCATTTTTCACTAAATAACGTAGTCATATTGCAGTCGTTACCATGGTACAACTTTCGAAAATTTCTTCATAACTTTCATTATCTCCAAGAACCCGAAACATCCCAATTCGCGTTTGTAATGACCGAAAGGTGGCGTTGTATAGACCTGATAATCGTTTGTTTACGTAGTGCTCGCTGTTTGTTCCATGCTGTAGCATAGCGAAACCCGCTTAAAGAGCTATTTAATGTGCAGTTTTTTATCTTTTTTATTTAATTATGGGAGATAAATTACAAATATCGACATTTTTAGAATTTCTAGATGCTGGAAAATCTAGTAATTGCTTTAGAGAAGCTGAAGCAATTATTGATTCAAAGAGATTAGTAATGTGCGGCGTTAAAGAATGCAAAGAAGAAGAAATAGAGATTGTAGGCTCGTGTTTACAAACAAGCCAAACAAAAGGAAATCCCCATATTATTTCAGGTTTGCTAGTAAAGGAAAACAAAAATTTGAAAATAAAAAAATTTTCATGCAATTTCAGCGAATCATGCAAGCATTGTGTTGCTGTCATGTTATTTTGCCATGAGTAAGTCAAATGTACTTTTTTATATTATAGATCTAAACTTTGTGTATAAAATTTTGATTTTAGATAATTTTAATACAAAGAACCCAACGTTGCATGCGTTATAGAACTGTTTATTTATTTATTTATTATAGAACTGTTTATTTATTTATCGGCCTTTTAAACACTGATTTCAGCGGAAGATGCTCACGGTATCAGTTCTATTTCGTTTCAGACTTTGTCCGCGAGAGGGCGTCTATTTCATTTCAAACGCGAATCTAAAAAGTTTATATAGATATACATTTATACATATATATATTTATTTATTTATTTAATGTTTATGAATGAATCTTGTTTATGAATGAATCAATGTATATATCATAGTTTAAATTCAAAATTGAAAAATTCAACAACTATTGCTCGTAAATGAGTGATGTGTTTGTCGCTAAAGGCGATGTTCTCGAGATATTGCGACAAAGTTATCGACCGGTAAAATCGATTGTAAACGATATTTAAAAATTATGTAAAGATGTTCATGGCCTTTAGGACTTTCAGAGGTCCGGGTGACACCGGAAGATGACTATTTTTGTGCACAGAATTATCAGGAGAAAAACAATTGATGACCCGCATGAAAATTCCGTTGCAATATACTGCGATTTACGGAATGGAAATATTACTGAAATAAGTTGGTCTACCGTGTCAAGATGCTGACGTTATACAGAACTTTTTAGAAGAGTCGGTGTTCAAAAAATTTTCATAGGTAAAAAATAATCAACGTACCCGAATAACATTTTCCAAAAAACAAAAGTCTGGTCAAGTGAAAACTGGACATAAGTGCTTCTTTTCCATCAATCGAATTTGAAACTGCTTTGGGAGTAATGGCAGACACAACATCCGATGACCTAACAACAGAAGGTATGATTCGACCTATGTTATTCCTACAATGAAGCATGGCGGAGGACGCGTTATGCTGTGAGGAGTATTTTCTTCAAAAAGTGTCAGTCCGTTATTTAAAATCCACGGCAAGATGAATGATGCAATGCATAAGGATATCTTGTAAGATTATTTGCTGACTTATCAGAGGAAACGTTTTTGTCGCAACTATTTTTTTTAACATGGTAACGGCATAAATAATGTATGCAAGCCTCGACAAAAAATTTGGTTTTTGAAATGGCCAGCCCAAGCGCCCAACATGAATCCAATAGAAAATTTTTGGAAAGAAATTGGCAATAGTCTGCGGAACTATAAATATCCATCTCAGGCGAAATTTCCCCGAAAATTGCAAGAAATGTGGAAAAAACGTACCATAGACGATCTTTAACCGTTGATTGTATGAATGTCACGTTGCTGCACCGTAGTACTTATTACTAAAGGTAATAAAATATTAATACGATAAAATACTAATTGTAAATGTTTTTGATCATTGTAATTTTCTATTACAATACCACTTTTTTCAAACTTGCGAAGGTGGCCGGAAACTTTTGATAACATGCGTTTTCCTTTGTACTAAATTTTGTCAACTAAATTTATTGATATTTACATGTTCTTCCATAAGTAAATTCTTAACTATTAAGTCAATAAAATGTATAAGTATTACTTTGAGATTCCTCTTCATATGGGCATACTTACAAATTAAATGGAAAATATTTGCTGGCCGGAAACTTTTGACAGCCACTGTATATAACCATTATATAATGCTACAATTCAACATCTACAATGAATATAGAATAACCCAATATAACAAACTTAAACATGATAAGACAATCAAATGGAATTAGCAATATTGGAACAATTACAAATAGATTTGGAGATTGTGGTTCGTGGCTCGTTATCAAGGGCAATGCCACGCATATATGTTCTAAATTTTGACCTCACGATAAAAGTCACAATTATGCACGAATCGTCTTCAAGTTTACCAAATTAAAACATAGCACGACAGTGCTATGCTTTATTTATTTCCAGTGTGACTCCGTAATGTTATTTTAATACGGAATTTAACATTGAACGAGTTATTTACTAGACATTTTCCCACATTTTGTACGCGCTTCCACAAATTTTCTTCAAAGGATCTAATTGTTTAAAAAATAATTCCCTCCAATCAAAAAAATATACAGAGGTCAATGGACATATTCCCTGTAGCAATTAATCATTTTTACTTGATAAATAAAAAATAAAATTTATTTTTTTTTCTTTTGTAAGAATTAAAAATGGTATATTTACGACGTCATATTAGAAATGAAACGGAGATTTGCAAACATACAAGAATCGTCAACAGAAAGCAAAATGAAGCATGATTTTTAAAATAAAAGGACATTTTCAGATATTGATCAAGAAGCTTCTAACAGAAGAAATACAGAAAATAAGTAAATTAAACTTTTTTCTACCTATTGTCTCTGCAAAATAATAGAAAATAACTTAAGTATATATATGTAACTGAGCGAGTTTTTTGACACATTGGCATTTAAAAAAAAAAAAAAAAAAAAAAAAAAAAAAAAGCATTAAACCCAGTGTTTATATGACATTTGCGCCGGGATTTCGTACTTGCACCACATTTTTAAAAATTTCTTCGTCTTATATGTTCGAAGAAAATCAAAATAAATTTAGGTGAATAAAAATTTTCAAAAATAATAGTATTTCATCCTTGGTATGTAATGAAACTAGTAAATCTGCAGAATTGTGTCTTCAAACATAGCAATTTTTTAAGGCTAAACCGCAGAATCGTCAACTACTTGGTATAAGACTTTTCGGCGCTGCAATAAATTCGCCAATTCTATCAACCTAAATGTTCAAATCCAATGTAAACAAGTATAAACAATGTTTACAAATATATTTTTTTAATTCCCGATTTGGTGATTTTTTAAAATCGTGCCTAAATTTGTAATGTTACAAATAATTAATCATTGGATAAAATAAATTTTAAATCAACGGTACCACTTAGTTATCCCGTCGACCAAAAAACTATCGCTAAACTATAAGATAAAATGCCAGTAATGGATGATCGTGAATGTCACAGTCAACGACATTAAATATACCTATACGTATTTAGAGATGTCATCAAATGGTTTTATTTCCACTTATTACTAGCGTTTTACCCATTTATTTGTACTTTTGTTATAAAAAAATGCCAATATGTATAATTTGGCTATTAATTTGGCGACTTATATAATTTGGCGGAATTGGTTGAAGGGATAACTAAGTACCGAATTAACTTGTATTAAATTCATTATTCCGATGATTTTAATATGATAAAACACTACACGATTTAATTTTTAAAATATCGCAAAGAGTTTCTGTTGAAAAATAGCTGTTTCTTATTCTTTAAGTTAATATTTTTATGGTACTACTAGGTTAACCCGTTGGCAAAAAAATTATCGCCAAACTATAAGATTAAATGCCAATAATGGATGGTCGTTAATGTCACATTCAATAACATTAAATACGATTCGCGTGTTTAAAATGTCATTAAGTGATTTTTATTTCGACTTTTTATTTGTATTTTTATTGATATTCTACTAATTATTTGGTTTTTCGTTATTTAAAATACAAATTATGTCAACATGTATAATTTGCTATTAATTTGGCAATTTGTAGAATTTGGCGAAATTGGTCAACGGGATAATAGAGTAGTACCATTTTTATAAAACTTTTGATTCACTATTTTTATGAGTTTATAAAATTTAAGCACATTTGGAATATTCATAATGCGTCACCTTTATGCACAAATGTCTAATACTTACCATGTTGGCGCAGTTTTTTTCTGACGCCAATTTGGCGAAAATTTCGTTTTCAAATACATATCACACATATATTTTTTAATTATTTTCTAATATTTAAAAAGGAAAATAAAGATAAATAAAAAAAGTTTATTAATAACTATATAACAAACGATCTACATAATTTTTTAAATAAAAGTAATAGAAAATAAACAATTTATTAGTAAAATAAACAACGATAGCCAGGTTAGCATGTGAGGCATATAATATCCATTTTGTTCTAATCGCGCCAATGTATTGCATATATGACATCTATCCCTAACTTTTCTACGCTGAACCCTGCCCAGAGCTCCGATACCGGTTTGAAGTTCTGTCGAAGTTAAATTTCAATTTGGGGCAGATTTTCTATTCAAACATTGATTTATTTATCAAGAAGCTTCTAAGTGAAAAAATATAGAAAACTAGTCGTTGGAAGCCACCGTAATACTTACCCATCATTTATATGCATATGAAAATAAAATATGTGAAAACTATTTATACGATATATTTCAATTTCAAAACTAAATTTAAATGTTGTGAATACACATAGTAATATTCTATTAATAAATTGCTGATGCACCAATTTGAACAAATTATATAAAACGCTAAACTACTCAAGAAGTACCAAACTACATAAAAGAAACATCCTTATAACTCCAAAAATAATAATCATATTAACTAACAGTTTGCTGCGTCGGATTAAGCGTCTCATTTTCAATTAAAATATACCCCTGAATTGAAATTTGAATGAAATACAGGATCATGAAAAATCGAAGAATGTGGAAAACAGGATTACAAATATCTCGACAACTAATAATCCGATCGACTTCGTTCTTTATGCAAAATTTGTGTTTTTTTATTGCCTTTTACATATATTCCTTAAAATAAAAAAATTCGAAAATTTTTATATACCTTTCATCAGAACGAATTTTTCGAGAATCCGAAAAGAATAGTTCCGGATAATCGAGGTTGCTGATATTCAATAGGCTTCGTCCCATTCTTACATACTAAGTACATACAAAATTTCAAGTCTCTATCTTAATTTGTTCGTGAGATAGAGCGTTTACAGACAGACAGACGGACGGCAAATTTTTTTTTCTAAAAATATGTTTTTCGAAATCTCCAGTGTCTAAAACGTGTAAATCCGCCAAAATTTTTTTTTCGATTTTCAAAACGATTGCAAGACTTACCCTATACTACGTATGATGGGTAAGTAACAAAACTTAAACATACATTTTAATACTTTTAATATACATAGCTCTATATATTTGGGTCATTCCAAAAATAAAGCACCCTTTGGTGTCCCGACACTTTGTATTGCTATATTTTCGAAAATTTTGTTTCAAAATTAAATTTAAATATTGGAAAATATATTTTAAAGATATTTTTCTTTAATGCAATTTTTAAATTTGAGATAAATTCCATTTATTGTTATTCAAATAACTCTCATAATAACTGTGTCCTGTAAAAAGCCATGTCCCAAGAACAATTTTTGCTTTTTAAACCCTATTTTTTTTACTATATGTATCGTTTAAGTTATCTTTCAACATATTTTTTATGTCTTTGTAGTCTTTATATTATCCCTATATACTTTAAATATTTTTTGCAAATATTTTTTTCATTTTATAAGAAAAATTCCTGTGTCCCTTAATTTTTGTCCCCAGTGTTACCGCCACCTTTTTCTTCCTATTAAAATGAGAATTTGCAATCTAAATGTTGTTGACAGCAGTCATTCCTGTACTTTTAGAGTTAGCATTCATCCTAAGTAGTCATTTTCCTCATTTGTTAAATTTTGAAGAATATTATCTAAGTAAAGTTGATTTTTGAAGATGGGTGTGTTTTTTGTGTGTCCCCTGTGTTACTATTGATTTATTTCGATTAATTATTAATTTTCTAGTTTATTGGCATTTAAATTGTAAGTCTTAGTTAAAAGAAAATATTCCATCTAACTTTATATTGTTTCTATGAAAATAGTAATACATAGGTGATCATTTATTTCATTTTGTCCCCTGTGTTACTAATCCCCCGTGTTACCATGATATTGGTTGATATGTTGTTAAGGGACAAAAAACCCAAGTTTAAAAATGAAATGAAACAGAGTATCCTGTTATTTTAATGCATTTGTTAGTCTGTATCAGAAATACATTTTTAATTAATACATAAGTACACTTTTAAGATTGTTAAATTTTTTATGTTCAATTAGAATGTCCCCTTTGTTACTTTATTGTCCCCTGTGTTACTGACATTTCCTTTATCAGAACAAAAGAAAAAAAAAAACTTTCTTATGAATCAGTTTTATAATATGCACTGGCTAATATGTATAAGTAAGTTTTACTATAATTTTATTATATTAGAGTAATTTTTACCAAGTTATATAAAGTTTTATACAAGGAGAATACAAAAAACGGTAACACGGGGGATATAATATGCCTATATCATGAAAAAATATATACATAAACAAATAAAGAATACTGCCCAGTTAAACTGATGGCATTGAGCTCACAGGCTACAAATACTAATTGTACATTAAAGCCTTATATTTTCAAGGGTTAATTCCGTTCGAAAAAAAAATTAAGAAGGGGAAACAGCTCTCCCCTTTCCTCTTTTTTTATACTTAATCATTGAACCTCCTATACTATCAAAGACATGCTTTATCATATAAAAAATCTATATCCAAAATTCAGAGCAAATGAGATAATTCTTAATAAAAACCCATTTAGCATTTATATAATTTAAAAGGAGCTATCCCTCTCTTTTATACTTAACCATTAAACTTCCAAAGCTATTCAGAGATTTGAACGAAATCTGAAAATTCTGCTTGAAAAACCCATTTATATAAATTAAGGGGGGGGGGCATTAGAACCCCTGTTCCCCTTATTTATACTTATTCAATGAACACCTAATAACAGTCACGGAATCGCCTCATCAGAATGATCCTAATTTAAATTTTAAACGAAAACTTAATTCTGCATGAAAATCCCATTTATATCAACTAAGGGGAGGGGCATGAGCCCCCCGTTCCCCCTCTTATACATATCGAATGAACTCCAAAAACTAATCAGGGAAGCGCCTTGTCAGGATATACCTACATACAAAATTTCAAGTGGATCGGATATTTTTATCATGAGTTATCGCGTTACGCACGAACATACGAACGTACATACAGAACGGACGGGCACATAAGCTCTCAGGCTATGATAGCCTGTGAGCTAAAAACTATATGACACTGAAAAAGAGCATTTATATCAAAGTGTTAATATTGTAAAAGCAATTCTCTATTTTAATAAGAAAAAATGAGAAGATTATTTAAAATATGGTAACACAGGGGACATTTTTTAGCCAATGTGTCTGTTTTTCTAAGTGTAGTGATAAATATTTTTAAAAAAGTGTGCTGCTGATATTCAATTTCTACTCTTGAATATGTATACAACCCTCTCAATGATATTTTTATTTCATTTTAAATGAAAAAAAAATTGAAAATTTTTGTCTCAAAAGGGACCTTTATTTTTGGAATGACCCATATGCTCTATAATGAATTGCTGATGAACCCATTTCGACAAATTATACAAAACGCCAAAATACTCAAGTGAGTACCAGATTGCGAAAAAGAAACAACCTTATAACTCCAAAAATAATAATCATATTAACTAAAAATTTACTGCGTCGAATTAAGCGTCTCATTTCCAATTAAAATATATCTTTGTATTGAAATTTGAATGAAATACAGGGTCATGAAAAATCGAAGAATGTGAAAAACAGGATTACAGATATCTCGGCAACTAATAATCCGATCTACTTCGTTCTTTATACAAAATTTGTGTTATTTTATTGCCTTTTATGTCCACTTCTTCAAATAAAAAAAAATTCGAAAATTTTTATATACCTTTCATCAGAACGAATTTTTCGAGAGTCCGAAAAAAATAGTTCCGGATAATCGAGGTTACTGATATTAAATAGGCTTCGTCCCATTCTTACATACTAAGTACATACAAAATTTCAAGTCTCTATCTCAATTTGTTCGGGAGATAAAGCGGTTACAGGCAGACAGACAGACACACAGACGGCAAATTTTTTTTTCTAAAAATATGTTTTTCGGAATCTCCAGTATCTGAAACGTGTAAATCCGTCAAAAAAATTTTTTCGATTTTCAAAACAATTGCAAGACTTACCCTATACTACGTATGATGGGTAAGTAATAAATAAACATGACGTAATACAAAAAATAAATAAATAAATACATTTTATTGATACTATGTTTTGAGGTATTGTTGGAGGAATATTATATTGTCTAGAGGTGAATGTCTAGAATTATACTAGACATTTATGACGTCATATTGAAAATGAAACAGAGATTTTGAAATATTTGGTATCAAGACAGGAAGCATCTACAGAATTCAGTTCTAGATGAAAAAAAAAAAAAAAAAGTTAAGGATTTAAAAAAGGATCAATGAAAATCTGTGCAAATCCCAATGGAGAAATGAAAATCTAACGTAGATACCATGGAGATAGATAGAGTTTTACTTACCCATCATACGTAGTATAGGGTAAGTCTTGCAATCGTTTTGAAAATCGAAAAATTTTTTTTGACGGATATACACGTTTTGGACACTGGAGATTCCGAAAAACTTATTTTTAGAAAAAAAAAAAAATTGCCGTCCGTCCGTCTGTGTGTCTGTGTGTCTGTCTGTCTGTAACCGCTCTATCTCCCGAACAAATTGAGATAGAGACTTGAAATTTTGTATGTACTTAGTATGTAAGAATGGAACGAAGCCTATTTAATATCAGTAACCTCGATTATCCGGATTTTTTTTTTTTTTTTTGGACTCTCGAAAAATTCATTCTGATGAAAGGTATATAAAAATTTTCGAATTTTTTAATTTTAAGGAGTGGACGTAAAAGGCAATAAATTAAGACACATTTTGCATAAAAAACGATGTCGATCGGATTATTAGTTGTCGAGATATTTCTAATTCTGTTTTCCACATTCTTTGATTTTTCATGACCCTGTATTTCATTCAAATTTCAATTCAAAGATATCTTTTAATTTCAAATGAGACATTTAATTCGATGCAAGAAACCGTTAGTGAATATGATAATTATTTTTAGAGTTATAAGGATGTTTCCTTTTATGCAATTCAGTGCTACTTGAATAGTTTGGCATTTCATACAATTTATCGAAATTGGTTCATCAGAAATTCATTAATAGAGCATGATGATGTGTTAAAAATACTTAAAAATAAGTTTATATTTTGTTTTGGATTTGTAATGCATTTTATAAATTGTTTACATATGTTATGTTTTCATATATTATGTTATGCATATCCATGATGGGTAAGTATTACGGTGGCCTCCATCGACTAGTTTAATTGGGGGTGGTTTTGGAGTCTATGTATCACAATCGGTATAGATCGGGAAAAATAAATCAGAAATTCCTACGTAAGGGAAAACGTAATAGTTAGTATTTCATCAAATAAAATTTTGTTCAAAAATCTAATTTAACTTTGAGGCCCTTTCACAGTTTTGCAGAATTGCTAAATTGTAACTAAAGTGCTTCAACACTCGCTCATCCTGCTTGCACGTATGAAGCCAACATGATGTTTAATCTTGAATTAGTTATACACTCAAATTTTTCATCGCCGTATTCTTTTTTAGCATAAAATGGAGCTATTGCAACAATTTAATGAGAAACATTGGAACTTACAATGTGAATGTGCACTAATATATTTTTTTGCGTCAGAGGAAGAGAGAGAGAAATATGAGCACCTCAGACGTTCTCTTGAGCGCACCCCCCCTCCCTCCCATAATTCACTTCTAGCTATGTCCCTGGGTAAATTACATCAGTGATTGTGATACGATACCACATAATGGAAGTCCTGATGATGGTACCTTCAGTTAATTTTAAAATGAGTTCATCTGAATGCAGTAGTTATTAAAAAATTTGACATATTAAACAAAAACATAATTTGCAGAACAAATTAAAAAAAAAAAAATAAAATATTTCCTGCTCTATTTAAGCCCGAGAAGGGGCAGATATTAAAGTATTTGATTTATTTATTTCTACATTTAGTATTAAATTTTTGTATCAAATAATTTAAATCATGTAAACATTAAAAAAATAAAAATGAAATTCAAACAATATGATACTTAAAAACTTTAAATCTTAGTTTCCGTTCAAACGAAATCGAAATAAATATTAGACTTTTTTCCAAACTTAACTTGCAAACATTTGTTTTGCATATTTTGTATAATGTTTACGGTAGGTATAGATAAAAAGAATAGACACATCTAAAAAGCAAATGTTCAGAAAAAGTCTAAGATTTATTTCGATTTCGTTTGAACGGAATCTAAGATTTAGGGTTTTTAAGTATCATATTGTTTGAATTTCATTTTTATTTATTTAATGTTCACATAATTTAAATTATTTGATACAAAAATTTAATACTAAATGTAGAAATAAATAAATCAAATACTTTAATACAGCTCATATTCAAAATATTAGAATAATTGAGAAAAAGTAATAAGAAAAAATTATTTGTCATTTATTTATTTTTATACTAAGTAAATGCAATTAAATTTCTTATAAATTAAATCTGGAATGTTTAGATAAGATTTTAACATTTATAAAATATAAAATACAGCACAATAAATTAGGTATACAGCTTCCTTAAACACACCAGAATATTAGAATAAAATTTAGATTGGTTCAAAATATTAGAATATTTTATTTTGCGCAACAATATTACCTTATGAATATGAAGTAAATGGTAGTTAATATTTTGTAGCATCCCCTTTAGCTTTCATAACAGCGTACAATCGATCTTGCATACTATATACAAGGTGTTTACAAACATTTCTATCAATATTAGCCCAAATAGACTTTATACGTGCCACTAACTCAGTTTTACTTGAAGGAGGATTTTCTTGAAGTTTTTTCTTCATTATACACCATAAGTTTTCGATGGGATTAAGATCTGGTGAATTTGGTGGCCAAGGAAGTACCTTAATGTTGCGTTGGCGGAACCAATTCTTAGTTGACACCGAGGTATGCGGGGACGCTAAATCTTGTTGAAAGATGAAATCATCTTCAAATAAATCTTCTGATGATGGAATCATGTAATATTCTAAAATTTCTTGATATATCAGAGAGTTAACCTTTTCGTAGACGATGCATAACTTTCCATGTTCTTCTGCACTCATACAACCCCAAACCACGACACTAGCAGCAAATTTTACGGAACGTTTAAGGCATTCTTTATCAAATGCTTCTTGCTTCATTCTCCAAACTCGAATACCTTGATTACCATATGAAACACAAAATATACTTTCATCACTAAATAATATATTTTTCCAATCTTCATTGCTCCATAAACGTCTTGATTTACACCAATTCAATCTTATACGCTTTTGTCTTGCAGTCATGAGAGGTTTTGTTTTCGGTACACGAGATTCAAATTTAAATTTATGGAGACGTCTTAATGTTGTCGATGTAGAAACTTCAACTCCTTCTTCTTTCCATTTTCAGTGCAAGAATCGCACACTTTTAAAACGGTTTTTCTTAACTATACGCTTCAGTTTCCTGTCATCTCTAGCAGATGTTTTTGGTTTTCGGCCACCATTTCGGCGATTATTTTGAAATTTTCCAATTTTTGAATATTGTGTTAGTATTTTACTAACGCTCGATTGCGAACAATGTAAATAATTCGCTATAAAACATTGATTTTTACCGTGCCGATACAAATCAACCATACGAAGTTTAGTAGATTCAGGAATATCACTCACACGGCCCATTTTAAGACGAAAAAGAAACAAACTGCAAAAAAGAATACTGATTTTAAATAAAATAGTCTGAATTTAATCAATGATGCCACCAGTTAAGAATTGGTAATAATTAAAGGAGAATTAATGTGAAATATTCTAATATTTTGAACCACTTGAATAAATATTCTAATATTTTGACTTTTCAAAATAACTTTTTTGCAATTAATCTTTTCAAAAATGATATTAAATTTAAGATAACAAGTAAGTTTAATCAACAATAAGTTCTTAATAAAAATATCGTTTGCATATTTTCATTAAAAGACATTAAATTACCAAATGATATTTTCAATTTCTAAAAAAAAAGGTAATTATTCTAATATTTTGAATATGAGCTGTATCTGTCCCTTCTTGGGCTTAAATAGAGCAGGAAATAAATTTTGTTTTTTTTTTAATTTGTTCTGCAAATTATGTTTTTGTTTAATATATTAAGATGGTTAATATTTCGGCGGGAATTGTGAATGAGAAAAGCGGCCAAAGAGGGTAGAAATGGGGAAGGTTCAAAAATTTGAATACCGCCTTAACATGACTCTGACAAAACCGGCCTTACTGAACAATGACAGGAAAAATAAACGATTTTCGCTATAGCAGTTGCAACAGTTAAAAAAAATCGTTATGTATGCGAATTTACATGCAGTAATTCAACGAAAAGAAAAAATAAAAAAAACTTTGTGTATGCGTATTTATTAAACAGTCTAACTTGGTCTAGAATACACAAAACCCGTAAAATGCAATATTTAAGCTGCATAGCAACAATTTTTTAATTCTGAGACCACCCAATATCATAAACAAATGATTTTTTTTTATGTCAACAACAGCCAGTAAATGCCAGTCAGTGAACGGTTTACAACAAAAGGAGTTCAAGGTGTTGGGATCAACAGTAAAACCAACCAAGGCCTACAAGAAAGAAGAAACATTAACGGTTGATTTCTAGGTAGTGTCTATCAGCACTTCACGTTTCTAAGCTACAGAATTGGTTGCTTTGTTTAATACGAAAATACAAATAAAAATGGTTCGCAGTATTAAAATGTCAATGTTGATCTACGGATGGATAAGAATATGTGAATTCAAGGTTATTGAAAAAAATGCATTCTTTAAAATTTATTTAAAAAAAAAAAAGATCACGTATCGATATAAGAGTAATAGCCTGAAAAATGAACACTTCTAATTGGACGACTGCTTAAAAAAAAAATGTGAATTTTTAATGTTTTTATTTTTTAAAAGTTCTAATCACCAGAATTTGATGAAATTGAAATGGGATTACACGGGCATCTTACACTTTCAAACAAACAAAAAAAAAAAAAAAAAAGAAGTATCAAAATTGGTTCATATTTAGGGACGTTATGAGTAAACAAGAAATACATACAGGTCGAATTCATAACCTCCTCTTTGAAGTCGGTTAAATAAATGGATTACTCAATTCATCCACCATATATGAATTTAGCACGTTCTGAACTGTATTTGACTGCTTTTATAGAAAATGTCTGTTTGTTTGTCTGTATCTCTGTATGTGACAAAAAAATTTCGTCACAGTATCTTATGAACTAATGCACCGACTTAAAATAAGCTTTAGATTCAGTTAGGCCAGCCATACTCAACTTTTTTTTTTTCTTGCGGGACAGAATTTAAGTGTAATTTTAGGTAATTTATCTCAGAATTTAGGTGGACCGCAAACAGAAATTTTTCACTTTAGGCAAACCACAACGCACTTATAAAAAAGCTAAAAAAAATTAAAAAACCATAAGTTGTCTAATAATGCAATGTATCAAAATTAATATTACCACTAGGGTAAAGCATTTGTTGTGAAAGAAATATCACCAAATAATTTAACACCACTCTTTTCAAATAATAAACTTTGCCTGAGAAAAAAAAAAAAAAAAAAAAAAAAAAAAAAAAAAAAAATAGCACTACAAGTTGAATGTAGATACTGCCATTGCAGAATTCAGTTTCGCCTCCGATTAGGAAAAAAAAAAAAAAGAATCAATAGAGGTTTTTTTAGACGGTCGACCCCGTTTAGAATGCAATGAACTAACTTCATTTTTCTTGTGTTTATCAATATAATAGCAAACAGAACGGCGTGAAATACCCAGTTGATTAGCAATTTCTCTCTGAGACTTTGGAATTGCGGAATAATAAAGAGATACAATTTGACGTGCTACTTCTTCATTGACTAGATTCATCAAAAACGGATATTTTCTTTAGCTTAAACGCTTTTTCATAGACTCTGGGGAAAAGGAAATTCATTTTAACAATAAAACGAGTGGATTCCCGTCGAATTCGACGAATGAAATGTTTAAAAGACCCAATCGATTTGGCTTAAAAAAAAGCAAAAGTAATTACATTAATGAATCAATATATAATAAATATATTTCCAAAGTTAATGTCAAGTTTTCCAGTTACAATTTTGCATGCAAATATTTGCACATCTTCAGTTGAAATTGTAATCTGAGTGCCGGCGAAATCCAGAAATTTTATTTTATATGCACTACAGAAAAATAAATTTATACATATATATATATATATATATATATATATATATATATATATATATATATATATATATATATATATATATATATATAAATAAAAAAAAAAAATAAATAAAAACTAATTTTATTTTTACTATGACATTATTTTCACTAACTGAAGTCATCTGAAAGTAAAATCTCAATCTCAGTGTCCATAATGAAAAGAAATATTGAAATGTAATATCGTTATGAGTAAAAATGCGATGTTTTAAATAGTGACGTCATTTTCTCTTCAAATGTTTTTTAAAAGTTACTTTTATTAGTAATATGAAAAAGGCGTCCGTAATAATATTGTAAATCCATTTTATCTGATTGCTGAATGCCATCATTTTCCTCATTTGAAATATTTCTTACTTTGCTTTAGACATTAATTTTTATCATAAATTATTTTCTGTTATTTTATTTACATTATTAATATTATTTCTCAGTAAATATATTTTTTTACCTCAATTAGTGCATAATTATATGCAATCATTTTATTGTGGTTAAATTTTACGAAAACAATTAACTTTTTTCTTTTAAATGCGAGGACATGTTCACTGATGAAATAAAGTTTCTGACTTGTGGAAAGTAATAATGGAAAATAAATTTTTATTATCGAGAGAAAAGCTAAACTAAGTTGCCACCATTTTGAAGAAATATCGTAAAAAAGCATTTAAAATTAAAAATAAAATATAAAAATGGAAATAAATTAAAAAATAGCTAAAATGGGCACAACTACAAATAAATAGCTTTCATTTAAAAAAATAATTATCAAAATCGGTTGAGTAGAAAATTCAGGGCTGATGACACGACATTTTTAGCTTGTCTGAAAGGAATAGCATCGGAGGCTAATAAAGTGTTTTTGATGCCAATTTTTTCCACGACGAAAATTCAACCCTAAAAAGTAGTATTAGCTATATAATAGATATGAAACATTTATTTATAACAATGCAGCATTTCCAAGGATATTTTCTCTAATATATTCATATTTTGCTCAACGAAGTAAAAATTTAATTGTAGAAATATATAGTGCAAATTTAATTTGGAATGATGTTTTATTATTGTTATTAAAGATTGAGAAATGTGTACATCACTGCAGGATAAATAGGACTACATGCAAAAAGAACTTTCGATTAAGGAAACAACCTTTAATACAATTTTCAGATAAAATCTTTCCTGTTATAAGTAATTATCTTCCAACGAAAATATATAAAACGACACTGAGAATCACAAATACTTTTTTATGCGCATCTCAATTAATTGTGTAAATATGGATTAATGAGTATTTGACTCGAGCCGCACACGAAACGTCGCCGGGCCGCAGGTTGAAGATGACTGACAAGGAAGGTCTCCATATTGGGCATATTCAGAATTTTTTGAAAAAAAATATTAATTAAACTACTTATGTATGTAATAAAGGATCAATCAAATTTAGCGGTGGAATCATAATATATAGTCTGTAAAAAAAAAAAAAAAAAAAAAAATACTTTTGATTATTTGGCGTGAAAAGACGAAAACGTCACTCGATTTGGCGAACACCACATTTCCTCGCCAAAAGTAAACGACTTTAATGTAACTAAAAGTTCTTTATCAATAGATTTTAAAATGCGTGTAAATGGTATTTATGAATGTAAATTTAAACAATTAAAAAGTTTAATACATATATTTTCTTTTTGTATTGCATATTTATGTTGCTTGTTGCTGCAGTTTTTTAATTTTATCACTGTAAACAAATTTAACTTGACATGTTAAAAACTTTAAACCAACCGTGACAATAGTATATCTGTCTCTTCTCAGCTAGCTATTTCTATTTAAAACGGTTCTGTCTTGCTTTTGTAAATAAAAATCCTGTCTTTCAAGGGCATAAAATGATAATAAAAAAATTCCGGTATCTTATTTAAATCAGCGATCGTGTGTGTTTTTGTTTTATGGCCTAAGATAACATATGTAGTTCACTCAATCAGCAAGCTACCGTATGAAGTCGGGCGTTTCCTTTACTGTAGAAGTATTAGCAACGGTTTAAAAAATGTATTTTAATGAAGTGAACAGAATTAAAATATGCAGATAAATACCTTGATATATCTCAAAGGAAAAAAATACTTATATTGTCTTTCAAATGCGTAGTTTTAAGAGATTGACATAGTAAGAAAAACAATTTCATATTCAAACACAAGGATGTGTTTGAGCAGCAGCAAGATGGCGCTAAGACCGCGTTCGTCAAATTTGAAAAATAAGGGATTCTGATACTTTTAGACTGCCATACCAACAAATTAAAACTCATACTTTTGTCGTACCTCCAGGTAACAAAAGTAATATTAACATTTTAAAACATAATTGCAGAGGCGTGCGAAAAGAAAACTGCGCCCGAGGCAAAGTTTCAATTTGGTACCCCCCCTTCCCCAACTTTTTCTTGTAACTGGCGGAAAATGACGTTCGTAATATAAATTTGGCGCCCCCCAAATTTCCGCGCCCGAGACGACCACCCCTCTCTCCCCCCTTTCGTACGGCGCTGCATAATTGTCTGATAACCAAGGATACGGTATACTCAGAAAACTTTGAAAAAAAAAATACTATAAAAGGTCTGCAAATTTAACGGTGATATCACAGTTGGAAATCTGTAAACATATAATGTACTACTGTCGCGTATTTAGCACGATAAAACGAACGCTCTTCGTCTACACGGATTGGCGAGCAATACCTTTCCTCACCAAATGCAAGATATTTTAACGCATTTGGAAATTGTTATTTAAATGAGTGTTTAAATGTACAGTACTTAATGCATTCAAACTTAAAGGATGAAACAGGTTATTATTTTTTATATATATATACAGTTTGTGTGTTGCTGAAATTATTTAATTTTAGACGATTTCACAATCTGGATAAGTTTTAGGTGTATTTTAAAAGTAATTGCCCAATTAAGAAACCACTCCTTATATATTTGATATCGAATAAGTCGTTGTTTCCATGGCAACAATGCCATTGTTCACGATACTAGCAATATCGATGTCAAGTTGACAGTGCTCAGAATCTACACTATTAAAATCCGACCGTATGTAGTATGTATGTGACGCTATCTCCTCCGATCCCGGAAACGGAGAAACGTCACATTTGTTTTGAATTGAAGGGAAAAAAATCCCGGGAAAACGAGTTGCCCATTCACATCCCGAAATTCCAATTAGTTGGTAAGTTATTAATTAAATCTACACTATTAAAATCCGATCGTATGTATGTTGTATGTATGTGACGCTATCTTTTCCGATCCCGGAAACGGAGAAACGTCGCGTTTGTTTTGAATTGAAGGGAAAAAATTCCGGTATCCCAAGTTACCCATTCACATCCCGAAATTCCAATTAGTTGGTAAGTTATTAATTAAAAACGTTAAAATTTTAATTACTTTGCCCCTGTATGTTTGTACAGTGTTTGCACTTCGAAAAAGATCCCTACCGAAGTCAACCGACAATGAATGACAAAAGGAGAATATTTTTTTCTTTTTTAAATTGCCATTGCGGGCTGTAAGGATTTAACAATTTGGCTAATTAATGCTAGACAATGGACTGCTACATCGAAGTCTGGCGATTGTGAAAACGTGAATTGTGTATGCACTTAAAAGGATTAAGGTCCTTTTTTTCCCTGTAGACAGCAAGTCTAGCGCGGCCTTTTTTATGTGACGTTAGCATATTAGTTACGGCTACCGTTGACTAATCACCAGACCACCCTGAGAACTAAAAATCGGTTGAAATAGTTTCACTAGGTCCAGACGGACGATGGCAACCTGGCGCCGAGGCGTATCCCAGCTGAGCCAATAACTTTGATCTGGGAGGAGCCCGAAGGAGAGGAGGCTCTCTTGATGAGGATGAGAAGGGAGTTGGAGATGATTCTCGAGGATGCAGCTCGCTGTAAAAGGCGTGTGGATTATTTTATCATAAAGAACCCTGAGTTCTTAAAACTGTAATTTCTTTTATCATATCTTGAATAAAAGTTATTTAAGATGAAAAGGATTTGCATCACTTCATCGCTACCAAAATAATTACTAAACAGTATATAGAAATGCAAAATCCTCACAGTGGTGGCAGCGGTGGGATTATGAAAAATAGCCACTGAAGCCCAGACGCAGCGGACGATGATGAAAATCGCTAGTGGAGCCCGGACGCAGGCGACGTGACTGAGAGTTAGGAGAGTCAGACGTACAGCGGGGACCGGAACGAAAGAGCCCAGACGCAAGTGACGTGACTCAGAGCCGAGGACTCCAGACGTGCAGCGGGGACTTGAAGGAAATTAGCCCAGACGCAAGCGACGTGACTCAGAGCCGAGGACTCCAGACGTGCAGCGGGGACTTGAAGGAAATTAGCCCAGACGCAAGTGACGTAACTCAGAGCCGAGGACTCCAGACGTGCAGCGGGGACTTGAAGGAAATTAGCCCAGACGCTAGCGACGTGACCCAGAGCCGAGGAGAGGTCGGACGTGCAGCCGGAGACCTGAGACGAAAAAGAATCAACAGACGTAGCTTGGAGCCCGAAATAATCCAGAAAAGGACGCCCGGGGAAAGTGGACAGTGGATTACCCTAAGTGTGGAAGCTGTGGACATCCGAAAAGGAATACAGGTCAGTGCTCTTTAATTGTTCATTGCAGAGGTTTTCACTGTAGGTTGTGTGTTCGTTCAAAAAAAAAAAAATCATCGGCAGTTATCTATGATTATTCAAAATTGAATTAAATTAAATTTGCAAAGTTTAAAATTAAAAAGTTTAAGTAGGGTACAAATTGGCATGCAGTAATTTGAATAACTAATTATTTATAGGAAATGCATTTTAATAATTTTGAATAAATATAATTCTGTGATTTAGGATTTAAATCTTTATGTGTAGTAAAAGTTTAAATATTATACTAGAGTTTTGCGATTAACTAAAGAAATTTCTATCTCTTATTTGCATATTAATCAAAATTAATATTTTTTAAGAATCAGTTGATTGTTTAACATTGGGTTCGGTAAAGTGCTTTAGAAATATTTTCCTGTTTGAGTAATGATAAGTGCTATTTAGCATATTGTTGAGTATTTGTATTGTATTTTCATAGTGTATTTTGTATTGTGATTGACATGTCGCGTATTATGATTGTGAATATTTACATTACGGGAAATAATTGAGAGGCATCCATTTACGGAGTGAACCTAGTATAGATTGTTTTTTTCATAATCACGCACCGTGCAGAATGACGTGGTCAGGAAAGAGAAAATGTGATTTAAAGGTATTAGCTGTTGAATTTGGCGCAAATGTAGAGGATTCGGATAATATTCCTAAAATCATAAAAAAACTAATTGAAGCACCTGATTATGATGAGACTTTGGCATTAGCCCAGCTAAAAATTATTGAAAAGGATAGGCTAGACAGGGAAAATGAAGAAAGGGCTGAGAGAGAATTACTGAAAGTTTATGAGAGGGAACAAAAGACTAAAGCGTTGGAAAGGGAGCATGAATTAGCGAAACTAAGGTTAGAACGGGAGACGGATACAATTAGTTTGGCCTCTAATCAGAGCGAGAGAGAACCAAAAATATCTTTAAAGTCTGTTCTACCAAAATTTGATTCAGAGAACTCCGAGATTTCCGTTTATTTAAATTTGTTTGAAAGACAAGCACGCAAAGCTCAAATTGATAAAAATCAGTGGGTTACTCATTTGTTAGGACTATTGCCTACCGATTTAGGGGAATTGATACTACGCGAATCTCCCTCTGATTCAGATGATTTCGACCACATTAAAAAAATGCTTCTCGAAAGATTTCAACTTTCAGCAGAAGACTTTCGGCTAAAATTCGTAAATTCTAAAAAGCCCGAGAACAAAACATGGAAAGATTTCGTGTACGAAGCTTCCAATTTCTTTGACCAATGGTTAAGTGGTTTAGAAATAACGACGTTCGAACAACTCAGAGATTTGATAATCACTGATCAAATGAAACGGAAAATTAACCCGGAAGCGAAGCAACATTTTATTGATGTTTGGAGCGCGATAATTACACCATTTGAGTTAGCTAAAAAGTTAGACGCGTACGAGGTGGCGAGGAAAAATATTAGGCGGGAAGGATCCCCAAAAATTCATAGCGCCGCTAAACCTTTTGAGCGTAATAAGTCTAAAACCGAAACTAGAACGGATGAGACCAAAATAAATTGGAGGGATAAAGAAAACTCTAAAAATCGAAATGGGATATTCGATAAGAGAAAAGAAATTACTTGCTTTAATTGTAAGAAATCAGGTCACTATAAAATTAATTGTACGGAACCAAAAACTGAAAATACTGAAACAGTTTATCATATCGCGGGTCTACGAAATTTGGAAGAAGATTTTAGTCCCTATGTCAGTCGAGGGAAAATTAATGGGAAAGAGATGAAAATTTTACGCGATACAGGATCTACTTTTGACCTAATTTCTGCTCACGATGTAAATAAGGACCAATTTACTAAAGAAAGGGTTTGGCTAAAACAAGCCTTGGACAACAAACTTCGTTGTTTACCAGTGGTAAATGTTGAAATTAGGCTAAGTGACGGCAGCTTCATACGCACTAAAGCGGCTGCAGTTGATAAAGAAACGGATATGATCCATTATTTATTAGGAAACAAAACCCAAGCGTTAATTGATAAACAGAGGGCAAGCGCGAAATTAGAGGGACATATCATTCCGAAATCACGCGTATTTTCGAATACCGAAACTAGCAACGAACGTGAGAAGAGAAAATCTCAATCGTTAGACGAGCGAACCGGTTTCAAGATCTCCGCAGTAGAGGGAATTGTCAGCGCTGAGGGAGGAAGAGCGTCCCCCCATTTCGACCCCCCTGTGTCGGGAGGAACGATACACCAGAGCGCCAAGATAGTCAGTCCGAAGGAGGGAATTTTCTCGCAGAGCGAAAGAGAAGGTTTAGGAGGAATGATGGCCTGGGGCAATCGGAACGCCGCTAGTGTTTTTAAACCGAAAGCGAAAGTAGAATGTACTAACCTTGAACCTGACGAGAAAATATCGCTCATTGGAGAAAAGGGAGAAATAGGGGATAATTATTTTTGGCCAAATGCCGAAAAAGAGCGGAAAGAATTATACGAACGATGGAAGAAAGGTGAGATTTCCGAAAATACGGTAATCGAATGTGCCTTTGATTTGATGAACCGCATGAAAGGTCATCAGGGATTAGTAGGGAAAACGATGACAAAGGCGTCTGAGGATAAGACGGAGCAAAATGATGTAGGTACGGTGGAGGAAAAATTAACCGAGACGGATAATGTCACTAGTCGGTCGAACCGCAGAGAGCTTTCCCAAAACAATAAGGAAAATTTTCTTAAAATGCGTGTTCCAAGAGAGTCAGAAGTTCACTTCTTGGGTAAAAAGGCATCGAAATCTGATGTAACGAGGGATGATTTCGCTACTAGATCTTTAATCCGTATCCCGAAAGAAGTTGACTCGGAAAAAAGAGAATCAAATGATAACAAAGTGGTGAGGCTCCGCCCGAGTCGGAATTCGCAGAGGCGTAAGGAAAATTTGAAAGTTAAGGTTACGAAGGGAAAATCAGCGCTGCATAAGATTAATGAATTGAGACGAAGGCTAGGTGACAGAGGTCATAACTCAACGGGAGTTAAAACCCGAAATAAAACGGAATTCTCCTCGCCGGAATGTAAGTCAAAATTTAGTCGTTCGAAATTGATGCCCGATCTTATCCAAAATTATGCTTCGGTAATAAAATCTGAGACGCCCGATTTTGAGGAAAAAAATCGGAAAACTAAACTTAATTGGAATCCAGAAAGGGAGGAAACCTTCCTCACATCGAAAGAGGTGAACGAAAATCCGATCTGGGAGATGCCGAATTACGCGAAGAAATTCGAAAATAATTCGAGCTTATCATCACTCTTTCAGGAAAAAGGTTGTAAAGGGAAAGTTACACATTAATGTTTGAGTAGAATAGAATGAATGTGTGCTGTAGATAATATTTGTATATAAATTCTTAATTAGCTTGCATTCAAATTATTTCTATATTATATTATTAATTAAAATGTGTATCTGGCTTATAAAAATGTTGTATTGTAGTAAATTGTGTGTTTATCTTACAAGTTAAATTAATAAAATTAACTGGTGCTAACCTCTGTAGTGAACTAAGTTAAGAGTAACTGTACCTCGACGTAAGATTTTCCACATGTGAAAAATCTCTGTCACAGGAGGGGATGGTTGTAAGGATTTAACAATTTGGCTAATTAATGCTAGACAATGGACTGCTACATCGAAGTCTGGCGATTGTGAAAACGTGAATTGTGTATGCACTTAAAAGGATTAAGGTCCTTTTTTTCCCTGTAGACAGCAAGTCTAGCGCGGCCTTTTTTATGTGACGTTAGCATATTAGTTACGGCTACCGTTGACTAATCACCAGACCACCCTGAGAACTAAAAATCGGTTGAAATAGTTTCACTAGGTCCAGACGGACGATGGCAACCTGGCGCCGAGGCGTATTCCAGCTGAGCCAATAACTTTGATCTGGGAGGAGCCCGAAGGAGAGGAGGCTCTCTTGATGAGGATGAGAAGGGAGTTGGAGATGATTCTCGAGGATGCAGCTCGCTGTAAAAGGCGTGTGGATTATTTTATCATAAAGAACCCTGAGTTCTTAAAACTGTAATTTCTTTTATCATATCTTGAATAAAAGTTATTTAAGATGAAAAGGATTTGCATCACTTCATCGCTACCAAAATAATTACTAAACAGTATATAGAAATGCAAAATCCTCACAGGGCATTCTAACAGAGTCAAACAAAAAACAATGAGATTTTTAAATAGATTGTTCTTTTCTTAATCTAACGGTCTAATTTTTAGGTAGATTTCGTAAGAAATACTATCTATTGCAATCGCACCAGTTTATATCTATCTATCTATCTACATATGAATTTCTAACAAACTGGTTTTTCTACGTGATACGGTTTTAGCTCGTATAGTAAACTATTGCTTTCTGCTTTTATAATTTATTAATAATTCTATTGCGCTGTCCTCTACATTAATGGTGATAACCAGATAAGTTTTTTTTTTTTTTTTTTTTTTTTCTTAATATCTTGTTTTCATACTTTTTATCGAAATTATATATGCAAGTAATGTTTATCATTTCCACGTGCATAAATAGGGTTAATTTGTACTCTTGTTACTGACACTATTTGCTGCACGCTATTGTTTCAATATATGTATATTTTCATTTTTTCAACTATTTATTTCTATGTTCCTTGTTTAATAATATGGTTTTTGTGTGCTTGTAGCCCCAATTACGTATTATTTTGCTATTTCATGGCTAATACGTGGATGAAACCGCACACTTCATTTGTAGTTCCAGAGCATTTGGGGCCTGACGATTCTGTTCTGTGGACTACAAATTTCCTTTGCATTCATTTTATTTTATTTATTTATTTATTCAGATATACTCGTTTCACTATTTTTTTTTTTTTTATAATTCAATTCTATTCAAATTCTTCGTTTTGGTTTATTGTTTTATTGATAAAATTTATTGGTGAATTTTGTCTACTTTTAATGGTATTATATATATATATATATATATATATATCATTTTTTATGGACACGATAACTTGTATAATTCTTCACCAATCTCCACCAAACTGGTACATAAAATCAAAGGGGTTAAAATCTTGGCTAAGTTCGTTAATGGGCAAAATCGGACCATGGGGGTCGGAATAGGGGGCGTTTTTGTGAAAACCGAAAAAACGCCATAACTTCTTAATTAAAGTAGGTATCGAATCGGTTTAACGTTTATATTACTTCTTAAAAATGGGCCAAAAGTATATGCATGAGAGATTTTTGATAAATTTAGAAGTGGGCTCAAGAGGCGAAAAAAAACAGGGATTTTGAGAAAAAAGATTCATAACTTCGTCAATTTTCAAGATATCAAGTCCAACTAAATTTTTTGTAAATGTTCTTAAAATTTTCTAAAACTTTTGCATTTACAAGTTTTTGATAGGACTAACTTTTACCGATTAAAAAAATTAAAAACGAAAAGAAAAAGGGCGCTGAAAAAAGAGAAAAATCCATAACTCCGTCAATTTTTAAGATATCAAATCTGATTAAATTTATTTTACATCTTCTCAAAAATATCTACAACTTTTATATTGACAAGTTTTTCATAGGACCAATTCGTATAGCAAAAAGAAATTAAACAAAAATAGGAGTTGAAGAAAAAACCTCAAATGCAAACTGCTTATATTCTGACTCATTTTTAAATTCATTTTTGATTTTAAACACATCCAAATGGCAGATCCTCTTATTTAGAAACTGTATAAAGTGACGCATTGGTCAATTTCCTGATAAAGACAGAATATATTTCAAAAAAGGCTACCAAAAAGGGCATTTTGAACAGAATTTCCGAAAGTCATCGGGACTGAAAACTGAAGGAAGTTTTCAAATAAGAAATTGCGTTTTTTTCTGACTCGTTTTTAAATCCATTTTTGTTCTCAAACGCATCCAATTTACAGATCCTCTTATTTAGCCCGGCAGCGCGCGCGCAGGGCCTAAAAGGCCCGGAGGTTCGAAACATTACCAATACTATCACCCCTTTTCGACTGAAATAGGCGCGGTCTGGTGTAGCTGTATTGAAGGTCACCTTCTTTCGAAGGAAAAACATTCCTTCAGTCTAGTGGTTTCTACTGTAGGAGAAATTCAGTCGACGGGCCTTTAAGACCCTGCGCGCTTCGTGGTGTAATTTTTATGGAGTGCAAATTTTAAAAATATCAGCGTCAAAATGCTTCGTCAATTGAATTATGCCGATGAAATGAAACTTTTACAAAACTTTATTAGCTGAAGTATCTACTGGGGAATTGTCATTAAGTGAGGAAAGTGAAGAGTTAAGCGATTATGAAGGTTTCAGTCCCCATGTAACTTCTTCTGAAGAAGATTTAGAATCAGAAGATTTATTCGATAATTCGGGCGAAGAGTTCTTTTTAGGGAAAGATAAATGTACAAAGGGGTATAAAAAGAATTATCGTCAGAATGTTGGAACTCCCGCTAGTAATATTATATCGAAGTTACCGGGAAATATAGGGGAAGCTAAAAGTTTCAACTCCTGTTGATTCGTTACTAATGCTAATCGATGAAAATATGTTGTCAAATATAAATATACAAATATTTATATCGAAAACATAGCTGAAAAGTTTCAGAAAGATCGCGATGCTAAAAGAACTACAGTAATTGAAGTAAAAGCACTTATAGGTTTACTATATTTACTTACTAGCGAACATACTATTTCAACATGTACTTCATGTTATTAAAATGTAAGTATTCCTTATATTTTGTTTTGATTGAATACATTAAATCTTAAATATATTTTAGAAAATGAATTTCTTGTTTTTACAGAAATGTCAGTGCTTTAACTCACGAAGAAATATTCTCGGGCCTTTTCGACCCTGCGCGCGTCCTCCTGTTACTAAAATAAGCGCGCGTCTTGCCGGGTTAGGAACTATATAATGTGATGCATTGGTCAGTTTTTTGATAAAGACGGAATATATTTCAAAAAAGACTACCAAAAAGGGTATTTTGAACAGAATTTTCCGAAATCATCGTGAGTGAAAATTTAAGGAAGTGTTGAAATAAGAAATTGCATTTTTTTCTGACTCGTTTTTAAATCCATTTTTGCTCTCAAATGCATCCAGTTTACAGATCCTCTTATTTAGGAACTATATAATGTGATGCATTGATCGGTTTTTTGATAAAGACAGAATATATTTTGAAAAAGGCTACCAAAAAGGGTATTTTGAACAGAATTTCCCGAAGTCTTTGTGATTTGAAAATTTAAGGAAGTTTTCACATAGCAAATTGTGTTTTTTATGACTCGTTTTAAAATCCATTTGCGCTCTCAAACGCATCCAATTTTCAGATCCTCTTATTTCGGAACTATATACTGTGACGCATTGGCCAATTTTTTGATAAAGATAGAATATATTTTTAAAAATGCTGTCAAAGTGAGTATTTCGCACAAAATTTTCCGAAGCAATCATGATTAAAGAATTAAGGATGTATTCAAACAACAAATCGGTTATTTTATGACACATTTTTAAATTCAATTTTTTTTCTCAAATGCATTCAACTGACAGTTTTTTTTTTTTTTTTTTTTTTTTTTTTGTTATTTAGGAACTGTATAATGTACTGTTTTGGTCGATTTTTTAATAAATTCAGAATCTATTTCAAAATATGATGTCAAAATGTCCATTTGAGTTGAATTTTTCTTAAGATGATTCTGATAAAACCAGTTTTTGCAGAAAAATGAAATTAAAAAATTTTCATAAACGGCCAAATGAAGTTATTAAACAGGGTTTATCTCTAATCATATATATATACAGGGTGTCCGAAAAGTCTGGAAACGGCCGAATAACTCGAGAAATACATATGAGATTGAAAAACGTAAATATACGTGTTAAAGCTACTCTGTGATACCAAATTTGACCTTCGAAACCGACCCCCTGGGGGTCAGAGGGGGTCCAACTTTGAAATCTTAAATTATAACCCCCATCTTTTATTGCAGATTCGGATTCTACGGACAAAAATACGTAACTTTTGTATTTGATGTTTATTTCAAATCTTTGTTTATCACGGTGTAATCGAGCATATTAAATCGATACATATTCCCGCTTTTCCAATGGGATTTTCCCTAATCGAAACTGATTGGGCAGAATTTTTGACGTCAAATTCCTCGTCTTTTGTAGGAATAGCGTTTCCTGAAAATCACCCGTGGCGATTATTTCAATAGTGCTACACTGTTAAAAATTTGACCCATTTGCTGCAGCGTCACTCCACAGCTATTATAGAATATCTCTTTTGTGACCAATGAGAATGCTCCATAACACAGTAAAGTAATCGTTTTCTATAAAAGCGGTGGAGTGACGATGCAGCAAAAGGGTCAATTTTTTTACAGTGTACTTTACTGTGTTATGGAACATTCTCATTGGTCATGAAAGAGATATTCTATAAAAGCTGTGGAGTGACGCTACAGCAAATGGATCAAATTTTTAACTGTGTAGCACTACCGAAAGCGAAATTTTAAAATGGAGGGCCAAAATCACAGTTCGGTGAAATCTAAACACCTCATTGGTCATTTGAGTCGCGTCCTTTTCAGAGAACAATCTCTTAACGGTAGGCAAAATGTCGCCTTACTCCTTTTTTCGAAAAAAAAAAAATCGTAGCGTCAATTTTGATGTAAATCTTATCTGTTTTCATTTATAATCAATTTTTCACTCTCATTTTATATAATGTCATCAAAATATCTTAATTGAGTTAATTTCGTTGGTTTATCGTAAATAAGAACAGACGGTAACAATTGCTTCAAAATTACTTTACCCCTCACTCTTTTTCAAATGGAGAAACACGTTCGTGATTTTCACCTATACCACACGACCAATGAGGTCGCTGGATCACACCTGACTGTGATTTTGGCCCTCCATTTTAAAATTTCGCCTACCGAAATAATCGGCACGGGTGATTTTCAGGAAACGCTATTATTGCAAAAGACGAGGAATTTGATGTCATAAATTCTCCCCAATTAGTTTCGATTAGGGAAAATCCCGTTGGAAAAACCGAAATATGTATCGATTTAATA
Source organism: Maratus speculifer (assembly GCA_964019185.1). NCBI lineage: Eukaryota > Metazoa > Arthropoda > Arachnida > Araneae > Salticidae > Maratus > Maratus speculifer. The sequence continues at coordinate 174,305,201 of OZ025295.1, forward strand.
TGCTCAATTACACCGTGATAAACGAGGATTCGAAATAAACATCAAATACAAAAGTTACGTATTTTTGTCCGTAGAATCCGAATCTGCAATAAAAAATGGGGGTTATAAATTAAGATTTCAAAGTTGGACCCCCTCTGACCCTCAGGGGGTCGGTTTCGAAGGCCAAATTTGGTATCACAGAGTAGCTTATTTAAAAATATTTAACACTTATATTTACGTTTTTCAATCTCATATATATTTCTCGAGTTATTCGGCCGTTTCCTGACTTTCCGGACACCCTGTATATATATTTTTGTTGAAATGAGCACTCTTCGAAATCTACCTCCGCCTATAAGCCCAGCCGACAGGAATTTTTTTTTTAACAATTTTTTCGATTTTTTTTTAAATTTTTTATGAAACATCGATTTTCAGACTTTTTTTTTCAATATTTTCGAGGAATGTATTTTTGAATTCCAATCTTGAGAGTCCTAAGAAAATCTGACAAAAAACGATGCCGGATTCTAAATTCTCATTTCTTTTTGATAGTGACAGTGTAATTTTATTTTTAATGTTCGATTTTTTTAATAAAAAGAATTCTAAAGGTTATAATTATACAGTTTCCACGAGTAAATATTTTATAGCTCCCAAAGTAATTGCACTATCGACTTGCTTTTCTTAAATGTGTGTCTAAACAAAGCCTAACTAGCTGTAGAAGAGAGAGAAAAATCGTTTAAGTGATTGGTTGGAAACAAAACTGCATATATTTCAAGCGTTCCAACTCCTATGGAAGAGGTGTCCGAAAGATTAAAGGCGGGGCCAAGGTATACGCTACCTAGCGGCAGGAGTGCATAACCAGAGAATTATTAAGTAGATTGCAGTTTCTTTTGTGTGAATGGCAACAAAACTTTTTTGTTTCTATTAAATGTTACTTTAAAATATTACGCCCTGGAGTTTCGAGACAAAAGCCTACCTAACGGGTAGTAGCATACGTCTCAGTATTTGCCAACCAACCAACCAACCAACCAAAATATTACGTAGAATAAGTTTTAGGTTTGAAATATTGTAAATCTATATTATAAAGGCCAAACGTATCTGTGCGTAACGCATACGTCATTTTTCGAATGGCAACACTTTCTGATGAAATTTCACTTTTGCAATTTTCATTACTGCAATTTTTTTAACTCCTAGACATCGCACATTTTCAATCTTTACACCATTGTGTAGGGGAAAATATGTGCTTTTAAATGCAATTTGTTTGAAAACCGTATCTTAATTTGTTTTTGAGATATTAATTTTTTTGTAGTTTTTAATCTAATTTTCTGGAGGTGGCAACTTGAGTATTCCATTTTCGTGCAAAGCATTACCAACTAGATATAACGGCCTGCGCATTTCGCTAAAAACTGCCGAAAAAGTGAAACTGGATTCCGCTTCAAACCCTGAGCCATTACATTGGATCACGTGGCACAAACCCTGCTCAAATTAGCATTGTATGAGCTGATTTCTGTTCTGAGCACATAGTTATTGTTTTGGTTCAGAGTTTGCACGATTGGTCAGAGTAACTTAGGCAAAGTATCAGAGTCCTCTGGTGGAAACTTATAAATTTAGTTGGCCATGGTGCAAAGTAAAGGAAAAATAGCCATAAAGTAAAAAAGAAAAATAGAGAGGACTTAAGTGTGGTGGCTGGGAGTGGTGCTAAAAATATAACCCTGAGAAATCTGCTACATTAAGCCCAAACACAACCGCGTGTTTTCGCAAAAAAGAAGAAAACTTTCAATGACAAGTCTGTGGAAACTTTTAGTATTATAGTTTTTGTTTATGATAAAATAAAATGCTACTTTAGAATGCGTAAATTTAAGCAGGTCATTTTTATTTGAATCAAAAATTCACGGCTGATGTCAAAGGATTTAATACCTGTTCAATGAGATTCTTTTTTTCCCTCCGGGTTGAATTTTTTCCGCCGAGTTAGACAAGTAAACAAAGGTGGTCTTGGCAATAGTTCCAAGTTTAAAGTAATGTCCGGTTTCCCAAATTTTTGTCCAATTGTTTAAGCCATTCAATTATAATTATATTAAAATAACATTATTCGCTTAATTTAATTTTTTTATAAATTTCAGTTAAACTTGCTAGAGCAGACGATTTTTTAGTTCTTTTTTGTTACCTGTCATTTTACCAAAATTATTTAACTTTTCTTTCTTTTTGGAATAATGTTTTTTATTTTCTACTTTATTTTTAGAACCATTTTTATTTTCCAAATATATTTTCAGAAAAGAAAAAAAGTACATTTTACGCATAGAAAATTGATTTAAAATAGAAAAAGAACGATGTAAATGATGAAATGAGATTTCATAATTCGCTAATATCCAATGTTTCAAATGTAATTGAAAATTTGGTTTGGCATGATTTGTAAAAATCAAGGTTTAAGTATTTCACGGAAAATACGGCATCTTCTTTGCACGTTGAAGGGACGGAGTGCAATGTTTGTGTATTTTAATGTTTATTCTTTTAATTTGTATTATGTGCTTTAATTTATAAAACTCATTTTAAATTTATCTTAGAGTTAACTTTGAATCAAACTTTTTCGAAAAAATGTACGTGCAGTCGTTTCTTTTCTTTTAACATTTTAGTATGCGCGTAAGATTTCTCGGCACTGCTTGGTTATCCCGTCGACCAAAAAACTATCGCCAAATTATAAGATTAAATGCCAATAATGGATGATTGTGAATGTTATATTGAATGATATTAAACGCGATACACGTGTTTAAAATGTCATCAAGTGGTTTTTAATACCACATTTTATTTGTATTTTTATTCATGTTTCACTCATTTATTTGTTTTTCCGTTATTTAAAATAAAAATTATGTCAACATATATAAGTTGGCTATTAGTTTGGCAATTTTTTTTAATTTGGCGAAAATGGTCGACGTGATAATCAAATAGTACCGATTTTTCGTATGAGCAAAATCTATATTGTTACGAACAAATGTGTCCGTGTGTAGCACTGTTGTTATTTTGCAAATGACAACATTTCAGGATAAAATGATTTTTTGCAATTTTCGTTGCTGCAATTTTTTAATTTTCTAAACGCCGCACATTTTTAATTTTTATTTCGTCATATAGCAAAAAGAAATCTACTTTCAAATGCAACTTGATTGAAGATTGTATCTCATTTGACTCATTTATTATGCACTTATATTTTTCAAGCATTTTGTTTTTAATTTTACGTATCTCTATTAAGAAATAATGATACACAATATACTCATAAATTTATAAATATTGTTCCTGATAATTTTCCATTATAAAATTTAAATTGCATGAGTAATAAAATAAAAGAATGGTTTAAAACGCAGATTAAATTACTAAAAATTACAAGTTCAACATGTAATCAAACAACTTAAATTTTTACACTGCCAAATAAGAAATAAAGAATACTGCCCAGTTAAACTGATGGCATTGAGCTCACAGGCTACGAATACTAATTGTACATTAAAGCCTTATATTTTCAAGGGTTAATTCCGTTCGAAAAAAAAATTAAGAAGGGGAAACAGCACTCCCCTTTCCTCTTTTTTTATACTTAATCATTGAACCTCCTATACTATCAAAGACATGCTTTATCATATAAAAAATCTATATCCAAAAGTCAGAGCAAATTAGATAATTCTTAATAAAAACCCATTTAGCATTTATATAATTTAAAAAGAGTTATTCCCCTCTTTTATACTTAACCATTAAACTTCCAAAACTATTCAGAGATTTGAACGAAATCTGAAAATTCTGCTTGAAAAAACCATTTATATAAATTAAGGGGGGGGGGCATTAGAACCCCTCTTCCCCCTATTTATACTTATTCAATGAACACCTAATAACAGTCACGGAATCGCCTCATGAGAATGATCCTAATCTAAATTTTGAGCGAAAACTTAATTCTGCATGAAAATCCCATTTATATCAACTAACGGGGGGGGGGGGCATTAGAACCCCTGTTCCCCCTATTTATACTTATTCAATGAACACCTAATAACAGTCACGGAATCGCCTCATCAGAATGATCTTAATCTAAATTTTGAACGAAAGCTTAATTCTGCATGAAAATCCCATTTATATCAACTAACGGGGGGGCATTAGAACCCCTGTTCCCCCTATTTATACTTATTCAATGAACACCTAATAACAGTCACGGAATCGCCTCATCAGAATGATCCTAATCAAAATTTTGAAAACTTAATTCTGCATGAAAATCCCATTTATATCAACTAACGGGGGGCATGAGCCCCCCGTTCCCCCTCTTATACATATCGAATGAACTCCAAAAACTAATCAGGGAAGCGCCTTGTCAGGATATACCTACATACAAAATTTCAAGTGGATCCGATATTTTTATCATGAGTTATCGCGTTACGTACTTACGAACATACATACAGAACGGACGGGCACATAAGCTCTCAGGCTATGATAGCCTGTGAGCTAAAAAAGTACTTTGAAAATGCTTTGAATATGTTTGAAAACTATATTTCAATTTACTAAATTGCTGTGGTTAAAACAAAAAACAAAAAAAAAAAAAACAGGTATGAGTTATTTTTAAATATATCTCTACCGAGTGAAACTCGATTACGATAGATTAATCTATTTATCCTTAGAAAAATATAAAGAATTCAGGATTTGTTTCCGGCTAATATACTATAGTAAAATTAAAATTTCCTTTATAAATAATCCTTCTATAGTAAAAAAAAACTAGCCTTAAAAGGAATGACTCCTGGAATGATGCTGATGTGGAAGATTTCCGGAACTAACGAATCCGGGTTGTCCACTCCTTCCATGAGTCGAATAGACCAATCAGGAAAGGGCTCCGTCTATGCATCGCCGTATGGGTTACCATAAAGAGAGGAAAGGTTACCATCGCCAACAATCGCCAAGTTTGTCGCCAACTTGGCGATATATCGCCAAATTTGGCGACCAAAAATAGTTGTCTAAAGTGACGCCAATTTGGCGATAACTGTAATATTTCGCCAAATTTTTAATTTCTTTACAACACCAGTCGTTTGATACATCATTTGAGAGGTTTGCAACTGCTTATTCATATAATAGATGTCTTGTGTGTTATCTCCCATTCTGCTCCCCAGGGGGGACACATTTTTAATTTCTTTACAACACCAGTCGTGTTACACAAGAACAAGATTTGAAAGGTCTGCAATTGCTTATTCATATTATGGATGTCTTGTGTGTCACCCCCACACTCTGCTCTCCCCAGCGGGGGTCACATTTTTAATTTCTTTACAACATCAGTTGTGTGACACATCATTTGAAAGGTCTGCAACTGCTTATTCATATTATGGATATCTTGTGCGTAACCCCCCCTCTGCCCTCAGAGGGGGCGCATTTTGTAATTTCTTTCCAACACCAATTGTGTGACACATCATTTGAAAGGTCTGCAACTGTTTATTCATTTTATGGATGTCTTGTGTGTCACTCCCACTCTGCCCCCCAGGGGGGCACATTTTTAATTTCCTTACAACACCAGTCTTGTGACACATCATTTGAAAGGTTTGCAACTGCTTATTCATAGCATGGGGTATTGGCGAGCGCAGCAAGCAGGGGTAGCCAATAATTTGGAACCGCGAAGCGATTACGCGGGGGGTTGGCGAGCATAGCGAGCAGGGGGGCGGGGCCCCCCTAGTAAAATAAAATAAAATAAATACAAATTTAACAGACATGTAATTAAATTACGTGCTCGAAGCACTGAAATGACCAGAAACAAAATTGCTGCCGTACCGAAATCTTTGGCTAATAACTTCTGGCATGCGTCTAATACGGAAATGTGACTTTTGATAAACTTCATAGCTTTATTTGATTCCATATTTAATATTTTTCATTTAACCATTTAACCTAACCACGTTAGCCTAATCATGTTTTTCCACTATGTAATATTTTAATTCAAGGATTGATTTAATATATTATTGAGATTAATGTTAATATTTTGAATTTTATAAGATAAAAAAATATGTAAAGTACAATACAGTACAAAAATATGAAAAGTATCAAATACAAATCTTCATACCAATACTTTTAACAGTATTATTTTATGAACGAAACATGAATGAAAAAATCCACAAGACACTTAACCCTTTGAGGGGAAAAGCATTTCAATTCTTAAAATGCTGAAATGATTGATTGACACCAGATAATTTAAAAACAAATTTGTTTCAAAATATTTAAAAACGTTTTTTCACGTATTTGAGAAAAATAAAATTGCTATTTCAAATTACTGGCATCAATGTGGCGTTTTGAAATTAAAATTAAGTAGGATAAATTTTGTCCCACCCCCTTCAAGGGGTTTAAGGGTTAAAATGATTTTTTGGAGTTAGTTAGCAATCTAAAACGTATATTACATGTAGAAAATTCATCATATTTTTCAATTTAAAAAATGGTTTTTATCTTTGCTATGTAACCTGGGAAGCCCGGGTTCGATCTACTAGTAAATATAGAATAAATAAGTGTAGCACGATTAAATATTAACATAAAATATACTAAGATGAAATATCCTTTAACTATGCTATACAAATATCGCTGATTAAAATATGTTCGATTTTAATTATGTTTTTAATATAATGAAAGATGACTCATATAATTTAGTAAGTAGATTATATAAATGCAGAATTTTGAAGTAGTGTCACATTTTACTAAATCTTGATGAGCTAAGTTATACAAAATTGTATACACCTTAGTATTTCCTATGATAATATAATGTTTAGAAATGTATAGAATTTAATACTAAATAAAATATTCAACGTTAGCTCCATTTTTAATTATCAATTGCAGACGATAAAAATCCAATATTTTCTTGGTCGTATCGACTTTTATTATTTAATTTGCAAACATTTCATTATTTTAATTTAAAAATCGATTTCATCATTATACATATATTCGGAATAATTTTAAATGTATGTATTAAATGTTGTTTTGTTAAACAAAGAAATATTGTTAATTTATTTGTTTAAATTTTTAACGTTCTAGACAATAATTTTCTTAAAATCGTAGATTACACACTCTCTCTTTCTCTCTTTTTTTTTAAACAGACAAAGCTATTTCGAGACTTCATATTAAAAATTCAATCACAAATTTCAAACTATTCTCTCAATCATGACAGATTAATCAAGTCTACGAGATATATTGCAAAATATTTTTATTGCAGTTTGTATCGATAAAATCATGTACATTTAAAAAAATAGTCACAATATCATTTTAATTTCGGGAGAAAAAGCACTAATTAGTACTCATAAGTACCATATAATGCTACAAAAAATATTGACTTTTACCCTAAAATTAAAATAACAATGCGACTTTTTTTAAATACATATATTTTTAATAAAAAAATAAATCTGGGTATTTAAAAAAAGAGTCGCATTGTCATTTTAATTTAATTGTCATTTTAATTGTCATTTTAATCAATTAATTTTAACATTGGTTTTTAAAATATGAATTTTAACGCTTTCAAATACACTATTAAATGCAGGTCATGTAACGGCTCATTGCTCATTGTGAGGATATTGTTTACATGTGAAATGTAACTAAACATCCATATTTTAACACAATCCTTTTAGAAAATCTCGATAAACCAGATTTACATTAACTATAAAAATTTAAAAATGTTTAAATGGGTAGAAACATTTTTACAAAATAAAATGTGTGAAAGCTTTAAAAATAAATTAGAAATCAAGGGATTTCAGTGCAGTTTGACTCAATTTTGACTAAACATTTTTCTTCTTAAATATGCATATTTTTTATGAAATTATATAAAATGGTTGGTTTTAGTTATGTTTATGATCCATAAAAATTTCAGAGAATTTAGACGATAATAACCATCTATTTTGCTAAACTAATGAAACAAACGCCAAAAAAAGAAAATGAAGAAACCATTTCCCTTCAATAGGAAGCCGCACGCTCTAGCGCTCTCACGCTAGAATGGTACGCTCTAGCAGCTCTGGTTGGAAAAAGATAGATAAGCGGTTAAGAATAAACATTTTATATCTCGCCGATTTTTCGATATTTTCACTCTAAAAGTTTTTTAGTTCTTTATTTAAACATGGTTTAAGAGTATTCAAAAATATGAAACAATTGATTGAATATTTAAAAAAAATTAATTTCCATGAATACGATGACGAAACGAAATAATTAGAAGAAATCTATTGAAGAATGTTTTTGGCATCATTCCAAAAGCGAGTTGCTTCTCTTCTGAATTCAAAATATTTCAGAGGACTTTTCAGTTTTATTTCTGCTTTAAAAAAAAAATTATTACTTTAAAAGTCATCACCCAATTCACAGATATATTTCATGTTCTTCATGTTTTCTTTAGATAAACCGACCTGCGTAGCAGGCGAAGGCCGCTGTAGGAAAATGATTTTTGTTTGAAGCAGTTTCGATCAAATTTTTTTTTTCTACATTGTCATTAAGCGATCGTTAAATCTCATTATAGAAACATATAAATGTATGTGACAAATCTATAATTAAGAAAGTGTTTTCATTTAAGTTAAACTTAGGGGAAAGTTGTCCAAAATGGGGACGCTAACATATTTTTGTTTGCAAAAAAAAATCTATAAATAAGAAAAATGTGGCAAAGCATTTCCCGTTTAGAGCATGTCTTAGACTATGAGATGGCAAGGGGATTTTTTAAAAAAAATCCTTAGTATAGGCAAGAAAACCATTTTTCTGAAAAATGTTCAAAGTCCCCGTTTTGGACAACCGGGTGGGTAAAATGGGGTACTCATATGAAATAGCATATAAATTCAAGTTCTACTGCGAAATTTTATTAGAAAAACTTGTTTTACAAAGAAAGATTGACTTTAATGCAAAATCAAAATGCAGATAAGGAATTTTACCTTTTTTAACAGTTACTAAAATGACACAAAAAGTAATCAAATACAAAAGTCACATATGAAATTGACATCGCTTTCGTCAACACTTGAACATGCTTCATGGGCCCAACCTCGACAGCTGCTACATTGAATCCACCCCTCTTTGTGTTTCGAGTCAATGTAAAGCTCATTACAAAAAATGCAAGCGTCATCGCTATTCTCTTCCTCATCAGATGATAACGGATCTTGATTTTTTTTTCTTCTCATTTTTAGCTTTTGGATATTTAGGATTGGGTTCGGTGGGTTTCTTGACCAATTTTCTTTTCAGTTTATTTTGCTTTTCATTTTTCTCCTGTTCCATAGCTTCCAATTCTGCTTTATAAGGCGATGAAGTGAGTATGGCAGTTTTACCTCTCCTCTTGTCATTCACTTTTTTTTTCATGCGTTCAATTTCTTGTGGTGGAGGCATTATTATTTTCGGTGAAATGTTATACGCTGAACATGTCTGGGGTTCTATAGCTGGAGATATTCCAAACGATGAAGTGGAAGGTTGGGGTGTGACGATTCCATCACTCGATGCTAAATGACGTTCTAAAGGGTTGTTAGCAGGTTTTTCAGTTGTTTCTGAAGACGCAAATAAATGTTCAGGGAACACATCTCTGTTAAAGGGATATATCCCTGTTTTTTTTAAACCCATTCATAGCATTTTGCACAGTAGCTGCTCTTGAAAATGCATTTTTGAAAAGGTTTCCGACCTGGTAAATTGTCACGTAGCGTCCAGGGTGATGTATGAGCCATTTCCTTGTCTCTTGCTCATAAAAGGCACTAAGTGGTGCCATGAAAGAGACATCGAGTGGCTGCAACCGATGTGTGGTGTGAGGGGGAAAGCATATCAACACCATGTTATTTTCCCGAGCAAAATTCACCAGTTCCAAGCTTTTTGTATGGGAATTGTGGCCATCAAGTATTAACAATACTGGCTTTGTAGGTCCTGGATTTGAATGTTCCACAAACTTCTTGAACCAAACAAGGAAAGTCTCCTTGTTAATCCAACCACTCTCGTGATATACCGCAAATGATCCAGGAGGGGCATCATCCATCAAGAGAGCATTTTCTCGCTTTCTAGGAAAGACAAACATTGTTGGAACGAAATTTCCCGCGGCATTGACACAGATTTCTGTTGTCACAAGTACCCCTCGCTCGGCTGATGCCAAACTGCCAACTTGTTTTTTTCCACGCAAAGCAAGGACTTTAGATGGCTTATTGGGCACTGTCAAGATGCTTGTCTCATCTATATTGTAAATATCATTGGGTGAGAATTGATATTTTAGATACAATGACTCTAATAAATCAAAGAACATTTTGAGAGCGACGCGATTAAAACCTTTTGCACGCGCCATTGAGGTTTTTTCAGGATTACGTAGAGCTAATATTGGATGACGTTTTAGAAATCCATAAAGCCAGTCCTTTCCAGCCATTCTCCGTTCCATGTTAAAAACATGCGGAATTTTCTTTGTCTCTGCTAGCTCAAACGCGAGAGTTCTCAAATCTGATAGCGTAACGCCAAACAACCTCTCTTCCAAATGTAACAGATGGTCCACCAATTCCTTCTCTTGGGCTTCCGAAAAAACTGTTTTATATCTTCCTAAGCATTTAGCAGCGGCCGCTTGTGAAGAGAGCTCCTTCTGTCGAGCCTCTTTCACCTTCCTCTTTAGAGTTGTCTGTGGAACGTAGTAGGCTTTAGATGCTCTCCTGTAACCCATTTTCCCTTCTAAAACTTCTTGGATTGCACCAGCCATGCTCTCTGTCGACCAGCTCTGTCGATCAGTTTTCCTTTGATAGTGCCCCATCTCGTCTTCAAATAAAATGATAGTTCTGTAAATAACAGAACAAATTATCATTTTGACATAAAAAAAAATTATACATTAAAGTTTATTTTTGTAACTTAAATATTTATTTAATTTAGTTAATCAATATTAAATTAATTGTATTTAATCTATATTAAATTAATTATATTTAATCTTTGTAAAAATATTTACATTTAATCATTATAAAATTAATTTTATTAAATCGTTATAAAACTAATTTTCTTTAATCTACATTCGTTATGCACACAAATAATCTCTTACACTCAATTTAAGCACTTAATTCACCACATAATATCTCAGAATTAAAGCAAATTAAAACATATTTCAAAATTGTTATGAGACGTTCAAAACGGGGACGTCCCCATTTTGGACTACCCTCTATGTCCCCATTTGAGCCGACCATGACGAACGCTAGAAAACATGGCATCTCTTCACACACATGTAAGATAGAAAATGAAGAAACATATCAGAATATAACTTGAAACTAGAGCGAAAAAAATGATTTACTTACCGAAATTGAATCTTCAAATGTAAATTCATACAGCTCAATATAGTGCAGGGGCAAAATCGAACTTTTTTCTTGCTAAAAATTCAAAACTTCGTAGCAGAAAGAATAACAGCAAATTGCGTCAACAAATCTTTTCAAAATGGCAATCTGATGTAAAGGAATAATAGTAGTACATTGGATCACCAGATGTCAGAACTTATCAGTGAGAAACCGAATGTCCCCATTTGACCCGCCGTCCCCGTTTTGGACGACTCTCCCCTACTTAAACTAATTCAATATGACGGATAGAAAAAGATTTTTTTTAAAGAGTATATTTATCATTAAAGGTTTTTATTATTATTGTTATTTCGTTGTGTCTTAAGTGGCGATAAGTCGCCAAGAAAACGAAATTTTAATTTATTTTTTATGGACGCTATATTGAGGTTCCACCGGCAATTTTTTTATACATATATCCGCAGGAAAAATGCATTTTCTAATTTTATAAAAATTTTCTGAGTACACGCTTACGAAGAAATTTCCTTTTGAGTGAAGCGAAGACTCATATACAGCACAATATTACTTTCTGTGCATATACGATAGACACGGTAAACATCATACAATGATATTAAAATATTTTGTCAAGCATAACTCAAAATATACGTGATCGATTTCATTCCAGTTTTCACAGCAGCTACCTATGAGGGTGACAACGAGCACCTCCTCTTTCCCAGAATGAATTTCAAATTCTTTCGAAATTATATTAAAAAAGAAACTTAAAAAAAAACATCATTAAAGTATATATACAACAGTAATTTAGGCCTAAGTTATTTTCACCAGCGGGTGAATCGTGTAGAAAATCAATTTAGCCACTTGGAAGAAAAAATTTTCGCGAACACTAATATCCCAATAAAACATATGTAAATTTAATTAAACTGCAAGGGTGTTATAGAAAGATTACTGAATATTATTTCATATTGGTGCAATAGACCATATTCTTTCATTCAGTTTGAAGCTATAAAAGTCGTCATTTTACCAAATGCAATGTCACAGGAACAAGGTCTGCTTATTGTACATACCGCATACAGACGATTACAAAATATTTCGTTTACACTTAAGAGAATATTAGTAGCTAAGCATTTATTTCCAGTTAATAATTCATAAAGAATTTTTCCTTTTGGTGCGATGCTATAATAAATCGCCATTTTACCTTATGTTACGTCACAAGAATACTGAGCATTCTGACATCGCAGGAATACTGTTCATGTAAATCTGAAAATATATACATAGTTACTTAGAAGGCGTTGAAAACAACGTCTTCAACGCCTTTTAAGTAATTAAGTATATATTTTAGGATTTACATTAATAACAAAGTGTAAATTCCATCAAGACACTGGTATAAATACAGTGATTTGATTTATTGAATACTTTCAAAAATACATATTAAGATATTTAATTGCTGAAAAGGACGTCAAATGTTAATAAAATATAATAAAAGAACTTAATAATTTGACATGTTTCGATTGAATTTATTCAATCATCATCAGAAAAACAAAATATACAAATAAACACAAAGATGGAAATTTTTTTATTCATTTATATTTATTTGTATATTTTGTTTTTCTGATGATGATTGAGTAAATTCAATCGAAACATGTCAAATTATTAAGATCTTTTAATGTATTTTATTAACATTTGACGTCCTTTTTAGCAATTAAATATTTTAATATATATTTTTGAAATATTTTTAATGGACGTATAAGAGAACTTCTGTTTATAATTGCCGAAACGTCAGTGAAGGCTTACTTTGGAGACACGAAATTTTTTGGTTTCTGTCTGTCAGTCTGTCAGTCAGTCAGTCTGTCTGTTCCGCGATAACTAACGCAAAAAACATCCGATTGGCTTGAAATTAAGTGGGTATGTTAGTCAGGCACTGGGATTAAGCTGTATAGTTTTTGGTTAGATTTGATTCATTCGTTTGCAAAATATAGATTATTTTATTTTGCGCAATAATGCTTTTCTATGGCAAATCCAATGATTTTCAATTTTTTTTCCTTGAGAGAAAATGACGCATTTCATTAATGGAATTCAATGATAAATGGACACTGAAATTTACCAGTTAAATTATTCGTATTGTTTTGAAATTTTGTGTATGCATTTGTCAGATTTTTAAAGTTATTACTGTAAATTTTGGAGATTTTTTATATATGTGTTCCAATAATATAAACTAATTTGTTTTAGAGATTTACTTATTTAAAATGTATTTATTTCATTTTCTTTATTCGCTCTTAATGGTTGCTAAGCAACCATTCATCCTAATAATTATTATATTTTAATGCTATAAATTTGAAAGCGTATACTAAAATTTAAATGAAGTCAAAGTCAAAACTGATGAATTAATTAATGTCTTTTTATCTTTGCTGTTAAATATAACATAGCCCAGAAAAGAATATAGGATATGTTTTATTAGTTTTATTCAAATATTTTCCTTAATAACTCAAATTTTCCTTCTTTTTCATACGGAATCAAGAGCGATTTTTTAGATAAAATTTAATCAATTTCCTTAATCTTTGAAAAAAAAAAAAAAAAAATCTGGAATAATTTTTCAACGGCAATAAGTTTCAATTGCGCAATTTCCATTCGAAAAATTAAACTAAGAAAAAATAAATATGACGTCAGAATTAAAATAAAAATAAAAATAGTACTTTGTTAAATATTAAACACGTAAATTTGTTTTGTTAATAAGAATTTTTCTGACAAAAATGGGGGCATAATTAGAAGAAAAAAAAATAAAAAATAATTATATTTTTAACAAATATTTCAATTGGTAAAATTTGACGTCATAATTAAAATAAAACAGGTATTTTATAGTTGTCGTTAAAAATACAAGAAACATGGACAGCAATAACTCATAAATAATGATGTCATTGCCGAAACTTCAGTGAAGGCTTATTTTGGCGACGCAAAATTTATTGTTTTCCATCTCTCAGTCTGTTCTTCTGTCTATCTGATCGTCCCCGATAACTGCCACAGAATGCAATCAAAACTTCTTTTTTTCGTAAACAAAATTGTAAAACCCTAGATTACTGAGTTTCAAACACACACTTTCAAAAGTTCCTGATACATCAGATTTAGGTGTTTTTGGTGGGCAGGTATCTAGAAGTATGAGGATAATGAAAAATGCTTATTAAAACTGTCGCTTATCCTTAGAAATCAAAATGTAGAAAGAAATACAAGATATACGATAACCATTAGCAGATTGATAGAAAGTTAGAAATTTAAATTTAATGAGACTACGGGGGGTTCAGGGGGGCGGAGCCACCCTGAAGAAATCTACTGTGGTATAATAAAAAACAAAAATAATAGATCATGAATTTTTCAGAATATCCTAACATAACTAAATCTTTAATTTAACGGCTTTTGATGGCTTCAAATTTCTTATTCTTATTTTATTCTTATAAATAATTACGTAATTCGAAAATTTTAAATTACAGTTTCTAGGAAGTTGAATATTACGCTAAGTGTGTTTTAAAAAAAAAGATGTGAAAAGCTGACGTTGAGGCTCTTGATCTGCAGATTTACTAGTTTAATGTTATTGAATACTGTTCATTGCAAAAAATATTTCTATGGACTCATGTGACGTCACGTACGGATATGTAAGAGCAAACACTAATATGGATGAAAAATTTTACAACAATATTTACTTTTCATCTAACGAGCACTGATTTTGATAATTTATCCTCTCCTAGCTGTTTCTTTCGAAAGCAATACTTATTTATTAGCAAAAATGCACGTAATATTTTAAATATGACATGACTTACTCATGCGGAAGTTGAAAACACTGAACACTGCATAGAAGTCGGGTATCTAGGCATACTTTTAGGCATTGTTGTAGTCGTAAAAAAAGCAGAGACTATATGGTATAGACAGAGGGTATACGCTACATCACTAATGTTCATTGATAGAGTATATGCTAATGCTTTATTTGAGAAACAGAGGGTATAGGGAACTTATTTAAAATTCTAGAGAGTATACGGCGTATACCCTCGTATACCCTCCACTACTTCTCTGTTTGTAGGCACTGTGTGAGTAGATAAAATTATGAACATGGACTCAATGCGTTTGTCTAAAAATAACTTCTTCAAGAAATATTGAATTTTACTAATAAAGCGCATGAATTAATTAATCAACAAGACACGAGAGGTTTAAATTTTCCAGAATTTTCATTTTTTTAAAAGTTCTACTTCTTGACATTTTCAAATTTTTGGTTTTTATCTTCAGGAATTATTATTATTTTTTAAATAATCGTTCAAATTAACGGTATTTTGTCCGGAATCAGGATTTTGTTTTTCCCGAAAAGTGAAAAATGACACGAAAAATGAATCGAGGATATGAAGACTGGAAAATTGAACTGGAATTTGAAAGTTTGTTAGAATTTGAATTTGATGAGTATTTCGTGATTGTAAATCCAGAAACTACTCCTGGAACAAGCTCAGAAGTTGTGACTGAAATTAAGGATTCAAATGAAAATATTGTGCCTGTTAAATCAAAATGCATAAACAATGAGACTGGAAATTCAATGTTCAAAAACAAGAATGATGAGATTAAGGAAATGACAGCAGCATCTGTACCTGAAAGAAAAGGCCGGAAGAGAAAAGCTGATGCTTGTCTTCAAACTTCTGAACTTATGATGGATTTTATCCAGGCTTTAAAAAGACATAACGACGAGTATTTTGAACGTATGAGAAAGTATATGCTAGATAAGTATGGGATGGACTTAAAATCCTTTAAGCACTACCTCAGCAAGTTCTTGTGCAAGCGTGTTGATGATAAAATAATTATGAAAATTAACAGAGGTACTGTGGAAGGAGGATCTAAAAACAAGAAAGTGGCTGCTGCAAAAAACTGATTAATCTTCAAATTGATTTTCTGCTGGAATTTTCTAGATGGAATAAGCGATTAAATCAGCCACAAATTTAACTTTTAATCAGTCTATATCTATTTATGTTTTAGTAGAATTATACTTTTGGGCATTTCTTAAATGATAATATCGATATGATACATCTTAAATAAAAAGACTTCAGTAGGCCTTTTTGTGTCATTCAACTTTTTAGATCATATAATTATTTAGTATTTATATTACTTAGCTGCATGCTAGATGATCACCAAATAAGGGTGCAGGTAATATTAATTATATCAACACTTAGAAAATGAATGAATATTATGATTGTAAGGTAGTATTTGGTTATTCCGTCGACCAAAAATCTATCGTCAAACTATAAGATTAAATGCCAACAATGGCTGATCGTGAATGTCATTAAAACCTTTAACGTATTAACATGCCATTAACGTATTAACATTAAATACGTTACACGTGTTTGTTACGTCACTAAGTGATTTTTATTTCGATATTTTATCTGTATTTTATTAATCTTATACTAATTTAATTCTTATTTCATTACTTAAAATAAAAATTATGTTAATTTGTTTAATTTGGCAAGAAATTTGGCGATTTATATAAGTTGGCGAAATCGGTCGACGGGATAACCAAGTAGTACCATTTATTGTAATATGTACCACGGCGTCTGAAGTTCCGTAATTGGGTATGTCGCCAAGATTAGCATTAAAAAATAGCAATTTTCGGCAATAAACCTTTTTGATTCGATTCATTTCAAAAGCGTTTATTTTTTCGATTACATGTTTTAAATTTGTGTTTTAGTTATATTTTAAGTACTACTTGATTAACCCGTCGACCAAAAAACTATCGCCAATCTACAGAATTAAACGCCAATAATAGCTAATCGTAAACGTCACGTTGACTTGAAATTAAACACCTTACACGTGTTTTTACGTCACTAAGTGATTTTTAATTCGACGTTTTATTTGTATTTTTATTAATTTTTTAGTAATTTATCTCTCTTTTCATTATTTAAAATAAAAATTATCTCCATTTGTATAATTTGGCGAGAAGTTTGGCTAACCTAATGCTCTTCATTTAGACAAAAAACGTAGATGGATATAACTATAAAATGTATGCAAATATTAGATGTAAATTTAAAGCTTTAAATATGTATATATATATATCAAAATTTGCAATTATATTCATAAGTATGAGTATATATATGTGTGTGTGTACAACATATGTATATATATACATATATAGGTATACATATGACACTGGCGTCCGGCTAACAGAAAAGTACCTTGGTTACCTCGTAACCTCGTAGGTTTATCATTGTGTTTTCCAGCTCCCAATTTTCCATGTTTTTTGATTGTAGGACCAAAACAATGATAAACTCACAAGGTAACCATTAGCGATATTAATTTTTTGCTTATGCACCACTTCACTTCTGGGAGACATGAATCATTAGGTCTTCCTATTTCTATTCTTTCATAAAATAAAGATTTTTTATTGTGCTCGATACCTTAGGCTTTTGTGCTGTCAGCTCCTGTACTATAGGTAGCGTTTTAACACTTTCCAGCAAAGCTCAAAAGTGTTTATGCATTCAGTTTATCTATCAGTCTGGCCGCATTCTAACTCCCGTAAATATACTCCGATTTTCATGCAATTGATAAAGGTTGTTTAGGATCACTGAGGCATGTTGGTATTAGTTACTACTTGGTTATCCCTTTGACCAATTTCGCCAAGCTACAGAAATATCCAAGCTATTAGCCAAGTTATAAATATTGGCATAATTTTTATTTTAAATAATGAAATAACAAATCAATTATTTAAACATTAATAAAAATTTAAATAAAAGGTTGAATTTAAAATCACTTGACGTAATAAACGCATATTTCGTGTTTAGTATCAAGTGAAAGTGACATATACGATAACCCATCATTGGTATTTAATTATACAGTTTGACGATATTTTTTCTGTCAACGGGATAACTAAGTATAGTACTTAGTATTGTATATGAAATGTGTAGGATTAATAGTTCATGTTCATTTACAGGGGCACTCAAAATTATTTCATTACATTATGGTATATGGAAAAAAATATTTGAATAATATTTCAATGAAATTATGCTATTTCAAAGATATTGAAACTGGTATAAATCACAGAAATTCACTGCGATTTCGTTTTAACAACGCATTCATAGAATTTATTATTCATTTACAGTGGCACTCAAAAGAATTAAAAAATTATATGGTATATGGGGCAAAATCGCTTGAAGAGTATTTTAATAAGATAAGCTAATTCAAAGATATTGAAACTGGCATAAATCACTGAATTTTTTTAACGATTACATTTTAATAGGGCATTCATAGCATTTTTAATTCGATTTTAAGGGAACTGAAAATAATTCCTTTACATTGTATAGTATATGGAGGAAATCGTCTGGGGAGTATTTTAATGAAATTACGCTTTTTCAATTGTATTGAAACTGATATAAATCACTAAATTTTTACTACGATTACGTTATAACAAGATATTCATAGCATTTTTGGGGGGTTCTGTTCTTATAAAGTGAAAACGGAACTATTGTACGCTGTTACAAATTTTGCACTACTCTGAATCAAATTTTGGTGCTCAGTAGCTTTTACTATATGATAGTGATAATCTGGTACCAACATTTGGAGCTTTCTATTTCAACCTCATTCCAGTTATTGGAACTATGCAACAACTGGAGCTCCAAATATTGGTTCAAGATTTCACCTTCTTAAAGTGATAGTTATTGAGCACCAAACTAGGACAAGATTTTATACAGTGTAAGATCAGTCCGGTGTCTGTCTGTCCGTCTGTCACAGCCATTTTACTCATAAACTATGAAACATGGAAAACTCAAATTAGGGGAAGGAATAGAAACTATTGACCTACATATTTACAGATTATTAAACATTTATAATTATATTTAGGAAGGGGGGTAAGGGGACTAATTAAGTTACTTGATAAAAAAATACGTGTGGCACTCGGGACTACCGCGGTAAAGCTATTGCATAGCATTTTTTATCACTTATGCAATTATAATTATTTATTTATTTTTTATTTATGCAGTTTTTTTTTTTTTTTTTTTTTTTTTTTTTTTTTATATATATATATTAATTCAAGTTACACTTTTTGAGCGTGATAACCGATAACAATTTTTTTTTTCTTTTATTGAATAAATGAGAAGTTAATATCGTTTAAAATATTTTTATTATCTTACAATACATCTAAGTTAATCAGGAATTTTTATCATTGAAACTATACGTTTATGGTAGCTGAAATAAAAAACATAAGTTTGAGACTTTATATTCTCAAAATATCTGAAAAATATCGCGTCAATGTCTGCCGAAGTCTACCGAAGGATACCGTGCCGAAGTCTGCCAAACTGAAGCGACGTTAGCCGGAATGTTAGGTTTTTTTTCACGTAACGGAATTTCTAGTTTCTTCCGCCGCGATCAAAGCAGGTAATAAAAGCTATGCTATACCTTAATAAATTACCAAACAAAATTTGGCCGCGCTACGAAAATGAAATCGCGAGTTATAAGCATTTTAAATTTTCTGAATCTCAAAATGGGAGTCTCCTGTCACCAAAAATTAACACTGTCTCATAATAAATTACCAAACAAAATTTGGCCGCACTACGAAAATTAGATCGCGAGTTATAAGCATTTTAAATTTTTCGATCCTCACCATGGGGAATCTCCTGTCACCAAAAGTAACACTGTCTCATATTAAATTACCAAACAAAATTTGGCCGCAATACGAAAATTAGATCGCGAGTTATAAGCATTTTAACTTTTTCGACCTTCACCGTGGGTGGGGGGGCTCCTGTTACCAAAAATTAACACTGTTTCATAATAAATCACCAAACAAAATTTGGCCGCGCTACGGAAATTAGATCGCGAGTTATAAGCATTTTAAATTTTTCGACCCTCACCGTGGGAGGTCTCCTGTCACCAAAAGTAACACTGTCTCATAATAAATTACCAAACAAAATTTGGCCGCACTACGAAAATTTGATCGCGAGTTATAAGCATTTTAAATTTTTCGACCCTCGCCCTGGGGGAACTCCTGTCACCAAAAGTAACACTGTCTCATAATAAATTACCAAACAAAATCTGGCCGCACTACGAAAATTAGATCGCGAGTTATAAGAATTTTAAATTTTTCGACCCTCACCCAGGGGGAACTCCTGTCAACAAAAGTAACACTGTCTCATAATAAATTACCAAACAAAATTTGGCCGCGCTACGAAAATTAGATCGCGAGTTATAAGCATTTTAAATTTTTCGACCCTCACCGTGGGGGGTCTCTTGCACCAAAAGTAACACTGTCTCATAATAAATTACCAAACAAAATTTGGCCGCACTACGAAAATTAGATCGCGAGTTATAAGCATTTTAAAATTTTTGACCCTCACCGTGGGGGGGTCTCCTGTCACCAAAAATTAACACTCTCTCATAATAAATTACCAAACAAAATTTGGCCACGCTACGAAAATTAGATCGCGAGTTATAAGCACTTTAAATTTTTCGACCCTCACCATGGGGGATCTCCTGTCACCAAAAATTAACACTGTCTCATAATAAATTACCAAACAAAATTTGGCCGCACTACGAAAATTAAATCGCGAGTTATAAGCATTTTAAATTTTTCGACCCTCACCATGGGGGATCTCCTGTCACCAAAAGTAACACTGTCTCATAATAAATTACCAAACAAAATTTGACCGCGATACGAAAAGTAGATTGCGAGTTACAAGCATTTTAAATTTTTCGATCCTCACCTTGAGGGGGAGGGGTCTCCTGTCACCAAAAATTAAAACTGTCTCATAATAAATTACCAAACAAAATATGGCCGCGCTACGAAAGTTAGATCGCGAGTTATAAGCATTTTAAATTTTTCGACCCTCTCCGTGGGGGGTCTCTTGTCACCAAAAATTAACACTGTCTCATAATAAAACACCAAACAAAATTTGGCCGCGCTACAAAAATTAGATCGCGAGTTATAAGCACTTCAAATTTTTCGACCCTCACCATGGGGGATCTCCTGTCACTAAAAATTAACACTATCTCATAATAAATTACCAAACAAAATTTGGCCGCGCTACGAAAATTTGATCGCAAGTTATAAGCATTTTAAATTTTTCGACCCTCATCGTGGTGGTTCTGTCACCAAAAATTAACACTGTCTCATAATAAATTATCAAGCAAAATTTGGCCGCGCTTCGAAAATTAGACCGCGAGTAATAAACATTATAACTTTTTCGACCCTCACCGTGGGGGTCTCCTGTCACCAAAAATTAACACTGTCTGATATTAAATTACCAAACAAAATTTGGCCGCGCTACGAAAATTAGATCGCAAGTTATAAGCATTTTAAATTTTTCGATCTTCATTATTGGGCGGGTCTCCAATCACCAAAAGCTACATTATCCTACCTTGTTTTATCTTAAGACGATTCTTTTCTATACACATTCAATCAGGAATTTTTATTATTGAAACTATAGATTTATAGTAACTGAATTAAGAAATATAAGTTTGAGACTTGATATCCTCTAAATATCTGAAAAATACCGTGTCAATGTCTGCCGAAGGCTACCGAAGGATACCATGCCGAAGTCTGCCGAACTGAAACGATGGTTAGCCGAGTGTTAGGTTTTTTTCGTTACGGAATTTCTAAATTTTTCTCGTTACGGAATTTCTACATTCGGTCGCCGCGCTCAAAGCCCGCGATAAAAGCTATGCAATAGCTTAAAAATCTTTTCTTTGTATATCGTGTGGAGTATCTTGTGAAAGCTTTCGTTACGCTGAACTCAAAAATATATTTCTTTTAATTTTATGCATTATATTTTCAGAGATATCGTCGAAAATATGGTGCAAAAATGTGTCCCCCTCTCCCCATATAATTTCGGATCTTCTGAGACTAAAATTATAAAACAATTAGAAGTTATAGATGTTACCTTAAACCTTGCAGGAAAACTATAGTGATTATTCTAATCCGCATAGTTTTTGAGAAAAATGCACTTTTCTGTTTCACACAAATTTCGATTTGTGGGCATAGTAAAGATGTTGAGCAGATTTAGCAATACCGATATTAACAGAAGTATAAAAACATTGTCGATAAAGGATGTTGAAAAAAATTGTCGGGAATTAGCCGAAATATTAACCCTTAAAGAAAGAGGCGGTTTGGACATAAATAAAGACGTTTGCGCGTACTCCTTATACCATCGGTTTTTAAAGCCTAGATAATAACATTTAATAACATATTTCTGTAATACAATACCTAGTAGCAGCATAAAAGCAATAAACTTCATACTGTTACAAACATACTAATTAAATTAGAATTAATTTCTAAAATCAGGGTTCGTATGCACAAGAAATAGAAAGAAGAAATTATGCATTTTAGCACCAGTATTTTTTTAAAGTATTAGTTATTTTATTGAATGCAAATATTCCTTACTTCGGATATAGCGGGCACTACGTTAATTGTTGGTATTAAAATGTCTAATTTTTAAAAAATTCCTTAGGCATGCGAACCTTGCAAAAATACAATGGGGTTTGAGGCTAGTTTGCATTGATTGGGTCGCTCATTACGATTCTTGTATGTTTAAAAGTTAATTAAAAACTTATCTGTGAAAGTATTTTGCGGATCAAAACGGCTTATCAAACGGCTTTGCAAATTTGCAAGCTCCTTTAGCACAATGTGAAGTTTAAACATTGAACAAGGGTTTTGTGTTAGCTACAAAGAAAAAGAAAAGGTTATAATTACTCTGAATTTAGTTTTATGAAATGCCAAATGAAGTTTAAATATGCACTGTCTTTTATTCTCAGTACAGAGTTAAGCTCCTTATTAATAGAGGATAAGATTAAAATAAAGATTTATACATAATGGCAATATTTGATATTCTTTAGGCTTCATATCTCTTTGAATTTTTATTGTATACCCATTCATATTTTTCTAATGTATATTCGGTACTACACTGTTATCTCGTCGATCAATTTCGCCAAATTATACAAATCGCCAAACTAATAACCAAATTATACATAATGACATAATTTTTATTTTAAATAACAAAAAAACAAACAAATAGTTAGTAGAATATTAATAAAAATATTAATAAAAAGTCGAAATAAAAATCACTGAATGACATTCTTAACACGTGAATCGTATTTAATGTCATTGAATGTGACATTCACGATCATCCATTATTGGCATTTAATCTTATAGTTTGGCGATAAATTTTTGGTCGACGGGATAACCTAGTAGTACCGTATATTCTTATAACCAACCGAACTTTGTATAGTTTTTTACAAAGTCTTGTTATTCTTTCAGCAACCATTTTCTTTTAGCAATGCATTTAACTCCTGCGCGATGAGAGCACTTTGCTTAATTTTTAATCTTTAACTACCCGTTTTTCAAAACAGACAATTTTCTGCATTTGAAACGCAAAAATGCTCCAATTAAATAAAATAAAGTTTACAATAAGAAATAACTGGTGGTAATAATGAAGGATTCTGAGCAATTTAAGTGGTACATATACCAGTCAGTCGTGCCCAAAAGGTTAATAATACCATACCTGCCAACTTTTACACATTTTTCCTACCACAAAAATTTTATGGTAAATATTGTCTTATTTAATCGTCGAAATCGTATGATTAAACAAATTGGAAATTTCTGTACAATTTTAGTGGTAGGAAAAATTCGTAAAAGTTGGCAGCTATGATAATACACATGTTTATTTTACGGAACTCTCTGAGCGCGAGTAATACTCGCACTTAATCGTCTTTTTATTCATTTACAGGGACACACAAAAGAAATCGATTACAGCACTATCTTTGAGTAATAATTGCTGGAATGTGCAATTTAAAATTCGGTATGTGCTTTGAAATGTAACTAATTTTTGCATGTTATTCCTTACATATAAATTCTGTATCTCAGATACAGGGCTGCACAAAAATATTCACGTATAATTCTGCATGTCAAAGGAATTAAAGGAAATTACTGAAGAGAAATTTTCAACTTAGGTACATAAATATATATATACCTCAGTTGAAAATTTCTCTTCAGTAATTTCCAAACTAATAGCCAAATTATACATATTAACATAATTTTTATTTTAATAATAGCTTTTACCTAAGCTGTGTGAAACGATATTCTTTTTGTTTTTGAGTTTGATTAGAATGTTTTTTATGAGAATATGTGTAAAAATGTTACGGTTTTTATTGGAGTTGTGTTTTGTGACCAAAAAAAAAAAAAAAAAAAAAAAAAAAAAAAAAAAAAAATAGTTAGTAGAATATTAATAAAAATATTAATAAAAAGTCGAAATAAAAATCACTGAATGATACTTTTAATGTTTGATAAAATGCTATTTAATTTTCTACTGGCTTTGTCACCTAGCAACCAAGATATACCTAATTATTTCAAAATGTAAAAAGTTTTCTGTGCAAACGATAATTTGTGATAAATACATTATCTGTTTATTTCTTCAGCTTTTACCTAAGCTGTGTGAAACGATATTCTTTTTGTTTTTGAGTTTGATTAGAATGTTTTTTATGAGAATATGTGTAAAAATGTTACGGTTTTTATTGGAGTTGTGTTTTGTTAAATTATTAATGTTCGAAAGAACCTGAGTTGAATTTACTCATCAGAATAAACTGTTTAAAATGAGAGATGCGTATTCAATTTTGAGTTGAGTAAAATATTAATAAAATAAACTTTCGAAAAAATGAAATCTTCATATGGTCCGTCTTATACGGAGAAAAATCAGCGAGTTGTTATTCTACGTCAATGACTGAAGGATAACTGGTGAATATTTTGTGCTGTTTTGCTATTTCTTCGATGTTAGAGATAATATTATAAAGAGTCAAGAGGGGTAAGTGCACCCATTTAATTTTTATTCGTTAAAAATGAGTATGAAAGAATTAAAAGCAAAAAAGAAAATTTTCAAAACCAATTTAACAAAACTAAAAGAAAAATTATCGAATTCTGAGCTAGAATTAAATGAATTAATTCTCATAAAGGAGAAACGGAATAAATTAGAGCAAAACTTTGCTGAGTTATTTGAGTCGATTTATAAGATAAGTAAAGAAGATGAAATTGAGGATTTTATTAAGGAAAACGAAGAAATTAATGAAATTTTAGAAATAATGGAATTTGAACTTACAAAAAAGTTATCAAAAATGAAATTGCAAACTGTTAATTTAGAAAACGCCACAAAGGCTGATAATAACATTAAATTGCCAAAGTTAACTCTTCCTGTATTTACGGGTAATTTGCATGAGTGGCTTTCCTTTAAGGATATATTTAAGGCTACTGTACATGAAAATTCAAATTTGTCAGGGGCAATGAAATTACAATATTTGAAGTCTGCATTGAGAGGAGATGCCTTTCGTATAATTCAATCTATTTCAATCGTGGATTCTAATTATGGAGTTGCATGGTCGCTTTTGGAAGAACGGTTTTCGAATTCGAGAGAACAAGTTTACGCGCATTTAAAACGTTTTTTAAATATTCCTGTTATTCAGATTGAGTCCCCAGCAGCATTATTAAATCTAATAGATATAACAAATGAGTGTATTAGGTCGTTAGAGATTTTAGAACAAAAGGTTGAGGGGTTTTCTACTACTATGTTTGCTTATATTTTGGGTCAAAAATTAGATGTAAATACAAAAATGTGGTGGGAAAGACATCTTAAGCGGGATAATTTACCGAGTTTAACTGAATTGCTAGAATTCTTGAGAGACCACGCGCGTACACTAAATGCGTCCAAACAAGTAAATACAAAGCGAAATTTTCAAAACGAAAGCCAAACAAAGCATAGCTTTTCAAAGGTAACATCCATGGTTGCGAGTTTAAATGAGAAAAATATGCCCAAATGTGTTGTATGTAACAGGAAAATCACAGTGTTTTTAAATGTCCCAAATTTCAAAAATTTAATATACAGGAAAGAGTAGATTTTGTGGAAAAAAACAATATGTGCTTTAATTGTCTTTCAGAATTCCACTGCGTCAAAAAATGTAACTCAACATTCTCGTGTTCAAAATGCCATAAACGACACAATATACTTCTTTGTTTTGATAGGCGTGATAGAATTTCCAATGCGGTGGGAAACACAAAAAATTATAGTGATAAGGAAGTGCCAAATGCATTGTCAACAAATGAAAGCAAACCAACATTGAATGCTGACGCCATACCATTTGAGTTAAATAACCAAATTCAAAATTTCACTGGTACTTCAAATGTGAGATCGAATAATGTTAAAACAGTTCGTCTTTCCACTGCTATTGTTTATATGAGAGATAAATTCGGAAATAAAGTTCCGGTGCGTGCTTTATTGGACAATGCATGATTTTTTAACATTGCAGTTAGTTGAACGATTAGGAATTCGAAAAGAAAAAAGTAATATTTCGGTATCGTGTTTAAGTGGATCCTCTGTAGCGGTAAAAAATAAAACTACTGCCTTGATCAGTTATAATTCGGGAGATTATAGTCGAGAGTTAGATTTCCTTATCATACCAAGGGTTTCGCAAATTATGCCCTCGAAATATATTAATATTTCAGAGCTAGGAATTCCAGAGTCTATTATTCTTGCTGATCCTGAATTTAATAGACCAGAGAAAATAGATCTTTTGCTAGGAGCTGAAGTATTTCTAGAATTGATAAAGGTGAGTCGTATGAAGCTACCAAATTCTAAATTAATACTGCAAAATACGGTGTTCGGTTGCATAGTAAGTGGGAGTGTTTACGATTGTAACGATCAGGAACAAATACATTGTGGGTTAATTATTGAAACAGATTTAAATTTTGAAATGAAAAGATTTTGGGAAATCGAAAGAGTAGAAGAAAGTACACCATTGATAAATACAGAAGAATTAGCATGCGACACCCACTTTATAAACACACATCAGAGAGATATAACGGGCAAATTCATAGTACAAATGCCGTTGAAAAAAGATTCTAGTTCTTTGGGAGAATCAAAGCAATTTGCAGAAAATAGATTAAATTCACTTTGGAATAGGCTAGTCAAAAATCCAAATCTTTTAGAGTTATATTGCGCATTTATGGCAGAGTATAGAGAGTTAGGCCATATGGAGGAAGTAGAGAAAACAGATGAGCCAATACATGCGAATTATCTACCTCATCATGCTGTTTATCGCCCAGATAAAAGTTCTACAAAATTGAGAGTTGTCTTTAATGGTTCACGTGCAACTTCATCAGGAGAATACCTAAATTCCATACAGCTGAATGAAGGTGTCATTCAAGATGATTTGTTTAGAATAATACTTAGATTTCGTACACACCGCTATGCATTTACAGCAGATGTAAAAATGATGTATCGCATGATACTTATCGATAAAAGTCAACGTGATTTACAGCGCATAGTTTGGAAAGATTCTGTAAATGGTGAGATGAAATATTACAGACTATGTACAGTCACATATGGCACAACTAGTGCCCTTTATTTAGCCATGCGCTGCCTTAAACAGCTTGGTATAGATGGTGAATCTCAATTTCCGTATGCTTCTGGTGTGGTACAATCAGACTTTTATATGGACGATGTCCTGACTGGAGCAGCTGACCAAAAATCGGCTAAGAGACTGCAAATTGAGCTTATTCAACTATTAAATACGTGCGGCATGAACTTACATAAATGGTTTAGTAACCATCCAGAATTAATGGAGCCAGCCTTTAAAAATGAGAATTACACTTTTGAAAATATGAGTGAAACTAAGGCACTAGGACTTTGCTGGAATGCCAATGATGATACTTTTATTTTTAGTGTATCATTCAGTGAGCAAACCAAGGTAACTAAAAGAAGTGTGCTGTCAAATATTGCTCGCATTTTCGACCCCTTGGGTTTACTTGGACCAGTTGTGACGAAAGCAAAAATTTTCCTACAAAGACTGTGGAGACTGCAAATTGATTGGGATGAAAATCTCCCTACAGCTGAGCTTGATGATTGGTTGCAGTTTTTAGAATCATTAAGAGCCATCAATAATATAAGTGCTGTTAGATACATTTTTACAAATAATCCAGTGCAAATTAAAATTTGTGGCTTTTCAGATGCTTCGGAGAAAGCCTACGGTGTGGCATTGTATGCTGTGTCTTCAAATTCTTCAGGAGAGCAAATTTCTCAGTTGCTTTGCAGTAAAAGTCGAGTTGCGCCAATCAAAACAATCACTATTCCTCGCTTGGAGCTCTGTGGTGCAGTTTTATTAGCCAAATTGATGAATAAGGTTGCCAAAACCTTAAAAGTTCCTAAAGAATCTGTTTACTATTATTCAGATAGTACTATTGTATTATGTTGGATTCGAAAACAGCCGTGTGACTTAAAAACCTTTGTGTCATCACGTGTGGCTACGATTCAGAATCTTTCTGATATCAGTCATTGGGGACATGTGGCTTCTTCTGATAATCCTGCTGATCTTGTGTCACGAGGTGTAGATCCAGACAAACTTCTCCAGAGTAACTTATGGTGGAAGGATCCACTATTCCTAACACAACAAACTGAACCTTCTTTAAATACTGTCGAACTTGAGCAAAATGATAAGGATCTATACAGAAGTGAACTTAAAAAGACTTTTTCAGAGACTTCACTTTTAATATCAGACTGTTCATTTTTTATTGACTATTTTTTGCAATTGAGTAATAATTATGCTAAATTAATAAGAATTCTTAGCTATGTTTTCAGGTTCATTCAGAATGTCAAGAAGCCAAAAGAAAGGTATTCAGGTAAGTTAACATCTGCTGAATTGAAGAAAGCTGAGCAGTTTATCATAAAATCTGTTCAAGAAAAAGAGTTCAGTTCTGAATTCACATTGTTATCTAAGGGTAAGGAGTTACCAAAAAATAGTAGATTACTTTCATTAAATCCTTTCTCTGATAAAAATAATTTAATCAGAGTTGGAGGTCGTCTCCAAAATAGCACGGTAAATTATGCCCAAAAACATCCAATTGTATTGCCCTCTAAACACAAATTAACAGAATTAATTATCGAGTTTTATCACAAAAAATATCTACATATAGGACCACAAAATTTACTTTATTGTGTTCGAAGAGAATTTTGGCTTTTAAACGGTAGGGCTATTTGCAGAAAAATTGTACATAAATGTATTACATGCTTTAGGGCCAAACCTAAATTGTTAGAGCAAATTATGGGCGAGCTCCCAAAAGAAAGAATAAATGTAGACTTTGTTTTTAATTGCACAGGAACTGATTTCTGTGGTCCATTTTTGATTAGATATAGAGGTCAACGTAAAGGTATTTATCATAAAGTTTATGTTTGTATTTTTATTTGTATGGTAACAAAGGCAGTGCATTTGGAATTAGTTACTGATTTAACGTCTGAGGCTTTTATTGCACATTAAAGAGGTTTTTTGCCAGACGAGGAAAACCTCGAAAATTTTTCAGTGATAATGCAGGCAATTTTGTGAAGACTAATGTAGAGCTTAAAAGGTTGCATGAATTGGTAAACAAACCAGACCAGAACCTTACTAATTACTTGATATCTGAAGGTATTGCTTGGGAATTTATTCCCCCTAGAGCTCCAAATTTTGGAGGTTTATGGGAATCGGGAGTCAAGTCCTTCAAGTATCACTTTAAACGTGTTGTGGGCAACTCTAAATTAACTTATGAAGAAATGTTAACTATAATTGTCCAAATTGAAGGTATCTTAAATTCGCGCCCGCTTACTCCCTTGAGTACAGATATTGATGGCTTGGAGGTCTTGACCCCGGGACATTTTCTTATTGGTCGCCCACTTAATGCCATTGCTGAATCTGACTTGAGTAATATTGAAGACAATAGACTTAACTTATGGCAAAAGACCACTAAAATGGTTCAGACCATCTGGAAAAAGTGGAAAAATAGTTATTTAAGTATATTGCAGCAAAGGCATAAGTGGATGATATCAAAAAACAACCTCAAAATAGGAGATATGGTTATAATAAAGGAAGATGATCTTCCAGTGTCTAAATGGTTATTAGGGAGAATTGTAGAAGTATTTTTTGGTAATGATAATAGAATAAGAGTTGTAAATATAAAAACCCCAAATGGAATATATAAAAGAGCAGTATCCAAAATTGCTGTATTACCTCTTGAAAAGTAATTCAGTTTTTATAAGAAAGTGTACATTATTGTAAAATTTCTTTATTTATTATGTATTATGTAAAATTTTTTAAATATTTGCTTAAATTTAACTTAACTGTGACTCATTTATATTGTGTTTAATTGTATTGTTATTTATATTTTTTACAATGGTTGTAATTGCAGTGTTTTAGTTTGAAACCCCCCTCAGAGGTTTCAAGAGGGGCGGTATGTTTGATAAAATGCTATTTAATTTTCTACTGGCTTTGTCACCTAGCAACCAAGATATACCTAATTATTTCAAAATGTAAAAAGTTTTCTGTGCAAACGATAATTTGTGATAAATACATTATCTGTTTATTTCTTCAGCTTTTACCTAAGCTGTGTGAAACGATATTCTTTTTGTTTTTGAGTTTGATTAGAATGTTTTTTATGAGAATATGTGTAAAAATTTTACGGTTTTTATTGGAATTGTGTTTTGTTAAATTATTAATGTTCGAAAGAACCTGAGTTGAGTTTACTCATCAGAATAAACTGTTTAAAATGAGAAATGCGTATTCAATTTTGAGTTGAGTAAAATCCTTCTATAGTAAAAAAAAACTAGCCTTAAAAGGAATGACTCCTGGAATGATGCTGATGTGGAAGATTTCCGGAACTAACGAATCCGGGTTGTCCACTCCTTCCATGAGTCGAATAGACCAATCAGGAAAGGACTCCGTCTATGCATCGCCGTATGGGTTACCATAAAGAGAGGAAAGGTTACCATCGCCAACAATCGCCAAGTTTGTCGCCAACTTGGCGATATATCGCCAAATTTGGCGACCAAAATTAGTTGTCAAAAGTGACGCCAACTTGGTGATAACTGTAATATTTCGCCAAATTTTTAATTTCTTTACAACACCAGTCGTTTGATACATCATTTGAGAGGTTTGCAACTGCTTATTCATATAATGGATGTCTTGTGTGTTATCCCCCATTCTGCTCCCCAGGGGGGACACATTTTTAATTTCTTTACAACACCAGTCGTGTTACACAAGATTTGAAAGGTTTGCAACTGCTTATTCATATTATGGATGTGTTGTGTGTCATCCCTCACTCTGCCCCCCGGGGGGGCACATTTTTAATTTCTTTACAACATCAATTGTGTGACACATCATTTGAGAGGTCTGCAACTGCTTATTCATATTATGGATATCTTGTGTGTAACCTCCCCCCCCCCTCTGCTCTCAGAGGGGGCGCATTTTGTAATTTCTTTACAACACAAATTGTGTGACACATCATTTGAAAGGTCTGCAACTGTTTATTCATTTTATGGATGTCTTGTGTGTCACCTCCACTCTGCCCCCCAGGGGGGCACATTTTTAATTTCTTTACAACACCAGTCGTGTGACACATCATTTGAAAGGTCTGCAACTGCTTATTCATACCATGGGGTATTGGCGAGCGCAGCAAGCAGAGGTAGTCAATAATTTGGAATCGCGAAGCGATTACGCGGGGGGTTGGCGAGCATAGCGAGCAGGGGGGTGGGACCCCCCCTAGTATTAATAAAATAAACTTTCCAAAAATTGAAATCTTCATTTAACACG
Source organism: Maratus speculifer (assembly GCA_964019185.1). Classification (NCBI taxonomy): domain Eukaryota; kingdom Metazoa; phylum Arthropoda; class Arachnida; order Araneae; family Salticidae; genus Maratus; species Maratus speculifer. Next base: position 174,336,985 of record OZ025295.1, read on the forward strand.
TGAATCGTATTTAATGTCATTGAATGTGACATTCGCGATTATCCATTATTGGCATTTAATCTTATAGTTTGGCGATGATTTTTAGGTTGGTTAAATGGCGATAAAATTTAGTTAAATTAAGATTATAAATATATATATATATATATATATATATATATATATATATATATATAATCTTAATATAACTAAATTTTAGTATGCATGCAGTTAATAGATATAAATTTAAATATCATATGCAGGATGCTGTAAAAATTCGAATAATTTCAGATTGTAGATGAGAGCAGCTGAAATTGGATTTTCAAATGTGGTATGCATTTCTATGTAGTTTAATTAAATAGAATATTTAAATTTTTTAAACGGTGCAGTTTTGTTACATTATTCTGAGTGTATTGGAAATTGTTTCATAATATATACTTGACTCAAGAATTTTTCTTTCTTGTTACTTTTTGTAATGAAAACAACCTAAAAGTTCAGATCTTCAGTGTTCTTTTCTAATTTTATTTACCAAACAGCAGCGGGATGATTGGATATGATTAGCGATAAACACAGTTCAACAGCTTTATTTGGCTGCTTTTGAAGAGTTTTTAATTTCATTTTTCTGTAAGAGCTGGTTTTATCAGAATCATCTTAAGGGCTAGTTAGTTCAAAATGCTCATTTTGACAGCATATTTTGAAATATATTTTGCTTTTATGAAAAAATTGACCAATACGGCTCATTATAGTTCCTTGATAAGAGTAAAAGCCTATTGCATGGGTTTGAGAGCAAAAATGTTTTTAAAAATGTGTCAGAAAATAAGCAATTTGTTATTTGAATAAATCCTCAATTCTTCAATCTCGATCGCTTTGGGAAATTCTATTCAAAATGTCCCCTTTGACAGTATTTTAAAATATATATATATATATATTTGCCCTTATTTAAAAAAAAAAAGACTAATATGGCACATGATATAGTTTCTAAATAAGAGAAACTGCGAATTGCATAAGTTTGAGATCAAAAATGAATTTAAAAATGTGTCATAAAATAAGCAATTTGCTATTTAAATGCATCTCCAATTCTTCAATCACGATTGCTTTGGAAAATTCTATTCAAAATGTCCACTTTGACAGAATTTGTTGAACTATATTCTGTTTTTATCAAAAATCTGACCATTGAGGCACATTAAATAGTTCCTAAATAACAGAACCTGCCAATTAGATGCGTTTGAGAGCAAAAATGGACTTTTTGTAATGAAAACTGCCTAAAGATCTGAACTTCAGTGTCCTTTTGTAATTTTATACATCTGAACAGCAGCGGGAGGAAAAGAATGAATATATAAATATTACATTTTTAAAAATCCCAGTTTGATCCGTGTAATTTTCTTGACCTTAACTACAATAAATCATTAATATCCACTCTAATGAGCATCTTATGTTTCATGCAGATAGTACTTACCGTCTCAAGAATTCTTTATCATAATGCAACTTCCAAGGATAAACGTGTGCTTTTTTTAATTTCATCAAAAACAATCCTTGATTTTCAGCTGCTGTAGATCATGAATGTGTGATTATCAAAAGCAAATGATCGCTTTAATATTTATCAGAGATCGACATAAAATTCGATTCGACATAAAATTTTTAAATTTTTAATGAATTTTTTATGTGATTTTTAGTGTTTTTTCACATTTTGATGCTATTTTTTAACATTGGTAAAAAGAAAATGGTTTTAAAGTTTTACCCTAATGCACAAAATTTTATCTGATACAATTTTTGAATTTGAATGACTTTCAATGCGATTTTTAACAATTTTTCGAGACTTTTGGGTTTAGCATCTATATTTTTATTATTATTTATGGAATATTCCCAATTACAATGTTTTTCCGATTAGAGAAAATTTGACCCCTGCGATTTTTTAATATTTAGTGATTTTTAATGCCTTTTTTATGTAATTTTTAGCGTTATTTCGAGTTTTACGGCATTTTTGTTTTTTTTTTTTTTTTTTTTTTTACTTTAGAAAATTATATTTTGCTCTAAATTTTTAGACGAATCCTTTGATCTCCAAACTTGGCAACGATAGATTATTGCATTTTTTTTTTTTTTTTTTTTTTTTTTTTTTTTTATTCTAATGTTGTAGCGGCAGTTCTGCTAGCTGAAAATATAAAATTATATCTATATATATAAAAGAATGTCGGGATTTCGTGTTAATCAACGCACAGAAAAAACTACTGGAAGCAAGGTCATGAAAATTTGAGTAAAAATAGTTTTTACGACATCGAGTGCCGCTAAGAAACTTGAAAATTCCAACGTAAGTGGGGGGAAAAAGAGAACAAACTTAAAAAAAATCGTTAAAAATCTGATTTTTTAGTTTTTTTTTTAACTGATAGTATATTTTAATGTATTTTTGTATGCTGAATCGAATGGTACTAATCAATTTTTTTAAGTCCTATAGTTCGGCAGATATTTCACATTTTTATAATTAGGCAATGTCTTTGGCGTCGAAACCTCAAATTTTCAAGAGATAATATCTAAAAATTTTCCCGTTACTATAGCAATGGAATAATTTAAATAAATATTGTTTATCAATTCTTTTGGTTCAAAAATTAAAATGGTTATGTCAATTAGAAAATAAAAAGGTACAAACGCATCGAAAAATAAAATTAAAAGAAATAGTTACTTATTTTATGTATTCTTAGTGCTTGTTAAGATGTGCCGCACACGTGGCGCGCGTTCTCAGAAGATTTTGTTTGGAGTAGGTCTCATATTAAAAAATTTAAAAATAATTCAATCATTGCATTATTTTTGTGGTTCAAAACAGCTAAAATCAATGACTATATTTCTTTATCTTTCCAAAACATGGTTTTGTAACAGAAATACTTACCTTAATTCATTCAAATAAAATTAAAATAATCTAAAATTTAAAATATTCATCAGCAGATAAAATTTAATTTTTTTTCTGTATTAATGTGAATGAATATTTTAAATATTCGCAATTTGTTTGAAAACATGTATGAACCCGTGCAACACCGATCGGATCAGCTAGTATCCCCATAAAAATGAAACGTTTTATTACAATAAGCAATGATTTAGTCGTAAAAAATACAGAGGATATATGCTCAAAGCAGAGAGTATATCTTAGAGTGTAGATACTATTAGCTTTCTTGAGAAACAGAGTGTTCCTTAAAAAAATCCAGAAGACACACGGCGTATACCCCCGTATACCCTTCATTACATCCCTTACAATAAACCACGTAATCATAATGCCGTTTGAACGCTTTTGCTACATTAGTTTTGACAGGGTAATCCAAAAGATCTTCGTTCTTTTTCAATTCGTTGACGATCCCCTATGGGATTTCGAGAAAAAAAAATCTTTACGGAAATATATGACATGTATTCTGTTTACGCGCCTGGATTTTTAGAATAATCACTCGTGTATTTTTTCTATATATTTAACAAAAGATCTAAAACCGCAAGTGGCTGGTCACCTTAAGCCATAGTGTATAATGTCAAATTCAACAATACGGAAATATTATGACTCCATCTTAAATAGGACGTAACCAATATGACTAATTAAAATCTTTACCTATTATGGGATATTGTTGAATTAATTATCTATGATAGTATTTAATAAAAGGAAAAAATTGTGCAACGATTATATACGTTGAATTTCAAGCCATTTGGTTGGTAGTTTTTGCACCGTCAAATACTGACAGACAGACGGACGGATCAGTATAGTTACAAGTGCATTTGAAAACTTCTCTAAAATATAAAGTTTTACTTTTTTAATAAAAAAAGAAATAAGGTAAAATGTACTCTACTCTATACATCACTTATTATAGGTAGAAATAAAATTTGAATCCTTTAAAGTCATTTGTCAGAAAGAGGTATATTTTTTATTCGGTTTCTTTGCGCGCAATAATTCAACATGCCTTCTAGAACCTTGAAGATAGATTAAAAGCATTATTCTAAAAATATATGAAGCGAGAGAGACAGAAGAAGTTGAACTTATATGAATATTAATCAGTCTATTATACTGAGGTCATGAGAAAATGGTACCAATAACGTGGCAAGATCAAAGATTTATGGCAAATTTAATTTGCATAATGTGAAGCACATTTAGAAAAGGGATTAATGAAGCCTTCAATTCGAAATATTCTTGTTCAATATGCAAGAAATAATTTCCTTTGAATAGTTAATTTATATATAATAAAAATTAATTGAATGATAAAGTGACGGTTCGAATAAATTAATAAAGAAATGTGTTATTTTAGTGGTTTGGTTTTACAACTAAGAAAAAAAGATATTTTTAATATACAGCTTTCGCTTTAAGTTTAAACTAGTCATTGGGGGCCACCGTAATACTTACCCATCATGGATATGTATATGAAAATAAAACATGTGAAAACTATTTATACAATACATTGCAATTACACAAACAAAATTTAAATATTGCTAATGTACATAAGTAATGCTATATTAAAGAACTGCTGATGTACCAATTTCGACAAATTATATAAAACGCCAAACTACTCAAGTAGTACCGAACTGCGTAAAAGAAACATCCTTATAACTCCAAAAATAATAATTCTATTAACTAACTGTTAACTGCATCGGATTAAGCGTCTCATTTCCAATTAAAATATACCTTTGAATTGAAATTTAAATGAAATACAGGATCATGAAAAATCGAAGAATGTAGAAAACAGGATTACAAATATCTCGGCAGCTAATAATCCGATCGACTTCGTTCTATATGCAAAATGTGTGTTATTTTATTGCCTTTTACGTCCATTCCTCAAAACAAAAAATTCAAAAATTTTTATATACCTTTCATCAGAGCGAATTTTTCGAGAGTCCGAAAAAAATAGTTCCGGATAATCGAGGTTGCTGATAATAAATAGGATTCGTCCCATTCTTACATACTAACTACATACAAAATTTCAAGTCTCTATCTCAATTTGTTCGGGAGATAGAGCTTTTACAGACAGACAGACAGACAGACGGACGGCAAATTTTTTTTTCTAAAAATATGTTTTTCGGAATCTCCACTATCTAAAACGTGTAAATCCGTCAAAAAAATTTTTTCGATTTTCAAAACGATTGCAAGACTTACCCTATACTACGTATGATGGGTAAGTAAAAAGGGGTGGGATATTTATTCTTCATCAAAGAAATGGGCATGGCTAATTGCATTTACAACAAAGGGAAATTTCAGAGATCAAAAGAGCCGATCGTAAATACAGCAGGCATACAGTTTCATTATTATAACAATTTAAACATCAATGGTAGTTTATTTCGTAAACGACATCGTATTTGGTTGTCTTTTGTTCTGTCTGCCTACCCTGTGATAACCCCGTAAAGAAATTTCCAATTTGCTTGAAGTTTTGTTGATGTGATATCTTCATGAAATATACGAAATCGATTTCATCATTTTTGGTTTGGACAGTTTTTTGAAAAAAATGAGCCTTAATGATCCAAATTAGCCATACAACCGACTAGATGCGCCCTGTTTTATTTTTTATTTATTTATTTATTTATTATGGCACATTCAAAACATGAGTTCGTATGCTTTACAACATTGAATCTCGATTACACTAAACTAAGCCGAGAAAATAATCAACAACAAGGAATACATTTGCTTAAATACCTACTTTTAACATTGACCTTTTCTCTTTCAAACTTAACATTATGCAGACGAGACACAGGTGAATTTTTAATTTATTTCTTGTGCATAATTCAACATCCTATCATTATTATCCTGAAGGGCATGAGAAATTATTTAAACGAACTGCCTGTATAGAATGAGAAAGTAATCTACATGGGAATTAACTATATTAAAATGCTCCGAAAATGTAACTTATTTTAAATGGCATCACTCAGACATAAAAAGAGACATTTTCTTTCTAGTTAGAAACTTTCTTTACCACCGTATAGCCTTTGAAGTAATATATATGGCAATTAACCGACACCCTACCTGCAAAACGGGCAGGTTTGTGTCTTGAAAAATGCGTTTTCTTGTCACATTAAAGTGCAAATACCCCCAAACACTTTCTTACAACCAAATTCCCTCGCATCCATCTTGCGTGGTCGTCGACTGTTATTATTGTTCGTGACTGGCAACACGATGACCCTCTTACCTGGTTCCACTCTCTCTACTTTTCTATTGCTATCTACTCATACTCCCACTCACACAAGGTCTTGCTCTTCACGCCTTATTCGTTGACTTTCAAATGAGAGATAGGGTAGAGAAGACTGGTAGCAGAATATGTCCGCCAGCACCATATATGTGATCATACGTTGCCTCTAAATATAGATAGAAAATAATATATAATTCTACACTGTGAATTTCATCTCATGCGATTTTTCTCAGATAATGATTATTATCAATTTATGCTTAAGGGTGTTCTCAACTGCTCCGCTCAACAAGCGCAAAACGTTTTCATACATTTACAAATTCATTTTTTAACAGAAAAATGTGAAATTTGAAGGCCTGACTATGGAAGCGATTTCGAATCGAACTTAGTTTTCCATTTCATGATCATTAATTTACCTATCCAGTTCTAAGCTATTTCGATTACATGATCACTCGTTTTTCTCCTACTTTTTGACTGGTTTTTCTGCTTTCGTCGGAAAAATGCTCAACTTTGAAGGCTTGTTATAGAAGATCTATTGTGTGTGTGTGTGTTTTTTTTTTTTTTTTTTTTTTTTTTTTTAAGAAAAATTAGTGCAATTAGACAGCTTCTGAATAACAACACCTGCTAGTTTCATGCATTTCCGTACAAAAATAAATTAAAGCATATGTCACAAAGTTGCCCTTTTTGATTTAAGAACACCCTTAAGGAAATTTTTTTGGATATTCCAAGCATAATATTTTAAATATTTGTAGCAAACCAACAGCGTATTCTACTTACAGACGCTTCCTCAAAAGAAGATAAGTATAAATGACTCCGTAGTTTAAAACTGCTAATTTCGTTTTATACTATTTGTTTCAAATTTTAATTACTATCAAATAGAATATAAAAAAAACTCAAATCAATAACGTATCCCACTCACACAAGGTTCTGCTCTTCACTCCTTATTCGTTGACTTTCAAATGAAAGAAGACTGGTAGAAGAAGGGAAGACTGGTAGCAGAATTTGTCCGCTTGCACCATGTAATGTGATCACACATTTCTTCTAAATATAGGTAGATATGAATATATAATCCTACACTGTATATTTCTTGTCAGATGATGATTATTATTAATTTATGCTTAAGACCTAAAGAGACCACTCCAGTTAGGAGAAGAAAGGAAAAGCTAATGTCAGTCTTTGAGAGCGTTTTTTTCAAATATCTCGTTCAAGTTTGAAGATTTTTGAAGATTTTTTTTCATAGGGTAGCTGAGCACTGAAAAAAAAATGGTTTCTCAAAATTGAGTAAAAAGTATTCAATTTTGAGTACTTCACATACTCAAAATAGCTCCGATCCAAATGTACACAAAACTGAGAAAACACGTGTACTCACTTTTGATTCCATGGTTGTTTTCAAATGTAAATCGCTATGAACTGCCACTTTAACTTATAAATTAAAGTAAAAATATACTAGCACTTATTTCTTGCTCAAAATTATTAACAATAAAAGTTTAATCGATTGTTTAGTTAGAAAACTAGCAAAAATTACTAGACAAATACCGAAATCGAATATTTTTCTGGCTAGAGCATCATTTGCAAGCACTTTTAAATTATTTCAAAATACTTTGTATAATTTAATATTTACATTAAGAAGCATCTTTTATGCCGCTTTGAATGAAATAAACCATTACAGGGTACAAAATTATCGTTAGTTTGGATTTGATAGCATATAATGTTTCAAAATTGAGAAAGAAATGTGATCACTTTTGATCCAAACATACTCGATTCAGTATAAATACATCGATGTACTCATTTTTATTTCATTTTTTTCAGAGAGGGTAATCTACAACCGGGATAATTTTTACGTTTTCAATTTTAATTCTAGTTTTTTTTTTTTTTTTTTTTTTTTTAGAACTAATTCCAACTGGTTCCGAAAGTGAAAGTATCTTTTTTTTTTCTAAATCAGAAACAAATATCGAGTAAAAAAGAATATTGCCCTGTTAAACTGATGGCATTGAGCTCACAGGCTACGCATACTAATTGTACATTATAGCCTTGTATTTTCGTTAATTCCGTTCGAAAAAAAAAATAAGAAGGGGAAAGAGCTCTCCCCTTTCTCCGTTTTTATACTTAATCATTGAACGTCCTAAACTATCAAGTACATGCTTTATAATATTAAAAAACCTATATCCAAAATTCAGAGCAAATCGGATAATTCTTATAAAAACCCGTTTAGCATTTATATAATTTAAGAGGAGTTATTCTCCTCTTTTATACTTAACCATTAAACTTCCAAAACTATTCAGAGATTTGAACGAAATCTGACAATTCTGATTGAAAAATCTATTTATACAAGTTAAGGGGAGGGGCATTAGAACCCCCGTTCTCCCTGTTTATACTTATTCAATGAACACCTAATAACAGCCACGGTCTCGCTTCATCAGAATGATCCTATATCTAAATTTTGAACGAAAACTGTTAATTCTGCATGAAAATCCCGTTTATATCAATTAAGGGGGGGATGAGCCCCCCGTTCCCCCTGTTTATACTTATTCTATGAACACCTAATAACAGCCACAGTATCGCCTCATCAGAATGATCCTATATCTAAATTTTGAACGAAAATTGTTAATTCTGCATGAAAATCCCGTTTATATCAATTAAGGGGGGGGGCATGAGCCCCCCGTTCCCCCTGTTTATACTTTTTCAATGAACACCTAATGACAGTCACGGAATCGCCTCATCAGAATGATCCTATATCTAAATTTTGAACGAAAACTGTTAATTCTGCATGAAAATCCCGTTTATATCAATTAAGGAGGGGGGCATGAGCCCCCCGTCCCCCCTGTTTATACTTATTCAATGAACACCTAATGACAGTCACGGAATCGCCTCATCAGAATGATCCTATATCTAAATTTTGTACGAAAACTGTTAATTCTGCATGAAAATTCCGTTTATATCAATTAAGGAGGGGGGCATGAGCCCCCCGTCCCCCCTGTTTATACTTATTCAATGAACACCTAATGACAGTCACGGAATCGCCTCATCAGAATGATCCTATATCTAAATTTTGTACGAAAACTGTTAATTCTGCATGAAAATCTCGTTTATATCAATTAAGGGGAGGGGCATGAGCCCCCCGTTCCCCCTCTTATACATATCGAATGAACTCCAAAAACTAATCAGGGAAGCGCCTTATCAGGATATACCTATATACAAAATTTCAAGTGAATCCGATATTTTTATCATGAGTTATCGCGTTACGCACGAACGAACATACGAACGTACGAACGTACATACAGAACGGGCGGGCACATAAGCTCTCAGGCTATGATAGCCTGTGAGCTAAAAAGTAAAAACCAGCTCGGTTGTACATTGTCCTCAGCTACACTATGCAAAAAAATCTTCAAAAATATTGAAATTTGAGCGAGATATTTGAAAATCACGCTCCCTTAGACATGGCATATTAGCATTCGACTTTTTCCATGTAATTAGACGCGGTACTCTTAAGGGTGCTGGTCACTGATTTTCCGAATTCCCCTACGTAATGTTAAGTCTATGGACCTTTGATGCATTTTTATACTCAAAATATCTCCTCAAGAAATCAATATTTTTAACTTCTTTTTTCAGTGTACTCTTCTATAAAGATGTCTATTTTTTCTTAGTTTTTAAAATATCTCTTACAGCTAAACTCAATTTTATAGGATGTGTTGTTCCAAAATTGTCAATTTTTAAAACATAAAATATTAAATTTAGCAGAAATTTCATAAATTTTTTATAAGAAAAAAAAGGAACATCCTTTGAGAAGAGAACACTAAAATAAGAACTTAAAAATATTAATTTGCCTAGAAAATATTTTGAAGTATAAAAATGCATCAAACGCCCACAGACTTAACATTATGGAGGGGATTACGGAAGATGAGTGACTAGCACCCTTAAGGAATTTTTTTGGGCTGTTCAAGCATCAGATTCGAAATTTTCGTAGCAAACCAACAACGTATTCTACTCGCAAAGCTTCCTCAAAAGAAGATAAGTAAAAATGACTCCATAGTTCAAAACTGTTAATTTCATTTCATACTATTTCATTCAAATTTTGATTATTATCAATCTGCATTTAAAGATATTCAAATCAATAGCGCATCCCTTTCGAAAAAAAGGTTCTGCACTTCACGCCTTATTCGTTGACTTTCAAATGCGAAAAAGGGTAGGGAAGACTGGTAGCAGAAGCCTGCAACATACATGTGATCATACATTTCCTCTAAACATAGGTACAAATGAATCGCTATAAATTTCTTCTCATGCGATTTGGTTCAGATGGTGACTATTATCAATTTACGCTTAAGGAATTTTTTATTTTTTATTTTATTTTTTTTTTTTGGATATTCAAACATCATATATGAAATCTTCGTTGCAAACCAACAAAATATTTTACTCACAGACGCGTCCTCAAAAGAAGCTAAAGGGTCATTCCATGTCAAATCAACACAATTTTTAACAAAAATTTACCTTACCTCCACAGATTTTGATGAAATTTGGCACATAGTTACTTCTTATATAGATTTAGAAAAATACCAAATTTTATCAAAAAATATCAACCCATTTTGAAAATATACCCCCGGGAATGTTCAAAAAATGAGTCAAAAAACCTTGACAGACTAATTTTCAAAATGATGTGGAAACTTTTCTAATTAAGTTAGAGAGATAAAATTGATGCCATTGTACAGCACTTTTGAAGACCTTTTCAATGATGTGTAACACAACGAGGCTTTAGAAAAAAATATTTTAATAAAATTTAAATTTAAATTTAAAATTTAAATTTTTCAAAATGCGCCACTTCAAAAATTTTCAAAAAAATTTGAATATTAGTTTATTTAGTACTGAAATGATTGTATAAGTTTGAAAGTGGGATCTTTATGGGTTCAAGTTAAAATATTTCATTGAATAAAGCATTCTTCATTAAAAAACACACAATTTACTTAATACAACATCTTTCAAAGAGTAGAAAACATTTAAAAAAATAATTTAAGATTTGAAATTAACCATATTATATATAAATATTTCAAAATTGTGTAATGATTATCAAGCTAGAAAATTTGAATGAACTCCTATAACTCATTGCTGGTTAAAAAGAAATTTATTTAAGATGTAAGATTTGAAATTAACCATATTATATATAAATTTTTAAAAATTATGTAATGATTATCAGGCTAGAAAATTTGAATGAACTCATACATCATTGCTGATTAAAAAAAGGAAATTTATTTAAGATGTGAAAATATAATAACATTTTGGTTTTATATAGATAATTTACAGATCATATATTTACATATTATCATTTGAAGTTCTTGTACATTTTGTTTACGCATAAAACTTCATTTTCTGATAATTTATATACTCTTCCTGTTGAAGTTATACGGATTACTAACGATAGAATTTGAATGATAGAAACCCACAATATATCTGGCCTACTTGGAAAAGAAAAAGAAGGCGAAGGTCCTGCTGGATGTAGGAACGATACCTTTACTTCATCATCAGTTTCATTTTTTGCTAGCACATATGCAAGCCACCAATTGTGTTCATACATAACCTCTTACTTGTGAAAATTGAAGTCTGTCTTCTGATAAGGATACTTTTTCAATAACCGACTCAGATGCATGAGAAAACGTCCTAACTTTAATTTTTGATGTAGTTGAGGCTACGGGGATAAATCCTTGTAATTTCTGTGTACCTTTAATAGTAATGGATTTACTCAGATGATCTATTAGAAAATTTTCTATATCTATGTATTCATCTTGAGTGACATATAGAAAATTTACGGATGGAATATTTTCTACAGACCACTGGTAAAACTGTATTGGAGTCATAATCTGGTTTTCAGATGGCCGTTGTAAACTCACCCTAGCAGCTAACCTCTTTATGGTACCACCAACACCATCACATGGCCTTTTGCCATGTGCAGTGGCCGAAAAGTGCCACTCTGCTGCAATATTAAAATCATTTTTGTGGAGACACAAATTGGTGAAATTCTTCTTGTTTTTATATTGTGCAGCTGAACCATCAGAATAATAAAAGATCTTTTCAATTCTTTCAAACTTTGCTTTCAAATAATCAATAATTTTTTTCTGGAAGCAATACACTGCTACTGAGTTATGTTCTAAGCATTCAGATATTACAACTGAACTCTCATGTTTAATCTGTCCTTCACTGTTGTAATAAATCACAAAAGGGTGGATAGTGGCTTGTTCACTGGTCCAATAATAGCTTTGGACCTCGTCTTGTAAAACAAATGTATAGTTTTCAGAAAAGTCACATATTACAACATATTCTGAATCTATCAAATTGTTCTTAATTTCATTAATAAAGGAAGTTTGCTGTTTAGCAATAAAATCATGCCGAGCAAGAATAAAAAGCTTTTCACAAAACAGATCAATGAATTCTGTTACAGATTTCTCTAGAGTTTCTAAATTACACCGATCAACAGAAATCCATTGTCTTTTTCAATCATGTTTTCCTCAAATACACTTTCTAGTATGTCTTTAATATCTTCACTCCCAGGACAAGATGAACGTTCTCCCAAGTAACAAGCTACTGAAGCAGGATTACATAGTATTTTAGCAAGGCAATGTTTATATGTTTTTAATTTACCATCAGTTAGTTCATCAAGTTTAGTATTTTCGATCATCAATTTTATATTTTGATGGATAGTACATAACCAAACTGTATGAGTTCCCCTTTGACCAGCGAGTATGCAATGCTTAGGCCTGAGTTCAGCAAATTTAGAAAAACCCACCTTCATATTTGGAATGTTTTCTTTATATGATCTGTAAGCTTCCATTAGATTACACAGAACTAACCTTTTAGATACTTTTACTTTTTCTCCATTTTCTGTTCGTACAGATATACAATCTTTCATCCCTGGCAATATTCTACTTATTTCATCATTTTCATAAAAAGCCTTTATGTTTTCAACAATTTCTGCTGGAGGACTTTTTCCAGGTTTCTGATTTGGACTTGCTAGGATGTTTTTGTTTTGCAAAAGTTTTTTTTGCGTTCCTGACCGTATAATTGGGAGCATTGAATTCTCGCATAATTTTCCATATACTCCATGTTTCAGGTAAGCCAGTCAATATCATAATTTTTTTAACTTAAGGGGTACAGTTAGAAAGTTGAATTTTAAGATTGTTTAAAACTGCTTCTTCTGGTGTTTCAGTCTCACTATCTGAAGATCTTTCACATTTTAAATGCATTGGGTTTTTTTTTGTCTTATTTTCTAGACTTTAAAAGATGTATAAACTAAATTGTATGTTTTTTAATCAGGAATGCTTTATTCAATGAAATATTTTAACATGAACCCATAAAGATCCCACTTTCAAACTCATACAATCACTTCAGTACTAAATAAACTAACATTCAAAATTTTTTGAAAATTTTTGAAGCGGCGCATTTTGAAAAATTTAAATTTTAAATTTAAATTTAAATTTTATTAAAATATTTTTTTCTAAAACCTCATTGTGTTACACATCATTGAAAAGGTCTTAAAAATTGCTGTACAATGGCATCAATTTTATCTCTCTAACTTAATTAGAAAAGTTTCCACATCATTTTGAAAATTGGTCTGTCAAGGTTTTTTGACTCGTTTTTTGAACATTCCCGGGGGTATATTTTCAAAACGGGTTGATATTTTTTGATAAAATTTGATATTTTTCTAAATCTATATAAGAAGTAACTATGGGCCAAATTTCATTCAAATTTGAAATTGTGAAGAAAAATCAGTGTGTTGATTTGATCTGGAATGACCCTAAATAAAGATGACTCCATAGTTCAAAACTGTTAATGTCGTTTTACACTGCTTGTTTCAAATTTCGGTTATTACCAATTGGCATATAAAGAAATTCAAATCAATGAACGTATCCCACTCGCAGAAGATTCTGCTCTTCACGCCTTATTCGTTGACTTTCAAATGAGCAAAAGGGAGTGGAATAATGATTGCACAAGATCGAGGAACTGTCACCTGCACCATATATGTTATCATATGTTTCCTCTATAGATATACAAAAATTAATTTTACTCTGGAAATTTATTCTCGAGTGAACTATTTCAGATTTTGATTATTATCAATTCTCATTAGGAAAATAACTTTGGAAATTTTACTAATTTCAGGCAAAGAGGGGAATAATCTGCCAGAGGTACAATTCGGGGGAAGACCTGAACCAATTTAAGGGAGCACAAAAAATTGAAAGTGCCCTGGCCACAAAAACTTGCATGTCAGGCCCTGTATCTGTCATCACAGGCTAGGCATAAAAAAGGGCTTAAATAAAAACTGTAAATTAATGATTATCAAGAATATTTGGTAAAGCTTTTCTAGCAATAATCTTAATGTGAGACAAAATCTATCATTATGAGTACGTTGGCCAATTTTGAAAAACATATATGAAACTACATCAATTGATTATCATCTGTTCACGATAAGAATACAAAGAACATCTTTTTCTCAAAAAGAAAGCAAGCTATGTTTTTGAGATTTTCACCAACGTTGCTCTATACATTTAACTAACATAATATGCAAATGAAATTTTGATATCGTTGACGCATGCGCAATGAAAATTTATTTACTAAACCTACTCATTTTTCATACAAATTTTATTATTTTTAAATTCTGATGACAGGGTATTGTGTACAATGATGTTTGTCATATTTTCAGAAAAGAACATTATTTTATATTAAGAACTCTGCAAATTATAAGCAAAAAACTTAGGACTGTTTTTATAAAAACCTTAATTTCTCTACGAGTATACATGCTATCCTTATAAAAATAAACACATTACATTACAATAAGCCACTTAATCATAATGTGCAGTTTGAACGCTTTTGCTACATTAGTTTTGACAGGGTTATCCAAAAAATCTTCGTTCTTTTTCCATTTGTTGGACGGTCCCCTGTCCGATTTCGGGGAAAACTCTTCGCGAAAATATATGACGCGTACTATTTTGTTTACACACCTGGAGTTTCACCACATTACGATTTATATTTCTTTCATTACTTACTTAATTACCAATTATGCTTAACTTTTGGACACCAGTGTATATCATACCTCAAGCATGAGATATTTTCGACTTTTGTGGTCCCCAGCGTGATAATTTTTATAAATAGATGCGTTTTACAATTGTTGAGTAAATTTAAAATTTGCACTTTTGGCCAGGTCTTTACTGAAATATATCTCTGTCAGAAGGATTACTGTTGCTTTTTCATTTTAAAAGTGCAAGTACTTTAATTTTTTAATACTTTGTTATCCGAAAAACAGTTCGGCGGAAAATGCAAAACAAAATGTTTGAAAAAGAAATTAATGATACTTAAATGTAGATGAATAAGAGACTGGCACCCATTCTTTTCCATTTAGAAATTTTATAGTTTTCGTTTAATTCATTTTACCATTTTTTATATGTATTTCTTTTAAAATGTGACCTGAGAAACGATGTAGAATGAGACTAAATTATATTTTTTCTGTTTAGAATCTACGGTAGTCTTCTAAATACAAATTTGTTCATATCTTATTCTATCGACGATCACTTTCAAAATTTATAAGTTATGTTTTTGAGACATTCACAAAAATTGCTCTATACATTCAGGTGACACATTTTGCAAATTACATTTTGATTGCTTTCACGCATGCGCAGTGAAAAATCATTCAATAAACCTGCTCAATTTTCATGCATTTTTTTTTTAATTCTGATTACAGGGTATAGTGTACACTGTTGTTTATCATATTTTCGGGGAAAAAAATATATTTTTATATTAAGAACTCTGCAAATTATAAGCAAAAAAATTGAAAAAATTGGGACTTTTCTTATAAAAATCCAAATTTCTCTACGAGTATACATGACATGCACACAAAAGTGAACACAGTTAATTACAATAAGCCACTTAATCATAATCTACAGCTTGAACGCTTTTCCTACATTAGTATTGACAGTGTTATCCAAAAGATATTTGTTCTTTTTCAGTTTACTAACGGTCTCCTATGGAGTTTCGGGAAAAAATCTTCACGGAAATGTATCACCTGTACTATTATTTTTACACACATAGAGTTTCAGGATAAATTGTACTGTATTTTTTTATATATTTAACAAAATATCTAAAATCGCAAATGGCCAGTCATCTTTGGCCATATAGTGTACATTGATTTGCTTTAAAATATTAATGTGCTAATCAAGGGAATTGTCAGAACCGGGCACGCCTGAACCGAACAAAAATTATCTTGGTCCAAACTTCCCGATATAAAAACTAAATGTTCGGTCAGACTTATTTATGTTTTTGCAGTTAAAGGCCCCTACCCGTACCAGCATGATCAATGGTCAGCTTAAAACAACACCAGTCTGAGTTTAGTTTTAAAAAAAGATCCGGGACACAGGTATCATATCTTATGTATTCTAAGTGTCCTATGCTTATCTATATGTGTTCTATGTTTGTATTGATGATGTCAAACTAGCACCGATTCGTGCAGCACATTTATACTTGCTCTTGCCCCAGTCATGTCCACAGTTTTTTTTTTTTTTTTTTTTTTTTTTTTTTTTTACCGATTGTTTTATCTTTTTAAATCTTTATATCAATCCCGCTAGTCTGTTTATTAATTAATTAATTAATTATTATTATTATTATTATTGCTGCTGCTGTTGTTGTTGTTATCGGCCTGGCCGTTAACAAAATGTGTATGTTCTGCCAGTTCGATCCGAGCGGGGTATGACCATCGGATAAAACACAATCAGTGCCGATTTCTATGACGTGTTGCACAATATACTATTTTAAACTGACAAGGAATGATAACTGTCTTCAAGATTCTTAAAAATGTACTGATTTTTAAAAGAAAAATTATTTCCTCAATATCTCACAAATACGCATTTGATGTACGGTTTGATTCACATTTGCCAATTTTTAATTAAAAGCAGAATGAATTCAATCTTTAAGATATAAATATGCAGTCTTCTATAATGATCTCATTGCTGAAGAAGAAGAAAAAAAAATCTACCTGGCCTAGTGTATGTGTGGAAGGGGGGGGGGGGGATAAAGATTCAGAAACTGCAACTTTTTGACATTTAATACGTGAGCTATTTTATTCAGCATTGTATTCAGACACTTTAACCCAGGAGGGATTTCTGTAGCACCGGAGAGGGGAGACATTATGGAGTTCCGGGGGAGGGGGAGGGAATTGAAATTTTTGACTATTGAAAATACAAAATCTCAAATTTTCCGGGGAAAAATCTCATTGCTCAGTGAGGGGGATGTCACGCCCCTGAATTCAACACTGATTTTGTTGATACATCAATATCATTCTACATTGTCATTATATCTTCAAATGGTAAAAATTAAAGCCTATTTCAATCTTTGTATGTGTGTGGATATAGATAGACACAAAATAAACATTTTTGTATATCAATCAAATAAATATTTTTATTTATTTATTTGGGGGGGGGGGGATATTTAATTGTAAAAATATTTTTAAAGCAATGTTTTATGTACTTTTAAGAATTTTAACTAAGCAATTTTCTTTATGCATTTCATATTGCATCACTTACAACTAACAGAAATTAAGGAAAATAAATTTTCGATTCGATCCTTTTACACTTTAAGTAATATTATGAAACTAAAGTTATCCAAAAACCAACGAAATATTTTCAAATTTCGTCATATAGCGTACATTCATATAATGCATTTCTACGTGACGCAATCAATATCAATTAAATTTTGAAGGAAGAAAAAAATTTCGAATTATACTTACATATATACAGGTAATAGTTCATTGTTTCCATGAGGCTCGAGGTCTTCAAAACAATAAAAACTTTTGATATGATATTCATCATTTAAACCATTAAAAACAAGTAAACAAAATTTAAGAATAGTCTTGATTGTATGCATTGTCCAGTATGAGAGACAATTTTCTTAGAATTTTTAAATGTTAAGATAAAGAAAAAACAAAATTGAATGTTCCGCAATTTTCGGAAAACAATACTTTATTTTTAATTGTATTTTAATTCTATATAGCATCTGTCGAGACAAATGACCTCATAATCAAAACATCAAGTTTTCTTTAAAGCTAACGTGGGATTTAGAAATTAATTCTTAATATTATTATAATAATAAAAAAAAGCTTCAAATAAATGTTCTATATCATGGGTTCTATAAAAACTTGAAAAAATAAATCAATTTACGCAAAATGATTTTTTTTATGTAATAATAAGTGAATTTACAACCTCTTGTTAAAACTTTTTTTTTTTTTTTTTTTTTTTTTTTTTTTTTTAACTTAACTTTGTTTGTGTGTAAAGCTTTATGCCGATTTTTAAGATGCAATATTCCAAGAAAAATTTACATGTTTTATTTATAATTCAAAATTTCCTGTTTGCAAAAACGTATCAAGTGACCCATTTACAGAAAAACGAATCAAGCTGTATATTTTAATTTTTACGTTGCTTATTTTTTTTAACCGTATACAATTTTGTTTCATTTATTTTAAATGGACTTAAAAAAAAAGACTTCAAATAGATAATCGATCTTTATTACACGTACCTACAAATATTTGTGTGGTAAAGATTTGTATTCGAATTGATCTCCATCAATAATCTTTAAAACTCAACGCCATATAAAAGCATGTTTATGCTAAATAATGTAAACAAGATTTGATTTGTTCATTCCTTTGCAATAAATTCATTTCAAAGTATTTTCTTGTATTTGTTACGAAAATTTTGGTGTCCATATTCAATTTCGAATGGACTATGTTAGCACTGTTGTTGAGAAGAAAAATTGTGCAATACTATTGCTCTTAGCAATTGCTCCAATGCAGCTTGAGATATTGACCTTGGTATGTACTGTGTTTAAAAAATATTTGTGTCAGAATTTCCTGATACAGTAAACTTTCGATTATCTGTTACTTCATCAACAGCCACCTCTTCGCTATTTTAAAAAAAATTTTAAATCTTAATGTTACATTAGCGTAACATCGTTGATAGTACAAGATGGCGAAGCATTTAGTGTTGTTTTGGAGACATTGACCTTGGTGTACTATGTTTAAAATACTTTTGTGTGAGAATTTCCTGATACAGTAAACTTCCGATTATCCGTCACTTTATCAATCGCCACCTCTTTGCGATTAAAAAAAATTAATTAAAAAGAAATGTTAGCGTAACATTGCTGATAGTACAAGATGGCGAAGCACTTACAAGGAAGGTCTCCATACGGGCATACCCCGAAAAATCTAAAAAAAAAAAACAGAATGTTCTTCTCGTGTGGATATATACGTTTATAAAAAAAAATTTCGGCGGAACCTCCATTCTGTATCCGTAAAAAAATAATGAAAATTTCGTTATTTGGCGATTATCGCCTGTTGGCGACGGAATGCAATTTCAAAAAATACTTTTTGTCAAATACACTTCAAGAAAATAAAAAGTTTCATGTTGAACTTGTTTTAATAAATTTTAATTTAAATAACTTTAGTTTTAATTTATTTTAAGTATAATTTTGTTATATCGATATTTATAGGTATTTATATTAAAATTTAATCATCAAAATTTGTGATTTAAAACGAAATTCATAATTTAAATTAACTAAATTTGTTTCCTGCTCAAAGTCCAATTGAAAATTGTCGATTAGATTTCATTGCTATGGAAACATGTGGCTTTTATTTTTGAATACGCTTAATCTTATGAAAATAATTTTCCTCAATATGATTTTTTTTATTTATGAAAACATTTTTTTCAGTGATTAATTAAATAGCTACTTCAACAAGTAATATATATATGCAATATAATATGTATATATATGTATATAATATATTAAAGTTTCTCATTGTTTATGTTTAAATTCATTAAATACAATTTACACGCATTCTAAATATCTAACAGTTTTGAGTTGCATAATAATCGTTTGCTTTTGGCGAGGAAAAGAGCTGCTCGCCAAATCGAGTGACTCTTTCGTCTTTTCACGCCAAATATTCAAAACTATTTTATTTTTTTACATAATTTCCAATGTGATTCCGCCGCTAATTTTGACTCTTTTTTTATTACATACATAAGTATTTTAATTAGTAATTTTTTCATAAAATTCTGAGTATGCCCAGTATGGAGACCTTCCTTGTTAGTGTTGTTTTGGAGACATTGACTTTGGTTAGTATGTTTAAAATACATTTGCGCGAGAACTTACTTGTGCAGTAAACTTCAGATTATCTGTGACTTTATTAATCGCCACCTCCTTGCTATTTAAAAAAAATTAATTAAAAAGAAATGTTAGCGTAACATTGTTGATAATACAAGATGCCGAAGCATCTAGTCTGGTGTATTGGTGATATTGACTTTGGGAGTACCGTGTTTAAAAAATATTTCTGCGGATGAAATCACAGGTTGACCCATTTTCGAGTAAAAGAGTGTAAGTCGCTAAATACAAGCCGACTCCGACTTCTTTTTTTAGGCAGTTTGAAGTGAAATTAAATCAATTACATGTAATTTTAAATCCATAAAAGGAATTATTATTGTTATTTTTGGATTACATCGGGCTACCCCATTTAAAGATTTCCAATATACTGCCCGGCGTACTCAGTAGATGAAAACTTTTTTTTTAATTAAAAACTCTAGTAGTCCTGAATTGCTTCCGAACAAGTAAAATTTTCATCTTTATTTATTTGTTTTCTTTCCATCGAATTTTTTCTGCTCTGGAGGACACGAATTAACATCAATATTTTAAAGTTTTCCCCTTTTCAAGTCCACGAATCCGAAATAGTAAAATTTACGTTTTGTTTCCTCCTTTAGATTTCGAAAGTTGGATTTTTCAGTTTTGTGGAAAGCGAAATTAAAAAAAATTATAAAACGGAATATTTTTTTTTCTTTTTTCTTTGAAACTTCTAAGAACTGGATTAATAAAGAAATATTGAAATTTTCGCTGATTTTTTCTTACGTTCCCTCATAAATTTTAACCAACCGCAACAATACTATGTTAGCCAGCCTGGAGTCGGAGTCGAAGTCGTTAAAATTTACGGAGTCATAGTTGGAGTCGGCCATTTTTTCCCTCCAACTCAGGAGTTAGTTATGCAGAAGGAAGACATGGAATTTGTCCATTAATTTGAGATGCAATAATAAGATACCGATTATGTAAAATTCATAATCATATTGCAGTAAAAGCGCAATCGAAACTCAAACAAAAATATATAATGGATTACTTAGGCTGCAATCAGGTTATTACATAGAGAACCCTGCCAGTAGTTGAACAAACAAAGTCAGTACTACGGGGCTTTTATTATAATTCCTTTCTTTTAAGTTTTAGAAGTAAGCTAACATGATTACTACAATTCTTAAGACTGCGAGTTACTCACAGTGTTGAATTCAGACACTTTTCTCCGGGAGGGACTTCTGTAGCTCCGGAGGGGATATTGTAGAGTTCCGGGGGAAATTGTACTTTTTGACCCTTGAAAACATAAAATTTCAAAATTTCCGGGGGGACATTTCAATGCTCCGGGGGAAGGAATGTTCCCCCCCGGGCCACCCCCTGAATTCAACACTGGTTACTCATTTTCCGAATTCTCCCTCCATAATGTTAAAGTCTATGGGTGTTTGATGCATTCTTATATTCAAAATATCTCCTCAGGAAATTAATATTTTTAATCGCTTCTTTTTTCAATGTTCTCTTCTTAAAGCATGTCTATTTTTTTTCCGTAGTTTTCAAAATATCTCTAAAAGATAAGTTTACATGAAATGTTAAAATTTTACTGCCTCTTTGTCAGTTTTTAAAATATCAAATATTAAATTAAGCAAAGATTTTAGGGATATTTTGAGAAGTAGGGAAAAAAAGAACATCCTTTAAGATTGGTGTATTGGTGTATTTTTGTCGTCCGATTATCTGCGCTAGGGATATAGGACCAGAGGGGGGGTGCCCTTCGTGGGGGTCTTTCTAAGGGAACCTAACCCGTATTTACGCAAGGTTCGAAGAAAACCAGGAAAACTCCGAACGGTTAGGCCGACAGCCGCGATTGGGTTCGAACCCAGCACCTGCCGTCTACCAGTTGAGAGGTCTGTACCTCTCGGCCACTGATGGGGCAACATCCTTTAAGAAGAGAACACGGAAAAAAGGAGTTAAAAATATTATTTTTCCGAGGAGATATTTTAAATATAAGAATGTATCAAACGCCCATAGATTTAACACTAGCAGGGGTGACCGAGCTCAACTCGGTCAAAATTAACTTTGTGTTTAACTCGATATAGTATTATTACTGTAAAACATGTTATTAATAATAGTATTATTTACAAAAACAATCAATAAGAAAACTATATTTGTATGCACATGTTCATAAATTTTACTTTATTTTAAAATTTACAACGAAAGGACATCAATCCAAATCACTTTTTTAGCTCGACTCTGATTAGTTTAACTATGCATCTCGAAGACTATTAAGAATGTATAAGAAATTTCTTCACATTCTGAAAGACAATTTTTTTTGCCACATATAACCAAATTTGGACACATTCTTTTTTTTTTTTTTTTTTTTTCGCCAAATATGTGTTTTGGTTTCGTAACCTTAATAGTCGATTTTTCGGCCAAATTTCCCCAGTATTTTGTCAAATATCGCCAACTTATTGGCTTTTGCCATAGTCTCGTGATCCTGACCCTTATTACCCAAATGATCCACTAATCAAATATGATCAAACATGTGGTCTTCAGGTAATCAAAAACAGTAGAGTATAAAATGAATCAAAATCGTTTAAGCCATTTCTTAAGTAAAATTAGCTTGACAGCATTCAGCAATGAAGCGATATGACCCACTAATATAATTTTATTTAACGTGCAACTCAGCTTAATAGTCTTCTCGTGACAAAAGACGTTCCGTTGCAAAATTTAGGTAAAATTGACTGAGTCGTTGTTATATATAATTAGAATAACCCGAACCCATTAAGACCTAAAACTACCCACTAATTGAATTGTTTCGTGCATGTGTCCTATCTCAATGGTTTTCTTTTGCCCGAAAACGATATAATAGAAAATATACTCAAAGAAGTGAGAACAATTTTCTAGATAAAATTAGCATGACCCACAAATGACCCTTATATCGAAATCTCTCGAAAAATGTGACTTAGTTCATTAATTTTTGCGTGCCGAAAAACGTTAAAAACAAAATTTAGATAAAATCGATTGAGCCAATTTTTAGGTATAAATAGTTTGACCTTGACTCATTATGACTCCAAATGTTTCATTAATCGAGTTTTCTCAAACATCTGACATAACCCAATGATTTTCTTCTGTCCGAAAACGATAGAATATAAAATTCAGTCAAATTTGCGCGAGACATTGTCTAGATAAAATTAGAATAACCCAAAAGTGACCCATTGATCGAAATTTCTCGAACATGTGACATAGCCCAATGATTTTCTCGTGCCAAAAATATGCTGTATACAAAATTTCGTTAAAATCGATCCACACCCGTTCTTTAGATATAGCTTGACCATGACCCATCATGACCCACAAATGACCCTTATAATCGAAATCTCTCGAACATGTGACTTAGCCCATTAGTTTTCTCGTGTATAAATATTGTTACACTCAAAATTTCGTTAAACTCGATCCTGCCGTTCTTTAAATATAAATAACTTGACCCAGACCCTTTATGACCTTTTATGACCCATTAATCGAAATTTCTCGATCATGTGACCTAGCCCAATGATTTTCTCGTGCCAAAAAATGTTGTATACAAAATTTCGTTAAAACTGATCCACGTGTTCTTTAGATATAGCTTGACATGACCCGTTATGACCCATCATGACTCATAATATAATGACCCATAACCTCTTATAATCGAAATCTTTCAAACATGTGAGATAGCCCATTAATTTTCTCGTGTCAAAAAACTTACATACAAAATTTCATTAAATTTGATGCTGTCGTAGTTTACACATAAATAGCTTGACCCAGACCTTTTATGACCCAAAATGACCCAGTAATCGAAATTTCTCGAACTGGGACCTAGCCCAATAGTTTTCTCGTGCCAAAAAAATGTTGTATACAAAATTTCGTTAAAATCGATCCACCTGTTCTTTAGCTATAGCTTGACTATGACCCATTATGACCCATCATGACCCACAAATGACTCTTATAATCGAAATCTCTCGATCGTGTGAGCCCATTAGCTTTCTCGTGTCAAAAAACTATTACAGGCAAAATTTCGATGAAATTGATTCTGCGGTTCTTTAAATATAAATAGCTTGACCCAGACTCTTAATGACCCAATATGACCCATTAAAATTTTTTCTCGAGCATGTAACCTAGCCCAATGTTTTTCTCGTGCCCGAAAACCATAGAATGCAATTTTTAGTCAAAATTGCGTGAGAAAATCTCTAGATAAAAATAGCATGACCCACAATGACCCCAAAAATGACCCACTAACCGAATTTTCTCGAACATGTTACCTAACCCAATGGTCTTCTGGTAATCCAAAACGATAAAATGTAAAATTTGGTCGAAATCGTTAGAGCCGTTTTTTAGATAAAAATGGCTTGACCCATAATGACCCAAAAATGACCCATAATCGAAATTTTTCGAACATGTGACCCAGCCCAATAGTTTTCTCGTGCCAAAAAACGATTGGTTACAAAATTTCCTTAAAATCGATCCAGCCGTTCTCTAGATATAAATAGCTTGATCTTGACCCATTATGACCCAAAATGACCCAATAATCGAATTTTCTCGAACATGTGACCTAACCCAATGGTCTTCTCGTGCCCGAAAATGGCAAAATCCAAATTTTTTCGAAAATCGTTAGAGCCGTTTTTGAGATAAAATTTACCCACACACACACACACACAATTTTTGCTCGCATTATAGTATAAGATTACGGAGGGCAATTAGAAAGATGAGTGATCAGCAAACTTAATGAATGAAACTTAATGAAACTATAATAGACAAAAAATTCGTTGAAATCAATGAAATAACACCGATAACACTGGCGATAATGATTAATTACAATAATGCACTTTGTAATTAATAATTATTATCATTAATTACAGAGTTTATCTCTAACTCTGTCCTCTGACGGACACGTGTTTGTTCAGCTGATGACCAGCTATTACTGTTGTAGCTCGAAACGCGGCCTGTTTTGTTTCGTTGAAATTAAATAGCAAATATATATATATATAGTTTTTTAATTGCTATTTTCCCAGTGATGATCAGGAAAAAGAAGTCAATTAAAAATTTAAAAACTATTATTTTAATATCATCCTCAGACTGTGATTAACAATAATTCATATAAAACTATTAGTTGAATTAAGCAAGCTGGAGTGGAATATTTTAACTCACTGTAATTGTCTGCAACTAAACAATAACTAAATGTTTACACTTTCTAATTAAAAAAAATAATAAAATAAAATAAAAACAAGCTGAAAATTGCACGTGAAGCGTAGTAAATGAGGTGCGTTCGCACGATAACGGAGTTTCAAAATTATTCAGATCTTGCTATTAAAGTAGACAGTACTTCGGATACAGTACGGTGGCCGAAATCTTTTTGTGTGTGTGTGTTCCTGTAAATATACAGAAAGTACTTTTTATTACACCTCAGCAACGTATATCATATTCATAAAATGTGAAATATTTTAATATAATTAAAACATGCCCCAAACAATGTTTCCCCGGATAGCATTATGTAGTGGAATACTTTTGTCTAGACCTGTAATTTAATTATAAATATCCTTTAATCACAGATTGATAAAATGTGTATTTTAGTATATATACACTTCATAGGTTCATGTCTATTTTATTACGTTCGAATGAGTGTAACACCATCAAGATGCATTTGAAACTTTTATCCCCATTGACCGTAATATAACGGAATCTTTTGACTTTCCCTGTAATTGATCTATGGATCCGATTTTCATAAATTTTGAAATAACTCGACAAAATTATGTAATAATTATGTATTTTAAATTTCAAACGATTCGGTTGGGTAGTTTTAGCGTTGTTACATATGGACAGACAGACGGACAGACGGAAGGACTGAATGACAACTATAGGTGCTACGTATTTACATAATTACGAACGCACCTAAAAATGGCTTCTTTTACAGTAGACAGCTGACAACAAATAGAGATAACCGGTATACCAACATTCAAACAAAAATAATATGTCCTGTACCCTGTAGAAAACTCATTTTCGCCTAAAATGACGTAATATTTCAAAAATTTGATAAACTACTGGCGGCGGTGTCACCCTTTTATTCTGCAAAATTCTAAATTTGTATCCGTATTAGACTTTTTAAAAATCAGTTATACTTTTTATTAATAAAAGTACACAAAAAATAAATTAAAACACATTTAAAGTTTTTTTTTTTCCAATAAACTGAGAAGATGGTTCTTTACTATCTTTCAATTAAGAGCCATCCATAAATGGTGTCACGCTTGAAGCGAGAGGGGTTCATGAAATTGTGACAGTTTGTGGCAAGGGGCTGGGAGGGGGTAAGAAGAAATGTGACATGACACATTATAGTTAAAATAAAAGCATTAAAATTCAGTAGCTTAAATTATGAATTAAAAAGTTATTTTAAAATTAAAGTATTTTGTGTTCATGAAGATAAGATTTAAAGCGAAATATGTTGAATTCTATTTCAAATTCCAAAATACTATTGTTTTCAATTGCTCTTTCATATTAATAATTTATTATTATTATTATTTGTAAACCTTATTTTATACAAAGTACGAATCATTTCTATTGTTCAGCTTACAAATGTTATTAAAACACATAGTTAAAGTTTAAAATTAAAATTTGAAATGTAATCTAAAACGTAGAGGTTTTATTTCTGAACAGCAAGTATATCAGATGTAAATTTTCCAATCCATTTTTCACCCCAAAATGAAAAATGGAAAATTTACATGTTATAATTAATTTACCGATTGAATAATCGTGTTTAAAATTAATCTAACAGCAAGTATATGTTTACATAATATAGCGTGACATGTGACAACAGGGGGGGGGGGGAGGGGGTAAAGTGATTTGTGACATAGGGAG
This sequence comes from Maratus speculifer, assembly GCA_964019185.1. NCBI lineage: Eukaryota > Metazoa > Arthropoda > Arachnida > Araneae > Salticidae > Maratus > Maratus speculifer. The sequence continues at coordinate 174,364,089 of OZ025295.1, forward strand.
GGAGAGGGAAGTCAGAAATATGGAAGAAATGCGTGACATCATTTATAGGTGGACCCTTATCCGCCATATCGTCTGTCAACCGTCAACCCCTTGAGTGACGAATAATCAGACGTTTACTGTATTCAGAAAATTCGGAGATTGGAATGTTTTAGTCAAAATTATTTTGCACGTATGTTGAAAAAATTTTCAGCACATTTTTAACCCAAAATGAAACATTCTAACATATGAGTAAATGTTTTTCAAATCTCAGTTTTTCAATCTCAAGCGTTTAATCACAAAATGCGAGCCGCCGGGCGAACATTTCTATACTAGGGTGGGAGGGGATAAGAACAGGGATGTAGTGGAGGGTATACGGGGGTTTACGCCGTATACTTTCTGGATTTTTTAAAGGAACACCGTATAGTCTATGTTTCTCAAGAAACCTGTAATATACGCACTCTAGGGTATACCCTCTGCCTTGAACGTATACCCTCTGTTTAGAGCGTATATCCTCTGTTATTTTTACGACTACACCTCTGGATAGGAAGGAATGTGACATCACACATTTTGGTTAAAATAAAAACATTCAAAATCTGAAGATTAAATCTTGAAGTTATTTTACAATTAAAATATTTTTTGTTTATAAAGTAAAGACAAGATTTAAAGCCAAATATCTATATTATAAAAGCCAAACGTATCTGTACGTAACGCATACGTCATTTTGCCAATGGCTGCCCTTTACCCTCCAATTTCGGTTTTGCAATTTTTACACTTCTAAACATCGCATATTTTTAATTTTTACACCGTTGTATAGGGAAAAAAAATTACTTTTAAATGCAATTTATTTGAAAACTGTATCTGAATTTATTTTTGAAATATTATTCATTTTTATAGTTTTTAGTACCAATTTTGTAATTGTGACAACAGAATCACCCCATTTTCTATTAAAATTGAAAATAAAATAAAATAAAAAGAAATCAAAATGGGTATATTATTTCAAAAATATCGTCTGTTATAAAATCCGGTGAATTTCCGTTTTATTTCGTTTAATAATTTGAATAATTGAGTTTTATAGTTTTTTGTTAATTTTAGCTGAAAATAATATTTGTTTGAGAGTTAGGCTGACCAATATAAGATGTATTTTTTTTTTTTACTGTAACTAATTTTGTAGATTTATTAAAAATCAATGAAACAGTTCCTTCTTAAAGATTTTCTTTCGTCAAATTTCGATGGGTTCCAACTCGTATTATTAAATTCCATTTCAAATTCCAAAATACTACTGTTTTCAATTGCTCTTTCATGTTAATATTGTACTGCGATTGTATATTATTTATAATTTTCGTTGTAAACCTGAATCTTATTTCATATAAAATAAATACATAAATCATTTTTATTGTTATTCGCACAAAAAATAAAAACATCTTTAAAACACACAGTTAAAATTTAAAATAGAATTTGTAATATGATCTATAAAGTAGTGCTTTGTTTCTGAACTGCAAGTATATGGATATGTAATATAGCGTAACATGTGACAAGGGCGGGGGAGGGGGATACAGTGAAGTGTGACACTTTGTGACAAAAGGGGGAAGGGTCTGGGAACTTATTATAGATTAGCATTATCTTAAAATGAGAAAAAGGATAGTTTTTCAGTGCTGAAATAATAAACCTTCTAAATAATCAAAAAACTTCTAAATACTAAAATCCCCCCCCCCCCCCAAAAAAAAAACTAGTTGGATGTGTCAATCCCAAAACTTTCTTCTATCTCATTAGTACATTTTAATATTTAAAAAAAAAAACGTGGTGACCCCAAAGTTACCCACTATCGAATTTCCCCGAACATTTGACCTAGCCTAATGAGATTCTGGTATTGGAAAAGCCTAAAACGCAAAATTTTATTAATATTCTGAGAAAATGAGCTTAGTAGTGCCTCATGTTGGGTAATTTATACTAAAACCTAATAAGCATCTATTTATGTCAAAACCTAACAAAATCTGAAATTTGATGGAGTTTCGTCCATTAGTTCTTGAGATATAGTTATAACAACACATTTGCAAAACGTAGCACAGCAACACCATATCTTGGACAATTTATGCCAAAATGTAAAAAAGCGTCTAATTATGTTATGGTGTAAAAGAATCTGAAGTTTGATGAAATTCTGTGCATTAGTTCTTGAGATATAGCTAGTTAAAAAAAGTGTAAAATATAGCACAGCAGCACCATCAGTTGAAGGATTAATAACCAAACGTAATCATGGTGTAATTATGTTATATGTCATTTTGTAACAAAATCTGAAGTTTGATGAAATTCTGTGCGTTGGTTGTTGAGATATAGCTATCGAAAAAATTGTGCAAAATGCAGCATAGCTGCACCACTTGTTGCAAGGTTAATACCAAAATGTAATCAACGTCTAATTATGTTATATATTCTAGTGTAACAGAATCTAAAATTTGATAAAGTTCTCTGCATTAGTTCTTGAGATATAGCTATCGCAAAAATCGTGCAAAATGTAGCATAGCAGCGCCACCTATAGGGCAGTTCACACCAAAACCTTATCAGCGGCTATGTATCTCAAGGTATCGCAGAATCTGAAGTTTGGTGAAATTCTGTGCATTAGTTCTTGAGATATAGCTATCATGAAAATCATGAAAAACGTGGCACAGCAGCGCCACCTGCTGACCAATTTACACCAAAATTGAATCAGCGTCTATTTATATCAAGGGGTCACAGAATCTGAAGTTTGGTAAAATTCTGTGCATTAGTTCTTGAGATATAGCAATCTTCAAAATCATGAAAAACGTAGTATAGCAGCGCCACCTGCAGGTCAATTTTCACCAAAAACCAATAGGCACTAATTCATATCAAGGTCTAACGAAATATAAAGTTTTATGAAATTTCGAGCATTAGTTCTTGAGATACAGCGCCCACAAATTTTTTGTCACAGACAGACAGACAGACAGACAGACATACAGACAGACAGACAGACAGACAGACGGACAGACTCACAGACAGACATTTTCTAAAAATAGTCAAAACGTGTTCAGGACCTTCTAAAACGTATAAATCCGTCGAAAACCGGAAGTCGAAAATTTTCATGAATCCAATACTTTCTTCTTGTAAAGATAGAAGAAAGTAATAAAAAAGAATATTGCCCAGTTAAACTGATGGCATTGAGCTCACAGGCTACGCATACTAATTGTACATTATAGCCTTGTATTTTCGTTAATTCCGTTCGAAAAAAAAAATAAGAAGGGGAAAGAGCTCTCCCCTTTCTCCGTTTTTATACTTAATCATTGAACGTCCTAAACTATCAAGTACATGCTTTATAATATTAAAAATCCTATATCCAAAATTCAGAGCAAATCGGATAATTCTTATAAAAACCCGTTTAGCATTTATATAATTTAAGAGGAGTTATTCTCCTCTTTTATACTTAACCATTAAACTTCCAAAACTATTCAGAGATTTGAACGAAATCTGACAATTCTGATTGAAAAATCTATTTATACAAGTTAAGGGGAGGGGCATTAGAACCCCCGTTCTCCCTGTTTATACTTATTCAATGAACACCTAATAACAGCCACGGTCTCGCCTCATCAGAATGATCCTATATCTAAATTTTGAACGAAAACTGTTAATTCTGCATGAAAATCCCGTTTATATCAATTAAGGGGGGGGGGATGAGCCCCCCCGTTCCCCCTGTTTATACTTATTCTATGAACACCTAATAACAGCCACAGTATCGTCTCATCAGAATGATCCTATATCTAAATTTTGAACGAAAACTGTAAATTCTGCATGAAAATCCCGTTTATATCAATTAAGGGGAGGGGCATGATCCCCCGCTCCCCCTGTTTATACTTATTCAATGAACACCTAATAACAGTCACGGAATCGCCTCATCAGAATGATCCTATATCTAAATTTTGAACGAAAATTGTTAATTCTGCATGAAAATCCCGTTTATATCAATTAAGGGGGGGGGCATGAGCCCCCCGTTCCCCCTGTTTATACTTTTTCAATTAACACCTAATGACAGCCACGGAATCGCCTCATCAGAATGATCCTATATCTAAATTTTGAACGAAAACTTAATTCTGCATGAAAATCCCGTTTATATCAATTAAGGGGGGGGGGGTATGAGCCCCCTGTTTATACTTATTCAATGAACACCTAATGACAGTCACGGAATCGCCTCATCAGAATGATCCTATATCTAAATTTTGAACGAAAACTGTTAATTCTGCATGAAAATCCCGTTTATATCAATTAGGGGGGGGGGCATGAGCCCCCCGCTCCCCCTGTTTATACTTATTCAATGAACACCTAATATCAGTCACGGAATCGCCTCATCAGAATGATCCTATATCTAAATTTTGAACGAAAACTGTTAATTCTGCATGAAAATCCCGTTTATATCAATTAAGGAGGGGGGCATGAGCCCCCCGTCCCCCCTGTTTATACTTATTCAATGAACACCTAATGACAGTCACGGAATCACCTCATCAGAATGATCCTATATCTAAATTTTGTACGAAAACTGTTAATTCTGCATGAAAATCTCGTTTATATCAATTAAGGGGAGGGGCATGAGCCCCCCGTTTCCCCTCTTATACATATCGAATGAACTCCAAAAACTAATCAGGGAAGCGCCTTATCAGGATATACCTATATACAAAATTTCAAGTGAATCCGATATTTTTATCATGAGTTATCGCGTTACGCACATACGAACGTACGAACGTACATACAGAACGGGCGGGCACATAAGCTCTCAGGCTATGATAGCCTGTGAGCTAAAAAGTAATAAAGAATACTGCCCAGTTAAACTGATGGCATTGAGCTCACAGGCTACAAATACTAATTGTACATTAAAGCCTTATATTTTCAAGGGTTAATTCCGTTCGAAAAAAAATTAAGAAGGGGAAACAGCTCTCCCCTTTCCTCTTTTTTTATACTTAATCATTGAAACTCCTATACTATCAAAGACATGCTTTATCATATAAAAAATCTATATCCAAAATTCAGAGCAAATGAGATAATTCTTAATAAAAACCCATTTAGCATTTATATAATTTAAAAGGAGTTATCCCCCTCTTTTATACTTAACCATTAAACTTCCAAAACTATTCAGAGATTTGAACGAAATCTGACAATTCTGCTTGAAAAACCCATTTATATAAATTAAGGGGGGGGGGCATTAGAACCCCTGTTCCCCTTATTTATACTTATTCAATGAACACCTAATAACAGTCACGAAATCGCCTCATCAGAATGATCCTAATCTAAATTTTGAACGAAAATTAATTCTGCATGAAAATCCCATTTATATCAACTAACGGGGGGGGGGGCATTAGAGCCCCTGTTCCCCCTATTTATACTTATTCAATGAACACCTAATAACAGTCACGGAATCGCCTCATCAGAATGATCCTAATCTAAATTTTGAACGAAAACTTAATTCTGCATGAAAATCCCATTTATATCAACTAACGGGGGGGGGGCATTAGAACCCCTGTTCCCCCTATTTATACTTATTCAATGAACACCTAATAACAGTCACGGAATCGCCTCATCAGAATGATCCTAATCTAAATTTTGAACGAAAACTTAATTCTGCATTAAAATCCCATTTATATCAACTAACGGGGGGGGGCATTAGAACCCCTGTTCCCCCTATTTATACTTATTCAATGAACAACTAATAACAGTCACTGAATCGCCTCATCAGAATGATCCTAATCTAAATTTTGAACGAAAACTTAATTCTGCATGAAAATCCCATTTATATCAACTAACGGGGGGGGGGGGCATTAGAACCCCTGTTCCCCCTATTTATACTTATTCAATGAACACCTAATAACAGTCACGGAATCGCCTCATCAGAATGATCCTAATCTAAATTTTGAAAACCTAATTCTGCATGAAAATCCCATTTATATCAACTAACGGGGGGGGGGGGGCATTAGAACCCCTGTTCCCCCTATTTATACTTAATCAATGAACACCTAATAACAGTCACCGAATCGCCTCATCAGAATGATCCTAATCTAAATTTTGAACGAAAACTTAATTCTGCATGAAAATCCCATTTATATCAACTAACGGGGGGGGGATTAGAACCCCTGTTCCCCCTATTTATACTTATTCAATGAACACCTAATAACAGTCACGGAATCGCCTCATCAGAATGATCCTAATCTAAATTTTGAAAACTTAATTCTGCATGAAAATCCCGTTTATATCAATTAAGGGGGGGGGGGTATGAGCCCCCTGTTTATACTTATTCAATGAACACCTAATGACAGTCACGGAATCGCCTCATCAGAATGATCCTATATCTAAATTTTGAACGAAAACTGTTAATTCTGCATGAAAATCCCGTTTATATCAATTAGGGGGGGGGCATGAGCCCCCCGCTCCCCCTGTTTATACTTATTCAATGAACACCTAATAACAGTCACGGAATCGCCTCATCAGAATGATCCTATATCTAAATTTTGAACGAAAACTGTTAATTCTGCATGAAAATCCCGTTTATATCAATTAAGGAGGGGGGCATGAGCCCCCCGTCCCCCCTGTTTATACTTATTCAATGAACACCTAATGACAGTCACGGAATCACCTCATCAGAATGATCCTATATCTAAATTTTGTACGAAAACTGTTAATTCTGCATGAAAATCTCGTTTATATCAATTAAGGGGAGGGGCATGAGCCCCCCGTTCCCCCTCTTATACATATCGAATGAACTCCAAAAACTAATCAGGGAAGCGCCTTATCAGGATATACCTATATACAAAATTTCAAGTGAATCCGATATTTTTATCATGAGTTATCGCGTTACGCACTAACGAACATACGAACGTACGAACGTACGAACGTACATACAGAACGGGCGGGCACATAAGCTCTCAGGCTATGATAGCCTGTGAGCTAAAAAGTAATAAAGAATACTGCCCAGTTAAACTGATGGCATTGAGCTCACAGGCTACAAATACTAATTGTACATTAAAGCCTTATATTTTCAAGGGTTAATTCCGTTCGAAAAAAAAATTAAGAAGGGGAAACAGCTCTCCCCTTTCCTCTTTTTTTATACTTAATCATTGAAACTCCTATACTATCAAAGACATGCTTTATCATATAAAAAATCTATATCCAAAATTCAGAGCAAATGAGATAATTCTTAATAAAAACCCATTTAGCATTTATATAATTTAAAAGGAGTTATCCCCCTCTTTTATACTTAACCATTAAACTTCCAAAACTATTCAGAGATTTGAACGAAATCTGACAATTCTGCTTGAAAAACCCATTTATATAAATTAAGGGGGGGGGGCATTAGAACCCCTGTTCCCCTTATTTATGCTTATTCAATGAACACCTAATAACAGTCACGAAATCGCCTCATCAGAATGATCCTAATCTAAATTTTGAACGAAAATTAATTCTGCATGAAAATCCCATTTATATCAACTAACGGGGGGGGGGGGCATTAGAGCCCCTGTTCCCCCTATTTATACTTATTCAATGAACACCTAATAACAGTCACGGAATCGCCTCATCAGAATGATCCTAATCTAAATTTTGAACGAAAACTTAATTCTGCATGAAAATCCCATTTATATCAACTAACGGGGGGGGGGGGGCATTAGAACCCCTGTTCCCCCTATTTATACTTATTCAATGAACAACTAATAACAGTCACTGAATCGCCTCATCAGAATGATCCTAATCTAAATTTTGAACGAAAACTTAATTCTGCATGAAAATCCCATTTATATCAACTAACGGGGGGGGGGGGGGCATTAGAACCCCTGTTCCCCCTATTTATACTTATTCAATGAACACCTAATAACAGTCACGGAATCGCCTCATCAGAATGATCCTAATCTAAATTTTGAACGAAAACTTAATTCTGCATTAAAATCCCATTTATATCAACTAACGGGGGGGGGCATTAGAACCCCTGTTCCCCCTATTTATACTTATTCAATGAACAACTAATAACAGTCACTGAATCGCCTCATCAGAATGATCCTAATCTAAATTTTGAACGAAAACTTAATTCTGCATGAAAATCCCATTTATATCAACTAACGGGGGGGGGGGGAATTAGAACCCCTGTTCCCCCTATTTATACTTATTCAATGAACACCTAATAACAGTCACGGAATCGCCTCATCAGAATGATCCTAATCTAAATTTTGAAAACTTAATTCTGCATGAAAATCCCATTTATATCAACTAACGGGGGGGGGGGGGCATTAGAACCCCTGTTCCCCCTATTTATACTTAATCAATGAACACCTAATAACAGTCACCGAATCGCCTCATCAGAATGATCCTAATCTAAATTTTGAAAACTTAATTCTGCATGAAAATCCCATCTATATCAACTAACGGGGGGCATGAGCCCCCCGTTCCCCCTCTTATACATATCGAATGAACTCCAAAAACTAATCAGGGAAGCGCCTTGTCAGGATATACCTACATACAAAATTTCAAGTGGATCGGATATTTTTATCATGAGTTATCGCGTTACGTACATACGAACATACATACAGAACGGACGGGCACATAAGCTCTCAGGCTATGATAGCCTGTGAGCTAAAAACAATAAAATCGTTATTGTAATTTTTGGTGGCGCCATCTAGAGATGAAATACTATAGTTTTGAACATACAATTTACCCTTTTTATTCTATGCTCAATGGACATACTCTTAATACAACTAACAAAAATACTGAATTTGTACATTCTAGATATAAAGTCAGTTGCATAAAGCAAAACTTTACTTAGTTATTTTTTATCACGCTCCGTAATTTAAAACTATTTGCCTAACAATGCTAGTTTTCGTCATATAGATCTTTGTTAAACTTCTCGCACTTCATTTACTTTTAATTTATTTCTAGTTTCTATAAAACTAGCTAATTTTCAGGGTGTTTCTTAAGTAATACATTACACATGACATCGCAGTGATCTTATAAAAATATGATTTCGTTTGTAAAATAACAATGAAATCGACTTTGATATTGCGTTCAATAGATGGCAGCACTAAAAATCCAAATAGACTGTCAAAATCAAAGTTATACTTTCTTCTCGTAAAACATTGCTTTCTAACTAATTTCAATAATCAGTCTATTCCCAATATTAAAAAAATATTTTCATGAAATCGAAAGTATGTTTTATAATTGTACTGTTCCACAATAAATATTAATAATTTGTACTGGTGTATATCCAGTGTTGAATTCAGACACTTTACTCCGGGAGGGATATGATAGATTTCCGGGGCAGAAATTGTACTTTTTGACCATTAAAAACCCCAAATCTCAGAATTTTCAGGGGGGGGAGACATTTCATAGCTCTGGGTGGAATGTCCCCCTTTAATTCGATTTCCCCTTAATTGTCCCCCCTCAAGGGGCCACCCCCTGAATTCAACACTGTGTATATCAGTGGTGTAATCCTAAAAACAAAAACAAATAGAGGGTATATGCTCTAAGCAGAGGGTATAGGCTCAGGGCAGAGAGTATACTCTAAAAGTGTATATACTGTACCTTTCTTGAGAAACAGGGGGTATACCGTGTTCCTTAAAAAAAGTCCAGAAGGTATACCGGTATACCCCCATACACTTTCCACTACATCCCTGGTGTATATTATGTGGAACAGAATATTTAAATGTACTGTTCTACAATACGAATGCCATGTAGTACATATTAAACAGTCTTGAATCTTTATGAATTAATCAATGTTAAATTGAAACATTTTCCCCGGGAAGATTTTCTGCGGCTTCAGGGAGGGACATTCTAGAGTTACAGAGGGAAGAGGGGTGGAGGTAATTGTTAAACCTCCCGAGGTCGGAATGTCCTCCACCACCACCCCTCGGCCACGTTATGGAATTTAACACTGGTCTTGATGCATTGCTGAGCCGGCTTGACTGAGGGAAGAACTATAACTCATAACTGCGATGAGATTAGGATTAATCAATTATTGTTAGTTTTGAATCCTGCATGAATAAACTTGCAAACATTTTTATATAAACTTTTATAGCATATTCATATGATTCAGGCGCCTTGGGGCCGCCTGGGCTGAGGTCTTCTCTTGGATAGGTTAAGGTGGAAGAAGCTGGTGCAGGACTGAGACTTTTTTTTTTCCAGAAACAAACGGATTTTGCCCCCTCCGGGGTGGCTTTGTTTTCCATCTATTTCTCTTACTTCAATGATACTTTGTACAGACTCGTCATTGTCTATTGTGAAAGGCTTTTGTTCGAATAATTCAGTTTTTATTACGATAACTCTTAGTCAGGGACCTTTGATTATTGGGTCTGTTTATTCTTCACCTTCTAGTGATCTTGATAAAGATATGTCTTCATGGATTAATTATTATCAGAATACTACTCGTATGATTATCGGCGGTGACTTTAATGTTCCGTTGCGTATACTTGGCTATACACGTGAAGATAATAGAACAGAAATTTTTGCAGACTATCTCATGATGACGGATCTTAGACTTGTGAATACTTCAGATGCTCCCCATTCTTATGTTCACGACAATCAACTTGGAAGACCTGATCTTACCCTCTTGGGAGTTGATATTATTCCCTTTCTACAGAATTGGCGTGTTGATGATACAGTGTTCTCTTTCTCAGATCATCGATATATAATGTTTTCGTTGTGTTTGAATCCAGTTTTTAGAACCTATGATAGGTTCAAAACAAAGAATAAATCAATGCACAAATTTAATAAATTATTCAGTGAAAAACATGATTTACTATGTTCATCACTTATGAGAGTGCATGGTCCGGCTTCTCTGGACGATTGGATTGAAAATTTCAATGAATATCTCCAATATGTACTTCAAAGGTCCTTTCGTCGGGGCAGTATTTCCTATAAACCTACCATTTCTTGGTATACTACTGAACTAAGAGTGTTGAGAAATAAAGTTACTGCTGCTTATAAACGTTATAGAAAGAATTTAGACAATCCTGTATATAGAGAATCCTATATATTATTACGTCATGAATATAAAAGAAAAATTAGAAAAGCGAAGCGTTCTAGTTGGTTAGATTATTGTCAGCGAACTAATGAAGCATATGGTAACGTTTTTAAGTTCGTCTCTGGTAAAAAATTTAACTACCAAGATATGGCTTTTTCTACCATGGAGAATTCATCCGTTTTTGACGCATATGATGACATAGCTCATCAACTAATGATTGAACATTTTAAGGTTGACAATGTACCTGAAAATACTTATAGTTATGAAAGCTCATCGGATTACTCGGATGATCCAGATTTTCGCCTTTTTTCCAAGAAAGAACTAAATTTTGTTTTGAAACAACAACATAATAATAAAGCTCCAGGTTTTGACAATGTGGATGCGCTAATTGTGAAGAATCTATGTTTTAATTTTAATTTTTTAATGTTGTCAATTTTTAACACTTGCTTTAAATATGCACATTTCCCGATTAGCTGGAAGAAGGGAGTTGTTATTTTCTTTAAGAAAAGAAATAAGCCAGAGGGTTCTTATCGTTCATATCGACCAATTACCCTGTTGCCTATTATAGCAAAGGTCTATGAGAGGCTGCTGAAACTTAGAATCACAGTAATGCTCGAGGCTGCTGCATACCTCGACGGGGACCAACATGGTTTTCGCGAGGGACGGAGTACTCTGACTGCACTCTCCTCTCTTCGTGAGAAAATTAAAGAAACTTTGAAGGCTTATAAATATTGTGCGATTGTGTCATTCGATATAGCAGGAGCATTTGATGTGCTTGACTGGAATGTGGTTGCTAACATAATAGATCACTTGCCTATCTACGATTATTTGAAAGAAGTATTCAAGAATTATATTTCATTTAGACTTATAGGTTTTAAATTTACCGATGGCATTCGATGGTTTAGACTGTTCTGTAGCTGCCCACAGGATTCATGTTTGGGCCCTTTGATTTGGACAATAGTTGCAGACCGAATTCTTAAACAGAGTAAAGAAGTAGCATTGAATTTAATTTCTTACGCTGATGACTCTGTGGTTGTTGAAGGTGCGGACACTAGAGCGTCACTTGAGAATAAAATGAATAACACTGTGAATAATTTTTCTACTGTCTGTGTTCATTGCAACTTGCAGCTTAATAATACCAAGACGGTTTCTATGCTTTTTGGACGTAATACCATGAAAAAGAGACGTCCTATTTTTAAACATAGTGGTAGATCAATACCTGTGAAGGATAATATTCTTTATTTGGGTTTTCTTCTAGATAGTGCCTTCCATTGGTTAGATCATCTTGAGATGATTCGAAGTAAAGTTATGTCCTTTACTTGCAATATGAGAAAAGTGAGAGTAAGAGATATAGGGGTCTCTCTAGACCTATTAAAGGTTTGGTACAACACTGTATTAAAAAAGCAGATATCATACGGACATGAGGTCTGGTATCGTGACCTTCAGTCCCATGGTATTCGCAGATTGTCCTCTTGCCAGCGAGTTTGTCTGTTGACCATAATTCGTACATATCGTACAATTTCAACTGAAGCATTGTGCGTTTTGGCTGGAGTTTTACCTATAGATATAGAACTTTCTAATTCTGCTCGTCTTTATGATATAATCCACGGAAATACATCAGTAGTGGTGGAAAATACTACTATTTATTCTGAGGATTTGGTTAAACGTGTGCCAACTTATTATTATCCGAATTACTGCGAAAGACATCATGTTAATTTTCTGAATCCAGTACGAAAATCAATTCCTGATCGTAATTATCCAATAATTTTTACTGATGGATCGCACATGCAAAGTGGAGTTGGTGCTGCTTTTGTAGTTTATTTAAAAAATGTAGAAATATTTAATTACAGAATCAAGCTTAATGTTAAAAATTCGATCTTTCAGGCAGAATTGGTGGCAATTTCGGAGGCTATACAGTGGTGCGGACGAACTGAGTTTGCTCACTTCTATTTATATACTGATAGCCTGTCATCGACATGTGTTTTGCATCATCTATTTCCATGTGATCAGTTAGTATATGATATTTTCACGAACTTACGTGTACTTAAAAATAAAACTATTCATATAGGATGGGTCAAGGCCCATGTAGGCACTGTGGGTAACGAACGTGCTGATGAACTTGCCAAATCAGTGGTTCTGAATAATGTTTATGACAAAGTAGTTAACCTTCCATTTCCTGTGAGTTATTTAAAGAATTACTTTCGAAATAAGAATATTCGTGATTGGCAAGATCGATGGTCCTTTAGCGATAAAGGTAGGGATACCTACATGGTTATTCCTGATGTTTGTTTAAATTACATCTGTTATTCTCAAGTGGCTGCATATTTTGTTTCTGCACATGGTGCGTTCCCTACTCTGCTGTACAAACGGGGAAGGAGAAATAATGATAAGTGTATTTGTGGCAAACGCGGTGACGTCGCACACTATTTATTTGATAGTTGTTGTGTTTCAGCGGACAAGTTTAACTTAATTAGAAATAGAACCATAGAGTGGAATATCAGAAATGTTCTATTTTCGCATTTTAATTATAAGAAACTTTGTGCTATTTATAATGATCTGAATGCACACTTTACATTCATTCGTTACAAATTCTGATGTTGTAACTTTGTTTTAATTGACAGGACTGTGAACTTTAAATCTTTGGACATGCTCCTGTTGTGTGACATAGTATATAAATTTGACCCTCAGCTAAAACTGTATTGAACTTTTCTGACTTTTACAATTTTTTTTTTTCCTTTTTAAGGCTTGGTGTTTATATTAGTTTTATTATATCTTTAGTTTTTGTTTTGTTTTGGAACATGTATGATTTATTCTTACATCTCACTTTATTTTGTATGTGTCTTGTTAAGTTTGTTAATTATTTTCTCTTTGTTCCGTCAGTCAGACGTTTGTCAAATTGTCAACAAGTGTTTTTCATTTTTATCATTTTGTATATTTTAGTGCCATTGCATATTACTGCTGTATATGTTATTTATGTTATGGAATGGCCCGTTGTTTGTAATTTGGCTGGTTGGTTGTGGAATATTTCCTCCGGGAATTAAACACCTATGCCAAGTTTTTTGGTGGGTGCCCCGGATGGGTGATCCCCCCCCCCTCCCCGCTCACCCATAATAATATATATTGACCGCAAGTACCCTATGCAAAAAAGAAAAAAAATCCTTAAAAAATGATAATTAAAATACTACCAAGAAATATGTAAACAACGTTCCCATAGTATTAATATTAGCTTGAGCATTAAAAACCTACACTAGTCACCTGAAGAAACTGGATCGCTAATGTTAAATCACTGGAAGCGGTTTTTTTTTTTTTTTTTTTTCTATCTTGCATAGTAACAGTTTTTTTTTTTTCTGACTTGCATTTTAACAGTTGATTTTTTTCATTACTTAGAATACCTGAGAATGAATTATAATCGGGTTAGTATATACTTTTTCAATTTTGATTGCAGATGTTTTTTTTCTTTTGGTAAGATTACCTGCACTTTCACAAATTTGAAAAGGACACTCCCATCAGTTTAACATTAGCTTGCGAATTTCTTTTCATTGCATATATATGTACATTTTTCTTTGAAACGAAAAACAAATCTTCATTTGGCGCCCCCTTTCTCCACCCGTTCTGGCGCTCGGATCGCATGCCCTCGCTGTACCCAAGTATCAGCCCTAGGCTGGTGACCCCTTCCCCCCCACTTCAAAAAATGTCATGTTTCAACATGTACCAGCTAACATAGCACATATTCAAAACCTTTCTTCAGAAATTAGTCTAAAGCTAAAACACTTGTCGGATTTGATTGAATTAGAAATATAGAAAATTAAAAAAAAATAACCATATAAATTATTAATTACCAATCATATTTGATATAGCGCTAAAAAATGAAGACGTAGTGTGGTACCCATTATCAGTCTTAAATGCTTTTATTTAAAAAGATTTAAAAAAAAAAAAAAAAAAAAAAAAAACTGTAAATCTAAGAAAATTGTGTCTGTTGCTCCAAGTGTTCGAAATAGAAAAATTCACGAATTAGAGCGCTATTTCAAAAATATTGTTGACTAGTTTTCCCTCCTGAAAATATGGATAGTTATATTTCCCACCATATAAAAATAATTTTAAAAATGTATTCAAGATTCTAAATAACAAAAAGAAGTTAGTGAACAAAAAGAAGTTACAGAGAGCACTTTAATCTATATATTAAACGATGGGTGGGGGAAAGTTTACGTGACGATAAGTGAACAATAATTTCTATTTTGGTGATAGTAACAAACGGAGCGTAAATAAACTGTTTTTTGCAATTATTTATCCAAATATTAAAAGTGATTTTGGTTAACTTTGCAACCGTATGGTAATCTAATGATATCTTTTGAATATTTCAGAGGCGGGGGGAGGGGATCTAGCTAATATTTTGGTGCTGGGGGGGGGGACAAAAAGGTGCTGGTTCTTGGCCCCATGCAACCTTGATCGGGCTCTGGGTTCAATGATCCGACGTCGGGATCAGATGATTTTAATTCCAAACTTACAAACTGCACCAAGAATATTTTAATAAAATTTTGCTTTTACGATGTAAGTTTAACCTAACTTAGTTTAACAGTTTAAACAAAGTAGTTTAAAAGTTTAATTTCTAAAAAAGTCGTTTGTACATTCCGGTGTCAGTCAATCATTTCATCATTTTAGGAATAGAATTTTTTGCTGCGCCGGAAAAGGTTAAAAAGCTACTTTAGTCACGTGGAGATTATATCTCGCTAATTCTAATCCCACGAAGTTTCTTTTGCGCTGGATAGCTGAGATCGATCTGTACAAAGGCCTATTTTTTAGTTTCCCAATTTCATTTTCAGATAATATTATTATTATTTTTATCTTTTTTATTTTTTATTTTATGGGGATACTTTCATTTTTGAAACCGATTCCGAAAATAAAAGTGTGTTTATTAAAAAAAAAAAACTTCAATCAAAAATGGAAAAAGTAAAAAAAGTCTAAGTACAAATCGATCTTATCTATCTAATGCGAAAAAATAATTATTTAAAAATATTGAATCGCAACAGAAGTAGCCTTATAAATTTCTCCCATAAGATTAATATTTGCGAACAGGTCTTTGCTTTTGACTGAAGTAGCCTCTTGACCCGTTCGGGTTTGATGTACTATTAAAAATGCAGATCTTAATAATTACTTTTGTTACTAACAATAACTAGTAACGGCAGTATCTGTCTATGCATTTTTTTTTATGACTCCATTTACTCTTCGGCTTTTAGTAATAGTTAATCTTTTAAGGAAAAAAAATACACTATTTTCAGTTTAATTTGAAAAATAGAAAGATGGTTTAAATATATACAAATTTAGGTTCAAATTAACCTTTAGTTTTTGTAGTATGTGTAGAAAACACAAATTTTGTTTTAAATTCAATATAATTTGAGTATTCAAGTGCGTTATCTTTGATATCACATTTTTTCCACAGCTAACTGCTTATTATTTATGATTCTCTAAAACAAATTACTTTTAACTTTCGAACAAAAATAAGGTATATGTATATACATAAATCATTGATCTATTAACATAAAAAAATTATGATTTTAAGGCTTATACTTTTTCAAGATATAGAATGTCTAAAAATATACAATTTTTGTGATGTTTCGACTTTTAACAGTCGTATGACCCCTTAAGCTAGGAGGATATGTGACCTATCATATTTATTGTGAGTCGTTCACTCGGAGCAGAAAATATTGTTTTTTTTTTTTTTCTTCACGACCGTATAAGTATGAGTGGTAATTTATCAAAGTGAGGTTAAGGCTGCAAGTCAATTAGCTTCCGAATTCCGCTCCGTAAGGTTGAGTCTATGGGGATTTCATTCATATTTATATTCAAAATATCTCCTCATAAAATTAATATTTTTAACTTATTTTTCCTGTGTGCTTTTTAGGTGCGTTCATAATTATGTAAATACGTAGCACCTATAGTTGTCGTTCAGTTCGTCCATCCGTCCGTCTGTCTGTCCGTCTGTTTGTCTGTCGGTCTGTCTGTCCGCATATAACACCGCAAAAACTACCCAACCGAATCGTTTGAAATTTAAAATATATAATTATTACATAATTTTGTCGAGTCATTTCAAATTTTATGAGAATCTGATGGCTAGATCAATTACAGGGACGATGCCCCTCATTTGCTCTGCTTCACGTGAAATTTCCAATTTGTTTTCATTGTTTTCAAAATATTTCTAAAATCGACTCTTAGTTTTATATGAAGTGTTGAAATTTTACTTCCGTTCATTAATTTTTAAAGGATAAAATATTAAATTAAGCATATAGTTTTAGAAATATTTTGGGAAAAAAAAAAAAAAAAAAAAAAAAAAAAAAAAAAAATTGAAAGAAGGAATTAAAAATACTAATTTAACTGAAGAGAAATTTTAAATATGCAAATGCATCAAACGCCCATAGATTTAACATTATGGAGAGGAATTCGAAAGTTGAGTGACAAGCAGCCTTAAGAGGCTACTTCAGTCAGGTGGAACACCCATTCACTAATGATAATCCAATGGGAAAAAAATATTTAATCGTTTGCACTTTAATATTTTTTTCATTGGATAGCTGAAGTAAATGTGTATAAAAAACGTTTTTCCTTTTTTTTTTTTTTTTTTTTTTTTTTTTTTTTTTTTTTTTTTACTTTGTTTACAGGTTTTTTTTTATTAGGGTGCTTTTATTTTCAGAACCAATTTCGAAAATAAAAGCATCCTCACACAAAATAAATAAATAAATAAATAAATAATAAAATAAAATAAATATCGAAAAAATTAAAAACTGCCTTCGTGTAGATCTATCTCAGCTATCCTGAACCAAATAATGTGTAAAAATTTTTAGAATGCAAACGAGATATCTTTAAAAAATTCTGCCATTGGGTTAGCATTAGCGAACGGTTGTTTTCGCCTAACTGAAACAGTCCCCTTCTGAACTTCAACGGGAATATTATGTTTTATGCGGACAGAAGAACAAGCGCACAGGCAGAACGACAGCTATAGATGGTACCTATTTATATAATTACAAACGCACTTAAAAAATTAATAAGTTTACTCTTTCGAATCCTCCAACAAGACTTGTTTTAATTGCTTGTTTGTGTTTTCCCTTTTTTAAGAACATAAAACATACCAATCTTAAAGATTCAGGCATTACACATACTTTGACATTTATCGCAATATTAGATTAATTTATAACAGGATTTTTCAATCGGTAAATCAGTTATAATAGAAGTAAATTTTCCATGTGCGTGAAAAAAAAAGCCCGGACCAGGATTTGAACCAGGGATGTATTGCCTGAAGCCGTCAACTGCCGGCTTCAGCATATACATTCTTCTTTGATCTGTATTGGCTGAAGCCGCCAACAGCTGGCTTCAGCTAATACATCCCTGAACACTAGGGCTGGGCGATATACCGTAATATCGTTATATATCGATATTTCTTTAAGACCGCGGTAACGATATTGAAATTTCAATCCTTCCGATATATCGTTTCAAACGGTATTTCATCCTACTTTCGGAATTACGGAGTTACGGAATTTCGAATCTACCTCTATCGGTGCAAAAGTTGTTTACTTTTGCAAATGTTCGCGCCGTAATCGGCACTTGCGTGATACTTCTGGTTTTGAGCCGGTGTCGCGCACACACCGGAATATGGGCGAACAGTCTACTTTTTGAGCTGGTGTCGCGCACATTCCGGAATATCGGTGAACCATCTACTTTTTGCGCTGGTGTCGCGCACATTACGGAATATGGGTGAACCGTCTACTTTTTGCGCTGGTGTCGCGCACATACCGGAATATGGGCGAACATTCAACTATTCTGATGTACCGCTTTATTTATCGGAGTTCGTTCGATAATCGAAGTTGAAGCACGCGTTCGAGGATCGGGCATTTCCTATACAATCACTTGTTGACTCCATATCGGTGGCTGACTGTTGTTTTCCTGTGAGCTTGTGTACAGTTATTGCAGCCGGAATGCAGAATTGATTGACATATTTTCAAGAATGTGAGCACAATTAATCGATATTTCTTGTATGTTTGTTTTTCATTTATTAATAGCATTAATAAATAATTATATTAAATCACATATTATTTTACATTTTTTATTAATAACATTAATAATTTACATGTATGATAATTCTATTATGTCATTTATTTTAAGCAGAAATTTTACTTAAAGCAGAAGTTTTTTCTTTTTTCATTGCGATTCACCTTAGTTTTAGAGTTTATTGGATACTAGTATTTTTAAGCATTTTGCGTACGGGTTTAAAAAAAAAAAAAAATCACAAAAAAAAAAAAAAAAAAAAAAAATTGAAAATCTTTTTTAAATTAGGAAGGAAAATACTTTTCATTTCGAAAGATCGCTAAAACTCTATGGATGGTGTCTTTCTGCTTGGCAAAACATATTACCCATCCACAGCAGATGACAATATGATTATTGCATAAACATTCAAGTTCCGATTTCGCTGAGTTCGATAAACAAAAACAAACGATGGATAGTTTCCTACGTTTTCTTTGAGGTTCTTCTGTACTGGACACTTGTAAAAGACGCTCAAATTTTGTAATAACTTATTATATTTTAATAAAAATTTGTCACACAGCCTAATTTACTATTATTGCAAATTGCTGAAAATTTGAAAAAA
This sequence comes from Maratus speculifer, assembly GCA_964019185.1. Taxonomy (NCBI): domain Eukaryota; kingdom Metazoa; phylum Arthropoda; class Arachnida; order Araneae; family Salticidae; genus Maratus; species Maratus speculifer. The sequence continues at coordinate 174,383,687 of OZ025295.1, forward strand.
AATCGATGAATTAACTTAGGAATTATGAATTTTTTTCCCTTTTAATGGTAAAGAATAAAAGGTTTTGTTTTTCTTCCCCCCCCCCTTTTTTTTTCGTTTGTATGTGCCGTTGAATGTGTTTTTCGCGTACTTAAACAACTGAAACTAGTTGATACTTTCACAAAACCCTTTTTATAAGTTTTAAAAAATCGAACAGTTTATCTCTCATAAAAGAATGAGGATAGTTTTGATTTTGAATATTATGGCTCCTTTTTATTTCAAGAGTTCACTAATGCAAAAACATCCGCTCAATGTTAATCTTTTTTTTTTTTTTTTATACCTCGTTTGCATTTCCATATTTTTGTTTATTTATATATTTATTTTTATTTATTTATTTATTTTTTGTTTTTGAATTGCACATCTGAGGTTGATCTCTTTCAACGAAAGCCGTTTTTTAATATTTGTTTTCAAGTTTTTTTTTTCTGTACTGGAATACTTTCATTTTTGAAACTGGTTTCGAAAGTAAAAGCATCCTAGAAAAAAAAATCTGTAAACAAAATCGAAAAAGTAAAAGATCATTATAGATATTAATTCAGCATTATAAAAAATAATAATAAAAAAAAAAAAAAAAAAAAAAAGGGTAGTTAGCAAAACGTTCTGATTTGGGACTCTGTATTCTATTAAAGAAATTTTGTGTTTTCTTAAAATTATTTGATTATTCTAATGCTTTCATTTGTATTCTGACTGATAATAGAATTATTTATTATAACAACGAAAAGGTGTTCCTTACTGCCCAAAATTGCATTTTTTTTTTTTTTTTTTTTGTATTGTAATAAAAAAATTCTAAGTTTATAGGTAGTTAAAGTATTGTCTTTCAATATATCTAATGTCTATTTGTCGTCTTATATACATTTTCTTGTTTCATTTTAATGATTTATAATGTTTAACTTTCTAAGAGTTTTCAATAGCACATATTTTAGATCAGATTTGCAGGTAAAAGGTTTTCATATTTTGAATCATTACATAAAAATTAAAATTTATGTTCCTTGGAATATGTTAAGATATTGATATTTTTTTGTTTTTTCTTGATAATTAACATACATACACACACACATATGGATATATATGTATACTATTATGTGTTTGTAGTATTTTATACAGAGGACAGTTACATTTATGACCCTATAATGGAGTGACATATGAATTGAAATATATCGATATATCGAAAATTATCGATATTTGGTCAGCGATATATCACGATATTAAAATTCTGATATCGCCCAGCCCTACTGAACACTAATACATTCTTCTTTAATTTGTTTTAACTTAGATTAAGTTTAAGTTAATTCGATTCTTGTATAATTCGATCATTTTGTGTATCCTCTGAAAAATCAAATTAAATTGAATGCATTGTTATTTCAATAAAACAGGGTCGTTGTTTGTGGACAATTGTGTTTCAAAGAGGACTGTTGCAATATACCTTGAATTGAAAGGGACTGTCAAGAACCCATCTAAAATGAGGTCATCTAAGGTGGGCAGTTTTGTATCACAAATTTTGTTACAATAGTCCAAGAGCCGACAGCACAAAACCTTATGTTATCGAGCACAAGAAAAAAACCCTTTTTTATGGAAGAGAAATAATAGGGGAATCGAATGATCCATGTCTGTCAGAAGTGAAGTGATGCATAAGAAAAAAAATAATACCACTAGTGACTCACTCGTAGGTTTAGCATTGTGTTTGTCCAACAATCAAAAGTATGAAAACATGGAAAACTGGGTGCAGGAAAACACAATGCTAAGCCTAGGAGTTAACCACTAGTAATATTCAATTTTGGTTTATGCACCACTTTACTTCCGGCAAACATGGATCCCCTAGACATAGATTCCCCTATTACTACTCTTCCATAAAAAAAAAGGGGGGGGGATTCTTCTTGTGCTCGATAACATAGGGTTTTGTGCTGTCGGTTCTTGGACTAAAAACTCTGCAACCAGGGCCGTAAAGAGGAGTGTAGAGAAGGTACAACTTACCAAGGCATTACTAAAAAATGTATGTTAACACTTTTAAGTCAGATTTTTTTTTTTTTTTTTTTTTTTTTTTTTTTTAATAACATTAACACTAGTTATCCAAATAGATTAATTAGTGTTTAACGAACATTTCATTATCTGAAAGATAACGAAGGTTGTTGTTTATGCGCACTAGTCAATTAATATTCATATAGCAATAGGCTAAGGAAGAATTTATATTTATATTATTTAGAAAATATTGTACTGCAATAAGATTTAACTTATGTTACAACTTTCTAATATTTATTGCACACTTTATTACACATAATTCTTTCAGAAAAGTAACTTTTATTTTTTTAATTTAAAGAGTAAAATGTATGTCTAAAGTAAAAGAATCGCAAACGGTGCAAAGAGAATTAAGCAAATAAATATTATTATTATTATTATTACTAATGCCTAAACATACACTAACATTACTACATGTAAATAATGGCAGAAGTACTTTTTAAAACAAAATAATACTCCATTAAAAAACATATACTATTAATAGTGCATCAGAAACCGAAAGAGTTAATATAAATAAAATCACATACAGGACAACAGAAATAACTGCTTAAATGTTCGCTAATGGATGTTTCTAAAAGTGCGATTTTAGTAGTTTTTTGCGCGTTTTTTACTGAATGAAATTTTATCTTTAGTACGTGGAGTGTATAAAAATTTGTAGTAAATAAATAGGGCAGTACAAAATAATTCAAGTATTTTTCCACAAATGAATTAAAGTATTTTTTTTTTTTTTTTTTTTTTTTTTTTTTTTTTTTTGTTATGGGCAGTAATTGATAAATTCCTTTTTTCAAATATTTCATGTATTTTCTAAAGTAGTTACAAAGGTATATCTTTTATAGTTTATTGAACAGCGTGGCGTTAAAATATGCTGGAAGTGTTGGAAAGTGTTTCATAATCTATCCTTGTCACATGATTTACCGTATTTAGTCGTGTATAACGCGCACCCCGTACTTTACTTTACAAGAAAAAATGGCGATTTTTAAAAGTCTCCTATATAACGCCCACCTTAAATTTGGCATGCAAGTGAATGAATGACCAAATGAATTTCAGTAAAGAAAATCGAAACAAACGTTACGTCAGGCCAGAAAACAAGGCAAAAATACATTTTTAAACTTCGGGTAGGGAGTGAATGACGGCAATAAGAGTTTTTAATTAGTATTTAAATTATATTACTAGCTTTGTTGTATAAAAAGGGGCAAGGAATGAAATAAAGATGCAATAACATTTCAATTAAGTAAAATTTTCCGAGTGATTATGTCTCCTTTGATTACATACCTTGATTCACATGCATATCATGTGGCTATATCGCAGCAGTAAAAAATTATTCCTCGTATAACGCACACCTAGGAGTTTTGCCCTAGTTTTTTGAAAAAAAAAGTGCGCGTTATACACGAGTAAATACGGTATCTTTCTTGTATCATCCCTTTAGAGTTAATTTCGAGTCACGTACAACCTGGGTACTAGGTATCCCATTTTATCCAGAAATCAATTTCTTAATGTAAGCTAATCAAACTAAACCAGTCATACTCAATCTTTATTCCTCGCGGGCCGTAAAAATATGTTGATAACGTTAGACGGGCAGCAACATCCTTAAAAAAAAAGGCAAAAAAAAAAGTAATGGAAATAGTAAGGTAACATGAGTAGTGTAACAAAACAAAGTTATAACTATAGTTATAACAAAGTTATAAATATAAAATTAACAGTAATATTGAACTTTTGTCTCAGAAGAAATGTTACCAGAAAATTTAATAAACCACTATTTCCAAACATAAACTTCGAGGTACATTCCTTTTAAAAATGCTGAAGAAATATACCGCGAAGTTTGTTGCTTGGGAACAGTGGTGTTATGAATGCTTGTAACAATTTTTTTTCCGAGACTAACATTTATCTATTAGTAGGTGATAAATATAATAAATATGAGTAAATATAATAAATATAAAACGTAATAATGTTTAAACGTAAAATTTCTATTAAAAAAAAAAAAAAAAAAAAAAAAAAAACAGGATTTTTTAAATTATTATTAAGTTAGTTTTATTTTGTACAATGCCTTACACCCTTTTATTATTATTTTGTTATTACAGAAATATATGGTGCACATTTAACTAATTTGGAATAATATTTGATTAATGTTGAAAATTAAGGAATCTATACACCACGGCCACACAAATACTATACGTAAAAAAGAACTTTTGAATAAGAAAACGGCATTTAAGATGCATTTGCATAATTTTAAATTGATTATAAGTAACAGGATAGATTTTTTTTTTCTGTGAAAATACATAAAAAACAATGATCTTAAATAATTCATATGCACATTTTTTTATATATGGATTAATAATTATATGCCTCGCGCCGTGTAAAAAATCCACCGGTTCGCAAATTGAGTATGGCTAAACTAAACAATTTCTGTTTTTTATTATTGTTATTATTATTATGTAATGGAAAAATTCGTCTCTCCATCATAATTAAGTAAATTCGGACCCTTTCGTTATCGATAAGCTCAAAGGAATTACATAATTATTCAACTTTTTATTATGTAATCATGAAGTATTTCACTGAATATTTGCCCCCAAATTTGGCAACAAAGCTATCAAATATCATTAAGGTTTGATGAATAACCCTGGATATCCCGCTTATGGTTTAGGGAATTCCCTAACAAAACGACAGTTTGATTATGATGGTTTATACGTGTCTACACTGCTGCCTCTAAGTAGATGCATTCTTCTAAGATGAAAATGGTTCACTGTTGAGGGGGGGGGGGGTCTTTTCTTTTTTCCCCTGAGGAAAGACATAAACATTTTGTCTTGGAGGGGGGGGGGCTTAAAAAGTTTTTTGAACCTTCCTGAATCTTGTGGTATACCCTTTTTAGAGTTTCTTCATCTGAATCAATCCTTATCATGGAAACGACTTCTTGTGAAAATGCATTTTTCTTCATGATAGATTTTTTTTCACCATTTCTCCTATTTAAATTGTTATAAATCGAAAACTTGAATTGTTATAAATCAAGACGAATTGTTATAAATCAATTAAAGATAAATGGTTCAAACTTGGAACATGTCTTTTTCTGCTTTAATTTCGATTCAAAAAAATCTGAAAAAAAAAATTACATTTAAAAATATAATTTTAAAAAAAGTTGCGTCCTTTTTAAAAAAAAAATATTTTAAATATTTTTAAATTTTTAGGTAAATTAATATGTTTTTTAACAAATTATTATATTTTTTTTGTATCAAAATTAAAACGTACACATTTTTGGTTATCTAAATGAAAAAAAAAAATGAAATTATACAAAATATTTCTAGTTTTACCGATTTTAAATTACTCCACTTTTATAACAAATTTGAATTTTTTTTTCTAATTAAAAAAAGTTTTATCATATGATTTTATTTACAAATAATATGGTTAAGGGGCTCTGCATATATAACATTATCCTTTTAAGAGGGGGGGGGGGAGGGTCTGGCACATGATATCGTAAGATATCGCTAGGGGAGAGGATATTTGTCTTTTGACATCGATATCGTTTTTGATCCAATCAAAATTTCTCTTTTTATTTTTAAGATGGTCATGGGTTTAAAAAAATATATTATCATTATTTTTAATCAATTATCTGCTTTTAAGAAAATAAAAAATTACTGTTAAAAACACTAAATTATAAAATTATTTAATTCTAAAATGTAGAATATCCCAACGTTTGACCTTCCTATTCTTCTTCATATGTGTGTGTACATATAATCACGGTTCGAAAAACAATTTAGAAAAAGTGTTATTTGATATAAAGCGACATTTGATTGATTTCTCTTCATTTGGATCTATAAAGTAAGCAAAAAATAAATGTAACCAATTTTTGTATATCACTACAACCAAAAGAAATAAACTCATAAAAATATATTTCTTTGAATTTTTGTAAATTTATACTTTGATAACGATATCATTAACGAGGGAAGTCGGGTTCGACGGATGATAAACATATGATATCGGAAAAGGGGGGAGGGGGGTCCGTCCAAAATTACCAAAATGCTGAAAACTTTATATTTGCACAGCCCCTAACCATCATAAAAAATTCAAAATGTTAACTCAGTAAATAAAAATTATTTCAAGATATGTCCCGGACATCTTGAAAAAGACAAAGATTACTATTTGCAAAGCGTGAAACTCAACAGTTAAAACTACTTTTTCTTTTCTTTTCTTTTCACTCTCGTCAGAAAATGCAAAAGGAGTAATTCATTACCAAACAATGTCAAGGTACATTCACAAATTTCTTTTTTCGATTACTTGTAACTATTCACTATTACACTTAGTTTCATTTTTCTGCATAAATTCTAATTACTGATAGATATGGTTGTTATCTTAAGGAATTTTATTTCATTTCACTGCGATAGTTTTCCACTAGCAAGTTATCCTACTAACAGTAGAAAATAAAACTAGTCGGATATGGTAATACCAAAATTTTCTTCTGTCTCATACATGGTTAATATTAAAAAAAAAAAAAAAAAAGCACAGCAATTCTACCGTTTAGGTGATATGCACCGAAATCTAATCAGTAACAACTTTTGTCAACTTCTAATTGAATTTGAAGCTTGATGAAAATCCGTAAATTAGTTTTTGAAACACAGCTATTGCGGAAATCGCAAAAAGAATTCGACAAGCGGCGTGGCATAGCAGCGCCGCCTGTTGGGCGATTTACACCAAAAGGTAATCAGTACCAAATTATATTAGACACTAACATAATCTTAAGTTTGACGAAAATTCATTCATTACTTCTCAAAATAAAACTATTGCGGAAATCATGAAAAATGCAGCATAGCAGCGAAATCTGAAGGGCGATTTTCAGCAGAACCTAATCAACACTAATTTATATCAGAGACTATTTGAATCTGAAGTTTGATAAAATTTCCTACATTAGTTCCTTTGATAGAGCTATTTCGATAATATAAAAAAGGCAGCATAGCAGCGCCACTTGTTGGGCGATTTACAGCAAAAAGTAATCAGCATCAAATTATATCATTCAGAGAATAGTTCTTGAGAAGAAGCTATTGCAAAAATCTTGAAAAATTCAGCACAGCATCGCCACCTGTTGGGCGATTTACACCAAACATTAATCAGAGCCAACTTATGACAGGGTCTAGCTGAATCTAAAGTTATATTCCGTTCATTAATTTTTGAGATAAGCGTGCACAAAATTTGTGTTACATGTTTTATAAAAAAAAATATTTTCCGGAACTTCTGACCCCCAAAATGTGTAAATCCATCGGAAGCCAATTTTGAATATTATCACGAATCCAATATCTACTTCCTGTAAAGGTAGAAGAAAGTAAAAAAGAAAAAGAAAGAAAATCAACAACAAATGACAGTTATACCCTCCAGGCATTAATAATAGATGGCAAACGAAAGTATTGTATCTCTACTAATAAAAGTTTTAAAATAAAAAAAGAATCTCAAGATATCATTCTAGGAACAAATGGGTTTAGCATTGATCAATAATTCTGGATATTCCTCTCATGGTTTAGGAATTTCCCTACCAAACTACACTTTGATTGTGTATGTGTCCACATTGTTATCGCAAACTGCAATGTGGAAAAAGACTGATGTTTCTTATTCTAGGAAAATATAATATAATCCTGAACGAAAACTAGTCGCTGGGGGCCTCCGTAATACTTAGTCATCATAGATATCCATAGTATGAAATATTAAAATAAAACACATCTAAACTATTTATGAAATGCATTGCAATTCCAAAATAAAATTTAAACGTATCTTTAAATATTTTAATGTATAGTCATGCTCTATTCCGAAATTGTGGATATTACTTGATTATCCCATCGACCCATTTCAACATATTACATAAATCGTCAAACTACTCGTAAATTACACAAATTGGCATAAATTTTATTTTAAATAACGAAAAAAAAATTAGCACAAAATTAATAAAAATGCAAATTAAATGTGAAATTAAAAATCAATTATGATATTCAAACATATTCAAGTATTTAAAATTAAGTGCATGTGACATTTACAATAAGCCATTATTTACATTTATTCTTGTAGTTTGTCGATAGTTTTTTTGATCAACATAATAATCAAGTAGTAAAAGAAAGATCCTTATAACTCCAAAAATGATAAACCTATTAACTAACAGTTTAGAGACTCGGATGAAGTGTTTCATTTCCAATTTAAATACATATTTGAATTGAAATGTGAATGAAATGCAGGATCGTGAAAATTCGAAGAGTGTGCAAAATAGGATTACTAATCTCGATAACTAATTATGCAATCGATTTCATTCTTTATGCAAAATTTCATGTTTATTTTATTCTCTTTTACAAACACTGCTTAAAAAAAAAAAAAAAAAAAAAAAAAAAAAAAAAAAAAAAATCGAAAATTTTTATATGTTTTTCATCAAAAAGAATATTTCGAGAGCCCAAAAGAAAAAAAATAGTTCTGGATAATCGAGGTAACTGATATTCAATAAGCTTCTTCCACACACCAAATTTTAAATCTCTATCTCAATTTGTTCATGAGATAGAGTGTTTAGAGACAGACCGGCAGGCAGACGCACAGACGTACGGACGGCAATTTTTTTTTTCTAAAAATATGTTTTTCGGAATCTCCAGTTTCTAAAAGGTTTAAATCTATCTTTTCCCGATTTTTTAAAACGATTACAATATTTACCCTATACTTCGTATGATGGGTAAATAACTAGTCGTTGGGGACGAGCGTAATACTTATCCATTATGGATGGTATATCACATTAATTAATATAATTGGAAATTAATATGAACCTATGTATCAATAACAACAATCATTTGTAATGTACCTATGAACTTTTTTTTATGTGAAATTTACGTTTCTGTCATTCTTCTGAGACTTTTAGGTAGCTTTCATTATAAAAAAATCCCTTTCGGCATGGCCTATAGGCGGAGGTAGATTTCGAAAAGTTTTCATCTCAAAAAAAAAAAAAAAAAAAAAAAAAAATTAAATGATTAGAGATAAACCCAGTTTAACTACTTTATTCAACCGCTTTTAAAAATTTTTTAATTTCATTTTTCTGTAAGAACTGGTTTTATCGAAATCCTCTTAAATGAAATTCTACTCAAATGCCCATTTTGGCAACATATTTTGAATTATATTCTTACTTTATTAAAAAAATTGACCAATATGCTCATTATGTAGTTCCTAAATAACAAAAAACTGTTAATTAAATTCGTTTGACAACAAAATTGAATTTAAAAATGAGTAATAAAATTACCAATTTATTATTTTAATACATCCACAATTCTTTAATCAAGATTGCTTTGAGAAATTTTGTACGAAGTGCCCACTTTGACAGATTTTTTTAAATATATATTTAGCCTTTATCAAAAATCTGACCAATACGGCACATTACACAGTTCCTAAATAACGAAAAACTGTCAATTGAATGCGTTTGAGAGCAAAACTGAATTTAAAAATGAGTCATAAAATAAACAATTTGTTATTTGAATACAACCTCAATTCTTTTATCATGGTCGCTTTGGGAAATTTTTTTGCGAAGTGCTTACTTTGACAGCTTTTAAAAATATGTATATTCACCCTTTATCAAAAAATCAAAGAATACGCACATTATATAGTTCCTAAGTAACAAAAAACTGTCATTTGAATGCGTTTCAGAGCAAAATTGGATTTAAAAATGAGTCATAAAATAAACAATTTGTTATTTGAATACCCACAGTTCATTAATCATGATCGCTTTGGGAAATTTTGTGCGAAGTGCCCATTTTGGCAGCCTTTTTTTGAATTATATTCTGCCTTTATCAAAAAACTGGCCACTCCGTCACATAATATAGTTCCTAAATAAGAGAACCTGTAAATTGGATGCGTTTGAGAACAAAAAAAGATTTAAAAATGACTCGGTAAAAACGCAATTTTTTTAATTTCCTCAAATTTCAATCATGATAATTTCGTGAAATTCTGTTCAAAATACCCTATTTGGCAGCCTTTTAAAAAATATATTCTGCCTTTATCAAAAAACTAGCCAATACGTCGCATTATATAGTTCCTAAATAATAGGACCTGTAAATTGGATGGGTTTGAGAACAAAAATGAATTTAAAAGTGACTCAGAAAAAACGCAATTTGTTATACTTAATCAATTTTTAATGACGATAATTTCGGGAAATCTGTTCAAAATACCTTTTTTGGCAGCCTTTTTAAAAATATATTCTGCCTTTATCAAAAAATTGGCCAAAGCGTCGCATTATATAGTTCCTAAATAAGAGGATCTGTCATTTGGATGCGTTTAAAATCAAAAATGAATTTTAAAATGAGTCAGAATATAGGCAGTTTGGATTTAAGGTTTTTACTCCAACTCCTATTTTTGTTTAATTTATTTTTGCTATAAGAATAGGTTCTATGAAAAACTTGTCAATATAAAAGTTGTAGATCTTATTGTGAAGATGTAAAATAAATTTAATTAGATTTGATTGCTTAAGAATTGAGTAAGTTATGGGTTTTTTTCTTTTTCCTCCCCCCTTTTTCTTTTCGTTTTTAATTTTTTTCCTCGATAAAAATTGGTCCTATCAAAAACTTGGAAATACAAAAGTTTTAGATAATATTCAGTACATTTATATAAAATTTAGTTGGATTTAATATCTTGAGAATTGACGAAGTTATGAATTTTTTTCTCCCAAAAACCATGTTTTTTTCGTCCCTTGAACCCATTTTTAACTTTATCAAAAATCTGTCATGCATAAACTTTTTGCCCATTTCTTAGAAGTAATATAAACTTTAAACTGATTCGATATCTATTTTAATTAAGAAGTTATCGCGTTTTTTCTGTTTTCACAAAAACCCTCCCTATTTCCACCCCCTTGGTCCGATTTTGCCCATTAACGAACTCGACCGAGATTTTAGGCTCCTTGATTTTATGTAAAAGTTTGAAGAAGATCTGAGCATAATTATGGAAGTTATCGTGTCTAGAAGAAAGTGATATACACCGATAGATAGATAGATAGATAGATAGATAGATAGATAGATATATATATATATAAACTTTTTTACTGATGGTGGTTTTGGGGTCTAGGAGTCATGATTCGTGTAGATCCGCAAAAATTTTTCAGAAATTCCAACATGGGAGACAATGCAATAGGTAGTATTTCATACGAAATCTACCTAAAATAAAAAACTACCTATTGCAGCCGTCAGGAGGAAAGGACTTCGGGAAAATTTTGGTATATTTTTAGGTCAAGCGAAACATATTTATTAGTATAAAACTGTTAAAAATAATCAGCCCTATAGAATGTAATAAGGTTTTACGCTTAATCTATCACAAAATGATAGTATATTTGACGCATTAGGATAATATCGTAAAATGACAATGACAAAATTGTGGTCATCTAGTAGTAACTGTCTGTAAATCAAGATATACGGAATTTATAGGAAAACGGAGAAAGTGCTATTTCATTTATGGACTTTAATGTGAAAACCTTAAAATTTTTTAAAAAGATGGGAAAGAAAGTTAATTTTTGAATGTGTCAGGAAAATTCGAGTTCTTGAGAAAGAAATAAAAAACTGTTTTTGAGACCCTCACAAATGAAGAAACATGTATATGTATAATAGCCGCTTACATTTAACGAAAACTATTTACTAGTTTTGAAAATGGGCAGCGCTCCGCCTGTTTAAAAATTGCCACTTATCACAATTATTAAAATTACTACCTATCATAGTTTTCTATAATATGAACTCCGCGGCGTTCGCATTATTGACAGTTATGATATGTTCTCTTTCTTCGAACGAGTTTAGAGTTTAGAATTTCAGTAAGCACACACAAGAATTGTGCGTGTGTGTGTTATCCACTAACTAAAAATTTAAATCGTTTTCTCTAATAAAAGTATTTAACAATATGAAAATTAGATTTCTAATAATTTCAAACGCTAAATTCAGGTATTTTTGAAAGTAGTAATTGATATATATTCATAACTGTCTGACTCGTCTGGTGTTGCTCGGGTCCGAAGTACGGAATAATAAAAGATTGTAGATAACGCAAAAATTGAAGATTGAAACCAGATTTTATTATTATTATTATTAATTTGGAATATTCACAAAAAATCATAAAAAAAAAAAAAAAAAAAAGGCTAAAATTTGGTTAAATTTAGAGGGCAAAATGCACTATATTTGGCGAAATGATTAAAGCTGGATATTCTTTACAAAATGTCAAAAAATCAATACAAAACATGAAAAAAAAAAAAAAACTAAAAATCGCGAGCGAATCAAAAATTGACACACGATTTCCGAATAAAGTTTGTTTCAAAGAGGGAAAAAAAACCCCACTATTAACAATCAAAATTTTTAAAACAGCAGAGTGCCATTTTTGTATGTTTATTAAGGTTTTTCTATAACATATAGGTTAATTAACAAGAAAGAAAAAAAATCTAAGTCTCAGGTATATCGTAATTCAGTTTTATCGCTCAGTTTAAAAAAATTCAACTCGTGTAATTTTATTACCAAGTGTAATACTCGTATTACATATCCAGAGTTTACTAGTTATATTAACTACGGGCAATTCCATGAAAAGTGAAACCAGTGTGTCAAAATTTCATATTGTACTTATGTAGTTGTATTATATATCGTTGTAAAGCTTAAAATGCCTATTTTCAATATATAGTATTAGATTTATAATAAATGTTAATTTATCTATCTTTTCTTTAATTTGAAATTTGATACTCTCAGGTTTTCAGAACATTAGTAAAAAGCACAATTTTTCAGATGAAAAATTTCAATAGTAAAATAAAAATAAATAAAACTAATTGCTGCAAATTTTTAACAGTTAACATTATACTATTATAATAGGCAAAGAAATTTTTTTTTACAAATTGAAATTTAATAATTTAAAATTTAAAATATTAAATTTTAACGTTACGTCCGTAAAAAAATTTTAACAAAAGTTGTCATTACTTGTTAAAAAATTTTAAATTAAGAAAATCCTTTCTGGTGCTTTTAGCAATTCATTAGACTAAATGTTTACCACAAACTAAAACATTTCAACTTCTTTAATTTTTTTTAAAAAGATGTTACAGACGTAACATTTTTTGTTTCGGACGTAACAAAAAGTAGTATGTTACGTCCGTAACTCACCTATATATCCAATTAAATAATTTTAAAAATGTACAATGGACTATTATTTAATATCGACAAATTACCAAATACTTTGATTTTTTTTAATTATTATTATTATTATTCCAGTAAACATTTAATGATATTTTTAAAGACTTTTATAATGCACACATCTTTTCTTCTCAATAAAAGTTTTTTTTTTTTTTTTTTTTTTTTTTTTTTTTAGTAATGTAATAAAGTGAATTTGTTTTATCAATTTTACACTGGCAATTGGCTACAGCATCTCTGTTTATTAAAATAATTTAGTATTCTGGTTATGGAATATGGAATTGATTACATAAATCGATTAAAAGTCACAAAAGAAGGAATACTTGATGAAGCTACAAATAATCTAGAAGGGAAAATCCCTTCATTTCTAAAACATTGTTTCATTAAACAAAAACAAATTATTTATTTTGAAGATTGTAAGAAAAATGTATTGCAACAAGATGGAATCCAAAGTAAGCACTGGACTAATGATCAAGTCTCAATACAGCATTGCTTACACGGTTTTAGGAACATTTTCCTATGCAATAATATCAGATTACATGTATACACTAAAACTGCTGTTCATGCATTCAATAGTAAATTGATTGAAAGAAAAGTTTCCACAACTTGAATGCATTGATATTTTTTCTGATGGTACTACACAGCATTTTAAACAAAAATACACTTTGTGTGACATAACATATGGAAATACAGATTACAAATTATTCTCAATGGGCACTTTTTTGCTCATCTAATGGCAATGGAGCTATTGATGGAGGAATTATAAAGCATCATGTATGACAGAGTGACATTCAAGAACCATATTTGTCAATAATGCTATCTTTTTTTAAGTGTGCTGCTTCAATTACGGAGAAAGTTGTGTTTAAGTCAGACAGACAAAGTGTTCTACAATTTGTTGAACAAATAATTGAAAATCCAACAAAAGCAAAAGATACACTCAATTTTTTAAAGAAATCCTAAAATAAATATGTTTGGCCAGTATTAGAAGATGTTGCAACCATAGATAAAATACAAATTATTAAAGTACTCCCAGAACCTGTCACAGATTTTTAGTTAAAATTGACCTTTCCAGAATTAGACCTATAGAAGTCTCTTCCCAGTGTATTTATCAAGAATTTGAAAAATAAATTTCAAATTAGATCCTTCTAAAGTTTTGTTTCATTAACATTAATATTTTGTTACATGTAATTTTATTCCTGTATGCATTTACTTATTTATTATGTATTTCCCTTTAGTGCACGATGGAGAGTGATATGCCCCACCCCCTGAACCTTTAAAAGTAATAAGATATAACTTGAAATATTAAGAGACTATTAATTGATAATACAGTCCTCCCCTAACAAAAATCCTGTGTATATCTATGATTTTACATACATAAAGCATCTCACGTATCAGAGATGTTACGTCTGTAACACCTATTTGTTACGTCCGTAACAAATATATTTAATCTCTATCATAAATTACACAAGTAAAATCTATAAAAGCTTTATGATTTTAGAAAGCTTGAAATCTCTAGAACAAGTACCTAAAAGAAAATTTTCAAAATTCTGAATAGTTCACAGAAATATTTGTAATTATATAACAATGTAGAATTCTGCCTGTTTTCTGAGTTACGTTCGTAACAGGCAGTACTTATTTTTTTTATTTTATTTTTTTTTTTATTTTTTTTTTTTTTTTTTCAAGGAATCCTTACAGAAAGTTAGAATAGCATAAATAACCTCAAATTGCACATGGAAAAAAATTGCATATTTTTATCAAACCAAATAATAATTATGTATGTTTGAAGTCTGCAATTGTTACATCCGTAACGATGGAATTGCCACTATGTTTTATGAGGATCAGGACTTGGACTATCCTAGGATTCTCGCTGCTGCTCGCCATTGCGCCAAATTGCGACAAAATGTTACATTTGGCGAGTACATGAACAATCAGACTCGCCAAGTAGCGAATTCTCAATTTCTGTTCTTTTTTATGTCTGGTTACAGTTAAGATTCTTAACCAGTTACTGTATGACTGTTATCGCTTTTCAACTTCAATTGCATACCATGCCATTTACATTACTATTAATAAAGATAGTGATAATCACAAATTCATTATAGAAGCAGCCAAAACACAGAAAAGATTATATAATAAGTATTTATCTGCTGTCAGTTTATCTATGCGCCGTTAAAATCGCAAACAAAATTACTCGCATCAATTGCCAAATCAAGAAAAATTTTCTGAAATGCAGAGTTGAATTTGTCATTTATTTATCGTACTGTATATTAGTTGTATCTAAAGTATTATTGGCCAGTCAACATTTTTTTTTTTTTTTTTTTTTTTTTTTTTTTTTTTTTGTATCTGTTACAGTTGAAATCTCATAACAATTTATCACTAAAAGAGTGTTTGAAACATTGACACATTTAGGAGGCATTTATAATGTACTTATTTTTTAATAGTTTCTATTGCATATAGTAGAATTTCTATTTTCTAAGCAATGACAAAAAATTATGTTATTTTATAATACATTAAAAAAAAAAAAAAAAAAAAAAAAAAAAAAAAAAACGGATATAATAAGGGTTTAGAAATAAAATTTTCAGTGTTTCATACGACTCTATTTTACTAACATTTTTTCCATTTGATTATTGTTTTTTATTTCCTATTCGCCGAATCGCTAATGCTGGTCAAAAGCCTGCGAGAACCCTGGCTATCTTAAACCAAACTTTCAGACCTCTACGTGTGGTAGATATTATTAGCCTTCCTGGGCATGCAAACACCTTTATTTCACATACTAAACTATCTAAACTATTGGGCATATCTAAACTATTGGGCAAAACTTTAAGGGGTGATAGCACACATCAAGACAAACAATATTAAATAGGAAACCGAGGGTCCCAAGCCTTTTCCAAAGGAGATAGCCGCCATTAAAGTTTAAGGTCCAAAATTTCAAATAAACATAAAAAACGGAAAAATTGGTCGATTGATTTGCGATTTTCACTAAAACTGTTCTTTATGTTGGTATTTTCTTAAAAATAAATTATAAAGATAAATTTCAAAAAATGTCGATAGAAGGCGCTTTAGACTTTGAAGTAACGAACAACTGTTTTTTGCAGCTCATTAAATGGTTTCACAAGCTTAGACTTAAACTTAAATTTTTAGCTCAAAATCTGAATAGTTGGGAGTGGTTAAGTAGCACAAACTGAACTGTGTTCAGAGGGTTCAAATTTCAAATGATTATAAGAAACGGAAAAATTGGTCGATTGATTTGCGGTTTTCACTAAAACTATTCTTTATGTCGGTATTTTATTGAAAATAATTTATAAAGCTAAATTTAAAAAATGGCGATAGAGGGCGCTTTTGACTTTGGAGTATCGAAAAACTATTTTTACCTTTATTATTTGCATCTTGTTAATTTTTTTAAGAAGCTTAGACACAAACTTAAATTTTGCGCAGAAAATCTGAATCATTGGGAGTGGTTAAGTAGCGCAAGCTGAACTGTGTTCAATGGGGGTGGGGAGGTTCGAATTTCAAATGATTATAAAAAACGGAAAAGTTGGTCGATTTGTTTCCGGTTTTCGCTAAAACTATTCTTTATGTCAGTATTTCCTTAAAAATAAATTTTAAAGATAAATTTTTAAAAATTTCGTTTGAGGGTGCCCTTAACTTTAGAGTAACCAACAACTATTTTTAACCGTTATTATTATTATTTTTTTTACCTAATTAAATGCTTGCAAAAGCTTAGACTTAAATTTTGAGCTCAAATTCTGAATAGTTGGGAGGGGATAAGAAGCGCAAACTGAACTGTGTTCAAGAGTTGAAATGTTACTCTCCTCTCCCCACGAACATAGTTCAATTTTGCGTAATTACCCATACCGATTTAGACTTTGAGCTCAAAATTTAACTATAAGCTTTTACAAACATTTATTAGATACAAAAAAAAAAAAAAAAAAAAAAAAAAAGGTTAAAAATAGTTGTTGGTTACTCTAAAGTTTAAGGCGCCCTCTAACGGAATTTTTTGAAATTTATCTTTAAAATTTATTTTCAAGGAAATACTGGCATAAAGAATAGTTTTGGCGAAAACCGTAAACGAATCAACCATTTTTTCCGTTTTTTATGATAACTTGAAATTTGAACCTCCCCACCTCCATTGAACACAGATCAGCTTACGCTACTTAACCACTCCCAACGATTCAGATTTTCTGCGCAAAATTTAAGTTTATGTCTAAGTTTCTAAAAAACTTTAATGAGATGCAAATAAAAACGGTAAAAAATAGTTTTTCGTTACTCCAAAGTCTAAAGCACCCTCTATCGTCATTTTTTGAAATTTATCTTTATAATTTATTTTCAATAAAATACCGACATAAAGAATAGTTTTAGTGAAAACCGCAAATCAATCGACCAATTTTTCCATTTTTTATAATCACTTGAAATTTGAACCCTCTGAACACAGTTCAGTTTGTGCTACTTAACCACTCCCAACTATTCAGATTTTGAGCTAAAAATTTAAGTCTAAGCTTGCGAAACTATTTAATGAGATGCAAAAAATAATGGCAAAAAACAATTGTTCATTACTCCAAAGTCTAAAGCGCCCTCTATCGACATTTTTCGAAATTATCTTTATAATTTATTTTCAAGAAAATACCAACATAAATAATAGTTTTAGTGAAAACCGCAAATCAATCGACCAATTTTTCCGTTTTCTATGTTTATTTGAAATTTTGGCCCCTAAACTTTAATGGCGGCTATCTCCTTTGGAAAACGCTTGGGACCCTCGGTTTCCCATTTAATATTGTTTGTCTTGATGTATACTATCACCCCTTAAAGTTTTGCCCAGTAATTTAGATACACTCTGTATACAAATACAGATTATTTCTGAATCGATTACATTAAGTGAGATCAAAAGAGCCACTATAATATAATACACTATAAAGTGTGACCAAATCAGTGTTCATGTTCAATGCCTGATTTTCTTTCATTCTACTTTATTTATGTTTTTTTCTTCTTTTTTTCTCTTTCAGAGCCGTTATTTTGAAAATCGGACAAAGTATGATGGTTGTATTTTTTTAATTGCTTGATTTTTTTATGTTGAAGTAGATCATATTTAATGAATTATGTGCAATTTTGAAGTTTTAAAAAATTTTCTTCTTTTCTATAGAAGTCAAAGTTCAAAATTGTGAATGTCATTTTTCATGAAAAGTGAAATGTCAGTATGTTTGCGGTACTATACGTCTGGCAAGCAACAACATCCCAAAATTCTTTTGGCATGTACTATTATTATAATACTATCTGCTTATTAAAATTAAATTGTTTCCATGGGTCATTGTTACTTTCCATTATTATGTTGCCATAAAGTACAATCAAAATAACGAATTTGTCCGTTTTCTGCTTCTATTATGTTATTTAAGCTAGTACCCCAAACCTTTTCTAATAAAATATGGAAGTATACTACTAGGGCAAACTAAATAATGCATAACTGTATCGGGATTTTGTTGCTTAGTTTCAGAATTTGCAACATTAAAATTAGTTTTATCTCAAAAAAGCATGACGGTTGAATAAAACAAAGTACATCATGCAGTAGTTGAACATGTGTACCAAACATGAAAAAAAGAAAGAAGTAAGGTCTCACGATATATATATATATATATATTTGGAGGGGGGGAGGATGACAAAATTTACAAACAAACAGCTTCGATAATCACACTTCTACCCGATTAGAAAATAAAAAACCCATTTCTCTTTTCTCTTCCTATGTTTTTCCCCCTCTGAGAAAATGGAATATCTCTTTTTTTCTTTCCCCTTCCAAAAGAGAAAACGCTGTAAATAGTATACGCTTTCTATTATACCAGAAGTAACTTGTAGTAAACCTGAGCAACCTATATCAATTTCAAAAAGGTGTAATAGTTTAATATTAAAACGCGCCCATACAACGTTTCCCCCCGGAACACTTTTGTGTAGCCCTGTAAATTAATAACAAATATTCTTTGCACCACAGTTTGTACAGAATATATATTTTAGCATATACTTCATAGATGCATATCAATTTTATTATGTTCGAAAGAGTGTAACACCATTAAAATGAACTTGAAACTATTTTTTTCCGATTGGCCGTAATGTAACGGAATACCTCTTATTGTCCCTGTAATTGAACTGTATATCCGATTTTCATAAAATTTGAAATGACTTGACAAGATTATGCAGCAATTATATACTTTAAAATTCAAATTATTTATGGTTCGGTAGTTTTGCTCTGTTATATGCGGATAGACGGACGGGAGGACGGATTGAACGACGACTATAGGTGTTACGTCTTTACATAATTACGAACGCACCTAATTAACGCCCTTAAGTAACATTTAAAGGACAATTAGGTAAAAAATAATAATGAATTAGTTTGAAGGTTCCGTTTTCCTTAAAAGAACTCTCTTCTATTGCAAATCGTTTTTGGGAGTTCGGCTATATTGTCAATATTCGAAATATTAAAACTATCTCTGTCCCTGTGAAGTGCATCCAATTTTCATAAAATTTGAAAAGACTCAACAAAATTATGCAAATATTATACACATTAATTTGCAAATTATTCGGTTAGGTAGTTTTTTCTCTATTATGTGGACAGACGGACTGAAAGATGAATATAGGTGCTACGTATTTACATAATTACGAACTCACCTAAAAAAAGGAAAGCTATTGTATAAGTAATGTATATAAATATTATTTGTATAAGAATGGTGTTTTTCACCAGACTTCGCTATGTACAAATTTTAGTGAATGCGAAAAAAAGAATTCATATACAAGATACATTCAATTAATATAAAACGTGAATTTATTTCAAATACAAGGCAAAAAAAGTATTTCAACAATATGAACAAACAGTAATACATATAAAATAGGAACATACAAGAGTGTAGATATTTAAATGAAACGACACAATAAAACAAACAACAAATCATTATTAATTTGGATTTCATAAATAAAAATTCCCTTTCAGTCTTCCACTAATTACGATAATAACTCTATGCTCGCACCAACTTAGTTTCTTCAACCACTTAAAATTTTTGATACAACTTAATTTTATAACTCAGTTAACTTAACTAATTGTTTTATTTAACATTTTCCCAAATTTAATGTATTAACTCAACCTTAATAAAACTTTTTTGACCTTTACAAATTGTGCGTAGATTGTTTTCTAATCATCTAAATTAAACACTGTTAACATATTAACGAATTGGGGGGGGGGGGAAGTAATATCATTAACTTTTAGACCGGGAGACAGCAGCACAGATGATACCTCCTCGAGTTGGCGAATCAAATTTTAGAATTAGACAAAACTCGATTCGCACATTAAAACACAATCATTCTGCCAAGCCATCCTTGGTGGAAAGCACCGGAAAACCCGATTTTAGTGTTGACTCGTAGGTTTAGCATTATGTTTTTCTGCTCCCAGTCCTTTACATTTTCATACCGTTGAGTGCAGGGAAATACAACAATCAACTGTTAAAATCGGGTTTACAGGTGTTTTCCACCAAAATATGACTTTGCAGACCGATTCCGTTTTAATATGCAAATCGAGGTTTAACTAATTCCGAAATTTCCAACCTCCAACTCGATGAGTTGATTGTCTGTGCTTCCGCCTCCGGGTCTATATGGTCGTGGCTTCAACGTTAGATACAAATCATTGAAATCATTTTGTCCATTTTTAGATTGTACGGAATTTAATAGTAAATACTAAATCCATTCATTGAAAAGTATTTACTGACTGCATCAACTTGAGAAAACCATGTTAGAAACTAATTTACAAAAGATTTTCATAAAAAAAATTGGTGTGCTCCTACAGTTTTATAACCCGGATTTAACAAAAAATATTTTTCGGTAATATGTTAAGTTTTATAAGTACTGTTTATACAAATACTACTTTAACAATTTATTCATCCAAGGTGCAATACTTAACAGATGAATATTTTATCTCAAGAGAATAATTAATATTAGAATGAACACAGATTTTTTCATTTAATCCAAGTTAACGATGTTTTGTTATACATCAATACATGATAATACAAACAAGCACCTAAGTACCAAAGTCAGTGTACTTCACACGGTCTTTAAAATGCAATGTTTTGTTTTAGAATGCTCATTTTATATTACAAAAATAAAATCATAATTGTAAAGAATTAAATAATAGTGTTTTAATGACAATGAATTTACAGATAAAATTTCTAAACGTGATTAGGAACTTATCATGAATAATTTTGTGAAAATTGGCACAAGAAATTGTCAGAAAAATCATTCATAAGTAATGAGTGAAATAAAATTAAATATTTCAAATAAGATTATATTAATAATGAACATAATTTAAAGAAATAATGAGCTTTATACAAATGGGGATGATGATATATTGATTATACAGTGAATTTCATTAACCTTTGTAATTTGTTGTACAATTTATAAATATATCTATGTAGGGGGAAAAAATGAAAAATGTAAATCATTACGCTTACCTGCAAAAAAGTGACACATCTCGCAAAAATTTATTTTACATTTTATTCCACTAAAGAGTCTTTCATAGGTGCATCTTGCTACAATGGAAATTTCATACGGAAAATCCATTTATTATGCTGTATGTCCATTCGTGACCACTTAAGAAATGTACATTATGTAGGGAAATAAAATTAATTAACCAACCAAGTTTCATCTACGACTTCTCTGGCTTTTGTGCATTTTTTACTCCTGTAAACAGAATTAAATGCTATAACTTCACAGTAAAATCATACAAATTTCCTTTTACCTCCCCTGTAAAATTTACTTTTGCCGAGATGTGTCACTTTTCTTGCGGGTAAACAATTTTTTAAATGTTAACATTTTTTTGTTGCGTTCATTCAGTATCGTGATCGAAAGGCTCAAATTTAAAATCTTCGGGCTCGGGATCCGAAAAACAAACTCTGAACTCGCATCTTCTGTTCAACTGAAAATATACCCTCAACTTTTTACTTCTACAATAATTACAATGCATTTATGTGCATAAATACATTACTAAAAGTCCTTGTTTTAATTAAAGACATATTTGTAGTAGAAATAAAAAAAAAGATATTTTTGTTGATAATGTTAAATTCAGCAAATGCAAGTAATATTTATGGGGGAGTGCTTTCGCGTTGAAAAGTGGTAAAATAAATTCTCAAGTTTGATTTATTAAGATTCAATGAATTTACAAATATGCACAGAAAAGACAGAAATGAAAATGATTTGGCATGTGCTTCGATACTATATATGGGTCATACTCAGATAAAGAGAAATTTCAGCTTTGAAAAAAGGATTAAAAATTCTATTATTTTAATTCCTGATTTTTAGCTCAAATTTCACCAGATATTAAAATAATGGAATTTTTCCTAAAGAATAGCAATGATTTCTTTAAAAATTGTTTTCTCTATGTCCCTGAAATCATAACTATAATGCGCTTTGATGATGATCGCGGTATTGACATTTTTAACATTAAGCGTACTTTAGAGATAACCTACGACAATTGAAAACTTAATATGAGGTACTTATTCTAAAAACAGTCCTCAATCTTCTTCATAATTGATTCTGCAAAGTTAAATTATTCAATATGTTTTTCAGCAATAAAGAACTGAGTAATGACATACACTGCTCAAAACAATTAAAGGATATTGCAGTTTTAGGTGGATTTTGTATCTGGGAAACTTTTTAGCTGATTTATACATGGTCGACAGACATAGTAGGTTATATGAGAATAAATTACACATGTTTGGCAGAAACAAAATGCATTTTATTGCAATTTTAAACACAATTAAATACTTAATAATTAAACACAATTTGTGCATATGAGAAAAAAAGAATAAGAAAAGGTGTTTTCTTCAAAGAAAATCATTTTCAGTAGGGGGTATGGTTTCCACGGGCGGCCAGCAACGTTGAACACCTTTGAGGCATGGACTCAATGAGGTTATTAATGACGAGTAGGGGTATTCTGCCCCACTCTTCCAGAAGAGCTCTTTCCAGTTCTTGGAGAGTTTATGGGGGTTGTTGGCGACCAGAAACTCGTCTTCCTAGAGCGTCCCAAACGTGCTCGATTGGATTCATGTCTGGAGAACACGCTGGCCATTCCATTCGAACGATTCTTTCCTCGAAAAGGAAATCCTCCACCAGGTTTGCACGATGTGGCCTGCAGTTATCGTCCATTAAAATGAAGTTATTTCCGATTGCTGCAGCGTAAGGGACTACAACAGGTCTGAGGATTTCATCCCTATATCGGCGACCAGTCAGAGCTCCATCTCGAATGATGTAGAGGTCAGTGCGCCCGTCAATGGAGATGCCACCATACACCAACACTCCTCCACCGCCAAATCTGACACTTTCGTGCACGAACGCAGGATTATTCCTACTGCCACGGTCCCTCCAGATGAAAATACGCTTATTATCCGGATGGACAGAAAAACGGGACTCGTCAGAAAACAGAATATTGCTCCATTCATTTCTCCTCCAGTTGACATGCTCGGTTGCCCACTTCCTGCGGTCGCGACGATGCCTTGATGTTAATCTAACACATACCATTGTCGGCGAGCATACATACCTACAGCATGGAGCCGGTTTCGGACAGTCTGAGTTGAAATCGTGGTGCCTGTAGCCGAGCGAAGGTGTTGTTGGAGAAGAGTAGCGTTCATGTTTCGGTGTCTCCGAGCTGTTAACGCTAAATACCGATCTTCATTGGGCGTTGTTGCCCGTCTACGACCTTGCCCTGGTCTTCGGCCTGCACATCCACTCTCCAAAAAACGGTTCCAGATCCTGGAAATGACACTTTGTGACACTCCAATGGCTTGCGCTACTTCGTCTTGAGTTTGGCCCCCTTCTAACCTACCAACAATTCTCCAAGCTTCTGAATATGTCAAATGACTTCGCTGAGACATCGTACTCATCGAAACAAAGCAATCACTGAATGCCGATCATCCTTGTCTTCATTCTCTTTTATCCAGTTGAAAGTCAAATTTCATTCGCTGCCGCTGAAGCGACGTTTTTGACGTCGAACTCAAAATTTGCATACTCCACAGTTTGAAAACCAGAAAAATTTGCATTTGTGATTCTTTTCTTCTATTTTCGGCAAAAAAAATTTCGTTTATATCTTTATTTTATATAAAACTTCAAATATCCTTTAATTGTTTTGAGCAGTGTATATTAAATACACTGGCTGTGTGACTGTAATTTTGGAACAAAAAGCACAACTGAAATTGTTCTTGAATAAATTATGAAAAATAGATGGTACTTCTCTTAAGAACACGTGGAACTATATAAGACCATTACCATATCAAAACGACAACTAATGACGAAGAGAATGGAATATTTCTGAAGAGCATTGTAATGACAACTAACACTATGGATAAATTTTAAATAAGTATAATTAATGGAAAAGTTTTTTGTTTTGTCTAAAACAACAAATATATAAAAAATAGATACATGAAATTTATCATTTAATTTCTTCTAAAGCTTTCATATCTTAAAAATAATGATTTTAATTCAAAAATTGGAAGTTTGGGACAAGCCATGATAAAAACATTTACAAGTTTACATTTTTTTTAGACATTAAAATATTTTTTTTCTATATTTAAGTAAACCAATGCACAATGTAGTGTCTGAACAAAAATGTTCATAAAATATTTAAACATCCATATAATTGATTAATTCACATTTTGTAGCCATGGATATGAAATTCCCCTTTATCTGAGAATGACCCATATAAAGAAATTCAACAATAGAGTTCCACAGTGTACTTCTTATACTGGCCGTTTAAGTCATCAACATTCCATTGGGCATGTTCAGCGCAACTTACCAGTCACTTACCAAAGTGAACAATCAGTGTGACCGTTTTTGGATTGTTGTATGAAATCTGGACTGTTGTAGGACTTACAACAAGCTGAATCAAGCTAAAAACTCAGGCTAAAAGATAGCTGTCAGTTTATTGATATACTGGCGATCGATAGATGGCAAGACCATCGAATTCATTTTTAGCTTGTTGTCAGTCCGAATCTAGCCTGCTTTTAGCTTGAAAAAACGGTCACACTGTGAACAATCTTACCGACCGATTGTAGGACAGTATGAAATGAAAAGCAAGGCGAATTGTGACGTCAGCTTTAATTTAACAGGATAGTTTTTGTTGGTGCCACAATTCGCCTAAACTGTTTGAAATATCGTAAAAATTACCTCTTTTTTTTTAAGACTATGCATTTTTTAAACAATAAAAACGCGCCATAGCCGGTTATGGAGCGTTCTTATTGATCCTAAAATAGATAGTCTTTAAAAACAAAGGTAATAAAAAGGTAGGTAAATAGAAGGTAATAAAAGATTTAAGCAGGTAAGCGAATTGTGGCCAATGAAAACTATATTTTGAAATATAGCTGACGTCCCAATTCGCCTTTATTTTCATTTCATACTGTCCTACAATCGGTCGGTAACATTGGTCACTTCGGTAAGTTACGTTGGACATGCTCATTGTAATAAAAATGCTTTTAATGCAAAAATTTCATCCTAAAGCATTCTTCTTTTTTGTTCCGGAGTAGATGTTTGTCAAAGCATGTTTTCCATATCGTTTGCACATCGACATGAACTTGGCATCCAAAATATATCTTCAACTAACCTTTCGTCAGTGGTAAGGGACTGCATTGAAACGGGTTCATAAAACTGCATACACGATTGCTGGCATTCTGGCTGCTCCCTGAAAAGATTGTTAGGAATATGCATTATTTGAATTTTTAAAAAGAGTGTAAGGTTAAAACTTTATATAAATTCAGTGGAAAATGATTATAACGAAGTATGGCAATTGTCTGCTTTTCTAGTTGAATGTTTTTATTTTAAGTATTTTTCGATTTTGAGTTTATGAATGAATAAAATTCTAGAATTTTTTCATTCATTAACTCTATTACGAAATAAAATAATACTTACGAGCATATATGCACTTTAATTTTCTGCTGAATGTTTAGCCATTCCTCTTGTGCTATAAACCTCCACTCTCCATTCCTGTTAGAGGCGATTTCAGGTTTTACTATTTTGGTGGGCACCGAACACATCTGGGTAAGTCTCGTTTCATCCAATGAGGCATTGACCGACCGTGTCTTCCGAATTTTGTCTTCATCAGAAGGTGTAACATTTATGATGTATTCAGGGGGCTCCTCCAATCCTTCGCTTTCGTCCAAATATAAGTAGGATATGTCGAATTTTGCTGACTTTAGCAACTTTGCTATGAGTTCCCTGTAAATAAAAGATAATTGTGGTGATTACGAATTAACTAAACAAAGCAGCAATAATAATATTGATTGCAACATAAGAAATACTGATACACAATCTAGATATCGTATTGGCAAAATATGTTTAAGAATGTCATGTAACATTGGGGCCAATACTGAATGCTCAGTTCTATCATGCAAATCGGAAATGCAGACAACAATGCGTCACCTGTAAATAATAAAATTCTAACTGCTGTTTTTTTTTTTTTTTTTTTTTTTTTTTTTTTTTTTAGCATAGGAATGTTCTATTTGCATCTGGATATTTCCATGAGCACTTGTTGTGAAAGTCACATTTCTTATAACTGCTAAATTGTTGGCCACCGTTATTTTCCAAAGGTTTGCATGACTTTATTCAATTAATGAAATATCTCTGATAAAATAAGTCACATTTTCCGTTCTAAAATACTGGTATCCAAAATCGTAGTATGTGACTTACACGACATGTGCTCGTAGAATTACCCATCTATGAATGCATTTCTGCAATAAAATTAGCAATTAAAATTGCATTAAAATTAGCGATAGCAAATAATATAGTTCTATCAGAAATTGTGGAATTTAGCCAGAATAACACAGTTCTATGTGTAAAGCAATCGCAGACAGCATAGCATATAACATATAATTATTTTATTTTATAATGTATTATGAAAACCTGGAATCTTTTATTCCTTATTTGAAAGCATAAATTATTTTGGTAGATAAATCCTCTTAAATAGATCCTATTAATGAAAAATATAGGTGAAATTGTCATTAGTAATAATCCGTTTAAATATGAACTTTAGTACCTCGATAAGCAAAATGAGTTGTGTTGAGTTTTCTTTCATTAATGGACATGATCAATGTAAGAAGCAAGTACTAGTCATAATTGATTCAGATTTACAAATCCTTTTTGGAGAATGAATGACAGTTTAAATGAAATATCAGCTTTAAATATTATTTATACTAAACCAAGCGAAATCTCAAGCATGATTTGACACTATTTTTTCATTCGGACCGCGGCAGTCTTCGATGACTGATTCTAATTTTTAACTCTCGCTTTACACCAAACAACTTCTAAGTCAGATACACAATTTTGATATGGAATGATTTAAACTGTATACCATGCTTATTGTTAAAAATTGAAATGTCCCGTAAGATGGCGTCGTAAGTTCGTAAGCTCCCTTTGATTGAAAATGTGAAGTGAACTGACTAGAAAAAAGAAAAAGCATTGTGTGTGTTAGTGAAAAGAATGGCGAGTTTGCTGTTTATCGTGTTGAGATTTAAATAAAAGATACAGTCCTCTAATATATTATTTGTTTTTTGTTTTATTGTGCTTTAATGAATAAATTTCATACATATCACTTAGAATATTTGGATTTAATTGAGAAAAATATAGAAATTACGAAAATATTTGCATACAAATTTTAATGCATTCTGATTACAGCAAAAAAACTGTTTTAGCTATCTTTATTAGCAGACATAAACTGTCTCAAATTTCCAAAATTTTCCATTTTGAGGATAAAAATTAACAGTAAAAAAATGCAGAAAAATATATAGTGTCAAATTAGATAAATTTGATAGAGTCTTAAAAAAAATCAGTATCATTAGAAAAAAAGAAAAGCACGTATGCTTTTTTTTTTAACTTTCTTTACATATTATAAAATAAAATAGTTAAATGAAAAGATTTTCACGGCACAAAATAAACCATAGCTAAATTTTGAAAAAAAAAAATGAATTTGAACAAAGGAAAAAAAGAAAGAAAGAAAAGGAAAAAAAAAAAGAAATTTTAAAAACGTTTTCAATTTTTAAGTTTTTTTTAAAAATATTTTCTCTTTTTTTGGGGGGGGGGGGAGAGAGAGAGAGAGAGAGAGAGAGAGAGAGAGAGAGAGGGGGACAGCCGAGGTCGTAAAAATTCTTTATGTATCCTGGAGCAATTCTTCCACAACATTATCAAACAAAAACTCACAAAACTAACGCGAGAAATTCCTTTCGAAATTTATTTTTGTAAAATAAAATAAAATGAAATAAACGAAAGCTATGTTTCTCGAATTGTTTATGAATGTTATTTCCCGTAATTTCTTCAGAACAAACAAGTATCACGTGCTCCAATAAAACTGCGCATCACAAAAACAACTCCTTTGGTGTCTCCCACACATTTGCATAAGACCTCATTTCTTTTTTTGACCTTAGATCTTCATCTCCACCCTCTCGTTGTAGATTTAATGACAAACAAGAAAAAATCTAGTTTTAGAAGAAGAAGAAATGAGATCTTGGCACTATAAGAAACATGAAAGATGTCAGCATTACACCCTTTAATAACTCAACAATGAAAGAGAATGTTTAAATTTTTGAAATACTTTCCACTGAACGTGGGAGTTAACATAATTGAACTGGACTGAGGCTGGGTGAATTGCAGCTTTCGATTCATACGATAATGCGCATTTCTCAGAAAATCATAAGAAAAGATAAACTATGCAGATATTAACAAAATTTTTGTAGGAAAGTGTGTTTTATGTAGGGGAAAATACTTCATAAAAGACGCATAAAATGACATGTAATGATATTAGCAGGCAACCTTGATCTCAAAAGATAAAATAAATAAAATAATAAAAACAAATCCACCATCTCTCACCATTTTATTTTCTTACACCTTTTCATTTTTATTTAACTATTAATTATAAATTTGAAACAAACAAAAGGAATTAAAGGAGAAAGATACTAATGTAAAAATAAAAGGAAACAATGAAAAATATAGAGCTTTTAAAACACACAAAGAGGTTATTTAACACGAAAAAGTAGGCTTAAAAGTTCTTATTGTGAGTTCGAATTTTGAAACACATCTTCGTGACTGTAAGAAAATAAATTCCTACAGGTATGTTCTGTGGAAGAGTTAGCATTACCCCGTCTTTTCTTTTTAATCCCTTCGATTTTCAACAACGTATGAACGAACCCAAGCAGATAATTAAAAGTAACCTAGAACAGGCCAGCATAAAAACAAATATGATAAAAATAATAGCGATAGAGCCAAAAATCAGGTAGATCTCAGCTTGTAGCAATCAAGCGACTTATGCCCCGCAGCCAAGTAAAAAACTTGTTAATCTAAGTATATTGTCCGGCAGGTAGGGGCCTGGTCTGCGGTATAATAAAAAAAATAATTTTTACATGTATAATTCCAGTGTACAAAAATACCCGCTTATCAGATATATGTTATGCATATATTACATAAAAATTAACATTATATAACATTATAGTAAATAATAAAGAATGATATATTTGAATTTTCAATTTAGTTTGCTGAAGCATTATATATAATACCTCGTTATATATAATACCTCGTCTATATATAATACCTCGTTTGAACGTTATCAAAAGAGAAAAAATTACAATCTTCATTTACATCACATTCAAATTTTCAAAGCAATCAAAGCATTTGCTACTGTAGTTAGAGTATTAGTGGACAGACTAACTGCCGGATATGCAAACCATAATCATATATATCTTAAATCATACATTATCTTTGAAAAAAGCACCTATCTATATATTATAAAGCAACATGAACCCTCCACATACAGCCATGTCTCCAGTTCTTTGCATGGCCCTTCATACAATTTTATTCCTATTCTATAAGCGTCTAGCAGTATATTAAATTAGTTCAGATTGAAAAGCATAACTTAATTAAAAACCACCTTTAAGTAATTCACTCTCATACTCAGTAATGCTTAAGAATTCTTTTGCATAGATTTGCATTTGAGCTATGGCATGCAAACATTTAATTGAACTTAAATCAACTTAATTAAACTTCACTTAGTTAAACTCATATTTAGCAATAATAGCCAATAAGATACAATACGTTGGATACAATACTGTGTCCGAAATCTTTTGTGGGTAAATGAACAATAAAGTTTATGCTCTCACTACAATAATTATTTTACAATAAACCTCAGTAATGTATATCGATTTCATTATCCAATGTCCATAGCAATTTCAAAAAGGGTTAACATAGCTAAAATACGCAACAAAGAGTGATATCTGTAGACCATTAGATAACCGAATTCTTTTGTGTGACCCTGTAAATAAATGATAAATGCATATTGTACAAAAAGCATGCTTTAGTGAAATTCAAAAATGCAACTAAATTTCATTATGTTTAAAGTATTGCAAAATCATTAAAATAACTGCAAACATTTTTTTTCCCTTATAGATCATATAATGTAACCTCTTTTTTTTTTTTTTTTTAATATATATATTTTTGTAAATTAGTGCTGCACAATCTTTTTGCCATAAAGCTGTTTGCCATCACAATATTTGAAAGTTTGACTCATTTAATAGCAAAGTTTCTGTCTTTTATTAAGGAAATACTGTATAAAAATAGTCGTAACTTGGTGGAACACGGATCACCGGTTGTGAACCCCTACACTGTAAAAAATAATTTTGATTTTACAATATAATACTGACAGCTGGGGCGCCAGTTTAAAATCGTAAAATTAGCAAGAAACATACTGTTAAACAGCACTATACTGTTTAATATATTTATATTTAACGGTATATTATTGCTTATTTTACATTATACTGCCGCCCAGCTGCCAGTATTATACTGTAAAATAAACATTTTTTTCTGTAGAGTACTGTAAATGAACTGTAAATTAATACTTGAAAATTTTTCCAGAGTGAAAATTCGCGTTGCATACAATATTTTCAAATGAAAATCAAATTTCAAATTTTTAATTGCTTAAGGGACGCAAATGTCAACCTAGTGAAAAAGTTCCCCTGCTGGGACTTGAATCCGGATCAACAAACTTTTAAACATAAGTCGGTGGAACGTCAGTGCGCTATACTGATGATCCGGGTTCGAGTCCCGGAATGGAAACTTTTTCACTAGGTTGGCCTTTGCGCCTCTTAAGCAATAAAAATCAGAAATTTGATTTTCATTTGAAAATTTATGAACTATAAATGTTATACATTCGTTTTTTTAAAAGCAAACATTCAATAGTAAATCTCAATAACATATATTAAAAACATGTCACCCACGTATGTATAGAGTGAGAACGTGGAGGCAGACACACAGTCGATGGCAGACGGCAGACAGACAAGTAGAAATTATAAACATTTTTCTCACCTGAAATTCGTATCAACAGGTTATAGTTGTCCTTTTATTATATCCAGTTTTGTCCACTTTATTCTCCGAATTCTGTTCGGCTTCATTTTACATAATTGCTAGCTGAGATGAAAACCAGTAGCGCCTTTCGAAATGCATTGACCTCGGATTAATGATTTCAACTGAATTAGCTACTGCAGGCAATTAGTGTCTTCTTAGTGATGACTCAACAATAAATAATTTCTTTTTACTCTATCGGCTGATACAAAACAGTGACTAACGCAATAGCGATATTTTAAAACATTTTTAGGTGCGTCGTAATTATGTATGATACATAGCACCTAGTCGTCGGTCAATCCGTCCATCCGCATATAACAGAGCAAAATATACTCAACCGAATTATATGAAATTTAAAATACATAATTTTTGCCTACTTTTATCGAGTCATTTCAAATTTTATGAAAATCAGATGCACAGTTTAATTACAGGGACAATCAAAAGTATTCCACAACATTGCGACCAATGAGAAAAAATAGTTTCAAGAGCATTTTAAGGACGTTACATACTTTTGAACATAATAAAATGGACATGCATCTATGTAGTATATACTAAATTATACATTCTGTACAATCTGGGGTGCAAAGAATGTTTGTTATTCATTTAAAAGGCTACACAAAGTATTCCTTCACATAATGGTATAGGGGGAAGTATTGTTTGAAGCACCTTTTAATAATATTAAATTATTTCACATTTTATGAAATGGATACATGTTGCTAAGGTTTACTCTAAATTAATTCCTGTATAATAGAAAACATATAGTATTTACAAGGATACACAAAAGATTTCGGATATTCTACTGTATCCAAAATACTGTATACTATTACACCAAGATCTGAATATTTTTCAAACTTCCTTATAGTACGAAAGCACCCCATTTCTTACGCTTGACGTGCAATTTACTTAACTTATTATAGTTTAAATTATGAATCAAGAAATTTGCACCTCAATAATTAGTAATATTTTTTTATTACCGAAAATTCCATCGGTTCTCACTAATTCGAACTCGTCGGGACCACAAGAAATGTTCGATTTATGGAAAGTATAAAAAAAATTTTAAGTGCTATTATAAAGGAATTAATGTTATAGCATTTTTTTTTATTTATTTCGGCTTTTATCATTAGAATATGATTTAAAATGAAATTACAAGATACAATACATAAACTTATTAAGAGATTAAGAACAAACATGATGGAAGAAGGACTGGAGATGTCATTGATAGATAAATAGGGCACTAAGAAGCGAATATCAAAGCATGGGGTTGTATATATACTATCTGGCAATTCTGACAAAACTGAAAGAAAGAGAGTTGTTTCAAAAATCTGAAATCCGTGAGAAAGCAATTAAAAATATAAAATCGTAATTTGCATCAGTTCAAATTAAACGAAGTCGAGTTCGAATAAATGAAAAATTTTAACATTATTCTACCATTAAAAATATCGGGATTTCATGTTTAGTTCGAATTAATCGAAAATTCGATTTATCCGATTTCGAGTTAACCAGAGAAAACTGTATATCAGAAAATTTGCATAATGATAATGTAGCAGCGAAATTTCCATTTAACGGAGTCTTATCGTAACATTTAAACATTTTGTTATGAAAAAAAATTGTTAAATGGAAATCCACCCAAATTCATTAAATTTGTATGATAAAATACACGCCATAAAATGAAAACTACCCATAAAATTGAAATATTGGAAAATGTATTTTAATTCAAGCAGTTTTTTTTTTAAAATCTAATATAGTCACATAAGAAAAAATTAATTAGAATAATGTCTAAAAAAATCACATAATAAAAACAGGTTAACAAAAACTGAAGTGTAGAGTAACTTTTCCCTTTTTTTCCCAGTATTCAAAATTCTTTAACATTAAAAGTGTCTAAAATATTTCTTTTTACAAGTTTCTGAGAAAAAATACGGTTCGTAAAAAATTTCGTACTCTTGTAAGCATTTGAGCAATTTATCTGTAATGCTTTCGTGAAACTAAAATCCCCTTCTTATTGTATCAAAAGCTTTTAATTATTTATTTACAGTCAAACCTCGTTAACATGAACACGCTTAACGTGAATTACTTTTAATATGAATTGTTTTCACTGTCCTCTATAAAGACGAATATAAAGATTTGATATTGATAACATGAATTACTGTTAACATAAAAAATTTTTGATTCTCCTTGAAGTTCATGTTAACGAGGTTCGACTGCATTTATTTTTGAATGGAAATGATTAATTCAATCCGCGGAAATAAATTCATATATACATCGCAACAGCAACTTCTCCATTTGAATGCTATACAAACAAGAAATGGATTAAAGGTCTTTATATAGACTATATTTTTTGCAATATAGAGATTAATTCACATGCAACTTCAGAAAAATTTTCAGCAAAAAACTTCGTTAAGTTAGAAAACTTCATTAAATAGGGACTTCGTTAAAGAAAAGTTCGACTATAATACGAAATTTAGTAGTTTCTTTATTAAAATTGTTTTAATTGTTTAATGCATTTTTTTTAATATATATATATGTATATATATATATATATATATATATATATAAAGTCTACTTTTGTAAACTAGGACTTCCCTCAGAGGGATTAGTCTGAGCGATATTGCTGAGAATGCACATTTAATAACTTGCGATAAGTAAAGAAAATGAGATGTTACCATTAATTGGTTATTCATTATGATAAAATATGATGAAAATAAGTATATTGAATCATAGAATTACAAAATCTTATATATAAAGTTGCATATACTATTTTTATAAAAGAAAAGCAAACCATGCATGGATATAAAATTGGAAAAATGCAAAATGTTAAATGTTAAAAGTAATACAGAAAATAAAACACCAAATTTTCCTATATTGGAAATATAACTCTTTAAAATGATGTCATGAGCATAAACAGAAGCTTCGCACCGATTTGAAAAACTATAAATAACACAAACTATTGTGTTTGAAGAGAATGGAGTGTATTTTATATGGTGTGAAATCCGTCCGAATAGTTTATAATGTTGAATATCTGTTTTCCACGGATGCAATGAGGCTGTCGATAAGAGTTAAGGAATCCTTTTTTAAAAATTTGTCCTAAACGAGCACTTACATCTTATAAGTTACTGTGATGCCAAAGTTATATTTTCTGACCCCAACAGTATCCTAGAAATGGCAATATTCTCAATAAATTGGGTTTAAAACTTTTTCTAGAAAAAAAAATTAATTTGTGAAATTAAATTGTTGAATGTTTTAGAAATCGTTCATAACGAGAATATTATATTTTAAAAGTTGCCACCGAAAAAAAAAAATAAATTTTTAGTCATATCAACATCAAAGAATTCTCAATTTTAGAACTTTTTTTACTCGTGCATTGATGGTGATTACTGTCCACATTATTTTTTAAATCGGCTAGGTACTCCCAATGATAACGAAAAACACACAAACGTTAATGCTTTATAGCATAGAAATACAGAATCAAAAGCTATTTATCTCCTATATATACACATAAATTATCTAATTAGTGCTAGCAGATGCATTTTTAAATATACATAGATCAATATAATGCTTCATTTTTCTTTTATTAGTATTTCTTAGCATTCATTTTTCATTTATTTATATTATTCAGTAAAAAACTCACTTTCTTAAGCCCGAATTACGTCAAACTTTTTATAAAAGCGCCTAAGTCCATATAACAGCGAAGCATTGTGAAGAGTATTAAATACAAGGTAGTAAGACACTTAGCCAAACGCAGGTAATAAATCGCCAAATATTGTTCTTTTCGCCCTCTCTCGAAATGCATTTTTTCCGTACATTTAAAAAACACGATTTTGAGTCATCTTATTTAAAATTCAAATAAATAAATAAGAGGAAGCAATATAGCATAAGTCAAAACATTTTATTTCAGCAGCAAGGAATTGTATCGTAGTTACACATGTGGAAAAAAGCTGCTTTTGACCAAAAAACGTTGTCTTCACTAAATTAGAATCCGATTAAAAAAAGTACCGTGATTAATTAAAATGTTATAAGCAGAGCTGCCAAGTCTCCGGCATTTTGGAT
Organism: Maratus speculifer; assembly: GCA_964019185.1. Lineage (NCBI taxonomy): Eukaryota > Metazoa > Arthropoda > Arachnida > Araneae > Salticidae > Maratus > Maratus speculifer. Next base: position 174,419,293 of record OZ025295.1, read on the forward strand.
ACCGGTATTTTAATACAGAAAATGTTTTACGAAATTGGAACATTCTGCGGATTTAAAAAATAACTTTTCCTATAAGAAAATTCTGCTATGCAATAAGCGAGGGCTTCGCATCTCTGTATAGGAATATTTCGTAATCTACTTTTTAACCTTAAAAAAAGCAACGACCATTTTTCGGGTACAAAAAGTATTGCTAATTGTTCCATTTTGCATACAAGGTACTGATTGTAATATTGATACATCTATGGTGATAAATTTCCAATAATTTTTCAAATCCCATTTATTTCATTAAAAATATAAATCTTTTATTCATTTAGTTTAAAATAAATGGTTTTAACTAATTTCATAATACTTTTGAAATATCACTTTTCATTGGCCATTTTTTTAAAGCATTTAGAAAATGATTATTGTTTTCAGTCAAATATAGACTTTGGTCTGTCCGCATTTTATTTTATTATTATTATTATTTATAAACGGTGGAGAAATGTTCATACTTAATCCATAACGTACATAATATATGACTCTGTTATTACATAAGTCACCTTTTTATTATCATAAAAATTATGTTTTTACTGTTTTTTATTAACTCAATAGGAAAAAGTTTGTGCTTTGAGCAATAGATGTCCGCATTTCATTTATTTATTTATTTTAACAAAATTCTTTGTATTTAGAAGAGTTTTTATTTAAATAGGAAATCCAAATGTCGCTGTTAATAAAGAAGAAAGTTACAAAAAAAAAGTTACAAAACGAGTAGACGCATACTATTAAATATGGGAAAACGACGAATCCAAAAAAGACATCGTATGAAATATCATCTTTTAAAGCAAAAAAACGAGGTCTGATTATCGAGCCTACTGATTACAAAATGCGCATTACATTAAATAAATAAATATATATATATATATATATATATATATATATATATATATATATATATATATATATATATATACATACATACTGAAAATATCGATTTTTTTTTTCTTTTGTGCAGTTTTGGCTTCGAAAGGTGCGCTATGTTGCAAAAAGATATAAGCGACTGTGAAAAAACACTTGGTAAACGTTCATGCTCAGTTTTACAAATAAATATGGCACATGCACATATATGCCCTATACACACCGAGGTACCTAATTGGTGCCAAAATGGCGTTCAGTTGCCTAACATGCTGGCTATAATATAAATGTTATAATAAATTGTTTGTTCTAAAAATATTATAATTTATTGATTGTTATTTCATTTTTTTTTTTTTAATAACAGAAAATGTTTCGTTTATTCCTTTTTAGCTCACAGGCTATCATAGCCTGAGAGCTTATGTGCCCGTCCGTTCTGTATGTATGTTCGTACGTAACGCGATAACTCATGATAAAAATATCCGATCCACTTGAAATTTTGTATGTAGGTATATCCTGACAAGGCGCTTCCCTGATTAGTTTTTGGAGTTCATTCGATATGTATAAGAGGGGGAACGGGGGCTCATGCCCCCCGTTAGTTGATATAGATGGGATTTTCATGCAGAATTAAGTTTTCAAAATTTAGATTAGGATCATTCTGATGAGGCGATTCCGTGACTGTTATTAGGTGTTCATTGATTAAGTATAAATAGGGGGAACAGGGGTTCTAATGCCCCCCCCCCTGTTAGTTGATATAAATGGGATTTTCATGCAGAATTAAGTTTTCAAAATTTAGATTAGGATCATTCTGATGAGGCGATTCCGTGACTGTTATTAGGTGTTCATTGATTAAGTATAAATAGGGGGAACAGGGGTTCTAATATCCCCCCCCCCGCCTGTTAGTTGATATAAATGGGATTTTCATGCAGAATTAAGTTTTCAAAATTTAGATTAGGATCATTCTGATGAGGCGATTCCGTGACTGTTATTAGGTGTTCATTGAATAAGTACAAGTAGGGGGAACAGGGGTTCTAATCCCCCCCCCCGTTAGTTGATATAAATGGAATTTTCATGCAGAATTAAGTTTTCGTTCAAAATTTAGATTAGGATCATTCTGATGAGGCGATTCAGTGACTGTTATTAGTTGTTCATTGAATAAGTATAAATAGGGGGAACAGGGGTTCTAATGCCCCCCCCCACCCCCGTTAGTTGATATAAATGGGATTTTAATGCAGAATTAAGTTTTCGTTCAAAATTTAGATTAGGATCATTCTGATGAGGCGATTCCGTGACTGTTATTAGGTGTTCATTGAATAAGTATAAATAGGGGGAACAGGGGTTCTAATGCCCCCCCCCCCCGTTAGTTGATATAAATGGGATTTTCATGCAGAATTAAGTTTTCGTTCAAAATTTAGATTAGGATCATTCTGATGAGGCGATTCTGTGACTGTTATTAGGTGTTCATTGAATAAGTATAAATAAGGGGAACAGGGGCTCTAATGCCCCCCCCCCGTTAGTTGATATAAATGGGATTTTCATGCAGAATTAATTTTCGTTCAAAATTTAGATTAGGATCATTCTGATGAGGCGATTCCGTGACTGTTATTAGGTGTTCATTGAATAAGTATAAATAAGGGGAACAGGGGTTCTAATGTCCCCCCCCCTTAATTTATATAAATGGGTTTTTCAAGCAGAATTGTCAGATTTCGTTCAAATCTCTGAATAGTTTTGGAAGTTTAATGGTTAAGTATAAAAGAGGGGGATAACTCTTTTTAAATTATATAAATGCTAAATGGGTTTTTATTAAGAATTATCTAATTTGCTCTGAATTTTGGATATAGATTTTTTATATGATAAAGCATGTCTTTGGTAGTATAGGAGGTTCAATGATTAAGTATAAAAAAAGAGAAAAGGGGAGAGCTGTTTCCCCTTCTTAATTTTTTTTTTTTCGAACGGAATTAACCCTTGAAAATATAAAGCTTTAATGTGCAATTAGTATTTGTAGCCTGTGAGCTCAATGCCTTCAGTTTAACTGGGCAGTATTCTTTATTTCTTTTCATTTTGAAATAATTACATAACGTGTTATTATAGCATGCTATATGTATCTGGTAATCAAAACAATGTTTTCGCCTAATTGGCATAAAAAATCTCGCCAAAGCTGGTGCTTATATCTCTAGTATATTATCTCAAGTATTTTATTTATGTATACTATAATTGTTTTTACATACCACTTACTTCTTCTTGTATATAAAAATAGGTAAGTGGCTTCTTTATGCAGTATAAATTGTATAAATCTTTAAAAATAGCCCCCGTTGCCCCTTTTTGGATCGAATTTAAAAAAAAATCAATGTCTAATTCCAGTATTGCTCCCAGGTATGCATACATATTCCAAATTTCAAAGTTGTATGCCAACAGGAAATGGATGAAAAATGGGAAAAGATGTCACATATGCACCAGGGTACATAATTGGCGTCAAAATGGCATTATTTTACCTGAGATGGTATCCCGGCTTTATTTATTTATTATTTGTTTATTTACTCATAAAATGTTTATTTACTTTCATTTCCTTTTTTAAATTATATAAAATATTTCTTTTTATAGTTATTAATTATTATTATTATTTTATTTACTATAAGTTCTTTTTGAAAATAGAAAATAATTTAAAAATTTGTATGTAAGCGTTATTTGAAAACGGAGTTTTCGCCAAGTGGGCTTTGAAAAAAATTGCGCCAAATCTGATGCGCTTGTGGTATCCGTGCCGAAAAATTAGTGATCAGAATTAACTTCCACACACAAACAAAATATAAGTTAAAAGAAAACATGCAATAAAAATAAATATAAAGGGAAAATGATGTCATAAAAGAAGCTTTTTATTTAAAAAGTAATTGTTTCTAATTTTCACACGTGAAATATATAAAACATTCTTTTAGCGATCAAAAAATGCTATTAAGAGATTATCACAATATCTCAAAATCAAAGTTTTTATGACATTTTTTTAAATATAAAAAAATAAGTTTTATTTTCCTGCATGATTAAATTTTAAAATGTTTTATTGCATTCAATATTTCTGAGTGCGTAAATGATTACTATTTACTCCATGTACTGATTCGGTTATCTACGAAAATATCCAGCTGGTGAAAATCACGCACATCAAATTTCTGCGACGTATGCAAATAAATTGTGCTTTTTTATCAGTTTTTTTATAGAACTTTTAAACTATTTGGAATTAATTTTTAAAAGTGGGTGCATTCACCAGATTACCTTCATAGGTACCTTCTGGTACAAACAGAATCGAAATCCGACAAGTACTTTTTGAGATTTGCTTGACGAAAGAATTTTTTTGACTTTTAATATCGTTACGTACTCTGAGTATAAGACTTCGCTACGCTCAGACAATTATCCACTAGAAAAATAGCGAAAAAAATATTTATGTTACTTCTCAATTCAAAAAAATTATAATTTTAAATTATATACCCACTTTCAAATGTTTACATTGCACGATAACAACTATTCAACGATATAACAGTTTTTAAAATGCTATTAATAAGTTAGCAAATTTAATAATGACTATCTTATTAAGAACAAGTTGGAAATTGCACATCAATCGTACTAAATAAGGTGCGTTCGTACGAATACAGTGTATCGTATTCAAAATCTTTTGTGTGTCCCTGTAAATACTATCTGCTTCCTATTAAACAGGAAGTAATTTGTAGGAAACCTCAGCAAACGTATATCAGTTTCAAAAAATGCGAAATACACTAGTTTCCAAAAATTAAGGAAAAATCATAAAAATAGCGATAACTCGTTCAAAAAGAAAGCAATCAGTATGAAATTTGCATATATTGTTAAATAGAAAATGCTGAATCAAAATACCAAATGCAAATTAGTGGCGCTGCAATCGCATTGTATCATCCGTGAGGCACATAAAAATGCACGTTAGAGAGTAAGGCTGCAGTTGTCGCTCTGATAGTGATATTATAAATCTAGGAAAGCCAATTCATTACAATGACCTCGAGGCATCATTTGCCCGCAGAACTGTGATTTAGAGCTATTGGGAGATTGGAGGCAGGACAAAGTCAGGCAGAGGTGCCTAGATGGCTAAATGTGAGTCCTTCGGTGGTTCATAGGATTTGGCAACAATTTCAAACCACTGATTCGGGTTCAAGAAGGTTCAGCCAAGGACGGCCAAGGGTTTCGACAAGCGCCGATGACCAATATTTGCGGTTATGTGTACGAAGGAATAGAACCACAAGCCCATCTCACCTTAAATCCTGTCTTGCTGCAGCTACTGGAAGGTTGGTGTCGATGTCTACTGTGTGTAGAAGGCTTCATGAAGGTGGACTTTACGCGAGGCGACCAGCAGTTTTTGTGCCGCTCACCTCACGTCACCGGAGGGAACGTTTGATGTGGGCACGTCAACATGTCCACTTGACGGTTGATCAATGGAAGCGTGTTCTCTTCACGGATGAGTCCCGGGTTAGCCTCCAAAGCGATAGTAGGCGTTGTTTGAATTGGAGAAAAAAGGGAACAGGCTATCATCCATCAAACATTTGTGAAAGAGATTCATACGGAGGAGGCAGTGTCTGCGTTTGGGGTGATATCTCTTTGGGTGGACGCACAGACTTCCATGTCTTTCCACATGGAACCGTCAATGCTCACGTCTATAGAGATGACATCCTTGATGCTTATGTGCGACCTTATGCCGGTGCAGTAGGTAATGATTTCCTGTTACATTACGACAACGCTAGACCGCACAGGACTCGCATCGTGGAAGATTACCTTTAGCACCAGACAATTTAGCGCATGGAATGGCCAGCTCGATTACCGGATTTGAATCCCATCGAGCATGTTTGGGATGCTTTAGGGAGACGTGCGCTGCTCTCAATCCCCCTCCTCTGACCCTTGTCACGCTTACAAATGCTTTGGAAGACCAATGGCTCTTACTTTTCAGCGAACTCATCAACCGCATAATTGACAGTATGACACATCGCTGTATGTGCTGTATTGCTACTAGGGGTGATCATACGGCATATTAAAGGTACTTTTCCTATACCAAACTGGCAAACTGATTTTGTTAATTTTATAATTATGCTATTTTTTGAAACACCATA